>OZ017776.1:10380681-11580681 GCA_963969385.1 Philonicus albiceps | reverse complement strand
ATATTCTTAAACTCATCCTTTGAGGAATACGACCATTCATCAAGACCTCCAGTTGGCTGAACACAGGCCAGATGACATAATATTGCTCCGTTACATATCCGACTGAAAGACTTATCAATTTTATTGAGCTGTAAGTTCGTTATACCATGCAAAGTATATCCGTGATCGCACAAGAACACAGTGTAACTTCCCGTGTTTTCTGAATCGTTCGAGTCTTTGATGATTCCTCGATACCACTGTTTTTGAATATCCTGCTTGAGGGATACATGAACTAGGCAATATTCACCTATTCTCCAGTCGTTTCGAAACGTTTCAGGTTTATTCTTTTTTTGCTGTTCAATTTGAATTTCCTTGTGCAATTGGGAAATGCCACTGACGTGGTCAATTAGATACACGTAGAATTCTCCAGGCGAGACGATGTGGCTTATCTTAATTTTTGTCTTTGCTATACCCTTCCCAGGTGACTTTGGTGTAGAAGCATTCATATTCGCAATTTGTGCGATCTCATCCATATTAATTTTTGATGAGCTCTTTGGGTACTCTTTATGAAATTCAACACTAGTCGCTTCTGGTCCAGAAGCGATTGCGTGATTGTGAGTTACAAGAAGCGCATTCACGTTAACGTCCATGGTCTTCTTGATTATTGATAGAACCACCTTGTACCGGAAATTCTTGGAGCGGTGGATAAAAACTTGCAGAATTGGGTTCTTCGCGATCCTCTTAAATTCATTTATAGCCTCTTCAGTCCACGAGTAATCGTTATTTTGGAGGGGTTCAATATCGACCATTGAACACTGGATAGCAAATTCGCTGTTTACAAGGAATTTTTCGTCTAGAACCCGAATTTGTGTCCAGTTTATAATTTCGTGACGACCTTCATCTACTAGCCAAACTTTGCTACTTCCTGTAAAAATAATTCTTTAAAAATGTTGTGATTTCTAATATATGTGTATTTTTAACACACCATTGCCTAAACCTTTTATGAATCTTCCGCGGAACCATACGCCGTTCACATAAACTGCGCATGGCATGTTCTGGTGAGGAGCGAATAACTTTTCTTTACTTTCCCCATATTCTTCGTTTAGCTCTCGTTGCACTTTGTCCAAGGTTTCTTTATGATCGTACTAAAATTTTAAAATAATACTGACCTGTTCTACGCAAAATCAGAAATTGATCACTTACTTTTATTACGTAGAACTCTTGCGGATTGATAATGTTTGTTACGATAACTCGGAAATTTTCACGTTCTTTAAATAAATTTTTGTAGAATCTTTCTGATGGAATGGGAATTAAATGGTTCTGGAAACAAAAAAAAAGAAGAAAAAATTAAAAAATAAGAAAACACCACTATAATTGTATATAAAGAAAGTTTTTTACATACCTTCATTTCTTCAGCAGTAGCTAGTCTATCTTCGATATCAAAATCCACAGGAGCAGAAAATTCAGCCAGATTTGTGTAGAGAAGGGCATCGCGTAATGATGTTGGATATTTAGAATGAGTGGTCACCAAATCGACTAAATTCTGAGGATCGTTATTCTTCAGAACAATCAAAGTAACCAAATGACTATAAATTAAAATTTCAATTACATACATTGCTGGAAATACAAAAAGTAGGGTGACATACTTCTTAATAAGTTCCGCCATCAATTGACTGGCCTCGTCTGTCCAAGACCCATTCGTAGGATTTACACCATAAATGCAGCATTCAATAGCACCACTGGGAGGTGACCGAAGATTTCCTATTTCCCTGAATCTAGAATTTAAATGTATTTTAAGAGAATTACATATTAATTTATTGGAACACACACAAACACACACAATTTTAAAGTTTTGCGAACAAACTGATCTATTGCTAGACAACAAAAAATGAAATAATTTAATAAAAGTATAAAAGTAAATAGGAATAACCTTTGTTGTCCAACTTGAATAATATTTCCGTAGTCAATAAGGAAAACTTTATAAGTGTTGTTGGCAATAGATTTTATAACTTTTCCGCGATACCATCCCTTGTCAGATGTGTTGTAAACCAAGTAGATTTCATTTACTTCAATAGAATCCGGAATGCTAGCATAGTCGGCTTCTTCGCCACATGAAGTCTTGAAGTCATCCGCAGTAGAGAGGAACATTTGATTTTGTACAAAGAAATGCGACGGGCTTTTTATGTGCGATACATGTACCTTTTGGGTATTAACCACTGAAGGTAGCGACGAATATTCTGAGAGGCTTAAACTCTGAGAAAGAATGACGGTTTGGTCGAGCAATGAATCTGATTTGGCTTGTTTGTTTCGTTTGTCTTTTTTATGAAGATTTGTCAAACCATATGAATTATGGAAGAGATACTTTTCTTGTTTTGATGCTTCATTACCGTTTTTATCACCGTAAAATGACATTATCTTCATTTTGAGAGGGCTTGTTCTGGAAGTCAGGCTAACTAATCTCTCAGCTTCCTTGGCTGCATCCTTCAGTATAATGAAACTGTATAAACATAAATAATCAAAAGTACAGAATAGATAACATTTCTTTTACAAAAATACCTGAATGGATTATCTTTAATTTGTTCTAATTCAATGTTACAAGCAGTTTCTTCCAATTTAGTATTAGTTCGTTCAATTATTTTCGATAGGAGACAATTCGGTGGATTATCGATCACATACTGTAGATTGTTTTTAATTTCCTTTAAAAAAATATTAGAATTAAAATTTATTTTTCCAAATACACTCATATGAATCTAAATATTTTAAATACCTCTAAAGAATCATAAGCTTTCATAAAAGTATTTAGGGCATTCCTTGCGTCTATAAGAGGGACTGTAGTTTGTTGCTTAATATCCATCAATATATTTTTTTCCATAATTTGGAAAGTGGAATGCATTAGAGTAAAAAATTTGGTCACCTGCTCAATTGTTTCAGCCGCATAGTCTTCGTATGATTTCTCAAGTACACGTATCTCCTGTAAGAAGAATAAAAACAATTATAACATCAATTATTAATATATTAGCAATTTCTATTCCACTAAATTGGCTTAAAATAATTCATACTAATTTCATTGCTTCAAACTACCAATTATTTTTACTTGAAAAACGAAAGACTTAAGCGACGAACTTTAAATAAATCTGAGGAAATTTTTAAGATTTTGTTGATTCCTCAAATGGTTTTAATATTTGGTAGCTCTAAAGAGATCTAATACCTTAATGGAATTTTATTTTAAAAAAATGATATAAATTACAACATCGTTTGAAACCATAAAACTTTATTGCACTCGTATAGAATGCTTGATAATGTGTTTTTCTATGAGAGATCAATGTTGAAATTGCTGTTTACCTTTTGGATGTGTTATGAATTTTTTGATAATCTTCCGAAATAGGGCAATCGAAAGTAACACTAAATAAAGGTTACCATCTGCCTAAGTTATTCAAATTAAATCATAAAGGTGAACATTTCAAACTTATTGGCATCTTCTCTTAATTTATTAGTACGACGTTGATGATGTCCGGATTCATTAATTTTACCTTTCATGAGGTTGTAAGCGTGGTTCAGAGGTCTAGTTAAAAATCCACAATTGATTGGCTCATTTATCCAATCCACTTTAGTGAAAATCCGCGAAATGCGAAAGCCTTATTATTTTTGATCTTTTTGACCTCTGACTCTGACAGCCTTTTGTTCATGAATTTACTGCATATTCTTTTTCGGGAATATTTTATAGCGCTCGGGTGTAAACAAAACGAATACAAAAGTGCGAAAGCAACCTTGACTTGTGGGAGTTCGTGAATTGTTAGGTTCATTTTTTAATTTTTTTCTTGCACGAACTTTAGAGATAATGAAGGAAACATTAATAGATTAGGTCTTTATAAAATTCTCTTTGAAATTTTATAAAAGCACTAGGTAAATGCGATCCGTGAAATTGTGGGAATTCATATCTTTGATATTTTTGAATTTTGTACAAAAGTTAGTGTTACACATATGCAGTAGAATTTAGCAATATCATGCAATACCGGCAAATTATTTATCCAGAAATTACGAAATCTGTCTGACATGCACCAAGGAGTAATTACGAGTGATTTTGCAAATTGGCTAGCGAATATAAGTCCCGATCAAGTTAGAAATGAGACATATTTTGAATGCAATGCTTTTGACGTGCAATGAGTCGAATTTGCATGTTGTAATTATAACATTAATTATATTGCCAGTAACGTCTTCAAGTAAAGACGCTCTAGGCTCCCGTGAAATTAATTAGTCCATGAAGTTTGCCGTTTCGAAGGCACCGACGAGTGCCAGAAGTCTGCTCGATGTCTCATTTGTTCTTCTAGAAAGCGCGATCGGCTGTCGAACACAGAAGAACTCGTACAAAAGATCTTCTCTGGCCCGGGGGCATATTCGCGTACGTTTCTAGCAAATAAATCTTAGAGTCTAAATCTTAGCTAGGCGACTTGAAGGGGACCGATTGGCGGACAGAAGTTTTGTTTATTGAATAATGCCATCATGTTGCCGCAGTGAAGGTAAGTCTTATATTCAGCTCGATGGAAGCCGCGCTGATTGCTGAAACCGACTAGACCACTGCAGTTATGATGGGCGCTTAATCGTCCTCTAGCAATATTCGAGTGCAAACTTTGGACAGGCAACGTGATCTAGCGAATGCTCTTCACTACCGTGGAATATTCAAAGATTGCAGAAGGCCCCAGCCTGCAAGAGAACAAGTTTGCCAGAGTAAAAGTAAAAGGAAACGACGAAAAGTGCCGTGGCATCGATTTGAAAGCGGCTCGATTGCCTAGAATTTTTCCACACGTACTTATTACAATGCGACAAGACTAGACGGATGCTATGAGTGAGTCTCCTGGAGATTTCATGCATGCAACTGGGTCATTTTATGGGGAGACGTGTATTTATTGCAATTAGATGGAATTGCTTCATTTCAAAATTGTACACAGTGCAATTGATTAAAGCAATACAAAATAAAATATTAGGAAATCTTTGTACAGACATTTTATTAGTACAAATAATCGCAAAAATGTCATATTAACTTTTAAAAAAGAAAGAAAAACTATGAGCCAATGAGAAAGTGCTACATACGTCTTGAAAAGTGGTAAATTTTTTTTAAAATCACATCTTCTTAATTAAAACCTTGTGCCCTACAATTTTATATTCGACTTCGCTTGGGTGGCGTTTTGGAATTTGAAAACCAGTTTTGCAATAAGAGAATAAAAAATATATTAACAAACAGAATTACTCTATTGGTAAATGGTAGAAACAATATTGTGTACATCTTGGTGGTGTAATAGAACGAACGTTTGGTGAGTAATAGAACGAACGTTTTATTTCATTTCATTGCTCTTGCATTGCTCTTCAATCAAATGGTCCAGTTTTTATTTAACGATTCGAAATCATTTACTATCGACGATCTCCATAAATCATTAGATATGAATAAGGTTCTTTATTTATTTCAAAACTCAACCTAATTTTCAATGAATATTTCGTGATATTACATTCTATTGTAAATTGTGAAAATATCCATGAAAAGCATATTGAGTTTATATTAAGAAGTCCTCCTAAAACTGGTCAAAATCTTAACCTAATATCAATCAATCTAGCAGCGGCACATTAAAGCCTGAAGTATTACAAAATTATCTGGTGTCCATTAATTCTTGGACGTCGATATAGTTAAGGTCACGATGGACACGACAAACAAACCTTTTATTGAAAACTTGAATCGACGATCTTCGCGCGAAGCTCTTCTCTTGGATCCTCCTGGAGTATCTTAACGAATAAACGATTAATATGTTGTGGCAAAAACTGAAAATTGTATACGCGACTGGCGTTTGCTGTTGCTTGCGCTCGAAAAGTTGGATCAGCAAAATGTGGGCATATGAGCAGAGCTTCTATGGATTAGACGGTTG
This sequence comes from Philonicus albiceps, assembly GCA_963969385.1. Lineage (NCBI taxonomy): Eukaryota > Metazoa > Arthropoda > Insecta > Diptera > Asilidae > Philonicus > Philonicus albiceps. Next base: position 11,574,790 of record OZ017776.1, on the reverse strand, counting down.
GCACGGTACCCCACTTATGTTGGCGGAGATTTCCACCACTGCAAGAAGTCTGCTTCGAACCTGGGCGCCCGTAGATTGTGCGGATATTTACTTTAAAAATAAAATTGTTTTTCACAGCGACGAGGGACGGTTAGGTTCGTACGACTTTCAAGAAGCCATCCACGTTACGGCGCGCAGTGTGGAGCCCCAGTCAGTTCTCGCTTGGAAGCCATGCGGAATCGTAGCTATCGTTGCTAGTTTAATCGTGACAACAAAATTGGCGAACCTATAGCCAGCTTACGGTTGGGCATAAATCAAGATCGTGCTAAAATTTTCTTTGATACTGGCTAAAGGAGATCCAGCTGGCATCTCTCGAGTGCGTTTTATCCAGGTCTCAACGGGTTTTGGGTGTAATTTTTGGATGCTACGATTAGGAGGGTGGAGCAGACCAGCGTTGGGTCGATTACCCCGACAGACAGTGTACCATTTCGAGTGCTTTCCATATTGTTAGTATGCATTCGGTTTTATCATCAGAGTGATCTTGAAAAAATAAATCATAACGAGCGCTTGTCGTACCTGTTTATTCAAAAAATTTCCCGAGCTGTAGAAGCAGTGATAGAAGCAGCAGGAGGAAAGTGAAATTTTTACAAAATTACATAAACCAGAAGCGAGATGTTCAGCAAGCTGCCGTTCCTGGTTCTCATCGTCTGCGGATACCTCCTTATAACAGGTTAGAGAAAGAAGTCTATTGCTCTCGGGTTCGCTTTGTTTACTCGATTAAAAATTAACAGCCGTGAAAGCGACGGCGGCGTAAATATTAAAACGTATATGATTCATTGAAAACATGTTTCGTTCCATGCCAGCTAGGTCACTGGGAGCAATGTGCTACCAGTGCAAACCCCCGACCAAAACCCGCTCTGGGTCTTTGAGACAACGATTAATGGAGGTTGTGCAACAGCCGCAAACCACCAGCGATTCCTCCTTTGGTAATTAAAAATTGTCATTGCGAGTCCCTAGCGCAAAAGAAGTGCCTTAGCACTTACTACTCTACGGTTTTTTCTCGCATGGTGGAAAATTATGAAATTTTTGCAGGAAAAAATTTATTAATGACAAACAGATCAGATTGATCGAATTTTATCAGGACGATTAATCTGTCCGGTATTCCCTTGTTGGTTTTCTCCAAATTGGTGGGAGGTTGAACACTTCCAACTTGAATTCTAGTGAAAGATCACGTTTTGCGCTTTGAGAATTCGCAATAACCATTCTCTCGTTGAAGTTTTTGAAGGCGATGGCTGACCCACTTTTTGTAAGTTTTGAGCTTGTTTCTTTTTATTTTTTCTTTACTATCCCGGTGTAGCATTGATTTTGTTTGTATGTCAGGTGGTAATCAGTCAGTTGCATTCATTAATACTTTTACTTGGCCGTTTTGTGTGCGTTTGTAATTATCTCTGTTGAAGATGCTTTTTTGAAAAATCAATTAATTATCTAAGAAATCTGTTTTTCAACAGCAGTAGGAATGCAACTGAAAGTCTGAAGGCTCTATTTTGTAATTTCTTGCTTGTTTTAGTAAAAAGTAAGAGAATTATTTTTAAAATTACAATAAATAATGAGGACTTTTTCATTTGTTTCGGGTATAAAAGAAATGATTATGAATAAAACGCTATAAAAAAAAGATTAATTGCATTTGGTAAGTCACCATGTTTTGGGAAAATTATAAAGGTCGTTTAGACTGAGACCTGTTTTATATTTTACAGACTAAATTCATATACCTAAACCAGCATTTCTATTTTCAAAGAAATATCAGAAAAGTTTAAAGATCTTTTTTATACTCCACTTAAGCCTGAATCGTAGGAGTGGTGTACTGCCACTGATTTTAAATTTATTTAGCATAAAATTAATATTTTCCTCGATGAAACTAAAAAGATAGTAATAAGTTAATCATTTCAAAATGTGGTCTAACATGAATATAACAATTGAAGATGTTAAGTGCTAGAGATTAAAAAAATCTTTATTTGAAAAATGCTAAGTTTTAAGATTAGATAAATTCTAAAGTTGTTCAACCAGTTAACTGCGTTCGACGTGTATACACGTCAACATAAAGCTCTATTGCGGTATGGTTGACGTGTATACACGTCGTGGAAAACAAAAAAATTACCATTCAATATAAAAACTCAAATTTTAGTGAGATGTAATGCAGATATCAAATAGTATTATATTTCCTTTATATTAATAGTAGGTTAGGTTAGGTTGCTGTGGCTGCCTAGAAAGGCACACTTAGGCCAATTTTGGCCCATTGTGTTACCACGTAGCGCAGGAGACCATGGTTATTCGTGGGATTCGAACCCACAGCCTCTGGGACGCGCTAACAACTGAACTATCAGAGACCCCTATATTAATAGTAAACTTATTATAAATTAAAAAAAAAGGAACGTGAACAACGTGTTTACTCCGCTTGATTTCATTTAAGGGCCCAGTGAGGGACTTTTAAAAATAAATTCCATCGTTAATGGATGGATGGAACCGAACTATTTCTACGTTTACATACGATTAAATATGAAAAAACGATTTATTTATTTTATTGTACGGAATGGTTAAAAATGCCTCATAGTGAAATTAATATCAAATGGAAGATTCTAACTTAATGCAATAAAAAGGTACAGTTTTTCAAAGTGTATTTTTATACTAACAGATTAAATCACTGACCGATACATCAACATTTATAAGGTACTTCCCGTTGACCTAGAATCCTTAAAAATAAAGGAAAAATCCGAAAATAATTAATTTCTATGTAGTATTAGTATGTGACAAACTGTACGGAACCCTCAGACCGCGAGTCCTACTCACACTTGTCCGTCTTTGTTTTCTAATTAGCCGATGCAAAAATTTATATTTTATATTATTGCTTAAAAATGGTTAAGCCTTTTAGAAAATATGTTTTTAACTTTTAGTTTTCTTGATAACATTGAGAGAGGACAGATAAGCAATTTGCATTAAATAATTTACCATTTCATTGGAGGAATGTTCTGTATTTTTTAATTTTTACACAATATTGGTTCGTCGAAAAATCATAATCGTAAACATCGTGTTCCTGACATTAAGCAAAAGTGCGTTAACTTGACCCACACTAGCCAGACGTGGTCCTAATAAACTAAAAAAGGTGTCAATGTTTCGGCTACGCGAAATGACGCCACCCTAAGAAGGTGGTGCATGCTTAAAATTCGATTTAATAACGTTAATCAAGGTACACAATGCTGCAATTTGCGTGGTCGTTCATACATTTTATTTTTGTTTTTGTTGACCTTAAAAAGCATAAAAATTTCATTTTGTTTGTTTCGAAGATTGTTTTTAACTTGTGAACGTCTTTGGTGCCATAGTCTAAAAAAAACAAAAAAAGGCTCACTAGATCCATTGTTTCGCGTTATGTAAAAAAATTTTCGCACTTTGGGTAGGCCGCAGTGAAAGCAAGTTACTTTATGGCGGGTAGTCACAATAAAGCTACTTACCATGAGGAATCATAATTTTTGCGTTTGTCGTGCCATTCCCGACTTCCGTGAAATAGGCGAGCCCACGGCAGAGAAATCATCTCACGATAATTGCGCAACAGGTGCTAGCCTGATTAATTGATGCTTAATCGCGGGAGAAGCTTTTTTATTGAAATTTAATGGCTGTGGCTGCCAGCTTAGATGGTAAATTAAGAGCCGCAGTGGCTCTATTATTAGAATCCAGGAACTCTTTCCGGAAGCGACTTAATCGATCTTTAGTTGATCAATAGCGTCCGACGTCATGGTACATTACGGAAGATGTAATCGTCTTGAAGGCCTAGTGCCATGATGCTAATTTTGTAATTAATCGAGAGAGGGATTTCGATTTACGAATGCGAGGCGCAAAGATGTTTTTTTTTTTTAGAGCATTTGCTATTTGGAAAAAATCTACAGGTGGAAGAATGCAGGAATTCGATTCTATTTTGATGTTTGATTCGAAATACAGGGTCGCATTCGTAAAGTGGGGAACTTGAGATTGATTTTTATTTTTTAGTTCGATATCGCTTTTGTATTCATTTACTTAGAGACAAAATCTTAACAATTGAAACTTAACTTAAGAATTAGATTGAACTAATTTAAAAAAAAAACTCTTCGAGCTGGAATTCAATTTTATATTCATTATATTAAGTTTAATCTCAACTCAGATTGATCTTAAAAAATGATTCACAAGCTAAGATTATGAATCTTTATCATACATATTATAATAATTAATTATTATTGCATTATAAGTTAAACATGCAAATCGTAGAATTGTAACATGTTCACGAAGGGAAAATATACAAAGTAAGACACTGTGACAGTGCGAATTTTTGCGTGTGGCAAGGTCCATATTTATAAATTATAGAATTTAGAATTTAATTAATTAACAGAGCACTTAAACTTGTTACGGCAAGGTTTACGAAAGTACTAAGCAACGAATGGCGTGACTTAGGTAAAGTTTTTTTCTGATTTCTTATATTTATTAAAAGTAGAGTTAAATTTTAGCTTTGAGAGACTTGGAGTTTCGATCTTGTTTCCCATGAGAGAATTAAGACTGGGCTCAAAATTCAAACTGAAACTTTATTAATAAAAAACTGGATCGATTTTCAAACCTGAATTCGATCTCATTGATCTATCTAAATGTCAGAACCTCCCCTATAAGCTTGATTTCATTTTTATGAATACAAGTCAATGAAAATTGTCTGAAAAATTCGTTCTTCTCTGACCAATCTCGCCGTTAGATGGAATAGATGTAGAGATAATATTGTATTCATTTTTTCGTAAATTCTCATTCCTTTCTCAAATGTGTCAGGAACACTGAATAAGTAAAAGACTCGTTAAAACTAAAATAGAAATGATCAAAGAAGTCATGTAAACTTTAGCCCATTGCCATTACCCTGGCATGCAAATAGGTCCGAATGAGTAGTTCCAATTAAAATGTCGCCACCCAGGCTTGAGGCACAGAAACGAAGAAGTTCTTTTGCGCTCGACTCTTGGTCTTAGCGTTTCGAGAGAATTCTTTGGCTGTAAACCCGTCAAGTCAATATTTCTATAAAAATGCATAAGTAATATAAAGCGTGGCCGGGCTGACTTGTAAGAAATAACAATGGCACTCTGCCTTGACTAGCTAAATTTCACCTTTTGCCGAGAGTTTGAGACCCACGCCAAAGTGTTTTGCATCAACTCAATGCTAGAGAGCCACATTGAGCCCGCGCATCTAAGTGATAATGTCGTCTTGACGGCGGCACCGTAAGTAACAACGCTGTTACCGAAGTCGATGAAGCCTTTTTTTTTTTTTAGGAAGGCGTTCATCTTAAAGTTAATATGCCAGACAAGAATAAGCACGGCATCAATTGTTGTCACTTATCGGCGACTTGAACAAATTTCACTTGCCAGGTTTCTTTAGTGGGAGCGGGCCTTGACCCAAACTTTAGGTAATGCACGTTCGTCACGATGCAGTATTAAGGGGCCTGAGAAAGATATGTAGGCTAGAATTAGATAAAGTAAACCCGCCGGCATTAATAACCTATCAAAAAATACGGCGATTGGTATCAGTTCATTGGCAGTTTATGCAAAATCGCCCAGTTGATTTCGCGGCGATTAACATGTCGTTAAGACGAGCTTTTAATTGATTTTTCCCTGCTGCGGCTGGTAGAGTCACCTTGCGATCACGCGGCAGCCCTGACACTGTCGTTAAAAGCCTAAACCCATTCTTAAGATGAATGCCCCACTGGTCATTAAATTTGCGTCGAGATTTTCGGTGTGAATTTTGGTGCATGCATTTTGGAGGTCTTCTGTAGCACATCGGTGTCCGGCTGTGACGAGACAATACGCGTTCCTTCGTCGACCAATTTGCTTCACAAAGTCGAAGGCATCACTCTAGAATTACTGTCTTGAGCTAGCGAAAACTACGATATGACCTTACTAGCGGCTAGCTCCTGCTCGCGCGAACTGATTCATTTGCGGACGATTAGTAAAAGACGCAGCTGGAGCGATTTCAAAAGCAGCCTCGGCTACGGGGACAATAACTCAATTATGTAACCATTATAGCGGATGAATGTAAGTTAATTGGCGCCGCTCGACGGATTAGAACCATAAACTTTTTTAAATGGATCATTTTTTTGTTTTTTTTTTGTTCGTGGCCCATTTGTGAGCGCCCCCGTCCTTGCTGGACAACAGCAGGTGAGAAGAGATTTTACAACGGAAATCTGAAGACCGATGAATGGACGGATATGCTAATTTAATTGACTTACAATACGTACAAATTGGCTAAGTCTGGCGGTCTCATTTAAATGGGTTTCTTGTTTTAGACGACATCCGACTTGATACTTATTGCGATGGTTGTCGTTTAATGAAATTAAGGTATTTAGCTAATTTGCTAACGATTAATTTAATTGTTTAATTGTGTGGATTATACGCGAATGTTTGTTAACCATTTAAATCTTGGATAGAAGGGTCGTGCTCTCATAGGATACCATAACACGGGGTTATTTTAAATGTTTTGGTAGTGTTTTGTTGGTAACTTTTTTTTATAAAGTTTAATTTTTTTTGCTCCAATAGAACAATGGGTCTTCGGCCGACAAATGTATAACAAAATCACACCCCACTCCACCTCCACAACGATATATTTAAAATAAAAAAGTGCCAAAGTGACCTCGAGTGTGAGGCTTCTTTGACAAGGTATTAAAATGCAACTTATGACGAAGATCAAAAGCGTAAAAGATACTTTGACATTATTTTGATTAAAAAAAATAAAATTGTTTAATGCATTACACATGGTTTTAATGACTGGCTGGTCGGTGAGTCAGGTGAAGTCCCCTTTTACGGTAACTACTTTCTGAAGATTTGGGAAAAGTAAGGGAATTTACATTAAAATTTGTTCATCTATGTAATATTGAATTTATTTGTGCACAAAAGTCCCATGGTGCAAAGAAACGATAATGAACCTTATCGTCATTATTTCAAAGTTCTTCAATATGCGTTTAAAGAGCAGTAGTACTCTTTTTAAATTTCTTAACTAACATAACATTCCGACGGAACATCAAAAATGCAAATAATGTTTATTGAATAATCCAAATCGTATCCATCTCGTAACATTTAAATTAAGACATTGTAATGTTTTTTGTTTCAAATTATTTATCCATAATGTCTCCCATCTAAAAACCTTGAATAGCAGTCTATTTTCAGAATGATCTTAACTGTTCACCTATTTCTTAAGATCACGATCATGCCTTCCGGCTAATCTTGTCGGTTATCGTTCACGGACGCAAGAACATCAACGTAAAAGAGAGGAAAAAATAATAGGACGTAACTTTTATATTTGATTTTAGGTGAGTTATCTGAAATCTGAATTGAACAGAAAAATAGTTAATCACTTAAAAGTGGAGAGTGCTTTGCTTCAAAAAAAAAAGAAGCATAAATACAAAATAATATAAATACAATAAAAGAAAATACTCTTAAATCTTTGCTGACCTTTACCCAAGGCTCATAGATCACTTGACGCGAATCGAAACTTGACGCTTTTTTTGTGTATGACTATGCATGGGATACTAATTTCCTTCTTTTAACTATGCAGACTACCGACACATATCAATTACGTTACGACAATTGATGATGAACAAGACCTTTTACTGCTAAGATTTACCGGCAGTGGTAGCATCACGGTATATTAAAAAAAAAAAAAAAAAACATTAGCCGCTAACGAGACACTAGACGTGCAGGAAATAATTGATTTCTTTTACTGTGGCCTATTCCGGGTTGAATTACGTTTTCAGGCAGGCACGCTATTGTCATTACCACAAAATTATCGCAAACACCTTGTTTTTTGGGTTGACCTTGCTAACAAAGAATAGTTTGAGAATTCTTTTCATAGTTTGGAATTATAATTTTGTAATTAAATTTATTAAGAATTGTAGTTATGACTTTTAAGTAAAATTTATTAAACATAAATCAAAATAATCTGTAGCTCTAATCTGATATTTACACAATAATAATTGTTGTTTTGGTCTCGTTCTCAAAGATATTAGTCTTTAGCAACAATCATAATCTTATTTCAATATGAGAGCAGCCACAGTTTAGAATGATCCTGAAGCTCACGATCTAAAGCCAACCTTATATCTACCGATGTGGATAGATCGAAAAATTATGCTTTGAAACACTTTCGAATGACCAGCAAGATCCGCAGGCGATTTCTAGCCAAACAATCCTCTGATTATTTCCCAATCGCTACTGATCATGAAGGTGCAGTGTGCTGCGATCAGAGAGCTCTCAAAAGATCGAATGTCCGTGCTGTCCACTTATGTTGTGATTAACCTTGACGCAACCACGGGTAGTTTGAATGAATATTCGATAAAAAGAAGAAGAAGAAGGATACTGTGGACTTTTGAAATAAATCGCGGATTTGATCGTTAATGATCACACATGAAATAGTGGAATGAATGGATTTTCATCGAAACTAAGCTTTTTTCCTGGTAGTATTTTTTGTTATTATTACTTAACAGTTCTTGTACGTTACGCGATTAATTGAGCTATTGAGTCAGCGGCTGGCTACCAGCTCCCGTGGGCTATTATATCCAATAGCGTTTTGATGTTATTAGCGTGGTTTAATAGGGCGATCGGGCACTTGAAGATAGCATACATGGGTGTGACGCCTACGGTGTAATGAGCGATGTAATTACATTAAATTACTGCTGTATTGCCTTTAAAATGACGTTACAGTAGCTTTCAAGATTGATCATTATTTTATTGTATTGAGATTGCTCATATTTTAGATTTTACATGACAATTCTGCAATTACATGTGCCTAAATTTGGATTAAAGATAAAAATGTACAAAGCCGCTAAGTTTATAAAATCAAGGTATTAGTCGAGATATATAAAAAACGTTGTTGTATCAATTTTATGATACAAAAAATATGTCACGCGATTGAAACCCATAGTAATTGCGTACTCTATGATATCCTTGCCTTTCATCGGGCAAGGTAAAAAAAAAATCACACCCAGAATTCCGTGGTCGTAATGATAGCCATATCAATATCGCAAATTCCCAGTGTCTCAATCAATTTGGGTGTAAACAAAAAACTAGTTCGCCTGCTCAGGCTGGTCAGTCGAAAAAGATTACGAACTAGACAATCGATGTGCTCTCCTTTGGTGCAAAACATAATAAAAACGATCAAAATGCTCTAGTACGGGACGGCCGTAAGTTTGTACGTTTGTACGTGCTCATGAGAGGAAAAACCTCGTTGCTCACCTGAATTTATAAATTGGAAGTAGGTTCAGACAAGTTCGATTACCGTGCGCCGCCTGCATAAGGTGCGGCTGCATTTTGTCAGAAACAATTTCACTGCCCTGTGGCTGCCTTCACGTTTCGTGTTTGTATAAAATATCGATTTATGCACTTTTATAGGTCGCTCAACTTCAAATGCGATATTAAGTGGAGGACTATCGGTGGCATATGCAACAATAGCAACAATTGGAGAGGTTTGCGACTGCTTTTCGGCGGCAATAATTTAAAATCGCTGTAATTTAATCTCCTCGATCAAATTATAAATAATCCGTTTCCGTAATAATTTGACTGCAGCCGCTTGAATTTTAATTGAGGTTTGCATGACCTCTTATTTAAACTTGATTTCAAACAATTCCAGTACATGTGCCTACACTTATTCGTCTGAAAAATTCGCATTGTTACTGTTCGTGTTCAACATTTGTTAAAAATGAAAGCCGAGTTTATTTAATCCATACCTCAAAGCTCAGCTTGTGCACTGTTCTTCTAAAAGTTGTTTTTAAAAACCCAGTAAATGCGAGTTAATTTACTTAACAACAACTTCAATGGAAAGCGTGTGCTAAAGGAGGTTGGAAACAATTTTTTTAAGTGGAATGTGCTGAAAATTACATCATTGAATTTCTGCGATTAAGCGGCAAACACACATTACAACTAGCTGTAGAAAATTAGCAGAAATTACATTAATAAGCGATTATAGTTTCGTTACGTGGGAACAACAACTCGCTATTTAAAATAATTTCTTTTCTGTTCAAAAAGAGCTTTTATTTTTAGTAATTGAGAAAGCATATCAACTTATTATTGCTGCATCAACAAATTTTAAAAATTTGAAATTTCGATGAAAATGTTTCTCCACCACGATATTAAATTTTAAGTATGACTGAGAATTGTGGATTTATTTGTTATGCATTTCCACCCTTAAATTAATAAAATTTAAAACTGATGAACAGTAGCCTCTTTTGTAGAATTGCCGTTGAATGAAAAGGATTAATCTTACCTTACTAAGGCTTTAAAAGTTGTTTATTTACTTGTTGTTCACGCTGCATTGGATGTTTTTTAGAATTTCAAGTGATTTATAATTTGACATACTCGTATATTCTTGCTTAAAAGGAAATCCAGCCAATTTACTTGATTCAATTTCTTACATTTGAATTATATGTTTTATTGGTTTAAAAGATTTTCCTGTACTCATTGTCATGAAGTAGAACTTTAAGAAGTTTTTCAACATCCATAATATGATTTTGTATTTGTTTATAAGTTTTCTACAACTAGATAAATTTACTGCAGGATCCTCAACAGTTTAAATTTACTATAAACCTAGGTATACATTTTCGCGAGATAAAATGTTTCCCACGAAAGACACCTACACCATTCCGATAAAGACGACAAACCGCAAAAAAGATAAATGCGACTTTTAAGTAAACGAAGAAATTGTCCAGGCAAGTTTTGAGTTCTCGCCTATAACTACGAGTATTTCATAAACTTATTAACATGTTTCCAGCAGGTTCCACCTGAAGCACCATGGTACGTACGCTCAGCGGTTACAGCAGACTCTTAAGAGATTTGGAAGCGAAATAGCAAAATCAATTGAGTAGGAATTTACAAGCCCATCGATAGCGTCTGAGACGGGATTCCCATGTTATGGAGTATCACTAGATAAATTACAGCATATCACGGAAAAGTTAGAAAAGCAAACGAACATGGTTACTGAGTGCATGAAGCTGCAGTTACTATTGATACCTTTGCGGTTGACTGACTTCGAGTACCATGTGATACTGAATGAGATGCGGAATAGCATGCCACAACTTTAATACCATAAATGGAACCTTATTCACACCCCTTGTCTGATAGGATTTGTTTAAAAGATGTTCAATTCATTTTAAATGGGCTCGCTCCCCGAATCGGTAAGGCCAAAAATCGATCAGTTTAGATTGTTTTATGTACATACACCAGTCCAAGAATCGAAAAAGTTAATCAATACATGGGCTGCAGTTTCATATCAAATTTATGCAGAGTGTCATCACCTGAATGAGAGACATTTAGAACAATTGTGAAACGATTATCTGCAGAATGGTAGGCGACCGGGGAAATCGAGATAAATTGAAAGAAACCACAAAAAGCGGATCATTACTCGGTCGCCAGCCTTTAATCAAGGTGAACGTGCCCAGTTAATAGTGACATTGTGCTCTACCGCGATGTCATAACTGGTTCTGTGCGACTCAGTTGCGCAACTGCATTTAGAACAAAAATGCAGCGATATACGATTGTGAGGTGTGAAGATCGCCAAGATACTGACGGTGCTCTAGTTTTGCGCCAATGCTTCTAAAGCTTATCTCCTCAATGGAGATGAATTAATTAGCACACTGCAGGTGACTAATCCAACATAATGACAATATGCGTGACGAATGCTTCATCCGGATGCATAAATATTTAGTGCAAATCAATCGTGCGCTATTACGCGAAACCGCCGCGTCAATTAGGAGTGAATGCCAGCGGTTTAATTATACCAATCAACAGGCACTCCAAGCCTCTTTTATTCCCTGTGGGAAAATTCATTTTCAATTTTAATCAGACGTGCTCGAATTTTCTCTGGTGCTGCTGTTTTGATATTTCGCAGTGGTGGCCTTGTCCGTGTCAATAAGTTGCGATTCGCGAATTAATTTAATTAATTTTTTTTGTGTTCCCGAATTTATTAGATAATGTTAAAAGTTAACGATGTAGGTTTAGTTATTTTTAAAGGTTCTTCCTCATATATTTATTACGGTGACTTTTACACATCCGTCCTGATTATATTTCAAGGTCTTCCCCTTCTCCCTTTGCAGGTTGGATTGGATATTTTTTTTTATCTTCTTTTATTTTATAAAAAAATAATAATCACATCAGGTTGCGATGATTTATTGACTTCTGAAACTACCTATGGGCGAGTGAATTTATCTATAAGTCATCATGGTTATACCTAAAATTTTCTTATTTATTTATCATGCGGATATAACAAGTACAAATCCCCTGAGTTATTTAATAGGTCAGTAATTTTGAAATAAGTGCATTTTGATTAACTTTTTTAAGCCGTCTAAAACCACGAACTCTCTTTTACAGCTTAAACATTTTTTTAAGTTATGTTTTTGAGAAGTCGAATATTTTCTCTAATCTCCTATTATATGTATTTTATGTGCATTAAAAGGAATGCAACTTTGATTTTTATTGTATTCGATTCTTTTCAGGTAAAGTCTGACTTTACCTGAAAAGAATGTGCATTTTTGATTTTATCCTAAAGGAATAGATTTAGATTAATTAAAAATGGGAAAAAACGTCTCAATTTCTGTAATCAAAAGCCATGGTTAACAAAAAGCTCTATAAAGTGCGAATTTTGAAATGATAATAAAAGTATCTTATGTAAGAAAAATGTTAAAATAAAAACGTTTATTGCTTTCATTGTCAACTTAACCTTCACATAAGTTTTAATCACAATTTGTATTCGTTGTTCATTTTAGTTTTAAGTTAATTTATCATAAAAAAAGAAGTGTAATAACCTCTCGCAATAACATGGAAAAAACAGACTAAAAGACTAAAAATTTGTAAAATAACTTTCGTAACACAAACCAGAATAAAATCTGTTAAGAGTGTGCCAACAAGCAATTTTATAAATGAAATTGTACAGGTTTTACTCTGCTTCCTGGCAGCCGCTTTTCGAAAAATTGTGTACAAATTTCCTAGTAAATTATTCGATTTAGGACACTATTGACAGTAAGAAACTAAAAACATTTTGCAATTTAAAATTTTTGTTTTCTGTATTTAAGTTTTTTCGCTTCTTAAAAATGCAACAGAAAGCTAATGAAGTGAATTTCAGTTTATAACTGATCATTACCCAATATAGCAAAACATATATAGAGTTTTTTAGATACGAATATATAATGCTTTTTATTATTTTTTGTATATTTTTACTCTTCGTACTTTAAAATAGATATATGTATAAAAATTATTGCTATACGTATTAATTAATTAAAATAGAAAATGGTCGCAAAATCTATTTACCTTTTTAATAGTTCATATATTTTTTTACACTGATATGTTCATAAAAAATATTTTCTATAATAGACCAAATTTAAATACCATTTGTTTGACATGTTATTGCAACTTTCCTCTCATAGTGAATCATTTGCGAAAACACCTGATGAGGTAAAAACAATCAAGCACCTCACGTGCTGGTGTTCAACGTTCGTTAAAAGTTACGCAAGGTTCAGAGATGTGAGTAACTCCTGGGACTGAATGCACTTTAAACGCGAAGTTGTCGTCGTCAGCTTCTTCGATTTTTCAATTGAGTTGCGCGCGCAACTCTTGTGCATCGGCGCGCACCGTCTTAATCCGACTTAGCTTTTCTCGGTGTTGCGCATAAATTTTCATTCGCCGATTGGTGTCATAAAAAAAAAAAATTAAATATTTTTCGCACGTCCCACGGAAAGCTGGTTTTGTTTAGGTTGAATACTCGTAAATCTCGTTGAAGAAGAGTGTAACTCTTATGACATAATTCAGGTGTGCGTATTTGCCTCAAGCACCTGGCCAAACTACCGCCAGCCTGACTCTCTGCTTCAACTGCAGTGACCTTCACTTTTCTGTAGAAAAAAAAAAAAAAAAAAAAAAAAAAACGGTTGTAGAGCTGTGGTTCAGCTTTTTATTTTCTAGGACTGCGGTTAAAATTTGTTTTCTACCAGAAAAGATTTTGTGTGGTTAACCTCAACAGATGGAAGGTCAATGCACCATATGGTTTTATGGGGCGCAGTGATTTCTAATCGCAACGTTAAGTTCAATTAAGGAATAAAATTTATACCGTTTTCAAACTTATTACCACGGAAGCAAACTAAAAATTACCCAGTCGTGGTGAAATTGCACAGGTTGTGGCGAAAACTCCTGATACCCTTCACCTGTCGCGGATGACAGAGCTATCTTCCCGATGATTTAATTCACTCATTTACGTGAATGTCAAGATATCCATAAAATCTTAATAACGATAAAGGTGTTAAATCGATCACCGGCCTTGGGCGTGATAAAAGCCTAATTAAAGTAGGCGTCTAAATTTTGATAGCATATTTACCGACACTGTGGTTTTAAATTATAGACGTTTCGTAGTTTTTGGCGGTATTCAAACGTTTTTTTTTAATTGGGTAATTAAACTAAATGCGGTCTTTTTGTAAGAGAGATATTATCAATGCATATTTAGCTTTATAGATATTTTGTTTCTTTTTTTATAGATCAGACAATTTCGAATATTGATTTTAAAATTTTTATACAATCCCACGATCTTTTAAGATTTTGAAGAATTAATAGTCTTACGTGGCTTGAGATTGCTATAAATGCCATTACACTTGTTGAAAATTTACTTCTAAGAAAAAAATATTATGCCTGCTAAGTTTTCTGATTTCTTTTAAATCTTACAATAACTTTTGCTATACGACTTTAAAACTGATTCTTATGACCTTATCACTTATTTCTTAAATTAACTCAATACAAGTTTAATTCATATTTATCAAGTGTTTGAACGAATAACAAAAGATTTTGAAAATAAACACAGAAAGACAAATTCTTTAATGTGGGATTTTTCCTTTCTGTGAGATATTAACATATTTTATAGCATTTCTGTATTTTATTTTAGATTGTCGAGAAACAGTCAGATCAAAACGGGCAAAACGGCCGCGAGCTCCAGAAGCCTTAGATTTCCAGCATGAGCCAGAACAGGATTTGGATAAGGACGGTGGAAGCCAAGAGAAGTCTCCGCCAACAATACCATCAAATTTTTTAAGTCCATCAGTTCGGGAATATTTGGAGTTAGGAAAATCAATTCCAGGTATGCATTTCCTAAAATTAAGCAAAAATATTAAGAAATTATCTATTCTCAGAATTCTCATTAGACACAACTAGTCAAGAAGTTAGTTAAAAATTGAATGCAACATTCGGAATAAAAATCTATTAATTCAAAATAAAAATATAAATATTACCAAAATCGAACATATGAGAGGAGTGTACATTCGACCCAAAATTTAATGTACTTTGACCAAAACTGATCGCCATTTGGGCAAATTTAGGATTAATCTCGTTCATACAGTACCACGGCATCGACTAATTGCGTTGATTTCAAAACAAATTACAAAACTTGCAAAATATGCTCTCGACAAAATGAATTTATGCTTTGCGAAATGGCCTCTATTACTTTTAATTATATGCTTACGATGCACTATGCAGGTGCTTTGAACAAAAACCTGGAGCTTTTAAGAGTAATAACTCATAATTGGCGGTAGGTCCGGGGCCATTCGTTTCAACCATAAAGCACTCACACAAAATGTGCACACATCTCCCAAAAATAATAAAAAATATAAAAAAAAAACGAAATCTCCCAAAAAGAGGGAAAAAACTAAATATTTGCTGTGATCAAAACAAATTGCAACCGTAGAGATATTTTGTCACTTATCACTTTTATCAGGACTCATCGATTGATGGCATGGATGACTTACAGAGAACCACACAT
This sequence comes from Philonicus albiceps, assembly GCA_963969385.1. NCBI lineage: Eukaryota > Metazoa > Arthropoda > Insecta > Diptera > Asilidae > Philonicus > Philonicus albiceps. The sequence continues at coordinate 11,558,995 of OZ017776.1, read as the reverse complement.
TTCACATAAATCATCTTTCGAGCAGGTAGAATTAATTGAAGGTGAAAGTGCGAATCTTCGTGATATTTTTCCGGTTCACCTTAATTGGCTGTAGTGGCTGGTGTTCGATTTTGAAATAATTGAATCGGACAGGCCCACAGCTATTGTACACCTTCGCCTTTAATGCTCCAGCAAAGAGATGAGGATTAAGTTTTTTTTTCGCTACGTTCTGTTTTTGTTTGCACACAAATTAAATTATGAGCCAATTTAACGCTCGAGCGTTTTTGTTAATGAGGCAATAAGAGATTGGGTATAATGTTATATTAAAACATTTTTTTGTCAATTCAAAATATTGTGGAATTTGACTCTTTATAGGTGCAGAAAAAGAAAACCAAAATGTCGAACAGTAGAGTTTTTGTGAAATTCTTAAAAAAAATTGTGTTAAACGAATTGAACCCGTTTAAATCTGTTAACATATCTGATATAAGACAATAAATTGAATCATAGAATTAATTTATATTTGTAATGATAAAAAGGATTTAAAAAATAAATGTCTATCATTATGAAATTCCAATTATACTTTAATTCAACTCGTCTTCTCTAAGTAGTATATTAATACGATTTAATTATGTAATGCAGAATACTTAGATAGTTTAAATTGTTGATCTATAACTATAGTAAAACTTGATCAATTTCGAATTGATTAAGGGGTTACATGGGTTTTGATACTTCGAAAAATCGGTTTTTGCGATAATACGCCATGAGAGGAATATTTCCTATTTAAAATCAATCCGAGCAAAACTGTAGAAGTGAGAGACTTTTGAAATTCCTCCTATGCGAGTCAACTGTGTAAAATCGTAAGACTTTAAACGCAATGTTCTCAATATAAATTTTATTTTATTCATAGTCGGTGAGCCAGATATTTGAAAAATCTAATCTATCGATTAATCTGAACACTACTTTTTAATTGTATTTATTCGTGATTACAAAAAAGGATTTTTATTTTCATTCACCACAACTCATTTTACAAGCCAAAAATTCAAATTTTATTGTTTTTCAAAATCTTTCGTTCAATCACGAGCTATTACTATCTACTAACAGTCCTTCACGAGCTACCAGCGCGTCACTTTTCAATATTTTTCATTAAAACTTTTGTTTATTGGTCAAATTAACTCTTTGGAATGGCATAAGTTAAAATAATTCATTTAGTTTCTTCATAAACAAATTATAGAAAATATGATTTTTTTTTGGTTTTCCAAATCTATGTAATAAGTAGTAGGTCACAAAAACGTATGCGACTACATAGATATCGGTCCTTTACAAAGTCAATGACATAACACTTGCCTCTATCCCTTTATTTTCTGTACCTATCCATAGTAGTGACAAGTACTGCTAATTAAAGTTTTTTAACATTTTAGGACGACCTGGTACAGATTATCCAATCCTTTCGGCTATTCCCTATACAAACTTTTACTGTGATGAACAACCCTACCCGGGATTCTTCGCCGATATGGAGACAAGATGTCAAGGTGACTTGTTTTTAAATTGAACAAAAAATATATATACCTATATGATTATATTTAATTATTAAATAATTATTTTAATAGGATGGCACTACTGCGACATAGATGGAAGACAGGCGAGCTTCCTCTGTCCGAATGGAACTCAATTTTCTCAAGCAGTCTTTGTTTGTGACTGGTGGTTCAACGTACGCTGCGACCTGTCGCCTCGCCTTTATGCGATCAACGCCCGCCTTTATCAGCGCCCAAAAGTAAATCCAACTAGACCCCACCGGATAATCACTAAGCAATTAGTCGACGACATTTTTAATAAATAAAATTAACTAGATCGACAAGTTTTCGCATTTAAAGAATTTTTCATGTATAAATATTTTCATGTTGGCATTTAGGAACATCACACTCCGTGGTGCTTTGATATTCAAAGCGGGTAACGAAACAGAGGGGCGACATAGCGGTCGGTTTACAATAGAACTCCAAGCTACTTTTAGAGCACCAATTAGATTTTACCTTTCCGTCCATCTTTCATGTACAGTTTTCATCGTCTTATAGGGAGTTATTTAAAATATACATATTTTATTCTTTAATACTTAACGATGTTTTATTGTAGAGCCTGTCCTTAAATCCGAAACATCTTCTCTAATAATTTTGTTTAACACTTTTAACCTCAACGTAGGTGATATAATATAAGGTTTTTGTTTTAAGTAATGGCTCCCAAAAGTTGTTTGTAAAATTACTTCGCCTAAAATCGTATGACATTAAATAAAAATTAACTGCTATTTTACCATTTTTATATTAAACATGAAATTTGGTACTATAACCCTTAGCGATCGTATGGCACAAATTTATGTGCATGGGATAAATTGCAACGAAATGCTTACATATTTGTAGAGTAAAGGTAATATGTGAAGTAAATTTAAATAAAGAGCAAAGTAACATGAATACAAAATCGATATTCAAAAGTTCAGGTGGCTAAGTTGCACATTTGCAAATCCAAAATCGAAATCACGAAAATAAGATGAGATTTAAGGAGTAATTTTGCATATCGGATAAGTTAAATTACATTTTTACTTATACTTTCTATTGATAATAGAGCGTATTGTAAATATGAGGTCTGTTCAAAAAGTATCGTGAATTTTGAATTTCTGCAGGCTACGTATATTCGATTTTTGATTTTTTTTTGTGGCGTTATGTTGGTACTCATGTCCCTCACTTATGCTGACAAGTTCGGCTATTTTGAATGTTCAGTTAATTTTTGTTAGCTATTTTGGTTGAACGTGTTCGTCTTCGATTTTTGCCTATTACAAAAAATGGATCAAAGAATCTGTACAAAATTTTGGTTTCCACGTCATAACCATAAACCCATGATTCATCACCAGTTATGACCCTCTGGAGCAAATTTGGGTCGTTGCGGACAGAGTCCAACAACTCCAGCAGTTGAACAGATCTCGTATATATTTTCCTTTTTAAAAATGTAGAATCATAAATATTTCACCCTCTCTAACTAACTCTAATTTAAATGCACGCTTTTTATGTGTGTTTTGAAAATCGAGAATACTTCTTTTTAAAATATTCAAGCTCGTCCGGTGCATTTTGAGATATTTAAGTTAATTAAGTTTATTAACTACGATGATTCTATACCATAACACGTTCACGCCGGCGCATTGAGATGTGACATATAAATGTGAGCCACCGGGTACGCGCCGGCGTGAATGTGTTAAGTGTATCTTTCAGGGTAGAGAAAATTAAAAGTAACGAATATCAAAATTGGGTATAGTACTGTACCTCACAAAAAGCTAATTCAAAGGTAGTTGTTTCAAACTTGAATAGAGCCTATGTTTATGCAATTTAAATTATTTACACTACAGTCGATAAAATCGGCAACTTTAATTGGAGTCAATTTGAAATTGAAACCAGTTTTTAACCGGCTTTAAAAAAAGAGGAGGTTCTCAATTCGACTGTTCTTTTATTTTAAGTGTCTTTTACTTTCTTTTACGATGGTTCCATAAAAATTTGGTAATAAAATGATGGTATCTTATTATATTTCATTGAAATTTCGTAAAAGGAGGCTTTTAAGTCGTTTAATTTTGTGATGGCTAAAATCAGATATGGTGTCCAATTCCGAAAATGTAAAATTATGGTCTCAATATTATTAAAATTGCACATAAATCTCTTAAAACCACATACGAGTATGTGGGGCTCATTCATTTCAAATTTAATATTCAATTTTAGAAAAGGGTGCGATGAATTTCAAATAATGGTATATTGCAATAATACGTTAACTGTCACGTCAGTCGACGGTGACTGAGAGTATAAAAAAGATACGATAGGCTTGGCGCTATAACGCAATACCAACGCACTTCTAAGCAGCGCACGCGGAGCAATCAGAAATTAGAGAATGGACACTACAAAACTGAATAAGATTTCTAAAAAAAAAGAAAAACTAGAATCGTCTCCAAAAAATCTTAAACACTGAAAATCATAAATTAATTTCACTTGAAAATCATCTGTACTGATCGCAACTTTGAATGCTAAGATTTTTGCTAAATGTTCAAGGGCTCTTTCTTATTCGAAGGACAACAAATAAAGCCTTTAGGATATTTTGTTTATATGTGTTTTGTATAGAAGTAAATTTTTTATTCATTAATACATTAAGTCAAAAATACAAAAAAAAATGGTTTTTTCATTCCATTTTTTTTTCTCTTTTATAAAGGCCACATACATGAATTCGACATTTAATTATTACTTACTACTTTTCTGAGGAACTGGCTAATCTGAATTAAAAATATTGAATTGACTTTGTAAGATAATAACAGGAATTAGTTCTCTACCCATTGAAGAATTGGTGCGCTTTTTTTTCCCCTTTTTTCTCGAAAAAGAAAAGGTTAAGGAGAAATGGAAGAAAAAAAATAAGTTTAAAATTTGTCCAATAATTAATTTGCAGTTAAAACAGAAAATCTACACATAGAACAAGAATTTTGAACTGAAACTTGAAAGCAACATATTCTAGAGATTATAAAGAGCCAATATTTTGAAATTTCGAATGAGGAAATGCCCTTAAAACATTGCAATAACCTTATTGATTACTGATTATTCAATACAAAATAACCAAAATACTGAATGTCTTCAATGCTGACTATTTGATTTAAGCATCAAATAAAATCTTAGCATTTAAGGTTCAAAGTAATGAAATTATATAATACTTTTTAGTGGTAGAAAATTTTTATACGCAGTTGTATTCTTTTTATAGAAAAGGTTTAATTTAGTATAAAATATTACAATTTCAAATTGAACTTAAAAGTGTGGAATTATTAAATTAATATACGAGTAATATTTGGAAAAAAAATCGACTATTAAAATAAGTGAGGCTATTTTTGAGTCGAATTTCAATTCTATGCAGCCAAGATATATTGGCCATACGATATGGAAAAAGTAGGAATAGTATCCCATACTTGACATCGTGTTGTAATTAATTAAATTGTCGCTATGTACCAAACTCGTATAGGTCGAATTAAGCCATCCTTTTTGTAGTCTTAATTCTGGAGCAATTCTGCAGCAGCGTACAAACTGAGCAGAAGTATCTTTAAATGATTCCCATTAAATATGTTGCAGGTTTGTGCAGCCACTGCAAGCTGAATAGTTTTACAAAAGTAAGCGTACAAAGGACGTACGTGCGAGCTACCTCTGATTCCTAATTGAATTATATTTTTTCGTCGTTATTTTTCGTCTGTAGTCATCAAAAAGGAAATAACATTTCTAAGCGTCGATTGCACAGTAAAAAGGGAGAATGCCAAAGTCTAACAGTTTAATCGGTTCTTTGAGATCGCAAATCGGTTTGTGGCGCTCCCGCACCCTCTGCCAGCCCGCCAATTCCGATATAAAGTTATTTCCTCACCTAAACGCACTGACAGTTACCAGCAAAGCGTTCCACCCGCACTCGTAATTGAAAACAGTCAAACGACCTCAGACGGTTGATTTTTGCAGTGCGCTCCTGGCTGGGATTTTTTCCTGTCCATGCTGCCGTGATTGCCATTCAAATGCTGCAAATTAAAAATAAAATTTGCCCTGTTATGAAATCAAACGCACTATACCGCGGCGGTCGTCAGGATCAGGGGCGCCCGATGCCGCATGTGCCGCCACCCTGCCCTGAAAAAATATTGGATGCAAATATGATTCCTGGCAAGTGCATTCACGGCGTGGGGGCGGCAAAAAGCGCAAGATATTAATAGTGCTGCATTTTTGTAGGTATCGCGAACGGTGGACTACCGCACTGTCGGGGCTGGTTGTAGTTGTGCAGAACGGTGGCCGGCTTTCACAGGCATGCCATACACTAAAAGGTTAATGGAAATTGCGGAAAAATACCCGTAGAAATCCGCAGAAAATCTCTTTCCTTTTACCGCAAAGGTTTTCTGCCACAAAATGCAGGAAATCACCGGAATCGTGAGAGGGACTCAGTAAAATAGCTTAGCTGTGAAAAGTCCTGTTCAACACCTTTTTTTAATAAGAAAAAAAGTCCGTTTGCTCACAAGCAAACTGGCGATTCCTGTCCCTTCGCCTGAAACAGCTTTTTTCCTGTTGAATTGCAATTTTCAGGTACGAAATGATTAAATAGCCAATTGCTGGTTTGACAGGTTTTTAGTGATATCTTGCAACAGGAAACCATTCTCTCTACTAAAACCGAAATGCCGAATGAACCTCCACAAGGTACTAACCTCCTGCGAGGCCTTCTCAAGCTAAGCGAAACCATTACGCGGATGAGTACATCTTTTATATTCTTCTCAAGTGCGAAAAAGTTTGCGCTTTACCTGTTGTTCTCTGACCTAAGGGGGAAGGGGACGTTACTTGCTGTTTCGCACGATTCAGAAAAATGAATTGGCTTGCACGTGAGCACGTGATTACGTCGCGAAACATTAGGTGAAAACAAAAACGTTATCCAGGAAGTTAGGTTTATTCGCTGTTCTTTTTTAACACTTCAAAAACTAGATAATTTCCGAAAAATGAAAGCGTACCAAAAATTTTTTACTTAATTTCTACCCACGTATGCCACTGCTCTGTAACGCTGCACATGACTGTAAAAAGGTTTTCTATTCTCTGCAGATGATCCACCGTGAATGTCAATGGTATTTTCAATGATTGCCGGTAATCTCTCTGTTGATTCGAAAAGGTATTCAGATCAATTGAAAGATGCTTCCGTTTTGGACACTTTGATCTCACTTCCAAGAGAGAAGTTTAATTTGAAAAGTGACGACATTTTCCTGAATCAAGTAATGTGCTACATGTTGATACATTGCGGATTAATCAAAGCAGGAAAATTCTTAGTTTGAGAAAGGAAGACTATTTGTAACCTCTTCTCTAAGTCTAAAGATTAGTGCTTACGTGCTAGAGCTAGATATTTGAAATTTTTGCAGGTAAGCGGTCCAATGAACCTTCTGAGTGTTAATCATATCAAATTTTGCACAATTTTTCATCGTAGTCTATTATTTGTTTGTTTGTTGGGGCTTCTGATAGTTCAGTTGTTAGCGCGCTGTCCTACCGTCCCAGAGGCTGTGGGTTCGAATCCCACGAATAACCATGGTCTCCTGCGCTACGTGGTAACACAATGGGCCAAAATTGGCCTAAGTGTGCCTTTCTAGGCAGCCACAGCAACCTAACCTAACCTAACCTATTATTTGTTAATATAACTTTGTGATTACTTAAAATTAGTTCTAATCCATGAATTATTTCAAAGAGCTACAGCTATGGAAATGTAATTAAGACCACCTTAAATTTATCTGAATATGCACAGATTTCAGAATGGCTTTTATGATTTTTTGTTTCGCACACCACTTTTTACAAATGTGGGATATGCATTTTAAACTAAATAGTAAATTTGTCACACAACAATAGGAAGCATAGGTTTTATTGGCAAATTATTGTTAATTCATTGTATTTACATTGGAAATCTAATTAAGACCTTATAAAAAAAAAAACAGAAAAATATAAGTTTATTTGAAATTTTGTTAAGGATTTTCATTCAGTATCTAGTAGCAAAACCCTTTTGCCGCAATACCTCCTCACAACGTCTTTGCATAGATCGAATAAGACTTTGGCATCTTTCAACTGGTACGGCTTTCCAAGCTGCTTCCACTTTTGCATAAAGATCGTCCAAATTAGTAATATTTTGGCCACTTACAGCATCTTTCACATCTTTCCAAAGATGCTCTATCGGATTCAGGTCTGGGCTTGATGAGGCCCATTTAAGAACACTAATAGAATTGTCTTTAACCCAATTCTGTGTTAATTTTGCCGTGTGCTTCGGATCATTATCCTGCTGGAATTTCCATATAACAGCACAATTCTCCTCAGCCCACGGCAGCATCACATTCTCCAGTATTTCCACATACTTTTCCTTAGTAAGGATGCCTTCAATTCTATGAATCGGCCCAATACCACACCAGGAAAAGCATCCCCACACGTTAATTGATCCGCCTTCGTGCTTGACTACCAAATATATTTTGGATCAAATGCAACGTTTTTTGGTCTACGCACAAACCGCCTACCGTCAGGACCCAACCTATTTATCTTTGTTTCGTCACTCCAAACGATAAATTTCCACTGGTTGACAGTCCAGGTCAAATGAGATCGAGCAAATGTGACCCACATTTTACGCTGCTTCGATGTCAATATGTATGGGGTCCTAATTATATTTCCATAACTGTATATATTGATCTGAATTGATATCGTAAAAATAACTTTTTTCCCGATATCCGCGTATATGTAATATGCGGTATTTGTTAAGACAACTGTTTTTCTCTGTTATCTGTTAAACATTTGTTAGTAAAAGAATTTTATTTCAATAATAAGAAAATTAATTGCTTCCAATTTTATTAAGAAAACTGTTTAAACCCCAAACAATTTTTATATTTACATTTGTTGTAAGAAATTTCAAATTGCAGTTTTTTGAATTTTTTTCGATCGTTTGATTAGCATAACATTCTGTTGGCATCGCGTGTATAATGCCAGAGCTCATAAATCCCGCAATGGTACACAATCGTGAGTTTTGGTAAGGAGCAGAAAATTGCTTAATTAGGGCTTTGCTTTGTTACCTTTTGTGTTGTTTAAATATTAAAACAGGCGAGCAAGCCAAGTTGTCATTTGGAATATTTCACTCCCGCATGGGAAAAAAAGTGAAAATTTTCAACTAATTATGGTATTGTGTGTAAAATTTTAGTTTGGACAAGGGCAAGGTTAACAATAACTCAAAGGAAGAAATATAAGCTATAAACTGAAAAATCTTTTGCTTTTTATTCCCACCAAAAAGGAATTTGAATTTTTCGCCTAATTAGGCTGTGAAGTGTTTACTCGGATGATTGATGATATTGTGGGAAAATAGAATATTTTTAAAATATCAAGGAAAAATCTTCCGTATTATAGGAGCACATATGTGCTAAAACTCGCAGTTACATGAAGTATTTTAAATCTTCCATAGAAACCCATTAAAAGTAATACTAAATCCGGCTGAAATGCCATGCGTTTTATGTTACTCATAAAACCATCAAAAGCGCCCAGTTGTTCACGATTATCTTGCTCTTTTACAATCGATCCACGATCAAGAAACGCGAGTGCAACTGAGATTAATTAATGCAAGGTCGGGGGATCGGTCCGTGTTCGTTAAGCGTAAAAATTGCCACAAATGATAAATTTCTGGTCAGTAATGAGTGTGCACACCCTCACCATGTCGTGGTCGATTTCCTCGTGGCTCTGATTTCACAATATTCGATTTTTTACACAAACCATCCGTTCTAAGCACGTCCCAACGCCTACTATTACTTAAATTGAATTAACTAGGAGGCGGCGAAAACCACAATGATTTACTGTGAGGTCAGACAGAGCGGTAATAAATCGACGAAATTGGGACAAGAACTGCCAAATAATTGTAGTTCGTGTTTCCTGAATTAGCGAGATCCGGATGAGATTTTCCTGGGTCATTATGTTTTGGGGCACTCCTAGCGGGTGCTCGGCCAATGTTCAGCGGGACGAAGGTCGCTGGCAGCTATGCAAATCATCTAAGACGATCGCAGCTTTAGGACAATCACTCCAACCTCAACTAATTGTACCTTGACTTTTTGGAACTCAACCACCAGTTCAAAACCACACCACAACCTACTTGTATCAGTTTACCTCATTTGTGGCAGTTTTCTGGCTTATTTCTCTTTATTGTCTCCACTTTTTTTAAACTTTTTCACCGCGAAATGAGCCCTTGTTTAAGATTTATGCATTTTAATTTAAGAAATCAAATTGTCGGTGATTACTTTAGGCAATGGCTATCTATTTTTGATTGTTCCGCTCAAAAGACGTATAGAGGATTTTGTTAATCTGCACTAATGCCACGTTTCTTTGTTTGGTTGATTTGCTACTTCGTTCTCATACTATTAATGGGTTTATGCTGCCACTCAGACGTTGGCACGATAGCTAAGACCTGTTGAAATTCTAAAACGTTTTACTGAATTAGAGGTCTTAGGGTTAATGTGAAAATTAATACAAAAGCAATAACAGAGTTGACGATTTCCTTCATTCTATTAATTTACTTTCAATTTCTTAGTTGCAATTATAGTTTGGCTTAGATTTTTAAATTACTAGAGAAGGTTGTGTTTAATTCTCGTGCTATTAACACAAAAATACAACAGAAATTGATTTTCATTAAATTCTTTAATGGCAGTGTTACTGTGAGTAAAAATCGCATGAATGGCTTCTATATGGAACTTTAGCTAATGAAAATTTCTATTGTAAAAATCTGGTTATTAAAAAATTTTCAGAATGTAAGACAAGCTAAATATGTTCCTAATCTAAAAAATACTAAAATTTGTTGTTTTGGGCGCCAAGAAGCAAGTGTTTAGAGGCAGACTAAATTGTTATGTGTTTAACAAATTGAGATTAACTACTACTCTATGGTAGGTAAATAAGAAATGGAAAATTATATACATAGGTATCTTTTGAGTAAAGTTCCGTATTCATAATGTCTAAACTCGCCTTAGAACGAAACGAATGGATTTTGTAAGTCAATTTTTACGGAATTTTTAATTTATATTAAGATTTCAGGCCTTCCTAGTAAACTCCCTAGTTGAAAAGTATTTGAACTACCTCTTTAAGTTTTTTTTTCATACGCAGAAGAATGATCTTTTGAAACAGTTCTTATTATCGATAGTCCGTTTCGTCTAATTAAATCCACATCCTTTCATTAAAATTACGCAAACAATCGTTTCAGTATTTTTCTTCTCCGAACAAGTTTCCAAAGGCAATTTGCATCTTTTCACAGGTTGACATTTGATCTGAGCATTACCACTTATCCGAAACGATAAATGGGGCAAGAAAATATGCAAATTGCAGGAGTATTCAGTAGCATTGTTTACAGCCGTGGGCTAAAGGTGGCAAAAGTTTTCCAAGTGTCCATAAAAACATTTTCATCTCATTGTTAAATATGCATTTAAAATCTAATTTATAGGGTGATAATTTCTTATGTTAATGTTTTGATATTCAGTACATTTTGAATTTTAGAAACTTTCCGAGGAAGCTTTGGGGAATAATTCCATAGATGGATTGAAAATTGCTTGACACGAAGGGATCCTCGTTCTTCGTCTGCAAAGCCGACCTCCGCAGACGTAATTTCGAGAAATAACAAATTAATCAAAGTTAATTACGAGCCAAGTCTGAATTGAATCCGCCTTTCAGAGCGTCTCTAGGTGGCTTTTCCGAGAGCACGTGTTTCCCTATAATTACGACGGTGTCACAACATCATTACCTAGATATTTTCACGGAGCCAGGCCGCTGCACTTTCCAAGAGTAACGTTCCTTCCTCCTGGTCTCTTGGTCTTATATGTTCGTACAGAATCTGTTGGTGATTGCAGTCGGCGAGGTGAAAATTCGCTCGCCACGGTGATGTACCTAGGGGTTTATATTGCACCTGCTTAATCCATGTTATTGTTTGATTACGTGTCGGCTCTGTCTTGTGTTATGATAGAACTGCATTTACCCGCGGAATGCGACTCTACGCCCGTGTGCCCACCGCTTAGTGGATATCTTTTCGCTACTCCTCCTTTTACTACATATTTACTCTGTGGTAACATGCACTAGATATGAATAATTATGCTATTCGCTGCACTTGAAAAGGCCCGTTTAGCGGAAATACTACAAAGCAGGTAAACGCATATCAAAAATCAACAGTACGAATCACGCAATATTAACTTAAGGAATATAAATAATTTAGGTTTACTTATAACTGGTAAATGTGCATTAAATGAAAATACAAAACATTAACAAACCTTCCTCATTACATAACTTGCAACTGATTAGCCCATAAGTGGAGTCGCGGCAAATCAATCTTCCAATTTAACTAGCTTCCTTGATACAGCCGCAGATCTCCATCGGTTTCCATTGTAAATAAAAAAAAAAATTCGGAAGCACGCGGTAATGTTACACGTTTTTTCATGTAATGAATGAATGTTTGTATAATGACGAGATTTCGATAGAAACGTGCGTCTACATCTTCGATGAAGACCATTTCCGATTCATTGAGAATTCAAAAGCCATCGAAGCGTTTCATGCCTTTTTTAAGTTAAGCTCAATAAGACATTGAAACGCACGAGTCTTTTGTCTATTTGTGTCTAACTAGGCGACCAAATAACCAAAGGGCATGGAATCAATTGTTCCCGGAATTTGAAGCATTGTTAGCGTAGATCACAAAGTTATGTAACTGAGACAAATTAAAAAAGTATGAAATTTTGAAAGCAGCGGAACTATCGTTAAGTAAAGGAAGTAAAATTTTCATATCCAATCTTTTAGTAGTACGACTATACTCTAGTTCTTGTTTCAATTTGTTGTCTAGAATAAGAAAAGTTTGAAAATATGATATAAATTATTATAATTAAGCAGACAAAAATAATTTATATTTTTTGAATGGCTTTTTTGAGCTTCAAAAATAAATATTATTTATATTATAGAGTGAAAAATATTGTACTATTGTAGATTTTAAAGTTATATAAAGAGGGTAAGACCCTCAATGGGCTCAATATTAAAATAAACCTAAACGGTGATTGGTAAGGAGCCAGTTGTATACTCTATCTTGACTCAGTCGGCTATAACTCGTAAACTAGTTGACTCTAGTCAGTTATGTTATTTTAAGTAATTTCTCTCTATATGCTACTATTGTAGATTTTCTCAAATTTTTTTCCGAAATTACGTTCAGGGTGATACGAGTATCTTGGCCGATACAAATCTAATCGAAAATGGCCACTTTGGAGCCGAATATTTCACAAACAGTGCATAAATTTGAAAAACGGTTTAAGAAATTTTTATTTTAAATTACACCATTTTTTTTTTCATCCCCACTTTTCATGTAGGGAAGGTGGTATTGAATTTTTTCTATTTTCAAACAATATGTTAATACATATCTTTGTAGCGGGTATAATTATCTATGTCCAAAATTCAGCGTTATAGCCCTTATAGTCCTTGAATAAAGTGAATGTGATATACAAACGGACGTACATGACGAAACTATTATATAAAAATTCCTTGTTTTGTTATTAAACCAGTAAAAATTTGAAATTCTTAAGAATTTAGTTTCCGATACTGTAATCTAGGAAGATATCGTACTGATACTATTTATCATTTGTCACGTAATATACATAAACAATTGCTTTCAAATATACGTACTTTAAAATAATCTTTATTAGGACCAATTTACCCCATGATTTTTTTAGTGGAATACTTGCAGGGTAAAAATTGTAACAAATGTATGGTACAGAATTCAAAATCAATATCATCAAAACAATTTTAAACGAACAATTCTCATCTGAATTTTGCTAATTATACTCTTCTTGATTGCTTAGCGTGACTACCTGGAAAGTAAATAACAAAATTTCTAAAGTATAATGCCTACTGTTAAGTATCATAAAAATAATATTTAAAAGTTACAGCCATTAGAAAACAAAATCTCGTTAAATCAGGAACAAAACTACTAATCGGAACCAGAAATAATTATAATCTAAAAGCGTACAAGTGCAAACGATGAATGTTTACACCTGGCATTATGCCGTGCTTTCAACACCTATTAAAGTCAATTACAACAATTTCTTCTGTAAGTGGAAACGCAACCAATTTGTAGGCTCACCTTGAGTCCAGTAAAAAAATTAAGTTGCTCTGGTGAGGATGAAGAAGAAATTATCTTGGAGAAAGGTATGGAAGTGCAGTTTTAATAGTGCACAAGTTTAGACTTTAAATAGGTACCAAGAATACCGAGAATGGTAAATTCCGCAAAACGGTAAAGGTGAAATACTTACCTGGCGCTGAGATTTATGGTGGTAGCGAAGGCTCGAGAGTCTTGACCTGTCGCAACCAATTATCTCAGATCTTCGACTATTCAATATTCAGTGGCCAGAAATAAATGGGGTTTGCGTTGCAGCGCCTCCTGAGGAACTGCAGTCCAGGTGGGGGCTGAGAAAAAACGGCGGTCCATTAATTTCAAGTGGTGGAGGAAGCCCGTGGCAGCGGTGTGGACCGTGGCGGAGTAATGGTAACAAAACAAACGCATGCAGGAGAATAATCCAGCCGCACACCTGAGCTTACCTGAGCGCTGCGCTTATCGCGACCGTAGTCAGTCAATAAACGTGCAAAGAATTGAGCGACTCGCGCCGTTAACGCTTTGCTGAGCATGGGACCGACCTAGACGCCGAATGACTTTCATTATATTCCCCGATTTCTTACAAAAGTTATAGTTTATCGTCAAGAAACGCGACCAGCCGCTGACAGAATACAATCCGTGGTTCGCCGGCTCAGTTTGGACGCACTGCGAACTATTCCGTTTCGCTAGACCGTTGTCGCCGTTTGGGACCGTTTTCGATCACCCCAAGGATTTCCGGGCTTGAAGGGAGTTTTTTTTTTTGGAGTGCCTCATGGTAGTGAAAGTTGACCGAACTTATTCTGATTGTGCAACTCTGCACGGTTAGTGGTGAAGAGTGTTCTTGTGCATGGTGCAGAGATCACCGTGAAGATTAATTGTGCAGGTGTTCCAGTGAAAGGTGTAGAACAGCGACAGGCACCAAATTTATGGTACTCGCGTCGCGAAGAGCAATACTAGTCGTAGATATGTATTTTGCGGTTGCAGTTTTTTCGGTCTTGTTTGGTAAGTTTCTAAGATCTTTTCTGTTTTTCTCACCAGAATTGTGCGCGCACTCACTGGTCCAAAGAAATGTTTATTTTGTTAACTACTTTGCTCTGCTTTCAAGTGCAACCTATAGTTTTTATTTCAGGTGACATTTTTGTAATTAGGCACACAAGTTTCATTGCTAGAAAGGAACTTTTTAGTTAAGTTTGTGTTATTTTATAACCTATATTAATTTGTAATTATAAGATTTATAAACAAGGTATATTGTCTTTTAAAAAAATGGTTATATAGAGAGATATATAGTGAAAAGAAACTAAGATAACCCTAAACAGGTTTTTTTGTTTTTTATAAAACTTGATACACTAATTTAAGTTTGGTTTGAATGATAATGAACAATGAATTGAAATGGATAAAATAAATTAATAAAGCATTTATTACCTTTAAAAAATTTGAAAACCTTATATTTTATGTTAAAAATTTATAATTACATTATTGTGGTTTCGAGAATTAAAAAATAGGAAATATACTGGGTGCTTTCTTATTTAAAATAAATAAAACCTGATTGTAAACTACATTTTTTATTAGTATTTATGTAAAACTCGTTTTTCAGGATAAGTCATCTTGTAATTGTACTATGTCGATAGTGTAAATCTTTGAAAATATAAATATTGCTAAAGGAATCGTTTAATACTTGGATTTAGTACAACAATTTAATTCGGACAAAATTAAACTAATTTCAATTACTCTACTTATAAACATATTCTTTGTATTACTATACTATAATTAATTTTTTTCTTAATGCCCTGAAGTTTTTGAAAATATGGTATTTTGTTTTGTAAAAGTCTGCATTTTGTAAATCTTGAGAATATGACAGATAAGAAGGTTCAGTCCAGAATTTGATCAACTCATAACACAACTCCAATAACGACAAAATACAGTATAACATTATAAACATTATTTTTTGAGCTAAAGTAGCTCACAACCTTTTAAAACTTGACTAGTGGTACATATTTCAGAACAGTTTTAAAAATGCAATATCAAATCAAAATACTTAAAGACGTTTAAATGGTTAATCATTGGTTTAAATTTAGTTCTAAAAAATTCCCATACTATAAAAACCACATTCTTAGATTAGATACAGCTTTAATAAGTTTTTGTGTGACTGTTAGGATATGTGACATACCTGGCTTCAAAGAAAAATAAAATAAAGACTTACTAATTAATAAGAATCAATTAAAAATGTATGATCTTTTAAACTTTTGCGTGAAATGGTCCTTAAGCTGTTTTTAGAGGTACAACAAATTTATAGTATCAATTTAGATACGCTACAACAATTTCCTAATCACTTCTAAATGAATTGAAGAACTATATTTTATAGCGCTATTATTTTTATTGTTGGATTATATTATAGGGTTTTATAACACCAAAATATTCCCGCGGGCTACAATTTCTGACAAGGTTCACTGCATTCTTCTTAAGGCACCGGTAGCTTGTTATCTCCCATCAGAGCTGACGTGAAAATTGATTAAACGCGCTCACTCGAAAGGCTGTTTCGAATTAAACACAAAATGAATTCAATGCAGTTCACGTTCAGAAGCGCCCAGGTGTTTTCGTCAAAGCAACAAAAAGAGCAAATTATTCATGTGAAAATACTCGAGCATATGCGGCCCTCGACAATTTAGTGACTGTTGGTTATTTCGCGAATCCAAAAGGAGAATGAATACTTGGCGCAATCCATCTACTTACGCTGAACGGCCAACGAATCGATCCGGGCTGCAATTTTTTTTACAATCTACAGATAAAATAATGGCAGGGATCGCTCCTCAGCCTAGACAAAACAGGTTCTTCAATATTTTTACGACTAATTCCTTAAGTGGGCATTAGTTGGACAAAAGTTACTTCAATGCCGGTTGAGTTGGTCATGCCAAATATGCCGAACATAAAAACCTCTTAAATTTTCCCAGAGAAAATGCGAAAATCGTCTGATAGTTCGGTGTACTCGGTACACGGTGGACCATTGCCAGAGTGTGGAGTACCAGCTCTGTATGTAATTACAATTGGAACCTATGCTGATACAAGAAATCCTACTTCCCTAATTGAATTTCTTCGCAAGTACCGCTCCGTCTCTCCGTTCTAGAGGGTCATAAAGTTGGGTTTAGATATGCAAGCCATGCTAAAATAATTCCTTTAATGACGTGTGCTCATTGCAGAGATCAATCAAGTAAAGTGGATGTGTCCGTAGGGGGCACTACGTGGGCTTTAGCTTCTTTAAATTCGATTAGAGCCGCCTAAGTTTTCGGACCATGCAGTGTCCAGGTAATCGGATTGCTCCCAGCATACGATTAATTCTGGCCGTAAAGTTGTATACCTGTATATCTGCAAAAAAATTTGAATTGTTGGGACGAAAGCGAACAAAAAAATAGAGAACGTCCACATCTCGCTAATTCTTTTAAGTTAGCAAAACAAATCAGGTCGGTCGCCAACGCCGACGCAAGCGCTTATTCCGTGCTTAACTTCATGAAGCATTCTGCGCTCGTTTGTATCTTGTCCTGCAGTTCGTCCGAATGAAATTTTCAATCCTTTGTTGGCCGAAAATAACACCTCCTGGTGAACTCAGTTATTCCCTTTTCCAGGTGCTGCCTTTGAATGCGAATTGGATCTGAAGCTGAATGTACACAAAACCTGGAAACAGGCCGTATGCTTCTAAAGCCGTCACCAGATTCCCTTCTTTTAACAAATTATCTCATCGTTCCCGTACCAGTTTTGCTCCCCGTTCCCGTACACTCCAGGACTATTCGGCGTGGTTCTGTGTGCAACTAGATTTGTCCACTTATTGCCAATTCGTGATGATGAATGTGTCCCATGGATATTCATGAGGGCCAATTACGTGTACAAAAGTAGATCCCCGCATCTCACGTTCAAATTGTTTTGTTTCTGTGGTAAACTATTTCTGCTGGACGGGTTGCACGTATTTTGGATTTTTGTCAGCTAACCGCTGTGTGCAATTCATTTTGAATATTATGTTTTTGGACACCGGTAGATCTCCCTCATTCGATTCCGGGATATTATTACCCCCCAACGATGAAATCGGACTAATATTTGAGTTAATAAATTCCTCTCGTACTACAAGAATTTTAGATTTGAGAAAAGGCTTCAAGGCCAATTAACTAATTACTTCATAGTATGCTTATATTAACTTACAATGAATGGATATAACATTAGATGTTTTCATATTAACACTAAATCACTTGGGCAATAAAATTCTATTTTACATTTATAAAAGTCGATATTTTTTAATTAACCTGGCCATATAAATTCGACAGCATACTATTCGCATGTATTGCTCATAAGTTTTGAGAAACAGATTAGTTTATGTTGGAAAAGTAACGTCAAATATTTGGTTGTATATCTTGTTAGTTCGTTTTTTTGTAAAATAACTGTTTACGGTACATAGTAAATAGACTTTATATGCATGATTTTATATGAGACACATTATTTTTACAAAATACCACTCTGTAGTGCTAAAAATTTAATAAATAATTCGTACAATAGTATGATAGTCACTGTCCCTTAAATATGCATATATAGTATAAAAATACTTTAGTAGTAATTTGCCTAAAAATTTTCATTTATTATACGCAAACAAAAAGTAAATAAGACATTTTATTATGTGAACTTTGTATCTTGCATGTTTAATTTTCCGCCACCTGTGTCAATATTTTTACAGAAGAAAAACGGATTTTTGCACATTTATGAGAAATATTCAATTTTCTTTTAAAAGGAGAGTAAAACTACATCAATATTTTTTAGAATAGTTTGTTAAATTTGCCAGGTACATTTGGAAGGAGACGAGGAAAGTCTAAAATTTGTCTTGGAATGCACCGTGTATTATTAGGTTGAACTAATAAGATTTTCTGTTGTGATTCGCATATCATCCGCTCTAACCAAGAAACTCTCTGATGCATTACAAGACTTGAATTTGTGCTCAATGCTCAATGTATAAAATATCTAAAACTATGTATTTCTCTTCCCCTTGATAGTTGATAGAAAACGTTAAATTGTTTAAACTTATTTCTCTTAATGCTACATGATGAATTTCCAAAATTTTGAGATGCATTTTAGGAATATTACAATATATCAAATTAGATTTATTTTACACCAGCTTTTAAACCTTTATTTCATAAAGAGAGTCCCATAATGCAGTCAAAATAAAAAGAAGGATATAATAATGTTTTGCATTTTGGACTTTATTTTCGAATATTTTTTCTCAGTGAAAAATTGCATGTTATACCGCTTCTCATCTTCTGCAATAATTGTGAAGAATTAAAGCGACGAAGAAGTAAATTCGTCCTCAATTAACAGAAGGTCAATTTCTAATTGAAGTGAAAATTACCTCTGAATTTCTAATGCGGTGTACTGAGCAAGTTTTCACTTGTGGAACCGCATGCAACGATAAAAGCTACAAAGACTTTAACCAGTTTCCTTGCGTGAGCTGTGATTGCTGTGCAAGATCACCTGAGTTCAGTAATCCACTGTCAATTTCACATTTCGAAAATTGTCCAGGTAACCTTGTTTTCGCAGCCATTACCAGGTGAAAAGAACCAGATAAGAAAGCAAAGATTTTGTTAAAGATATGCACCGTTGGTTGAGCTAAAATTAACTAATTATTACGATTTATAAGCTGCATACGAAAAAATAAAAAGCATATTTTTATGTTTGTCAGCATAATTTTATCCAGTTTTCTTAATCACTACAATTTGTTAATTAAAATTGCAAAACTGTCAATAGCTGTAAACTGTTGGAAATTTTATTTATTTTTAGTCAAGAGAAAATCTGAAGGTGAATAGGCTGGTGTAATAAAACTTTTAAAAAATATTTAATTTGCAAGGTTTTGTACGTTTCCTCAAGAAAAGAACAAAAAATGGGAATATTGTCATTAACCAATTATTTTTGATTATATATTTGCATATAAGCACCAGTGCCCACGACATTCATAACGTTACGCGGAGGCGAAAAAGTGAATTGGATAGCACGAACCAATAAATTGTTATATGTGATGGAGCCCCATTGAGTTTATATCAAGTTCCAGAAAAGAAGCAATTTCGTCTTCACTTTCTCAAACAATAACACTTTCATTTTCTAAGATAACATTGAAAGTGCTTTTCCCAAGATTTATGATCTTTATTCAATTTCATACGAATGGCACTCTGACAATGGGTGATGACCGCTCATTTTAGTTTATTCCCCTCGAATTTTATATTTTTAATGCGAATAGCGGGTTTAAGGCGTGGATTAGAAACACATATTCTTCTCATAATGATAATAGCAGAGGATGTTCAATTTGTGGGCTTTCAAATTTGAAAAGATTAAAAATTAATTTGCTTGATCAAAGATATTCGTTGGAGTGGTGTTTTGAATTATTTTATTTCTTTGAAAAACCTAATTAATTTCAAATAAAATCAAATTAATAATAGCCTGAGAAACATTTTAATTTATTAAAGTTTCAATAATGTAAAATCGTTAATTAGGTAAATGTGCTGATCGGAAATAAAGCCGAAGTGACTTATTCCCTTTCAGGAAACGAAATAAGATCGAATTGTTAAAAATATACAGATAACGAACGGAATTATTACCATTTTAAATATAACTCTTAAAAAACAAATAGTACTCATAAATACGTCTAAATGCTAAGTCATTTTATTTCCTTTTAATACGGCGACAAGTCAAGTTAAATTAATTAAAAACAAAAATGCGTACTTCTTTTTATCAAAATCGGAATATGAGAAATTTTGCTTTATTTCACTTACTTCGGTCTTATGGTATATCAGGTCACCGATAAATGATCTTGTTAAGACTAAAATTTAAATTGCATATTAGTTAAACAGGACTGTAATAATAATTTTCTAACGAAGGTTGTGAGTGAAACTAAATTTAAGAGCATGCAAACGCTTTACAACTTACTTCAAATCGATACTCTTTGATGGTAATAGATTCAGTTGAATTAATGAAACTAATATAAACCAGATTTCTTCATCATCAAACGGATAATTTTTCCTAACATAACTAGTCTGACATTTAAAGAGCGATACACCGTTTCGATGAACTTCATTGTAGAAAATAAAGAAAAACAAATGAAGCAATTAAACGCAATATCTCAAGAGTTGTAATTAATTTTCACCTGTTTGTAGTAATCTGTCGCAAGACAGTACGGCCTTCATAGGTACGCCAGAGCTGTGAAGGTTTGCCACAAAATTAACGTGCAAATAAAAACTATTGTGGGTCTTCTTTACTTCACAATATAAAAATGTTAAATATATGTAGCAACTTGAACCAGTTGCGATACAATTTTCGCCCATAATAAACAATGATTCAATCTCATCATTTAGAAATTTATTTCTTGCTACGTTACCAAGGAAATTCCTAATTTCTTCTATTTAAAAAATTGTGCAATTTCAGACTATTTTAAGAATGCTTTAAAATAACAAAAGAAAAGGCTTGTAACGCAAAGGCATTGATTTTAGCTCTTATTCTTTAACAAGTGCAAGTCACAAAAGTGACAAAGAAATTGCGCGGCTAAGGTCAAGTGGTTGAAACTATCAAGATTCTTTGCTTGTTTTAAATTGAATTTTAGGAACACTCTATTTTTACTGCTCAAATAGAAGCTGCATTAGTGTTTATACTTAATGTGAGATAAATTCCATAAGTTTCCCATTTTTAATAGAAATTTGTATGATGATTATTCGAAAATTGTATGATAGCCAACCATTGGTCTGGTTCCCACCTCTAACACTACCTCTATTGTATACCGAAATAGATAATATCCAACTTCAAATATTAACTTAAGACGACGGAAGATGGAATCCATGTATCAAATGGCTTCAAGCAATGACTCTAGAAATGAACCCGTATGTTTTCCATAAAGATGGGCTGTACCGATGATGCAGCGAAGCCAAGATGTTTGCACAGCTCGAAGAATGTGTTCACCTGTTGCACCTAATAAACGATAAGCGTCGAAACAATGCGATTCACTGCGTCCTAATAAGGTGATTATATGCAAATTAAATTTTTTTTTATTGTACACTGCGAATAATTGCTGAGAACTGAGAATAAAGTGAGGAGAAGAAAAGCGTTCAGAGGTGGTAATGTAACTCGTTTTATGCTTCAATTCACAGTAAAAGACCTTCAGACTACTGTTTGTAGTGTACAGATCTTTTTATAAACAAATTAATAAGACAAGTTTTCTTTACCATCAAGCTATTACATGCTTATAATTAATCGATAATTGATAGAATGCGGTATCAGGGATCAGTAGTACAAAAATACTTCTTCAAATTGGATTATTTTATGTTATATATGTAGAAGCAATTAAAATTGGTTAAAAATCCTCATAAAATTCGCGTATAACTAAATACTATGAAACCACTTTCTCCTGAAACAGTAGCCAGTCCGGTAGTGTTCGGATTCAAGAGTACGTAAGCAACTATTTACCTAAATAGCAAGTCATTGGTAATTTATGGCCTTGCTTCTGAAAACTAGTCTAGTCCAATTTTACTGTTTCTTTACTCTTTAGAGGTTTTCGAAAATCCTTGGATTAGGTATTTTGAGTAGAGCACCTGCTCCAACAACAAATAACAAAAACTACAAAATAAAAAAAAAAAGGAACAAAAATTAAGACTTTCCAGTGTCACGTCGTGGATCGTTTGGCATTATTTATGTAACGAAACGAGGCAACATTTTCTTTCAGTTTGAAGACGTTGACTCAAATGCCCATGACAAATGACTCATGTGAAGTGTTTGCACTTAACCGGCTGATGTCTTTTGGCTTTAAGTTCATATTTTACAGGAGTTGTGACTGCTCATGAATGGCAGTTGCCGCCTTGATAAATTGCTAGTAATGCTTGCACTTGGAGATCTTAATTACCTCCAAAGCTGAGAAATAGATCTTGTTTTGTCGTATGTGTTTCATTCATTTCACGTCTCATGCACGTACAATTAGTAAAATATCAATTTTATTTTTTTTCCGTAAAGCACTTTCGTTTTTCTTGATTGTTTCTCTTTTTAAAACAATTTTCCAATTAAAACCAATATCTTATTGTGATGGATCTAAGGTGCTGAATTTGTTACACGAAAGAAAATGAAAGTAGCCCTTCTTCGCTAATAACTAAATAATTGGTACGACCTTTCCTTTTAATAATAAAAGAAAACTGTGAACGTAACAAGTTTTGATTATTGTAAAAAAATAGCGATTCATAATTAACATCTTTATTGTAACTACTCTTAAATATTTTAACAGATTTTTATCATAACATCTACTTTGGAAAGGCCATCAATTTAAGAGATTTTATTATTTTACCTATTATTTTTCCGCATGAACATTAATGTTTTGCTAGTTATAAATATATAGCTTTCAAACCATAAATAAACGAATAAACATTTTATTTTTCTGCACATTCGAAGATTGTGATTGGAGATTAAAAAGCAATCGCTCATTAAGCACTGTTACTATGCTGATATTATTTCAGGAAATGATAGAATAGCGAAGATTAACAAACAAAATATGAAAACTTAGTCGGAGTTCATTCATAACAGATCCTCTCACTGCGTTTAAAAAATATTAAGTAACTTTTAAATATTGATAATTAAGTGGAAGTGGTAAAAAATAAATAAAAAAGGCAATAATTTCGCACTGCTAAAACCGAATCACTTTTATAATTACCTTGCCTAATTGAGAGTTACACAATATTTGAGAAGCAAATAAAATGTTCGGTTCGTTCCTGTCGTTGTTGATCATCGATCACTCCGGTTAAGTCCAAACTTTCCATAAAAAAAAGCAATACCTCACGGTCAATTTTACTATTACCTTTCCCAGACCTTGAGTTTGGATGCGGACAACAATGCGAAAATGAAAAGATGAATAGATAAAAAAAAGTGAAGAAAACAAATTTTTGCTCCAGAAATTCCCATCAGTGAATTGATTGAATCTCGTTTGGAATTTTTGTTGCCAATCGTAGCAGATTTCTGGTAATCCTTTCTCTTTCGATGGGCAGGTAATACGACACTTTCCGGGTATTATCATCCCAAGTTGGTCAACAAGGCACCGGTCCACCGATGTAGACAAACACAAACGAAAACGAAAGTTACTGGACTACACTGTACCAACAGTTTATGGTACACCCTTGTTCAGCTGTAACCTGAACGAGTTAATTGTGTTACTAAGACGGTGAGATAAACGTTCCACCTTCGAAGTCAAAAACAATGATGAAAAAAATTATTTTGCCGTTCTCCCCATTTTTCCTGACAGCCAAAGAAATGTGCTTAATTTTCTGTCCTTTCGGTCACACGGTTTACGTAACGTTTTTAATCGCACCTCTCGACGTTTTGTCGACGAAAAGTTCATTTTTGGAGCTCCAACATGGCACGACTAAACTCCGCAGAAGATAAACTGGATCACGGGGTTTCGGTGATCGTGATGCCTTTCTTTAGAAGAGAACATGAAATGGGTCAAATTTGGCCAATATGCAACAGGGGCAATGCTAACAACTGTTGGGTTTGTTTTAAATTGCTGGCTGCCGAGTAATGAAAACTGTGCAAAATGTATTTTGAGAAATTGAATGCAACGTCTGTCGCAAGCCTGTGATCATAGGTTTGAGAAGTAATAAAATTTTTCAGGATTTTCACTTTTTAAAGGTTTTTTTTCTTACTATCTTAAAATTGAATAACTTCATAATAATTAAATTTTATTGGTAAATTGGTACAACAAGTTTTGGAGGAGTTAGTTAAGGTTAAATATTGCTTAGTGATAATAATAACCACCTTTCATAGGCTGCTTTAAATCTTAGCATTTCCGTTTCAGGTATTTACTTTTGTGAAAGTTACTTTTGGATTTCATGTGCAATAAGTTTAACTTTGGTAATTATGAGTTTGTCTTGAAAAAAATATTTGATATATCTTGAGAATAAACAATAGATATGTATATTAGTTGTTATATTGATATCAAACAATTTAAAAACGAAGACTGAATTAAAAGTTATTCAGAATTTGTCATAATTATTGGGACTCTGCTTTATAATAGTTTTCGTATTGCAGGATATAAATTTCTACATTTTAAAACTTCAAATAAAGTATGAGAAAAGAATACTCTTTGCATCAGAGGCTATTTTCTCTTTCGCTCTTCTTTAATTAATTAAAATACTTAACAACCAAAAATGGCATGAAAAATTATCATTTGAAACGATAAATACCAAGCAAAACGACTTTACTTTAATACTCGTACATTTCATCTGTATCATATTAAGTAATTATAGGTAAACGGTACGTAGTATAACGTACTTATATACTGGAATAACCTGGTTACAATCACTTTAAGTGTACCATCGTAATGATTCTGCTCGATCCGTATTTGCATTCCAAAGCCTTTCTACCGCTTTTTCAAAGCAAATTCCATTGTCATGCAAACTTACATATCTTGCTCCTCGAAAACTCTTTCCTCTCAATTTTCTTTTTATTTTTAATGCCTTCTTGTATGACGAGTTCGCGGAAATCGCCGTGAGTTAACATTTCTCAAACTGTCGGTAGCTGTACTTTGTTATTTCAAGGTAAATTCCATTAATGCAACCAGGTTCCAATAATTACACCTGTATCAGTAAATTTCGATGGAAGCAAACTATCTTTGTTTGGACACGCGTTGTATACATTTAACGAGTCCATTGCGGTTCGGAGAATGGTCCAACGAACTTTCTGGAGACATATTTATGATTTCCTTACGTGCCTAATAGCGTTCAATAAAGTTTTATTGGTGTGGAACTCGAGCAAAGTTAATAACAGTTATCGAGTACTAATTTCTTATTTGTGGATAAAATTTGTAAGGCTTTCCCATTGAGTACCTCAAGATGTTGAGGTTGAACTTCTTGATCATTTTTATTACTACTCTAGAGAATGTGTCGCAAATGTTTTTGGTACGATGTGAAAAAGCTGCTGAATATCCCAAATTTCTAAAGTTGTAAACGATTTATTTATTTTACTTATTAAATTTTACGTTCAAACTTTAAACTTGGATTTGTTTGAAGTTTTAGAGTTTTAAATGGATTTTAAATTGAAAGTTAGCATAACTACAATTAGTGACAGCGCCACAAATTCGAATAGCAGGTCAAAGTCAATTATCAAACATTTGAAAAATTATGAAAATCTTTTAAGTAGCATATGAAGAAAAATTTTTTTGATCAAATGAATAGTTTTATAACTTTACTTTAATTTAGCTCAAATATCTTAAAACAATAAGTTTTATTAGAAGAATTGAACTTCTTACTGTATAACTTGTTACTAATATCCTTCTTTTAAATGAAAATATCTTCTAACTAAAGAATACGATAAAATATTTTGCACAAATTGTATTTTTAAGGAACGACGATTATTTAAGTGGTTTACTTTTCGCTGACTTGAAATACGGCATCCCACAGATATAAATATCAGTAGTTAATAATTCACACTATAACACACCATTCCAAATAAACCTCTCTATCAATTTTGCAGAAAATCTCGCATTCGACACGTAATTAAATCTTTCCTAAAGGCTTTAATGCAGATTTCCCTAATCTTGGAGAAAATTTTAGTGCAATTGCATTTTATCGCAAAACAGTGGCCGTACACCTGAATAAATCTTCAATTTTGTCCGCCTTATGCAATATTTTTACCTTCGAATAATTTTGCCGGCATTTATTTGCTCAATAAATTGCTGTTCGCCCTGCGTTTAATTCGCCGATGCGACAACACGGTAATTTCATTTACGTTGGCTCAGCGGGTAAAAGTCGTCATGTGTGGAGCACTCCTGGACTTTATTAAATAATTCGCCGTGGTATATATGGTAGCGAATAAGCAGATCAGGGTAGAGGTTTTTTTTTTATGTTTTATGTAATTGCCTTCCATCAAGGTAAATTTGGCAAGTTCAGACCAAATGAGACCATATCGGAAGCAGAGCCCGTTTTCCATGCCATATGAATTGAAGGGATTGAATGCTTAGATAAAGGCACACCAAATAAGATTGATCGGTTATTTTTATGTGTTTCATAAACATGACGTTAATGGGAACATTTCATTGTTGTTACTTTAGCAGTTGAGCAAAATGATAGGACCCATCAATCATCTTCTTCAGTTCGTAACAGTGTCTCATTAATAGAAATCCTTGGAAGACGTATACACTATATTCGGAATTTTATATTACTGTGTACTAATTAAAGAAAAAATCTACAAATTCAGAGCCCTATATTAAGTCTACCGCGGGGCAAAATTTTTTCAAATACCAGAACAACATTTTTTCAGTTGCTAAATCATTTAGGAATATGGTGAAGGCGGTTTATATATATATTTTTTCTAAATCATCGTCTCGATGGAAGGTATGAAACAAATAAATTAATAAATAAATAAAGCAGTTTTGAAATGGGCCCGATACCCTATTCGATTGAGTAATAAAACAATTTTTACTTTCCTTCATGTCTATATTTCAAGATAATCGGCATTTGGCCAGACAATCTGATAAATGGAAGAATTGATAGCGTGTTAGAGTAACAATGAAATTCAGTTTTTTCCTAATTTTAATAACTACTAGATAGATATTAGAACACTGAGTTGAATAATTTGATATGCATGCTTTCGAATAGTACATAAAATAATTAATTAATTATAAGCTTAGCAAGAGACCAATCCATAAAAATTTAGCTCTTCAAATATTATAAATAAAGACGGATTATTATACTTTTGGTTTACTAGTATTACATGCGATATTTCACCAAAAATGACCGCTTGCCATGGCCAGGTAACTCAAATACTTCGCCGTGCATTGTACCTGTTCTGCACCAGTAACCAAAATCATGCGAATGCATGTGGCTTATGATCGTGCACGGGTCATATGGAATCGATCGTATAATTATTTTCGCGAGGTGAAACGCGCAACAACGTATCGCGTTTCCCTCAGGTCTCAGGGGCTGTATTGCAGTGAATGCATACTGCCGTTGTTGCATCACAGTGAGTTAACTGCATTGCGGAATTGCTCATACATTTTTTTCTTTATTTACTGTAATTAGTCGAAATTATTTCTGACGCTTTACTGAATTTTATTGTGAAGGTTTATTATTATTTTTTTTATATCAAACTTGTTATATTTATCTAACAGACAGTGATAGGATGAAGCCCGCCCGGACGTAACAATGATCACCCCCCTGGCACGATCAAATGTTATATATATCATGCGATCACTGAGATATGCCCTAAATAATTGTGGATTATTGCATTTTCCATATTAAGGGGACGGCGAACGCAGTCGTGACAATTATTCTCCGTGTCCATTTTCTTGAGCCCGATATACATCTTTGCCGAGTTTCGAGCACTATGCATGTTGCTACTAAGCCACGCTGATTTTCAGTCTATCCATCTGTCCATCAAACGTGAACGAGCCAACTGTTACTAAGGTAATAAATAAACTCACCTCTTTTGCAATACAGTGGATAATGAAACTTATTGGACATTCTAATACCGGGTCTCTTATTTACTGAGGTCGACGGAACTATTTCGACAATTGGAGGCTATTGAGGAGGAAATTGTTTAAAGAAAAAATCTTAATTGGATTTTATCTGCATCGTTATTTACTATAGTTGTCAGCTGGTAATAGAATAATTTGTTTCAGCTTGTTTCTCAGTGGATTCTGTATTGGATCTGTTTTATTAACCCTAGAAACATAATCATATTGTGATATACGTAAAAGATAATCATGCGTAAAATTTACCATGAGTTTTAATTAGCTGTTATGTTATATTTTCTTTATAAATTTGAATAAACCAATCAGTCTTATATTTTTATACTCAGATGAAAAAATAATCACCATAGTTTATGTATTTATATTTGGGTCCTATTTTTAAATACGTTCGGTTTGAATCGAAAGAAGCTTATAGAAGCTCTCTTTGGATATAAATTCTTAATCAAAATAATCCGGTTGAATTTTTCAATCGAATTGCCTTAATCACTTTTAACGAAAAATTAAGTTGAAGTCAAAGGTAACTGAAATAAATTTGCTAACAATTTAGGATTTCAAAAGGAGCTTATGTAAGCTATTTTCGATTCGATCCGAACAGATTTAAGAATAAGACCTATTTATTTGTTATCTAAATATACAAAAACAACTTCGCATTATTTAGAGCGTCAATTTTATGCAGACTATCTTTTTAGGGCTTTTAATCAAAACCAATGTTTTGTAAAAAATCATGCAATAAATAAGGTATAAAATCTTTTATGCTCAATCGCAATGGTCTTATTATTAGTGCAAGATCTGACTTTATTTAAAACTTTATATGGACCAGAACTCGCCTTCAAGATAGTAATGATAATCACATAAAAAAAATTATATACATATTTCATTTATATTAATATTACTAAAATAGCACAGACTTTAATTTCGAAAAGGTATATAAATTACCATTGTAAATTATATAACTTCAATAAAAAAAAAAATTAAATAAATAAGTGAAACAAAAATTTCTGTTATGTATCTGACTATATATTACCACTATTTAAACTCTCAAATAATTAACCAACGATCTGTGTTTTATTTAATAATACTAAATTCAGACAAAAGTCAGGTGGGGAAAATTTTGATATATGTTTAAAGATTCTCTGCAGCCAAACTTAATTTCAATGTCATTATATAATCTAAACGTCGACTACACTCTCACGTTTGAAATTTTCTCTTAATACAGGGTGTTCAGCGCCAGATTGTTTTATCCATTTGCTGCTTAAAATGTTTTCCAAATTCCATCTAGAGGCAGGCTCTGGTTCCAAAAGAACATCAACAATTGCTTTTACATTTGATGAAAGGTGATCTGAAATTTTTTGACGAAATGCATACTTTCGAGTTCTTTGGTCTTCAAGCAATTTGTTTAAGTTACTATCATCGAAAGGCATTTTAGCGTTAAGCATTATAAATAAAATAATTCCCATCGACCATGCATCAGCTATTTTTGGATCGTAAGGTATACCTCGAACAACCTCTGGAGCAGCATAGGCTGCTGAACCACAGTACGTCTCTGAAAGGATGTTTCTGCCCTGTCTATCAGTCGTGTATCGAGCAAAACCAAAATCAGCCAGTTTGACGTTCATTCTTTTCGACAGTAAAATATTTTCACATTTTAGATCTCTGTGAGAAATGTCCTTGGAGTGCAGGTACCGCAGCGCCCTGACCATTTGGGTGAACCAAGTCTTGCTCTGGTACTCAGGCACAGGTCCGTGCGTTTTGATATAGTCCAGCAGGTCCCCGTTCTCGGCGTGCCTCATAAAAATGAATATTTTCGGGCCTCGCTGCAAGATGCTGTGTATCTGAATGATGTAAGGGTGCTCAATTTTCGTAAGAATATCTAATTCTCGGGGGAAAAATTTGTCCAGGAAGTCCGATGGTGCTTTGCTCTTATCGATTATCTTGCAGGCTAAACTGATGCCCTTGCCAGACTCGTCCTCGTATTGAGCTGTGATGACGGTTGCATAACTTCCCTTTCCTATCTTTCGGCCGCAGATGTATCCCCGTTGGGCAAGGGCATCAATATCTGAACTTCTAGGATTGAGCGTTTTACTTTCATTGTATGTTGGCATAGTTTGAGCCAATTTTTTCGACAGTTGCCGCTATTTCAGCACGAAAATTAATTTAATCCCTTCCACAGCAATTTTGCCAAATTTTTAACTTTCATTGATATGATCGCTTCTCTGCAATTGTGATTTCGCAAGAATGGCATAAAACTTATAATTTCCCCTTAAGGAGTCCTACTAGTAATTTTTTATAAAAAAATTATTCAAAAGCTATTATTGCTGAAAACAATAAGTCAAAATTTAAAATTGTCATACGGAAGATTTTTGTTTTTTAGTTATTTGAAGGAACCCGGTATAGTCTACTAGCCCAGGAATTTCCATAAGAATATTTGCTAGATATGGAAGTATTTATGTTAAGACAAAGACTGTATAGTGTACTTTTGACTTAAGTTTCTGTAATATGCCATCCGATACCGAATTATGGATATATATTTGTTTAAATACATAAGATTAATTTCACATAATTTAAAATTAGACTATATGTATTTTAATATAACATTAAATAAAATATGATGAGTTTTTAAAAAAAATATAGATGGTTACCTTTAAAATAACTACTTTAGACTTAACACTAGATTTCCGGATATTGGATTACTTTGTCTGAAATGAGTAAATTTGATTCAAACATCAAAATTGAAGTTTTTTTTAAAGAAACTTTATTCCATACATTTTTTTCATATATATTCTGTTTTAAAAAGCATTTTTCACAAATTTTTTTATTTCATAAAGCACAAACGGCCTTACTTCTATTTCTTTTGCATGATATTTGAACTTGACAATTCAACCATTTTTCAATATTCTGTTATTTAGGTAAGAAGTGAGGGGAAAGTATTTTCGGTTTCATGATCATAGTTACCGCTTCAGCCAATTGAAAATTTATCTTGAGATTTCTATTTGAGTGACCAGTAAACATCAGAAATAATTTACAAGTGTGCAAAACGATAAACTTTAAAAATATTTAATGAGTCAATTTGACTCATATTCGTTAAAATAGATATGGCACATATGAATTTTTGGAACTAAGGAGTGCGGATTGTAAAGAATTAGTATTCGTATACATTTCATAATTTCATTAAAAGCTAACACATGTGTTAAAAAAATTATTTTAGTCTTTATGTAGCAATAAAATCGTAAATTAGTCAAATTGACTCGCTCCGGCAATTTAGTGTTAATACCAAAATCTCCTAAATTCTAACATGCTATTTTTTCTAATATTTTTTAGGGCTCCCAGGAGCTCAAGGAATAACCGTGTCTCCTGATCTTGGTATGAGAAACAATACATCAACACAACTAATCGAAACAGTTTTAATGAATAAAACGTCTGAAATCGATGAAACTTTAGCAGATCGAAACAGAAGACTTATTCCTTACATGACATTCTATATGCCGAACGACTATGCTGTTAACCAGCATTACAACTTCATGCCAGAGGTAACAAAATAGTTTTTTTAAATAACAATTCTACTAGGCATCAATTTGTCCCTGATACAGCAACAGAAGCAAATGATAGCGTTCTATCAGTCTCATCAACCGCAACAAGTAAATGCAGATCAAAATGCACCACAGCAAAAACAACCACAATCAAATCGTTTCCAAATTCGATTCCCATCGAATAAACCAAAATACCAAGCAATTGTGTATGGAACGCGACATCAGTTGAGCATACCAGGAAAAGAAAACCTTCTTCACCAAAACATTCCTATTTCTTACAAAGAAACGAAGCTGGTAAGATTGAAAGTTTATCAGACCTATATCAAGATCCATCAAAACAATTTTGAATACGAAAAAGAATATATCTATCTAAACAAAATTACGTAGTTTTAACAATATCGAAAATACAAAAGATTTTGGAAATCTTGAAATTTAATTTTAAACTCTTTTTTATGTTTTTAGTCTAGACCAGTCCACCAACAGCATTCTTCTACACCGAAAGTAACACCTTTTGTGCCTTCGAATAAACTTCCAGGACATTTTTCA
Organism: Philonicus albiceps; assembly: GCA_963969385.1. NCBI lineage: Eukaryota > Metazoa > Arthropoda > Insecta > Diptera > Asilidae > Philonicus > Philonicus albiceps. Next base: position 11,526,763 of record OZ017776.1, on the reverse strand, counting down.
CCAATAATTTATGTCCATCCAACAAACATAAATTACGGTAGAAAACCACAGGCAAATCAAGGTGCCCTTCACCAATACAATGAAATTATAAATGAGCACCAGAATTATCAACCTGATGTACAAGTTCCAGTCAGTATTTACACAACTCCCAAAACTCAAATTTTAGTTTCACCAAGTCCACGGTATTATTTTCATTTTATTTCCAATTAAAAGCTTATTAAAGCAATTCTTCAGACCTTTATATGTCAACGACAACAGTCAACATCTCAACCAACAGCTTCAACCACCAATCCAGTTTCAACAGGAATCTTCTCCAAATTTAACGCCTCAACAAAAGTATGTGGAGTATTTGAAAGACCAATTACGATATAAACAACAACAGTACTATCAACAACAAGAGCCGGCTTATATTGTAAATGCTAGTCCTCGACCTCCTGTGGCAAACAACATAATTTCTTATGACAAACCAGAGCAAATTCCAATGAATCAAATTGTTTACCGACCTGTGGCTGGTCCATCTGGAGGTGAATCTCTGTCATATCGACAGTCGCCTCCACAACAATCGCTTTCATATAACCATGCACCCTCTGCGCCACCTTATGACTACAACCAAAATCCATCACCACGTCCGCCAGCATATAATAATTAGTAGACTTTGCATTTTTAGATTTAAATTTTTTTATAAAAATAAAATTATATTTAACAGCCCCGAATACGTTGATGTAATCGTACAGGAGCCACAGGAAGTAATGAAAGCACCTCCTGAAAAACCGATAGGATTTAAGCAAACCATGTATGTTACTACGCCTACACCAATCATGGTTTCATCAGTTTCGCCAATTTATGAAATGGAAGAATCGCATGGATCAATAGAAATTCCAAAACCCACTCAATCTCCGAGACCTTTTGAGATACAACCGGTTGAACCTTTACGACCTGTATACGGTTCGCAAATAAAATACAAGCCAGAGAAACGCCCGCATTATATTCCTTCACCAACACCGCAATTATATAGGCAGCACATTACTGAAACAACTCAAGTACCACCTCCCACACTTACAACATACCATCCAAATTTTGTATCTGCAAAACCAAATTACAATTCAAATTACCATACGGCTAGGCCTTACAAACCCAAAATATCTCACAAATATAAACCGATTTTAGTGGCGAAACCAATTGCTCAAGCTGTTACACGACCTAATTCCACTCCTGCTTCCATTGAAGACAGAAACCATTACGGAAATATAACCCACAATTCTTTAGCCGACATTCTTCATAAGTTACAGGAAAGTAACCAACTTCCGAAGACTTTCACACCGGAAAACATCGACAATTCTATAAGGACTTTAATAAAAATTTTAAACAATTTAAAGCAGTCTCAGACAATAGTAGAAAATCCGCCACAACGACATGAAGATGATTATGATGAATATGACGACACTCCATTGGTTGATCCAAGTATATGTTCTCTTTAATGGAGAGATATTCAGTATTTTATAGTAACATATTTCAAGGTCATCCAAGTCCAAATTCAGGACGTCCGGGGATAGATTATCCAGCGTTTTCAGAAATACCTCATACCAGGTTCAATTGTAAGGAGCAGCGCTATAAAGGATTCTTCGGTGATCCAGAAACTAACTGCCAAGTGTGGCACTATTGCGATTTGAACGGTGGACAAGCATCTTTCCTGTGTCCAAATGGAACTATATTTAGTCAGGTAAAGACGTTAGTTATTAAAAAAATTAGACTACTAATTGATTGAGATAAAGCTATTTTTTCGTTTTTAAAGTACTTATGGTAAAAAGCAGAACTTGAATCAGTATTATTATAGATTAAAAAAAAAAAACAAGGACATTTCCAAATGTAATTTTTTAGACCATAGAAAAGTTTTGGCTCAGATAAAATAGATATTAAACTCTTTTCCCCCATTGTTCATTTCATTGTTAAAACTTTAAAACTTAAGTTTAGAGGAAGTTTTGTGTCTTTCTTTTAGATTCAGTGATTACAAACGAAATGAAAAAGCATTATGTGCAGAATCAATAAGCTAATGGAAACCATTTAATTTATATTTACAATTTCGTTTCATTTAATTTTTGTCTTTGGTCCCCCAACAGGTTGCTCTTACCTGTGACTGGTGGTTCAACGTGAAATGCTCCAGCACTGCCCAGCTTTACGTTCTGAACGAGAGGCTGTACAAATACATTTTGCCACTAACACCGAAATTTCCCGAAGATTACAGTGGGCCACTTGTTGATAAGTAATACAAACGCAAATATACAGATTTCCACCCCACGGTACTACTGTGAAAATTTTATTCAATTTTTAGGTACTTAGCTTTAAAGTTCAAAGAGATGGAAGAAAAAATGAGACGAGAAAAAACAAAAGGTAAAAGTAAATCTGAAGAAGACGATGAAACTGGCGACGACGACGATGAGGAGGAGGAGGATGAGGAAGATGGCAGCAGCCAAGAAACTGGAGAAATTGTGCATAGCACTACAACTCGGAGCGATGAAATTAGCGAAAATCAAACTAAAAATAGCGAAAATGAAAGAAATAGAGACCCGGTGGTAGTTACAACTACCCCGGCTATTCCATCCCTGCAATCGATGCCGATTGTCGTGACATCCACGGAGGAGCCCGATCTTTACTCACCCTCTCCACCTAACGTAAAAACCAGTGTTGAAAGCGAAAAGGTGGAAGTTATCGAAATTAAAACAGATGGAACCTCGGGGCGTCTTATACCGCCACGGATTTTTAATAGTGGACTCAAAAAATAATGCATCCGCTTTGTTCTGTTTTTCTTGTACATATGAAATATTTATTTATATGAAGTATTTTTTTAATATCCTGAAAATGAAGTGATAAAATTTAAGTACGCCTAAGTTATGGTTTCATCATTTAGTAGCTCATATCATTTATTAAAATTCCTAAATCGTTTTTATTTAATTTTTAAGAATGAATTTAATTTTAAGAGTAAACTGCTCTGCAACATTAAGTTTCATTGGTTAAATATTCCATTCAGATAATCTTCTTCTTCACAAAAATCACATGTGCGAAAAAATACAAGTTTTAAATCCCTGGAGATAATAAATTAGAATACACGCAGACAAGCACGCATTTTTGTTTTAATATTTCGGACTAGTCCTAGAGTTTTTAATTGTTCTTAATATTGTATTTACAACTTGATATTTACCAGTGAAATTTCTCGTTGCAGTTATTATTGAGTGATTTTCACTTTAAATATAACACGAAAATGTTGATCAGAACTCTAGAGTTATTTAAAAAATTATTAAAGGCCATTTTTTTTAATTGTATAATTCAGATAGAAGAACTGATGCATAGAACATAAGATTTAAAAATAAAAATAAAAGAACAAATGGGCGGAAACACTTTAGTGAACAAGGAGCAGCATCTGCTGTTGTTTGCTTGTATCATTTGTCTTAAGTTTAAAATCTTGTAAATATTAAAAACATTAGAAATGTTTTTATTTGTTTAGCATAATAAATTATATCTTTCTGAACCCACCGTTATGTTGTCTTCCATTCAAATTGCAGTCAAAGTAAGGATAACCTCTTTCCTCCATAATGTTAATGTGTCATATTATATATTTGAGATTATAGTTTTTTAATGATCCAATATTCATGCATTTATAAGGCCGCATTTCATATTAATAAAACCTCTACTAATCCTCCTAATAAAAAAGCAATAAGATAGAAAGGCACTCACCTTTTGAGCTTGTCGATTATACTCTTTTGCCAACTTCACAGTTTCGATAAGACTGTTAATCTTCGGTATGTATTTCTTGTTCTGTAAAATAATCATCACAAGAAGTAAAGCATATTACTCAAAATAGAAAAAAAAATACCTCAACAGAAAGACACGTAACCGGATGGCCATCGTGAGATTTGGTAATGCATATTCCACAAATTAGAATCTCGCAAGATGTGCAGTATCTATCGTAGTATCTTTTGTGCAGCATACATCGCCCGTGGTAGTCTTTGTCCGCCAGGATAGTTTTCTTTTCTCGCACAATCAGCGAGTGCTTTTGCAGGGCCCTCCCAAGTTTGTGGACGTTTGTAAAGCAGTTCTTGCAATATGGAACATTGCACTGCAAACATATGAGATTTGTGTTCCCGTTGCATTCACTGCATTCATTTTGATTAGAGAAACTTTCAATTTCTTTGGCCAGTGAAGGATGATTCAAATCCTTTTGGAGATGAAACTCAATGTAGTTTATTAGTCCCATTAGATAGTAATTAAACTCATATCTCTCACGGATTGGTCTGCTCCGGTCAATGGGATTGCTTTTTTGGCATTCTTTACAGAATAAACTTCCTGTACGGTTGGTAAAAATGCAATGCTCGCAAGCATTATGAGTGCAATCGAGGACCAATGGACGGCGACAATTCTTCAAACGGTCTGAGTAAAAAGTACAAAGAATTTAGATAAGATTTACCTTAATAAAAGTAATAAGTCAGTAATTTTGAAATAAATTAATTTTTTTTACTAATATTCAAGATGCTTTGCCCAATGGTTTTTCTCCATCTTTAAGCCTTCTAAAAAAAAAAGATTTTTTGAACTCTGAGAAATAGCTCCTTGTTCCACAATTTTTCTCCGTGAGCTAAAATATCAACTTCACTATGAAGAGTCATCTAAACTGCTTTTGTTTTTATTTTAAATACGCTTATTTATTTATTTTTTCCAGATAATAGAAATTTAAATTCTACTACCTTGGCTCTACACACTCGGGGACGCCTCCAAAGCTCAAACAAACTTCGCCATTACTAAGTATCCTGCTTGTTTTTTTTTTTTGTTTAATTACTAAGATTACAGGTGATTTGGAAATTTCGGAAAGTTATGTTCAGGTATAAGGAACACTCATGTGTTTCTTCGTCCCCCTTATGTATAGGTAGATCAGACTTTTCACCTTTAAGTATGCAGTGAAAGTAATCATTTGTGAAAAGGTGAAAATTAGAAAACTATTACCGAGCAAAACTAGAAAGACTTTAATAAAAAAAAATGTATTTATCATATAACATTTTAGAAAATGATACCGCAAATTTAATTAATTATTGATATAATGCATACATACGAGTATATGGGTATTTTTCTGCTGTTTGGAAAATTTTTGATATAATTTGTCCTTCATATTCTTTTCTTCAAAATAATAAAATAAATATATGAAACGAAAGATAATATTAAATTTTAGATTATAATTAAAAAGCAATAAGTATAATTTAGAATTTTTGATTCTATAACCGATTTTGTAAAAATTCGAGATAGGGGACTGTTTGTTATGAAATTTAAAAACAAACATTTTTAGTAAAATAAACAAATTAAAATATTTTTATTTATTAATTTTTATAAAAATAAGGTCAAGTTACTCTTTGACTTATTTTCTTTTCTTTAATTGTACAATTTACAATGTTTTAAAAAGCAACTTTTCTATTCCTAAACCGAAAAAGTAATGGTTAAAACTACTCACCAGGTTATTGTTGCGCGAATAGGCCCTTAAACATGTTCAGCTATAAACAATGATTTAACACTTCTAACAAAATTATCGAAACAAAAACAAATAAACAACAAAAAAAGAAAAACACCAAATATAAGAATACGCTTAAAATTTTATAGTTTCTAGGTTAAGAGTACTCGTTACTGGGAAAAGGGGAGTTCTGCATAATTATTAATCATCATAGTTCTTTGATAATTTGTATAATTTACATCCTAAATTAACTCCTTGAGTTTAGGTGGGTTAAAAACAGACCGACCTTTCGCTTAGCCTTTTATGCATGGTGGAATATATTTGAACTATTTATGCTTATACAGTTTAATATTTGTTTTAAAGTTATTTTACTGTAATTAATAAGAAAATCTGTGCAACTTGGATATCCGATTTTCTTTAAAATCATATCCCCCAAAGAGTTAATTCCATTTATTATTTGCAGAAAACATGTGACTTTATTCTTAGGGGTGCTCGTTAATTCGTCGTATTAATTGATATCGACTGAAAAAAACTTTGAGTGCTTAAAATTTTTATGTTATACACATTTATGCTCTGTAAGTGCAAAATTGGTTTAAGGGATGCTGAAAAAATGAAACTGGAATTCAGCATAATCATCTTTAAAACTTCTTTATAATAACAAAAATCGTTCCTGTCCTGAATATAAAATGATGTTCTTAAATACTTTCCTTCTTTCTAATTTTGTTTTATTTAGATACATATATTGCATATTTTCAGTTATGAAGAGTGATCGAGAGTTTCTAAGAACTAATAAATAATAAAACTGGGAAATTCTTTATTTTTCCCCAATTCCTCGTACATGGCCAGTTTCTGTTGAAAACTAATTCAAATTAGAAGTTCAATTCCTCAAATAGTAATGAAGTAATGACATGTAATTTAACAGAAATTCTTTCGTTTCCAAATACTTTCTAAATTCTCTTTAAGAATGGAGAAATGCCAAATCACAAGTACATAAAATTTCTAAATCGGATTGACGAATAATTCAAGTCCATTACTAAGTAGTCATCATCATTACCAAATAAGAATTACAATCCCTCCTCCAGTAGTAAGGAATTGAACGTATCATTTAGAAATTACAATCCCTAAGGAATTGGAATTGTAATTGTAATGTAATCCAATTTAGTTCTAGTTTTGCTGAATGGGGCCTATAAATAAATGCAAAATTTGCTTAATATTTTACTGTAAACCAATTCGAAATGTTGGATTGCATTAACGAGTAAATTTAATCGAATCATAGTCAATGATTCGGATATCGGAGTCTTACTTCTTTCGTAAAGCAAAAGAAAAATAAAACAACGTTTAATGCATGTAAGTAAATCTCTAACTATTGAAGCGGATTCTATTTCAATTACTCGGGATAAGACAAAGCCTTTCCAGTATTTTGTTTTATATTGCAACAAGGTGCTGCGGCTACAGGTTGGGATGGGAGTGTCACGAGCCTTCAAGCAGACACTGGGATCTTTGTACAAATTTCACAGTAGCATTTATGCGTGCAAACTTGCTTGCTTTACTTCTCCCTAAACGTCATTAATCAGAACACAACTGTAGCTTGCATTAAATGACAAGACAAAATTAATAAATTTACCGGACACCCCTGACAGTTCTTGTTTCTTACCAATGTTCTTGAATTTGTGAAACTTTATGAAGACACCGCCTAACCCCGTGGACTTATTAATAACATGCGTTGCTGCTTAAACAGATTTACATTTATTTCAGAAAAAAGTAAAACAAAAGACTCCCAACTTACGATTAACACTGAATTCTGTGCCGCACACAACGCACTTTGGGATTTTCTTCCACGTAGCCGCAAAATCGCAATCGAACAGTCTTTTACCACCTAATGGTCTTTGCAACATTTTCCGTGAATTATATCGTAATAGCAGCGATAATTCACTTTTTCTGCAACAAAAACACAAACGGCTTTGCGAAATCGACAGGTTATGTTTACTGTCGGAAAGTAAACTATCAACGAATTAATTCCGGCCTTGCCAGACGGAATAACTTGTGAACTGCAATACCGATAACAGAATTAGGAGTTTATGAAGCGACTTGTTGATTTTGTTTATAAAATGAAATTTTTCTTAAAAAGTATTATTCCTAGAAAATTAATGTTTCAATGGATTGTTTTTAGTTGTTTTCTTCAGTATTTTTATAAATAATAAAATTTTCTCATTTTTTTCGGTTATAGCTTAACATTTGCTAGACGGATTTCGATGCAATTTCCAAGATAGCTTAAGTTAAGCTTAAACTAAACTTTAACAAATATTTAGCCATGATTAAGCTCTAGCATAAATTTAGATAGGCTCACACGAAGTTTAAATCAGGATTTGAATAGGATTTGTGTAGTAGAAGTTAATTTTATTGATTGAAGAAATAAAAAGTCTTTGGCTTAAGTTTACTTTAAAGAAAAGTTAGGGATTTCGAAAAATATAGCGAATCGACAAAAAATTCCTTTAAATCCTTTCATTTTAGATCAAATGGAAGATTCCTAAATTTTATTCAATTCATGACTATTCTTTAAAGTAAACTTGTTCCAAACCTTTGATCGTTTGTAGATTGTGAGAAAAATCGCAGTATTAATAAAATTAATTAATTATAAAATATCTTTCGTTTTTTAGTATAGATTTCTATGTCACTTTTAATTCTAGCAAAATAATCGTTATTTTGTCAACCATAAATACGCAAATTTGGTTACACATAGGTTTTAAAGAAAACAACGAAATTTTAAAGAGGAAATCTAATCTTTTTATATATCCCAGCTCCTACAGAGTTAATATTTGATTTTTATTAAAAAATAAAATAGTTTTGTTGCACCAAGATATTACCATAAATTTAATTGAAAAAATATTTCTTTTTTTTATTTTAAATATGAGAAATTCTCCGGGAATGTACACCCAAAATTTAACTAAACATAGAACCGTGAAGATCTTCCATTCGCTGTTTTCTTTGTGATTCGTCTGCTTTAAATTTTCTGACTTCTTCGTACTGTGGATCATCTGTTTCCAGTTCATGACGACACATAGGACAGGAATTGGCCTGAGAAAAATAAAAACAGAATTTCATAAAATGAAAATTTTGCTAGTGCTGTATGTTGTGCTAGTTATAGTAAATTTAAATAAACTTAAAAGAGTTTAGCCAGGGTTTAAGAGATATATGTACGAGGTTAAATTAATTCGCGTCGGTTAAATTAAAAACGAAACTAAAATAAAAGTAGTTTTACCTTCTTCAACCAAAGAAGTACGCACTCTTCATGAAATTTATGCTTGCACGGAAGAATCTTGTAAATTTCGTTTTGTTCGCAAGCTTTCTTGCAAATTGCGCACTCAATTTCTCCACTTTCTTCCTCTGATTTAGTAACCATGTGTTCGTTAAGTCTTCGGATGGCCTCTTTTGAAGCTGGGGGAACTTCAATTTCTATATCGATGCCGTGGAGGATAGCAAGTACCCGCAATCTTTTCATGTGATTTTCGAACGCCTCTTCTCCAGGCCCTTCTGCACCAGTTGGCTCGCATCCAAGCTCTTCGAAATAGTCCGACATTTTAGAAGATGCGCAACGAGCTTTTATTGGATAAGCTAAATAATAAAAATATAATAGAGCATAGTCATAAATTTCAATTAAGAACTTAAAGTAATAGAAAATAGATGCTAATTTGATTTTTCCTTAAATCTCGAAAATTGTTTGAGCCCAAAACAAGGGAATCCTATGAAAATGTTGGTAAAATATAAATAAAAATAATCAATTTTGGGTACTACTTATTAGAAGGTGTAAAGAGGAAAAGGGTTTTCATCTCATACATATATTAATTCCAATTCCATTGTAAATCGAGTCTTTAACCCTTTTATTCGCTTTGATTTCAATTTCAAATTCGTCCTACTTGATGAAAAGAGGTGAATAAGGATCAAGGATCAATTCTTGAAGTCAAAGTGCCAGGAGCACGTTTTCGAAACTTTAAAAGGCGCTTTAAGCCCAGTATCATAGTAAAAAAAATCGTTCTTCGAAAATTGTATTTTTGGAAAAATGAAGAGTTATGTTGTTTTCGCATACACCATTCGAAAAATTGATTTTAAAATTAGAAGAGTATGGCTTTCACGACCCTTCACCCCTTTTTTCAAATCAAATAGCACGAGATTGAAGTTAAAGTGAACATTCAGCACATTTGGGCGTTAAAGGTAAACTCCTTCATATTCAGAACATGCAAATTTTCTAAAACATCTTTTTAAGTTCGAGATTTTCAGTGTTTTTGAGTATGCAAGCCCACTATGAAATTAGTTTTATTCTCGTTATACACAATAATTAGAGATTACAGTCACTATTTCCACGGCTTTCAATATCCGATTTAGGCATATTTAGACGAGATTTATCTCTTGAAATTAATTCTGCTATTGCTACTCAAGACCTAATCTGAGAAATTCACCTTCATGTTCTTCATACTCACTGCAACCGCTTTTTAATCTTCCAATTGCTCGGATAAACATTTTGTGTAAATCGCCAATATATCGTGCTCAGATTGGTCAACACAAATTTTTTTCTGAAAAATTGGCAAATCACTCCAATAAAATGTTTTCCGTAGATTAAGATTAAATGAAAAATGCCCAATATGGGATATTTTGCACTCTTTAAATCGTATTTTTTCTGAAAACAGGAAATGATTGAACATCGAGAATCCATTATAATAAAACTGTAGAAATGCTGTGTCTGCACATAGAAAATATTAATAATTAAAATATTTTATTTAAATATTTATTTATTTTATATAAAAGTAATTAGGGGTAATATAGAAAGGCTAAAAGAATACAAAAAGAACATTTTTAAAGATATGTATCTGTTTGTACACGTTAACCTCCGAAACTACTGGACGGATTTTCATGGGTAACTTAAACTTAGCTCAGACCAGCATATAGGCTCTATTTCATCGAAATCGGTTTACGGAAAAAAAGATATAATAATTTAATATTTAAGAAGTTTAATTATTCTTAATTTTAACCTATACTTTTAGGTTTAACCATTGTAACAATGCCTAAAAAACATTTAAATATTTCACAATAAAGGAAATATAGGATTATTCCAGAAAAATACATAATTTAGTTTTTAGGACATGCCATTACTTGAAATCTACGCGAACGCAGTCGCAGGCACAGCGAAATTTATTAAGGGATCATTGATTTCGAATCTATAGTATATATATCTATAATAATGAAACTATCTTTAATAATAAATGCCGTGTTTGTACATAGAAAATATTTATTTATATTGATTGAGGGTAATCTAGAAATGCTAAAAGAATACAAAAAGACCAAAATGAGTTGTTTGTCTACTTGTTCAAATATGACTTAATACCACCTAGATCCAATTACTGAACTTTACATGCACCATGCTAAATAAATAAATCATAAATAATAATGTAAATCAGCTAGTGTTCTGGTATATAAGGTCTGTTCGTTGAGCCCGAATGTCGAATTCAATTAGATCTTTTTTCAAGAAGTTTCAATGAATACAAATCCATCATAACGTTTCAATTGTTAAAAGTGAAGAAAAGAAATTTGAAATTCTATTGAAATAAATTATTGTAATAATAAAAGTAGAAAAATTCTATTCGAAAAAATCGTTTGGTAAATTCCACGGTCACCTGATTATTTCTGAAATGTGTAAATGATTGGACCTTTGCTTTTTAAAATAAAAAGTAAATTTTGTTTTTCATAAAGTAAGTAATTTTTAGCTTTCTACTTGAAAACTATTTTTTAAGACAACAACAAGTGCCTAAAACACTGTTACAAATTGTCAAATGCCCTGATCTACACCTGATTATAAAAAATTTGTGGATCACAAAAGATCGATATTTGTTAAACTAGATAAAGCTCAACGCGAGGCAGATAAGAACAGTAACAAATCTCATCGAATGCGGATATCTTGATCTTCTCGGACTTAAATCGATCTAGGTCAGACAACGAACAGACCTATATTTTTTCTTCACTATTATTATTATGCTTAAAATCCATTTTCTACTTCTTATAATATAATAAAATTATTACCTAATTACTTTTTTTTCCTTTCGTTAGTCCTTAGTTAATTTATTTAAATTTTGTAGTCTTTGCAAATTTAATATTAATTTTGATTTTCTGAACATGTCGTATGGCTCTGTAAATGCTATGCAAAAGCTGATATCTTTTTAATTTTTATCGATTAAAACTTTTGTTTCCTAAGCGGTAGCGTATAATTGGAATTTTGTCTAAATAAAATGGCACCACTCCCAAGACGAATGAAAGAATAGACACTTTCAAATTTATATTTTGCTTATGTATGGCAAATTGAAATTCTTTGAAAACAGCACGTTCTATAATCGATTTTTTTTATAAATCTTATTATATGTACCTACCTATTTCGAAATTTATTTTAGTTTTTAATCAAAACATCATTCGGTATCTAAAGTGTAAAATTGCCTTCACACATTTCTCTCTAACTAGCATTGATTAAAAAATATAAAAAATTAAATATCATCATCATTAGAATGAAAATATACGTTTTTTTTTTAGAAACGTGTACAATTTGAAGAAACCTGAAAGAAAATTAAAAAAATAAAGCTAAATTGAAAAACGTTGAATATCTTTCTGTATTATTTAAAATCGCTTGCTTAAAGAAAAACTAGCTCAATAATTAACTTTTACTTTTCTATTGATGTGCTTACAAAAATCTTGATGTAATTTGAATTGGCGGTTCATAAATCACTTAACATCTATTGAGATGAATTTACAATCATCACCAATAAGATCACAATTTTCCAGTAAAATACCAATTAAATTGAATCTATTACGTCTTGGGTCTTTATTTACAACATCAATTTGTGCAGCCAGATGACTCCTTTATGGAATGCAAGTCACAATGTTCGGCTTATTGATTTTCATTGATTTGGAACAGTTCGCAACGGCCATTGGCCGCGATATATTTTTGAACTAATTGAAAAGTAAATCGCAGCGAGATGCCAATAAATGCGGCTGCTTAATTGACTCGCGTGCTTGCAGTGATTCTTTCGATTGAGCAGACTCGTTTGCCTTGGGCGGGTACAGCTTCTTAAGATCACAGCAGCAGGCCAAAGGTGTTTCGAAGATTCTCACAAAAAAAAAGAGGCTCTGCAATTCGCCGAATGCGATTGTTTATCTCGGCGGGAATCGATTGATTATGTTTGTTAGCACAATCACTATTTATTTTGATATCTCTTATAAAAATTTATGTAAGCGTCGGATTAAGTCGATAATACTCGATGATATCGTCAGCAATTTTTTTTATTGTTGCTTTTACACTCTTGAGCAATCTAAAGAATTAAATAAAAAAATAAAACTGCCAACAATTCCATTCGTGCAAATATTTCGGAATTTTTTATTACCTGAGAAAATCAATAAATTTTAATTCTCTCATGTAGCGTGCAATTGAATTCATAAAATTATTTTGATTTAATGAATTCCATGCGAATAGATAGCTCCACGTGAACATGTCTGAAGGAAACATTTTTATACGCTAAAAATAAGTAAATTGAAAAATTTTTAAATTTTACTGACGGGTCGATTATCATCGATAAGCCCCCAAGGGTAAATGAATAAAATTCTATTTTTAAACAATAAATTGTAGGCACTATCGATCACTTTTTGATGGTTATTCTTAGAATTCAAACATGATAACATTTCCGGAAGTTTTGAGTAATATCACCTTAAAACCTCTTTGAACCACAATTCTCGAAGAGACAGTTTTAAGAAACTTAAAGTCATCAATACTTATTAATAATTATTCGTATTTCTTATTTGCTTTGTTATGTTGTAATGTTGTAATGTATTAATTTTAATAAAAAACAAAATATATGTAAAAAGGTTAAATTTTATCATTCCCTAAATTTTTCAATAATGTGCTCTTTTTAGAGAAATTAGTTAAGCTAAAAATTGTATTCTTTCTAATTTGAGATATAAAATAAATGAATAAATTTCTTTAAAGTCAGGATTTTGAAAAGAATTTCGAAATTGATAGAAGATAAAATCGTTTTCAAGTTATGTTAGTATTATGCAACTTCAGCTTATATTTTTCGAAAAGAGCCTTTCACATTTTAAATTTTAAACATTTGTAGCAGTAGGAAATTTGTAATTATTTTTATTTATTTTACTACTTTCCTTAGCTTTTCGCCTGAACATTCTTTTTTTTGAAATTTCATATATTTTTATACTAAAACAAGAAAAATATATACAAAATATTAAGACTGTAAATTACAAATTTCTAATCAACATTAGTTCACCACTAACTTTACTTTGCTTACCTTAAAAATGTGATTAGTTTTCCAGGATGTAGAGTTAGAATCAAAGGATAAAAAAGAACAAAAAAAAAATGTATCATATTTGGATAAGGAGAATAAACACCAACATTCCTGGAGTGCTCGACATCTTTATTTTTTTTTTAGAGCTAAATGAAATCGCTCGACAACAACTGGCTTATTTGTATTCAACTTTTGTCTGATTTTGTTCAATCTCTTAAAACATTTAGCAATACTTAGACAATGCACTTGGTAGGTGTAATGCGACCAAATCGACTATCCAAAATCCGGCTGCGGCTGGCTCTTTTTTCTTTCAGTTTTGGCTCAAAAAATGCGCAAGCACAAGTACAACTAGTAAAAGAACAATTTTATTTTTATTTTTAATATCAAAACTTTTTTTTTCTTAATAGTCGTTCGATAGTCTCTGGTAAAGCTAGTTTTTATTATTATTATTTTTTTTTTACTATTATAATATATTTCCTTTTTTAATTTTTAGTCCGACAGAAGAGAAGGTGTAAATTGAGGCATTGAAAACACAGAGTAAGATACACTTCTCGTTTACTAGAAGAAAAATACTATCACAAATTTAGCAATATGCCCTTATCGGTCTTATATAACTCTCTTTATTAAATCGTAATCTCCTGCTTGCTACAAGCAAATATATGTATATTTTACGTATATATCTACAAGGGGTGAATAAAAACACTACGGTTGAGAAGGCTGCTTGATTATTGGGTTCTAAAATGTACAGTCCGATACACATAAACTAGAACAATAGTCTTCCCGCGCGGAGAAGCATCAGAGATGATATGTGTTTAAAAGCAAAAGAAAACAACTATGAATTATTTAATAAAATTAAATACATAACAAGGAAAATAATATTAAAAAAAAAAAAAAATTTATAACGGTACAGCGGGAGTGTGAATGTGAGGGGGAGGAGGATTAATCGGTGATTGATATCTGCGCGAATCCGACCAGGGATTTTTCATCGGCTATTTCTCCAGGCCTACAGCCGGAATTAAGCTGGAACGTGACGGTCTTTATGTGATTTTTATTATCGATCAATTTTTGGAGGTTCGAAGACATGACCACAGTGTCGAGGGGATCGACAAGTCCAGCCTCAACCAGTTCGGTGGCAATACCCTCGGCGGAGTCCTTTCCCACCGCAAATTCGAACCGGATGTCGTGGAGTTCTCGCCTTGCGTTTCGCATACGTAAGACTAAATTTACAGGGGGGCACTCTTCGGCTGAATTTGGAGCATCCGTGGGGGCGGAATGCTCTGTGGGGCACGTCATTGTTCGTTCCGACATCTCGGAGTGTTCCTCACGATCACTATCAGAGGATTCAGCCTTTTCCAGTCTATTCATAGGTCGATCTTCCGACTCCGAATCTGAAGATCGTTTGCTGTTGTCCTCTTCCTCGCTGGACCATACCCATTCCCCAGTTACTGTTCTATGGAGCCGCCCCGAGGCACCTGGTTGCCGCTTTGCGGCCTTGTGCACCCTTGTCTCCATCGAAGGACCACTGGCGAGGAGCGTTTGCGTGAGGTATTTTCGGTCTTTGGCCTTCTTGAAGAAGGGATGCTTTAGCAGTTCACTCGCTGTGGGCCGCTTCGAGGGCTCTTTCTGTAGGCATTCGACTATCATTTTCCTAAACGTTTTCCCGTAGGCTTTATATTGATCTTTCTCATCGGCACCCGTGTCGAGGGTGGGAGGCTCATTCTGCAGGGTCAGCATGAGAACCTTCATTGGTGGGTATTTGTGATAAGGGGCAGTTCCGGTAGCCATCTCAATCGCTGTGATGCCAAACGACCAAATATCAGCCTTAAAATCATACCCGTGATCCTGCTCCATCACTTCGGGGGCCATCCAACACGGCGTCCCGACGAATGTGTGACGTACTTTCTGGCGAGATAAATCTCGTCCTGTTGCCAACCAGGCGCTAACTCCAAAATCAGCTATTTGCACTGTGCCATCGTCGCCCAGAAGTATGTTTCCGGCCTTAATGTCCCTGTGGATTTGCCCGTTGCTGTGAAAGTACTCGAGCCCTTTTAGAACCTCCTTGAGAACAGTCGCTATCGTCGGTTCATCGAAAACCCCGTGCTTGCAGTTCGTCGTTCGCATTTTATGCTTGATTATGTCGAGGAGACTCCCACCCTCCAGGAGCCGTAGAACTAGCCACAGCTCCTCGCGCACCACGAAACTCGTGTGGTACGTTACAACATTCTCGTGGTTACAGCTCGACATCGCCTGGATTTCCTTGAGGAGCTCATCCATCGATGTGTTCCATTTTTCTAGGTTAATGCGCTTAATCGCGCACTTCTCGCTTCTTGGTATGCAGAGGGCTGCGTGAACGACGGCTGTAGCCCCAACTCCGATCACATCTCGTAAGTCGTAATCGTCTTTACTGTTCGGCCAGGGCACCTTCTCGAGGGGTGCTGTTGTCGTGGGGGCGCTGTTGTTCGTCGCCATGGCCTGCTCCTGGATCCGTTGTGGACTGATGGTCGCGGTCTGGTTAGTGGCTTTTCGTGGTGGGCTTCTGAAATTATTTAGGAATATCCACTTATGGCATGCTTTTCATTTTTCTCTTATTAAGATTAAAAACTTTACGAAAATTAGTAGTGTGGCTCACAAAAATCAACAGAGCAGAAATGACGCAAACTGGGTGAACAAAAAAACTGTCCGGGGCTGATGCTACCGAAGAAAATGAATCTCTGCGACGAAATCTTTACTAATAATAACGGGTAATAGTCAAACGACAGTCTATATATTACCCGCATAATAAGTAAAACTTATTCAACTATTAGGGGACTACTAACTCTTTGCGCCGATGTCCTCGCAGCAGCGACATACTTTAGAAAATTACAGAAATTAGAAATTTTGTATTTTTACGTATTATTATTAAATCAGTTTTAACCAATTCTGCGTGTTTTAATATCTATATATGCAATAACTTTTAATCCTGTACGGAAAACTAATTGCGAAACGCTAAATTTGCTCCGACCTGCTGATACTCCCAAGAGCGAAATTTGTTGACCGGTTAATCAATAAATTGACTATTTTAAGAAGAAAAGCTGAAAAAGGCATTTCTATTATGCAATACTATTTTATATGTATATCATAATAAAATAATCTGCTATCTAAAACAATGCGAATTAATTTAAAGAAAACGTAACCAGTTTTGGGCCAAATGAATAAAATTTGCCTTTATGTTTCTAATTATGCAGTATAATTTGAAGGTCTTCCACGAAATAGTCTTTCACTCAGTTTGTCTTTTATCTAAAGCTTATATTCTAAATTTTATTATATATTTAAGAGAATATTTTAAAGAGTTAAAAGAAATTAGAATGTTTTAATAAAATTGTGCTATCGGTGAATAGATTTGAATTAATTAAACTAAAAGCAAACCACTTCATATGAATTAAAAGGATCAGATCCACTTATTAAGTTCTAAAGTTTACAAAATAAATCGATTTTTATTACTATCCGATTGATTTATGTAAATAATTCCACATTAGTGTTGAAAATAAAGGAAACTTTAGTTTCAAAAGTACTTTGAGAAGTTTTTAAAATAAAAAGTTAGAAAACTCTTTAATTTAAAGCATGTACATAATTTGCAACGAATTTTTGTGGAAATCGAAAAAGATCGTGTCGAAATTTCAAAGTTAAGTATCTCAGGAAATATAAGTGATTCAAAATTTTACACCGCATGAACAGTTGCACAAAGTTTCATCAAAATTAAACTCAATCTGTACCTTTTTTTAAATTCTTTTTTTTTAACTTACACTACGTGTCGTCAAATCTTGCAATGCAAAATTTTTATACTTAGACTTTACCAAACTCAATGAAATTTGGCGAACATGTATAACTTCGGTGACAATACAAGTTAGTGGTGTTTCCCGAGCGAATCCACCCCCGCATCCCTTATTTCCACCCACGCATCACTAAAATCATTGTACTTGTCTAACTTTTTCAATTTTAACTTATAAATCATTTATAACGATAAAATAAAAGAATTTTTTTAAAAAATTTTTTTAAATGTATTTCTCTTGTTATTTATAATTTTTTTTCAAAGTTATTTAAAATATCGTGCCAAGACTGCGGAAACGTTTTAAACAGGCGCCACATACAATTAATTCTCTAGTTCATTAGTTCTGGTCTTGGATTTCATTGAATAAATGTCCACCGTTTCCCGCATTGAGAAGTAAAAATAAATCATGTTCACGTCGTCTTTACCATGCACAATTTATGCCTAAAGAAGAAATGTTTTACATTTCAAGTAGTTCGAAACATAAGCGATAAAGCAAAATCGATCAATTGCGATTTGTTTCGAAACAGAGGAAATGGTAATTGATCATTGAATCGACCGCAAAAACTATTTTATCATTTTCACGCTCATTGCATAAACTGTGACGGAGCAACAGTACTCAATAGAATGGAATTTATATCATTTGAATATTGTGGCGGTAACATCGAAAAAATAAAATAGCATTTGAAGAGATTCTTTTCCTCAGAGCGTTTCCCGTTAAGAGAGCTTCATGTTTTTGCAATTTTATTTTAATTTCAAATGCCACTGATTAAGCACTCACGAGCTATTCTGCAGATAGGACTTTTAATTTGCATGCAAAGGGACGCTGTTATCGCGTCAGCTGCATTCATTTTTTTAGCGTATGTCGTTTTAATGAGTGCTATCATGAAGAACTTTACTTCGACCAATTCCAGACGGATACAAAAAAAAATAAATAAATAACAATTATCCATCGCAAGAAGTGGCGCCAGGAGACACACAATGCGAATCGTGTTACTGGTAAAAAAAAAATGTAAATTTACCAATCCAACGAGCGAATGGTGAAGTTAGCAATCATAGGGAATATTAATCAAAGTGTCAACCGACACTCGATAAGCCACACAACTCGCGGACCTCATTATGTGGCTCCATATTCGACTCATAGGCTCCTGCGATAACGCTCCAGAGTCTCTGTGGTGGAGCTCCGGAAATCTGCGGCAATAGCGGCTGATAATAAATTGATAACAATGATAACACACCTTTCATTCTCGACTAATGGAAGGCAATTATATTAAGTAAATTAAGCTGAATTTTATTCAATGTGAGAATTTCCCATCGGAGAGAGAAAGTGAAAGTGCCTGATAACAACAAATGAAAATAAAGAGCAATTTACTTAAAATGCACAAGACTCGGAAATATGTGTAGATTAGAAAATAAAAAAAGAACTACTATTCTAAATATCTAATCTATATCTAAATAATTAACTTTATTACCTGCAAATTCTGCAAGAATAGTCATTTGTTGTTATAATCGTCTGCAAATACATAACGACTTATTAACAGCTCATATGCAAAATAATATCGTTTAGAAAAGGCTAAATTAAAGCACATTATATTTTTTAATAGTCAGTAATTAGGAACAGATTTTTCAAAATAAATATTTGTTAGTTACTGTTTTGCATTATGTATGTCTTTTTGTTATTAAATAATATACACATAAAACGATTAAGTGACTAGAAAGTCCTTGATGAATTCTATAAAATAATAGAATTAAGAAAACTTCAAATAAATTTAATATTAACCTTTATATTAAGAAATAAATACTTAAAAAGTTCTGTTGTAATGGCCAAATATTTTAGGAAAGTATTAAATATAAAATATGTAGTTAAAACTGTGTGAATCAGAAACTTAGTTCTAATTTGTAGAAAGAAATTTAGTTAAACATTCCCTGATGCTTAAATATTTTATTATTTTTCTTTTGTATTAACTTCGATTTTAAACGCCATATATTTTGTACCATGCTAACTAACTTTTCAATAACTATCAAGATTTTTTCTAACAAGCTGCGCAGTTCCGATTAATTAAGGTAATCCACTTCTTGAGTATATTGAATATATTATTCATGCGTGAGGAAGACCAAAGCCATTGAACTCATGGTGCCCTGCAGTGAAGTTCAAAAGCTAAGGCATTCACTTAGTGAGGTCATTGGCGTCAAGTTTTAACTCAAAAGGGTCTAAATCGATAGCGCCCAAATGAACAGATAAAAAACAAGATATGGATATACCCACACGGCAATATAATTATATGTATAAACTAAATACTTGTTATTTTCTAAATGGAATTAATCATTCAAACTGATACAAAAAAGGTAAAAATACGAAATCAACATCTCATCCAAACATGTTCAACTTGGTTGGGATAAATAGAGAAAAGATTTCTTTTTAAAGTAAAAATTAATTGAAATCAATCATGTTTTGAGAAAAATAAAAAGCACAGGGGAGAGTAATCATAAACTGGTTTCATAGATCTTGAGCACGTATACCATTCACTTCATTCATCTTCATTGGAAAAGAGATCGGCTTTCAAATAATAAAGTTTTTGTACAGAAAACACAAGTTAGCTAAAAGTAGGCTAGAATTACAGCGAATATTATCGTCTTATAAACATTTGCTTATTACTTAGCACAATTTCAAAAGAAGTTTAATTTACAACAACAAAATTAGCCACAATTGGAATAAGCCAACATTCTCTGGAGGTGACATACAAAAATTTTCGTTCAAGATCACAAACAGTCGACAGCGATCGGACTTAAAATGGTTCGGTGAATTTTTTTTTTAAAATTTGTTCGCTTAAGTAAAATGAAACAAATTGATTTACACATTCTCATGGAATCCCCTGGCAAACACAAAAACCGCAATTAGTATAAAACATAAATGGGCATTAATTTTAATTTTCAATTTTCTTTTATCAAGATCGTTGCACTTTTGCATGCTACACTAACTTTTGCTGGAAGTATGTCACGAATTCTTAAAATATAACTTTCCTCGTTCGAAAGTAGTTCAGTATTTGAGTGCACCAGCCCCAGAACCAGAGACAGCCGAGTCGAATCGATACCATTTCGAGTCGATAATTCTGGTATGTTGCGAGCCACACAGAACACTTAGCAAAATGACCAAACCTGACTTGGTTGACTTGGAGTGGCGACCAACTACTTCGGATGGTCTGTCTATTGACCTGATACTCTAGATTTAGCACTTCCACTAATAATTTAGGTAAACTTGATGCCACAAATTTCAGGTGCCCGGTGACTCTGCAGTTAGTCGCGGCGTCGACTGAATTCCGATTCCGATTGTTGGCGATTGGAGGTGAGAAAATGTTCACGTGCGTTTGAATTGAACGAGTTACAAACTTTGCCGGTGTGACGTCGAAGTTGAGTCAGCCACATGGAGGCTAAGGCTAGAGTAGAGGCTAGAGCTTTACTGGCAAGATGCAGAGCCAACAGCTTTCGTAATAGCGAATCTTCCTAGAGCCCCGTACTTTCCATTCGTTAAAAATATCATCGAATAAACGCAAATATTTGCGGTGATAATTAAAACGCTACTCGCCTTCCCCACCCTTGTCGCACCAGCACCAATTTGTTTGTTGCGACTTAGCTGAACCGCATCGCATCCATCGGGAGGTTGGATGTATCTTTAACTAACCTTTCGCGAACATCGCCCTGTCCTCGGTGTCAATAGCTCTAGAAATCTCACCTGTTCGCGACCGATGATTTATGACTTTCGAAGACGTTGGACTAATTTTATTTTGCGTTCGGCGTCTCCTGGCGATTGGTTTATGGCCAGCACAGTGAACGCGACAACCGAAATTAATTGATACTAGACACGAGCTCTGCTTTAAGATAAATAAATAATAGATAGATAAATTCAGAAGCGGACTTTTCTTCTCATCTGGATGCACTCATAAGAAAGTGCTTTAGTATAAATTGGGCATTAAATTGATTCTATCATAACTGTCCGATTTGATTTACGACCAAATGCAAATTTATCCCAAATCCATGCATCGATCCTAAGCATAAAAATACATTGAGTATATTTCGAGTTTCGACGCACGAAGGACAGCGACTAAAAATTGCGCATTTTCGCACTCAACTGAGGCTTGTGGAACGCCACTCATATCAATTTAAAAAGTTAAGAACTTGGCAAACATTTTTTTTAAAAGATTTTTAGGGGCGTTTCAATTCTGATCCGCCTTTGCTAAATTTTCACAAGTTGGTAAAATTTAGAATTTCTTGATTTGCGTTTCACCTTCTTGTTTACTTTGATTTAATGTGCTAAACTCTAAAATCACAAACCGCCGCTGTTATGAGCGTAAAGTGTTGTTGAGAAAGGTCGGGAAGAAAATCGGTTTCTAAGATCGCTAAATGGACCATAAATGTATAAACCTCGGAGATCTCGAACGCTAAAAATGGTAAATGCCACCAGTCATTTCAGTTTTCATTTATTATGCATGAAGTTAATTGTTGGAATTTGAAAATTTATCGGTTCGGTGTTAATTAATGACTTAATCGGTGGGAAATAAATTATTTATTTTGCTTTTGTAAAGATCATACCTATTAAGATATTACGAATCTGTATTTTACGGATCGGCTGATTTAAACTACTTTAATACTCTATCAAGATATAAAGGCACTATACAAAAAATATATCATTTTTGATAAAAAATCACTTACAAAGTTTCTGAGGTATCAACCTCAGTTGACCTCGTTTCGCACCTATCTTGCTGCCTGCAATAAGCGCATATTTATATCGAATAAACTCTGTTTTTCATTTATTTCGTTATTTGTGTAGTTTTTGTTTTGAATATCTGATTGATGATATTAATAAATGTTTAATCGATTCCCTCTTTTGCTGCCCTCTACTACTGTTGGTTGATTTCATCCATTTCTTTCCATCTTCTTTTTTAATTACTTTGTCTTTCTAAATAATTATTTGTCCGTTTTTTCTATTTGTGGTTCAATCGATTCTTATTTCAATAAATAATTGAGATAAAGCAGCCTAAATATGAATTCAATGCAAGCAGGAATTTAAAATAGTGATAGTCGTTTAAAATTCCTCTTTGTAATCCTATTTAAAATAATCGCTTTGAAAATCATTTTATAATTAAATGAAATTAAAGTAAATAATGGCAAATTTCCTTTAGTTTAAAAATCGAATTTTTTTCTATTCTTAATATACCCATTAAAATTAAGACATGCAACAGAGAGTCTCAGTTGGTAAAATTAAATAAAACAAATTTAATGCTAACACAAGAAATAAACAATTGGCCTTACTATCATTACTAAAAAAAATTATTACTTTCTGCCGGGTATCAATGCCATACCTTTTCTTCCAAACGAATGGATGCTACCGAGAAATAATTATACTTAGCTGCAGGCACGATAATTTGGAATTAAAAAAAAATTCTTGAGATTATTTTCAGGACAGAGAAAATGCTCTTTACTTGTTAATTTATTGGTTTTCGATTCTAATTGATTGGAAATTGGCGGCGATCAACAATTGCTTTATTGACTTATGTAAAAGCCTGTTGATTGGTATACCGCAGACTTGTTAAATGCCTCAACTATCTTCAATTTATTTCAGCCTCATAAAATACTGCACCCCTCCCTGTTTCATATCGTTTTAAATTTCTTAAAATGTTCTGTTTTGCGGAGAGCGTTTTATTTTAGCAGAACAAAATTTTATAATGCATATAAACACGTTTAAAGTTATTTATTATTTATGTTCGAAGCGGCGGAAAATTAATTTGTAACAATAAGATTGTTGATAACACATGCTGGTTTCAAGTAGATTGCGTTGTGTTGCATGTGGCACGTTAAAAAATAAATTAAAATAAACATTTCAAACTTAGCTGACAAAGACAATCGCTTAATTAGCTGCAAATGATGATGCAAATTTTCTATGCTACAATATATCAGTGCGATCTGCGGCATTACGCTTCACTGATAAAAGTAGTGAAAATAAGACTTATTGACTGCAAAACGTTATTTGCTACATTAGTAAACTTGCACTCCAAGTTTAACGTTGCTGCAAATATCCAAGCACTAAACTATTTTCTTATATAATTAAGTAACTGTAGGCTGACCGTATTAGTAAATTATACAATTTATATATTCGATTTAGAAAGCGTCCTCTAAAAATTTCAGATTATTCGGACTATCTATGTACATTTTTCATTTCTTGATGAAGTAAGGAATCCTAATAGTAAAACGAAATTATTCGGCTGAGTGTGGAATGGGCTTTCGTCCGAGTGCTGCATCCTACTTTATATTGAGTGTAGAGAAGACATTCGTAGTAAAACAAATAATTTAAAATTCCCTAACTTAATTTTGGGTGTAGTGTTAAAATTACTCTAAACTGACACGCTTTTTTAAAGTTATATAATCAACAATAACGGATGACGCAGGAATTGTTTGTGGAAACCGCATCTGGAACTAATTTTTACTTACAATTTAAAAATAATAATAATTTTAATAAAAATAATGAATAGTGAGTTATGCAAAATGTTCCAACCTGTTGGAAAGGACCTTGCAAAAATCACTTTTTGGATTAAAATCTCGTAGGATTCGCCCAAATTCAGTTTAGTTACCTTTGATTTCAATTAGTTTTCTCAAACAAAACGAAAAAATTAATTTTAATCAAAGGTAACTGAAATGAATTTGCTGCAAAATTAACTTTATTAAGAAATTTTAATTCAGGAGAACCTTTTGTAATCTCTTTTCGATGGAATGAGGGATGTTAGAAGTGAAATATGCGTAAATAAAATAAATATAGGGGAACTTCATGCAAAACGCTGTTAATTTGAAAATTTCAGAGTGCTCTTTTTTAAATTTATTTAATTATCCGCCGTATGAAGGGATGGCGGAGGAGGGAATTGTCTTGGAACCGAACCAACCCCAATTCAAACAGTCAACATTTCGTATTTTATGTATCATACGGAGCAATCTGCGACTTTCTTCACAATAGTAAATAAAAATTATAATTTTTGTTTGTTAAAATAAAAATTGTTAAGCTTTTTTAAAATCATTCAAATACAACGTAACCCGATCAACTAAGACACGAGATACGACACGAGCTATAACTTGTCGAGTTTTCATTCCATGAATGTTGTAAATTAAGTTAAAATAAAGACGAATGTTTGAAACCGGGCTTTTTTTTAACTGGTTGCATTTTTGAAGGTAAACTAAATGGTCAATATTTCAAAGAAGCTTTTAACATAATTCAGCAACGACGGCAAAACCTTTTAACTCCAATACCTATGTTATTTTATAAGTCACTCAAAATAAATATACGAGTATATTTTATATTAAAATGACCGTGTATGCCGTCTGGTTTACAAAGTCTGCCCGGGTCAATATCCATTACTCACAAAAGTTGAACAGTTGGGCCTGGAATTATATTTCAGATATGAACTGGAAAATTTCGTGAATGACGCACATTTGGCTTACGAAATATGAGTATACGATTGCGATCTGTTTACATATATATAAAAAAAAAAAATTAATTTAAATTTGCAGAAAATCAGTGCGCTCTGCTTTCAGTGAGTAATATTTTCAATCAACTGGGTCAAAGAGGTTCTCTGCGATATAAAATTGTCAATATGTTAAAATCAAATTGCGATTTGAGGACACACGCAAGAATTAGTCACTCAAACCCAATTGTATATTTTGTAAATAAAGCAATATGGCAAATTGGCATTCCTTTGTTACGCCTTTATTGAAATTGTCGATTTGAAAGCTTTTCATTTAAAAATAAATTTAGAGGGACTGTCGAAACGCAAAATATTTTGATATATTATCTTGTTTATTTAAAATTCTTTTCTTAAATATTGTTCTCATTACTAAACAATAAAAATATCCTGAATAAGAAACGCAAATGCCACTCATATTTTTTAATATTACCTTAAAGAGACTAAATAGATTTTTATAAAGAACGTCTAGTAAATATTTTAAATAGATATTCAAAAAATTAGTTACATCCTTTAGATAATACATGTAAAATTCAAAAGGCGTTTGTCTCAAAATTAAATCTTTTATAAATTTATTGTTAATAATCAAAATTTTCATTTAGCCAATTAATTGTTCTGAATTATGTCACCGTTATTATTATTATTTCCCCTTTAGTGTGAAAACTTGAGACTTGTTTAGAAATATTGTTTGTACTACACAAAGAGTAAATCATAAAAAAAATTTAAAGCTATAGATTATTAGTAAACAAAAATACCTTTTCGAAACAACAAAAGAATTTTAGTACCTCTTTTGAAGCAGCACACCCATTAATTTCCATTTGCGGAGTGCCAGGAAAACTGAAAAATTTAATTTACGCAAACGAAACGCGCTCTTATGAAATTCAATTAAGTAAATGCAACCAATCCATTTCCGTCGCATGGCAGCCACTTTGGACTTGCTTAAGAAATGAGAACGTGGTAAGGACATTCAGCTTAGTACAGAAGCCTCCTCAAAGTCTAGGTCATGAAATAATTGAGGACCTCCTCACCTACACACCCCCGTTGGCGTCTTTGACGTCGTTTTCATCGCTTTTCGTCGTCGTCGTCATCGTCAGTGGCATACTCAGATGGATGAAATGCAAATGAGTAGCCGAATAACGAAGCGACACATTCGCACGGCGAATTAATTAATTGTTACATTCCCCATGATAAGAATCCGTCGTTATTTGGTTTCTTTATTCTATTAAATTTTTTTTTTATTTTTTTAATTTTGCCCAATTCATTCAGCTGCAGCAGTCAATGACTCCGCAGATTGAATTGGAGGCGGTTTGGTGATGGAACCCAGAGAACTGTTTCGATTTAAGACATCGCGATGTTAGGCGTCTTGCGACACTTGTGACGTGTGCTCCGGACCACCGCTCGTCTGCATATCAAATTTCTTCTAGGCTAACTGCTAGCTAGCTGCGATCTGGAGACGTGCTTTATTCTGACTCCAATTGCTTCGGCGGAACCATGATGTAGGTCGTTGTCGTTGTTGTTGTCTTCGTCGTCTTCGTCAGCTGAGTGCCCAAGGTGTAGACGATATGCTCCACTTTTAATTGGACGCAACAAGTGATGTAATCGGAGAGCATTGCAATGATCTTTCAGTGTGTACGGAAGGCGGCTTAATCATTGAAAGCATTAAGTAATTCCTGGCGACATACAGTTTATCGCTTTTTCTTATATGGGTGTAGCTTCTCTTGAATATTTTCTTAATTACAATCATGCCCCGAATGGTGTTTTTGTTATTCGGCCCTGGTCTAGGTAAGCTCGGTTTTAATGTTTAATTTATGGTATTTGGCATGTTGTCCAACTCGTTCACAAGTTAATATAACGATAATAAAGAGTTTGAAATGCAAATTCAGGGCTTCTACATTTACATCTTATTTAATGTTTTTGTTGAAAGGTTAATTACAACGCAATTCTAACGCTTCTAATTTTCTTTATTTATTTTAAAACCACCAAACGACTTTAAGATAAAAGATAACATAAATCAATTTCATTCAATAAATCTCTTTGTGCTTTTTTCACTTCTCTAGGGTATGTGCTGGTAAAATTTAAAAATAAAAAGCTTCAAACTTCGACGATATCTTAGGCAACTCAAAAACGACCTTGTTGTACGCTGAGTCGACAGTTTAAAAGCATTTGTCTAAACTACCTGACAGTTTACACGGATTTACTGAAGGTAAATCAACAACAACAACAAATTACCTTCAATACGGCATTAAGTTGCATTTTTAGCCTCGCTCCAGAGAGACTACATCACTTTCTGCCTACGAACCAAATAATCAGGGCGCCTATTCCTATTCACAAATATTCTTAATTTCGATGTAATGAGGGTCACCACTTTTATAACTTTGCCAAATTTGAACTTTCTGTGCCAAATGATTCATGCGAGAAAATCCAGCAAACAGATATTAAAAAAATAGATATGTATATAAAAATAACATGATTTCCTGAGTTACCTTAAAATGGGATAATTGAACATGTTTATATAAATATATTACACTTTTTACGTTGTTATTAGTTGTGTAAACCAAAATTTATAGATTAATTTAAAGTAATAATAATATCTTTTTTAAATTTTTAAATAAACGATTTATGCACTAGTGTAGAATGATCGTGAGTTAATAACCAAATCAATAAATTAAAATGTCTAGAATATTGCATTTCCTGCTACCGGAGGTATATACGATGGTTTCTTTCTCTTTGAATTTCAGCCATTTTATTTACCCAGCTGTGAAGCTTATTTTGGTGCCATAGTTACTAGGGAAAGTGGGCGTAATTAATTAACCACAGTAGAAGCATCAGAAGTGGGTGTATCTTAATAATTTTGATAAGTTACTTGATTAAAGTCATGTTAAAGATTACTTGCGATATAACTAACTTTTTTTTTTTTAAATACCATAAAAAAGATTCCTATATGATTTTTACAAAAGATTCTATTACATTTTTTTCGACAAAACCCCAAACAAGATTCAACTATAGTCACGTTCAATTGAGTGCATTCAGTTTGCAATTATTGCGTTATTTACCCTTAAACTAGTAGTCATAAACAACTGATACTACTCGTGTTGGTAATTGCTGATAACGATTCATCAGTAAAATGTTATATGTAATTGATGATAATCGCTTAATCAGAATTGTAATCGCGTTATTTCTATATTTACCCTCATAAGAGGCTTAGTGCATTGACATATACCGATGGATGTAAAGGAATAATTGCTTAGTTATTCTTAATTTTTAGCTCAAAATAAAATGTATCCTTGTTTTGTGTTCTAACTATGCTAATACGAATTTTCAACTATTTTTTTTATAGGGTGTCATGGAAAAAGGGCCTAGGATTAAAGAATAGGACCAACATTTTCAAACTACTGTTTTTCATATTAATAAAATAGATTTTATTCAGCACTGTTCCTGTACAACAAAAAGCGTGTAAATACGACATACAGGCAGAGTGCCATTAATCGGAGGAATGCCTTGGCACTACTTCATGATGGCACCATATGGTACCACTTTGATAAGTTTACGATATATCCTGTGGCATCATATAGTGCCACGAATACGCAACATATTCTTCAGTATTTGAAAACAGTTTTATATATAAAAAAAAAAATTAGATTTCTTATTAGAATTCTATGACTATACAACATGAATTTTTTCTATTTGGGAAAACCTCAAGCAGGTAAAATATTCCTGGAATTATTGTTAAACATAATAAACGAAGGTATTC
This sequence comes from Philonicus albiceps, assembly GCA_963969385.1. NCBI lineage: Eukaryota > Metazoa > Arthropoda > Insecta > Diptera > Asilidae > Philonicus > Philonicus albiceps. Next base: position 11,497,890 of record OZ017776.1, on the reverse strand, counting down.
CCCTAACAGCAATTCTGTGATACGTGGTACTTCGCTGATAGCGCAGTTACACAGCCAAAAGCGAAAGCTCGAGGAAAACCTCTGGCTATCAATGAAAACACGAAGCCCCAATCGTAAAATTCACCTTCGGACTTGAGTTCGTCATGCAAATTTAAAGCGAAACGCGACGCCGCAAATTCAAAGCAAAAATACTTGGAGTTGGGAAACCGTCGGGAAAAAAAAAATAATTAAATAAAAAACAACCTGAGAAATTCATCGCAAAACACAGAGGCCAACAATTTCCGGATACTGCGGAGTCGGACCATACGTTTGGTGCATTCGCTATCCGGTCTGGCTAGCCAAGTCGAGCCGCTGAGAGGTGGCTGGCGTTAGCGTTTTAATCTTTGGCAGGTTTTAATGTCACCGCCGAGGTCAATGACGGCGGCGCTCAGAAAGCATTAACATCGCCAAGGAAAGCGCAGAACGACAATTATGCAGGCCACTGTACGGCTGAAGGTGTGCGAAGGGAGGTTGCACGGGAGCACCACGGATGACTTGACAGCTTCCTCGGGAGTGAAAAGGAAGCCGGGCTCCCTTGGTGCGGTACACTCTGCGAACCGCTCAATCCCCAGAATTCCCTTTAAGTGACCTGGATTCCGGGCGGGCACTGTCCGAGGGCCCCAATCGCATGTTTGCGTCTGTTTAAATGCTGCAAATACCGTCAATTTTTGTGAGCCACCACCAAGAGATGTTTTTCGCTAGCACTGTCCCAAAAAGTTGTGTAAGTCGGAGTCAATGACACGAGAAACCAGTCTCGGCCCTTCAGGAATTCGTCCAGGAAACTGCCGGACAACAGGGCCTCAGCTTGGCCTCTGTGTCCAGCAATTGGCGACTGGGCTCGGGATGTCGGATAACCTCAAATTACATAACTTTTTGGGGCAATTTCGTTAATTGGCCGCATTAAATGCGGCCTCGCTGCAAAAATTGACATATTGCTTAGGGTACGTACCTCTGACGGATCTTCGGAGCAAAAAATATCCTCAGGCTGCGACGACGGCTGTCTGCTGGCTTAACACGGCACGGCTTCGCGATTTAAATCCGGGACACTACGGCGACGGCGACAACACGACTTTATCGAGGGCTGCTGTTCGGTTTGTTCGAGCGCGAGGGACCTCCGCCGATTTGAGAGTTTTTTTTTTGAAAAGTCAGTAAACCGTACACCACGAAAATAGAAAATCACTCGCCTCTGACTGTTCTCCGTTCCTTCCTCGATTAACCTCTGTCTTCTTCTTGACGTTGTACCGGTCGTGCACTAGGCAACTGAACAATGGCTCATATGCAGAGCTTTCAAATATGCACTGCATAACCGGCACTGCCAGATGAAATGATATTTAAATATTCGGAAAGCGATCGTTAAAAACTCATAACAATTACCCATTTTCGGAAAAGCTGGAAAGGTTAACAAAAATAAATGCAATATCAATTTTTATTATAAAAACATATGAAATTATTACACCGGAATAATCCGTTTTGCATCTTAAGTCCTTTAAAAATAATGCAAACATGCAATTAGGTACCATTTGGAGGTTCCTAATTTTTACACAATTTCTTAAGTTTTCGACAGATATTTTATTATTAAATAATGATAAATAGCCTTTCAATATACCAAATTAAAAATTCGTACTTTATATTTGATTTATCGATACAAATGATACAAAAATTGGAAGATTTAGGAGGCGCAATGTAGCGAACTAATTCGGATTTATTTCCAATTATCTCCTTTTATTATAACTAAACTTAATTGAGGACTATAGCAAAAACCCAAAAGTACTCTAATTACTACTTTCGAATACTTAAAACTGTTGTTTAGTTATATAAAACTTATTTTCAAAAGTTGAACAGTTGAAAGTTAATTTTTTTTGAATATTACAAAAATGATAAGTTCCTAGGAGCAGTTAATAGAGGAAGTGAAAAGAAATTCAAACCTTTACCACACTTAAAATTATACGGGCTTCACAATCATTTATATTGGATATTTTTGAATTTGTCCACATTTCTTACTTAACACAACAAACGATGAATTCTTAAAAACATTCAGATCTTCCATCATTTGGACTTCAAAGGTATTACTAACGCAAAAGATATTTGAATTTTAAATTTTATTTAAAACCACATGCTGATATTAAAAGTAGAGCTTTGAATTAATCAGAAGAATTAAAATTCTGAGTATTCAAAGGATCAATTAGGAAAAATGCAAACAGAACATGCAATTTAATGTGTTAATTTAAATACAGTGGTAAATATTCGTTTAAATACACGAAATATCGAGTTATTATTTCACTAATTGTTAATAATTATATGAAGCATATGCGTATGTTGGTAAAAGTCATTCAGATTATATATAATAAAAATTTATTCAGCCTCAGTATACAAATAGAATAGAATTTTTATTGCATAATCAGTTAGAAGTGAAATATTCCTTAAAATGCATCCGCTAAAATACCCAAATATTTATAGTTTCGCTTATTTAAAAATAATAAGTATTTAGTTTTTCATTACAGTAACTCCTTTAGATAAATTAAGAAAATTTGTGATATAGTCTCATTAATTTAAATTCAATAAAAGTGATGATTTTTGAAAATGTTTGTATTTGATTTGAAGCTGAATAATAATTGAGTCAAAGATGTCGAAAGAAAATTGCGGTATATACTGATAAAGGGCTACAGCATCTCTGTCTTTAGTTCTGACCGACAATTAATGTTACAAAATATATTACAATAGCAGTTTTCATTGGATTTAAATATAAAACCTACATTTTCTTAATATGATCGTCAGCAACTAGTCTAAGTGCTTTCCCTTCTGATTTCGATCCCTGCATATTAATTTGCGACAAGGATTGTAATTTGGGGATTAAATTATAAGTAAAATTATAGCGACAGTGTGTAATTCTTGAATTAAGTATAGCTGTATATGTCGTCCAATATTAAAACAAAATTATCATAAAATAAACTGCTTTAGTGGCTTAAAGAAATTGTTACAAAAGCGATACAAACCAATGTAGTATCGATTGAAAAGTTTATTGCGGCAAAGGTCGGAGGATGAATTGTGCCCATAATTATGAAAGTGGTCTAAGTTAAAATGACATAAAGCCGATTTTTTATATTCTTTTAAGGTAAAATTGTCCTTATAACATTTTGACTTAGACCACTTTCAAAATAAGGGGCTTTGATTTAGACCACTTTCAAAATAAGGGGCACAATTGTAAGTAAATAAAGAGCAGAGAAATCATATATTTTAAATTTGATTTAAAATAGAGTATGGTTGGTTGTAATTTTACAATTCCACTTTGGAAAAATAAAAAGCCAATGTGGCTTTCTATTTTCACTTGAAAAAACAACGAATAAATTAAAATCGGCGAAAAATAACATTTTAGATACTCCTTTAAAATACAAAGCAGGATAAATTTTTAAGAACTTAACACAAACTGAAAGAAAGCATAAAAGTTTGAAAATTGAAAACATAGCAGTTATTTTCGGTCTCTGATCTAAAATATTATTTCGTTTAAAATTTATTTATATTACATAAGTATTATATGTTGTTCTCTTATAATCAGATGAAAATCTGATTATGCTATAAATGTATGTAGGTATATAAATCAGCCGATATATACTTAATTGTACTCAGACGACTTTTCCCTCCGAATTTCTGTTCTGTTTTTGCTGTGGTAGCATCCCGTCCAGAGGTATTCATTTTTCCCTTACTTTCCCATGACAAAGACGTAAATCACGCCAGAGAGCATGGACCATAGATGCCTCAGCATGTAAGATTTTTACTAAAAAGTTATTAAATTTGCTGCCACCGTCGGACATATCCCAACAACTTCTGGATAATGCCAGACTCGTTAGATTTTGATTTTTGGTTGGTCATCCGTGAAAATATGGCCAAAAGTTCAAATATTTTTCGCATAGCTTTGCATTTGCGGGCAAGATATGCAGTTCAGCTCGTTTTAAAAGTTCCCTCCAGTCAGAGGCGAATTTGGGGCGCTCCCAATTAAAGTTCGTCATTTGCCGGACGTCCCGTGTATGTAACTCTCCGTACACTTGGACGACGATTCGAGTCCACTCACGGTAAATTTCATTTTCCCGGAATTACTTCTTTCCTCCACGTGAAAATTTTTACAAGGAACCAAAAGAATCCTGGAGTAGGAGTAGTGCACTTCCCACCATTCTGTCGAATTGGAATATTTATCGCAGTCGTGGTCGTGGTCGTGGCCGAATGAAAATTAGATTACGACAATGATGCAGTTAAGAAGTGCAATTCGCTTATCCTAACCGGGAAACTTCCGAAACGATTTCTATTCATGACGTCCGCGGAATTGATATTCGCGAAAGAAAACTCAACAAGCAGGAGGGAAACTTCGTTCTGAAGTTGGACTGGCCAAATTGTGAAAAGTTGGTTTGTTTTGTAAACATAAGAAGCAAATTAGGCTGGAGTGAGAAAAGTTTTCTATGCATTTCCTTTATGAAATTACATTGACACGAACGAATATTGCTTTTTAAAAACACAATAACTTAATTTTTTGCTAGTATATATTTTTTTTTCAGTAAAGATATCTCTTAAATAGTACTATACCTGTTTTGATAAAAGCACTACAGTTGTTTTTTATCTACCCCTAGCTTGGCCGCTCCCGGCGTTGCTCGGGATGCTAATTATTTAGTTTACGCAGCGAATGCTAAGATTACTTCATCGAATATTGCGTTTTTACTTATATTCATCGTCGTAAGTCGGTTAATTTGCACAAAAGCATTTATCAATTATACTTCTAAACCTTCCTCGTGAATGAGTCTATTTCATTGTCAAAACAGGAATAGACAGACATAGACACGGCGGGGTAATCGATTTATCAACCGACTACTTTTCGAGTTTTGCGATCACAAACATACGCAGGCTGAATTTTTATATACTCGTACGCATATTCTGTTCTTGGCGACTGAAAACTGTGGTACCCTAGCTTTTTTGAATATCTGCTGTAAGCCTATAAATTGATAATTGTAAATAATTTAACTAACCATAAAACTTTATATGTTTCAGGTTTAAATGAAATTTTTTATGATAATTTTAACATGAAAAAGCTTCTAACGTAAAAGACTAACCAAAATAAAGCGATGCTCTTAACGTTACCCTGAGTATTTCACACTCAGTGTGTAGTTTAAAATTTTTAGATGGGTTTAGTATTGTTTTAATTGTCCGATAACATTTTCTATTAATTTGAATTCATTTTAAAGTCGAATGAGATTTTTTTTTTATTTGTATTTTAAATTAGTCAAATACCCTTGATTCGATACATGGATTACCCTTAAATAGTTTCACTTAGTTTCATAATACGAATATTTAAGCTTCATGGATTTTTAAGCTTGATCAATTTGTTAATGATTAAATTTGAAGACAAATAAACGAGCAAACAAAGAACCCAAACCTCAACCTTGTTTTTAAGTTGATACATTTAAAAATGTTTAGTTGGCGTATTTAAGCCACAATCTCTTGATCTATTCGATTTTCGATAGTGGATTTAAAATCGGTGCCAGTGTACTCAGTATGTAGTTCGTAATTTGTAAATTTAATAACAGATTTAAACCCAGGAATTGAAAGCACTAACTTATGGTTGAAAATGTATGAATGTTATGAAAAACATATAATTTATACTTTAAGTTTGAATATTAAGTATTTTTGGGCAAAAACTAAAATTATCGAACCAGCCATTTGGGAGTTATTAAAGGACAAACATATAATTAATAGTATATAAAAAGTGCCACAGGTATATCGAATAATGAAAGTAAAACAGTTTTTGAAAGTTACAAACTCTTTAACTTTTGTTCTTTATAAATAAAAAGTATAGATTTATTGCAACTAGTTCTAGAACACAAATTCTTTAAAATAAAATGTTTTGAGAAGATAGTTGCAATGTTTAAAAAGAAATTGAAATACAAAAAAAATGAATAACTGAACGAATTTGTAAAAAAATAAGATTTATAATAAAGTGCAAATATAAAAAGAAAATTAATGAATTAAAATCAATATGAAAATATAGTTTTAAGCGTATTTTTAAACGACTTTAGAAAATTACGTTCTTAACAAATTTAAGACTTGTATTTTCGTGAGTACTTTAATTATTTTATAGTACTAACTCTCTATATTAGTTTTATTATCCTATACTTTTACTTTTTATTAAAATTTTCTTTAATTATCCTATTCTGTAAAATAAGAGAAAAATAAAACCGCTGTAAATTTGCTCTTTTTTATTAACACTCTGACTGCTGTCTGTGTGAATTTTTGTTCAGGAAGAAAGTGAAAAAGGGGAAAAGCTCTGGGATTACAAACATATTTGAATTGAATAAATCCACACATTCCAGGGATTACAGCGCATTACAACAGGGATGTAGGGCTGTAAAGTGGGGGATATTACTGCGCCTGCCTAAAGATTTTCGGGTTGCCAATGCTTATGGATTTTGTAGTAATTTTAACTGAAAAATTTGTAAATATTCATAATTATAAAAATCAGTCCTTAAATCCTTAAATGCGGTTTTTCTGCAACCTTTATGTAGAAGTTCAACATTTAAGTTGAAAGTTGAAATGTTCTTAATATTGTTGTATATTTATATTGTTTGCCAAATCTTCTTTAGAAACCATGCTGTTGAATCTAAGACCATATAAACAAATTTGTTTGGATATTTCCTAATACAAAAATCGTGACTATCGTGGTACTCCAATGTAAAAACAATCCTTCTAGGTTTTATGAGAAATTTTAGATAGATCTAATACCTTCCAAGACATTCGAAGTAGGAGCTTTATAACTCAGTTTTTGATGAATTAGTTATAATCTGGGAATTGAAAACGTTTTATTATTAAAATAGTTGATCCTTTCATAGTTCTAGCATCCAATAAACCAGCCTATTTACTTAAAGGTTGGAGTTCGTGCCATAAAACAATATTTTGATCAACAATAAGCGGGGAAACAGGTGTATTTTCTTCAATGTTAAATAAAGCGAGTTTTCCGTAGAAAAAAATAGACCAATTAAATCCCTTGCCACAATATGTTTAAAGCATACCTGCGAACCCCACCTCTACTGAAGTCACTTTCGGTCCATAAAGGACACGAAATCACGCACACCAAAGCTCGTTATTGGAGGAAAGCGTGCCTTTTGTTTGATCTTCCCGGGGCGAGGAGTGTTCTATTTACATGGAAAAGTAGTTAAACATTTTTTCTCACTTTTTTGTCTTTTTTTTTTTTTTTTTTTGAGGTTTGGTTGCAAGTCAAATTGAAGCGGCCACAAGCAGGTCTCATCCTCGAGGCGTCCAAGTGCTTCACCTGGATGATTGTTTTGTTTATCCCATAGAAAAATCTCATGCATTTTATAGAATCGCGTCTCAAGCGTTAATTGCTGCTACAATATTTTTTTTTTCTACCCTATGCTCAGAGAAATGCTTGTCGACGTGACGACGTTGATGATGTGGTTCTTCAAAATAATTGTAAAGTTGCACACCATTGTTTGTAATTAGTGGGTTAATATTTTGTACGGTTTTTTGCAAGGGTTTAATTTTGTTATAAGGTGAGAGGGTTCTTCTTCTTATTTTTTCCAGGTGTTTCACTAATTGGATGTGAACAGATGTCGTCTTAGAAACAGGTATGACACAATATTTTTTTTACCAGCGTTTTCTAAACATTTAAATTGTTATATATTAAATATTTTGTCGTTTATGTATATTTACAATATTTTTCTTTTAAAAAAGTTGCTCTTAAAAATCGTTACATTGATCATTTTATAGTAAACACACGTTAAGAAACTTGAATTAAACACAGATCTTAAGTAGACAGTTTTGCTTATATCTTGGACCTATCAAATATCTATCACGAACTATTTTGATAAGAAAATCCTAGAATTTGATTCAAATAAGAGAAAACAGGTTTATTTAAAAAGTTTATTGATCTTTAGAAATAAATTTAAAACAATTTATTACTGGTAACCCCGGTGGAATGGAGAAGATATACCAAAGATGTATAAAATACACTGTTTACTTTATTTTCCAGTTTATTCCTTCAGGATTTTGGAGGGATTAATATCCTTCATACAGAAATATTATTTATTTGTTTTACACTTTCATTAAAAAATTACTGAAATTTATTTAAATAAAAATATATAATTTGCTCATTTCTAAATAGGGTACGACATACATTTTGAATACATTTAAATTAAAATATTTTCTTTTGTAAATCTTACAATGGCGAAAATTAATTTTTATTCAAATACTTTTCAAAATAAACTTCTTAAACTAGTACATATAAAGGACACTCTTAAATTCTACAATTTTCGTATAGTATGCCTAGTTTTCTTAAAAAATATATTGCAGTACCATAAATTGTAAATCCAAATAAAAGGGATTGCTCGTTTTCTATTATTTTAAATAGTTATGAATGTGAAAATAAGCATGCGATATTTTAAAATTAATATTCAAAGTGAAAATGGTTTGAAAATCAGTAGTAGTCTTAATTTTTTGAGAACAACTATAGAAAACAGTTGATTTTTATCCCATTAGATTTCAACTTGAAGATTCTTAAAAAAACGATTTCAAAATGATACATACAGTGATTGAACTTATTGATCATATGATGCAAAATTAATACTTAGCTTTATTTGCATCTTTACTATAAGTAAGAAAATAGAAGAAGAGTTGATGAATAATTACAGATAAACAAAAAACAATTATTTTAAAACCTTAAAGACAGAAAAAGTCATTTGATCAATTAGTTTGGCATTAGAAATTTGAACAAACTTAGTAAACTTAGCCAAGTATTAAGAAAAAGTAAAACGAGTGAAATTTGCTTTCTTGGATAGTTAAACAATTTAAACAAACTAAATTCATAATGTAAACCTTTTAATGAAGCCCATCATTGAGAGTTTTAACATAAGGAACATTTTGTTGATAGTCGAAAACGTGAAAAAGTGACTCTCATTTTTTGATCGTTCAATAATTTTATTCATTTTAAATATTATACTATTTAGAGTATATTTAAAGTGAAAATTCATGATAATTTAAAAACAAAGTATTAATTCTGGACCAACTGATCTGTTGGATTGTTGATGGCTCTTTTACAAATAGCATTTTGGGGTGACCATCAGTACTTCTTAGTGGATTATTTAAAATCAATAAAAAGAAACTTGTTAGTTTAATATCTTCCTTCGATACAATGCTAATTGGATCAACTTGAAATGCTCATATGGAATGTTTTCAAAATATTACACCTACTTTAAAAAAAAAACCAAAAATTAAACAAATTTAATTGGCTTTAATTCTTGAAAACATAGTGAAGAGCCTTCTGAGTACAGAAAGTAAATACAGCCCTAAAATTGATGAGGAATTTAGCAGTAGATATACCAAGCCTTAATATATACCTTTCTCTATCAAGCGTTCATTTTGACCGATTTAGCTGAAAACTATTGTAATTAATAGGAAAAGCTTAAAACGAAACATTATACATATCTTTATACCTCATATTATAGATGGTAATAATGAAAGTTTAATTTTTAACTTTCTTTAGCCCAATTTATTTTATAAGAATATGTTGGAACTAGTCACAATGACCGGCATGTATATCTAGTTTTAAAGTAAGTTACTCTGGGGTGTTTCACACAAAGGTTAAATGTCCCAATGCAAGAAAAGTGGATCCAAATGGGTCAAAGACCGTAATACTTTAGATTTTTGGTCGATCAATTACACTAATCTTCTATAGTTTTCATTAGGGATATATCACGTAGGTACTGTGCATAGATCCACAAAAGGAAAGAAGTCAAAGGATCTTTTAATAAATATTTAAATGGCAATAAGAAAAAAGAGATAAAAAGTCCTATTGTTTCGTTGAAATGGGCTAAACAAGAGTCCTCTGGATTTGAGATAAACACCAAAGGTTGGTTCAAAGGTATGATTTATGCATATCCAGTAGGATTAACATCAATCTTTTTCCTTTTCGCGAGAGTTGATAGAGCGCCGGTAATCAGAGTGAATGGGCCTGCCTCTAGAGCGCAAGTTGCGCCTTGAAAGGAGAACCATCGCGTCATTGTAATGAAGTCTTTTGATCCAGAGAACAAATAAGCCCATCGCAAGGCATCATCTTAGGCCATCCATGTGCATGCTCTCAGGATGCTGCCACATAATTGTAACTTGAGATGTTCTCCTTTCAGAAGCGCCTGCTGCTGTTTATTCAAGTCTTTCATAATCTTTCATCGTTACCATTTCAGGGATATTCCTCGCCAGGATGAGCCAATAGGAGCGCTCCGGCTTATTTGACGATGAACTTTTAAAAGTCATCAGCGACTTTACACTTCCCACCATATATGAAAAAAAAAAAATAACGACCGGGAAGATAAGGAGGAAGGCGAAAAAACTAATACCTTTGCACCGAAGGCACTCGAGCCTTCATTGGCGGTAATCCGTGAAGAGGACTAAGGCGTAGAAGTGCTCCTTTGATGCGATGATACATTTTTCATTTTACGAGTAGGCTATTTTTCAGTCTTTGCATTTTGCCTGCAGGGAGCTTTTTAATTCTCCCCGGCTTCTGCATGTTTTCACCTTGACACATCGCCGAGCATAAAAAACCATCAAGCCGAAGAAGACAAAGTAAACACCAAGGCCTGCGCATATTGTCGACAATTTTATGCTATTCGTTACCCGGGGTAAAAGGCCTATTCGGGAGATGCACATCTACTACATATTTTTATTTATTTTTTCCTTTTTTTTTATTTTCTTATTTTTCATTTTACCATATCTCGGGGGTGGGATGTTCTTAGGCACCGCCTTTTTTGCACTCGTTTTACACACCATGTCTTGGAAAAAAGTTTTATCATTAGAGGTATGCTGCGAATATGTAACCAAGACGGGGCGATTCTCATCACACGTCGCAATATTGCAGAGTAAATGGAAATGAGAACTTTTAGAGTATTCAAAAATATAAAAACTTACCACTTTGGACGATTACAAAAACTTCTAAGCCGATTTTAGGAAAAAATATTAGATTTTGTATTAATGTGGAACAGTATTTGTAGTTAATTCGTCTAGATTATGGTTCTTCTTACAATTAATTATTCAAAATCAATAGTGCAATACTGGAACAAGCTGTTTATAACTACTCTTATGACGATATACATTGATTTTACCCAATTTCATTAATCTAAGGAAAAAATGAATAGATTCCATACTATCTATCTATTGTAATAACTATGAAATTAGGCTTATAGAAAAAATATGTTATGTACTATTTCTTTAAGTTCTAAAAATGAATTGGAAATCGGAAATGTTGTAGCACATTACATTGTATTGCTGACAACCACGCATTTAAATTCTTATTTGAAAATTGATTATGAGGGCAAACTATATTTCTCCGGTATAACTGAATGAATATAAGTCCATAAGAATTAAATTAATAAATAACGTTCAGAATATCTTTTGGTTAAATTTAAAAAATAATATGCCATTGAAGTTTAAAAAAGAATTTATATTCTTTAAAATGTGTAAATAAATTTTTAGATTACTTGCTTTCAATTTTGGTAACATTCCTACATATGTATTCACAATTATTTTAATATGTTTTATGTTTCTATACTAATTCTATTATACCTCTAATTATAAACATAGGAAGTACTAAAAAAATTAAGTTTATATAGTTTTGAAAATTTCAAAACATTGAGATGTAACACCAAATAGTTCTTAATAAATCATCGAAGTATATTCGGTTAAAAAATAATCGTTACCATGAATATAATTACTTCAATCGTATATTTGTCATGGAATCATTTAAAAGTAATTTATAAAAAATTCTCTGAGTAACTGCGCTATATTTACAAATATCCATTGTAAATCATATTCATTAATCTTTTACTAAATTTCCATTGAATATTTTAATCATTATAAATCATTTGCTACAATCTTTTCGCTTAATTTCATTTTAAAACGATAAGGAACAATAACAAAGTCCTCAGGGTAAGATTAGGACTTCAAAGAAACACTTCAAACTTATGAGTATATAAGAGAAACTTACCACAAATAATTTTAGTCAGTCTATTTTGAAACTAATAACAAAAATGCGTTTCACATTACTTTTCTTGTTTTTGACTACAATAATTGTAGCATGTTCTGGGATGAGTTTATCCTCATCATTGGAAGAGCATAAATTGGAAGATGGACGTAAGTTAAATTAAAAATTTTAAATTATAAATATTAATAATTTTTTTTTCAGCCACAAACTATTTTTGTTGGTTTACTACTTGCCAGAAAAGGTGCGAAGAAAGAGGCTATAAAAAAGGAGTCTGTGTTTATAGGAAATGCCAATGTGTTAATCAATAATTGAGCAATAGTCATTTTCGTGTCTTTAATATTAATAATTAATAATGAGTTGTTAAAATAAACATCAAAATATTATGACTATATATAAATAAATGATAAAAGTTCCCATCAAATTGTTTAACTCAATGCGTTCTTAAATGTCTAGACAATTGATAGTGTACAAAAATAAAAATCAAAACATATAAGATAATAATTTTGTTGAAGCACTTGATGACTTTAAAAAATTATGTTTGTAATCTTTATCTTTAAAATCTGCGCGTTAACTCAAAAATCATTTATTTCCGCATATTTTTCTCAGTTCGAAATTGTTGTAAATGACACACTATAATTATTTGAACTAAAATATGTGAATGGAGCACCATTCATAAAATTGACTTTTTAAAATTTTGTGTACTCCTGGGACAGTAGGATATTCTTTTTTTAATAATCTTATATAATTAGACATATTTTTTCTACTTCGGTTCTGGGTTACGGATGAGTAGAAAATTTTGTACTGAATTAGTTACCCATATCAAACATATTTTTATTCGCAAAAATGATTTATATTTATTTTTCGTTAAAAACTTAAACCAAAAAGTTATGCGGTTCAAGATTTAAAATTTCCTTAGGTAAATATCGTGACAATTTCATGTACTTTTCTAACTTTAGAAATTTTATAAAATTCAATTCAATGAAAATTTTACTGTCCAATCTGAACACGGTAGGAAAATGAAAAGAAAACATTTATCATCTAGAACTCCAGAGGAGATAGTAATATTACTCATTTATTTACTCAATATTGTTTAGAAAGTTTATCTTCTCTGTGGTTCTAGATGGTGAAAATATCCAAGAGAGACAAAGCAAGCTCTTTATTTTAAAAAATTATTTGCTAATAACGTTTTTTATCTCTACTCAGTAAGATTTTAAGTATTTTGTTGAAAAATGAAGAATATATTTAAAAGTTTTATGTTAATAATAAGAGAATCTTTGTATATTAACCCACGTCTACGTATTTTCATAAATTTTCCCTTCTCTTTTTTATATTACTTCACAATTTCTTGAAAAAACACAAGGTGTGCTCGCTTTAACTTAAACATGCCCGTTTTCGTTCGCTTGTTCGCTTTAGGTTTATCCCTATGACAAAGAAAACGTTCCTAAAGTATTTGTATTTTACTTACTAACTGATAATTTGTTCATACATAATGAAAACATAATAAATTTACTTTCAGACAGCACTAAAAAAGACTTCTAGAATTTAAGAGTGTTTATTTTAAATTTTATCTTAAGGTGTCTGCTGTGAGCACCCCTTCCTTATCAACGCTATTGATTACAATATTTATCTATTTATCTTAATATAAAACACATTTATTATAATTTTTTACTTTGTACATCTGCAGCGAGTAAATCCCAAACATAATCCAATTTTGAATCCCAAACCTGTGCAGACAGGACCGCAGAGACTTAGAGCACAAATTAACTTTGAATTAATGTCCAATTCTATGTATAATTGAAAAAGATATTAGGAGTTATTTGTGAATAAATAAAAATTCATTTCTTGCTTTGCACCTTTTATTTCAATTATCTCATCCTGTGGCGTAGAAAATCCTAGTTGTATTAAAACAATTAGAATAACGAATATTTTAAGAAATTCCATGTTAATCCGTTGAAAAGTATCGGACTTATCTTACAAGTTTCTCAGTTTTCCGAAACATTTATATAGGCTGTAATTTATCCTTGGATAGATATCTAATCACAAGAAAGCAATTATTTTGTTTAAATAGTTGCATTCTTTTCAATTGATCGATGCATTTTCTGTTATTGCATAAAGGTTAACAACAAAATATTTGATTAGTTCTTGTTTGTATCTGATTTATTTATTTATTTAACGTTATTGATAGTTATTTTATTGTACATTAAATTGTAAGAAAAGCAACCATTAAGGTTTTACCAAAATTAATGTTGTTGTTTGTTAATTCCTTTATTTTAATTATTTCTAGAGTGTTAATAGTCAGGACGAATTTAATTTTAAAAACTCAATAACTTAATTTGGATAAATGGGAAAGAAACACAATTTCAGTTGATACATGTGGGAATTACTCGAAAAAACTACGACTTTAACAAGGGACAGGGGCTCTAACCTGCATCCTTCGAATTTGCGCTTTTGCGGATGTTTTCTAACCAATTGAACTATCCATAGCCTCGTTGCCTATGCATTCTCGAGCAATTTTTGAATTTTTGTTCTGATAAGAAGTGCGATCGATCGATCGATCCCATATTTACTTATGAAAACGAATTACAATTGACTTAGGTATAAGCTTCAGAAGATAATCTTGTACTATAGCCCTGGGAAATTTCTCTTATAATATACGAGCTTTTGGGTTTTATAGTATTGTACTTAAAATACTAAATATAAATAAAATATGTAATTCTGAACTAAACTGAATATTTACAACACAGGGTTAGGAACTAAAACCGCATTTAATAAACCGTCAAAAATGCGTGCAACACATTGTTATACGATAAACTGATGAACATGTCGCGCAATTTGAGGCGACGGGCTCACATACAAGAAATTACAGGTCGCCGGTATGCGAAGCTGGTAGCGAATGTGTTAATGAATTGAAATCGAATAAAATAAGCACATTTGTGATATTTTTATGGATTTTTGTACTATAAGATATAAAAATGCGTGCTTGTCACTGTCGATAAATCGAATAAAATTAATTCTCGAATATTTAGCTTAGTAATTAACGGCGGGAAATGCTGATACTATCCAACCTTTAAACAAGCCCATAACATATGTTTATATACATATGTAAGTACCTTGTACATACCCATATATTTTTTAAGATCATTAAGTTTAAATTATCGTAAAAACAAATTTATCTAGTTCATTATCAACTGAAATAAATTCAATATAAAAGTTTTGTATTGGACTGTGGTATATCCCAATAAGTTTCGTCAAGAAAACTTTTACATTTACCTTGTTGAAAAGAATTTAAATTTATGTAACTTAAAAGTTTTTCAACACCCGATCGACGGCGCCCTCTACAATTTTAGCCAGGTGTCTAGACAGAAGTTAAACTATCGTCTGTCTCGTCATCACGTCTCTTCCCATAAAACTGAAAGTCAACCTGTACCAGACCATGAGCTGTTGATTTCCCACTTGTTAAAAGTTCGTCACTACCACAAGTTACAAGACTTGTCTCGTGTAACAGCATACTCTCTCTAGACCATAATGCACCGTTCTTTCTGTAGTAGTTGGAGAAGGGAGAGGGGGCGAAATTCCTGCTGAGCGTCTGCCTTAACCTGGGGCACCCCCTCCCTTCGGTCCCTTTTAACTTTGCAGTTGCTGCAGCACAACTTACTATATATAGAATATTCTCTGAAAGCTTACAAGCCCCCTCCAACTTCCCCCTCACTCGTTAGTCGTAAATTTGCACTGGCGAAATTCTTTCACCAACTTCCTCTTTGCAGCCCTTTCCCTCTGCCACCTCGCCCTTAATTTCTTTCCAGACATTCGCTCCAGTCGGGTCTGGCCGAACCGCATCGCCTCCCCCCCTCCGACAGCCGTCTCCTGGGCCGCTTACATAGAAAGGCGTGTGTGACCTTGACCTTGTTACTCGCAAGCTCAATTCTGAACTGCACGCACACCGAGACCGCATAAACAACGGGACCCGAGCTTTCCTGTAAGGCCCTAGCTACATGAAAGGGCCTGTGTTAGTTAATGCTGGGCCAAAGTGTGTTCGCTGGCACGTGGCAGCCAATACATCGCCCTTTGTCGTCTGTGTGAATCAAACCAAAACCAAAGAGTCCGAGGTTAGGGTTAGGGGTGCGATGAAATTACATCCCCCTGCCCACACCCTCGCGTCCCTTTATCATCGATATAATTTTTATACTTTGCCCAGTCCTCATGAATACATAACACAGAGCGGCACGTGCAGCGGAATTACATAAAAGTGCACTTCAGGGCAGGTGGCAGTGCCGAGGGTGGGGGGTGCTTGGCCTACTTTGGAATGCACCGGTGGTCGTGTTTGGGGATGCGAGCTGCATTTAGCGGCTGTAAGCCAGCGAGAGAGTGTAAATATTTGCTGTAAACACATCTGTAGGCGTCGGAAAATTCGTTCTGGAAACATTCGGTCCATTATGAGATTATGGACCATTGCCTCATTCAATTAATATCGCGGTGAAGTTTCAGTGGATTGGACAGTCGCTTAGTAACGCTCCGAGGAGGAAAGGGCAAGTGGTCCAGTTTCAGCCCTACTAGTCTCGTCTCACATTTTAATCAGCTAACTCTCGAATAAATTTATTAAGTTTTGAATGAAATTGTAGTCTAGTTATGTAATTTAAGTTTAGGATATAATTTAATTTTTAAAATTTTAACTAGTAAAGGATTTAGTTTTAGATAGATTTGAACCAAATTTACATCAGACTTGTTCCACACTTAGACCAATATTAAGTTTGAGATAGGTTTAAGCCAGACATGAGCCATTTGTTGATTAGGATTTTTGGCTTAGGTCAGGTTTAAGTTAAAATTACGTAGGCTTAAGTCGAGTTAGAACTAGGCTGGAGATGGAGGTAAGTTTAAATTACGTTTTACCTTGCCTTAAGCCACCATGAAGTTTTATCTCATTTTATAAGAATTAAAAAAAGTTTTAAGCTCAAAATTAAAATAAAAGTTGGTATGATTCTACTAAATTTATCACGAAGAAGTTCCAAAATTTGAAAGTAAAGCAATCAGGATCTGCTGTTATTTGGGACAGAATTTTGCAATTCTAAACATTTCATTTCCTTTAAGAAAAAGTACATAAATAATGTTTACACATAAACATTACCATGGAAATCGTAGTACCCATATATTTGTTTTTAAGGAGTGGACTAAAGTCTCTTGTCTACTCGAAGACAAAATGTGATAGTCTTGCCCATTCGAATATCGACAAAACAACTTAAGGTTTCAAATTAAATTATATAATGCCGTGACAGTATATTGTTATTATAGCGTCAGAATAGAGCTGATAGTCTCATTTAAGCTCGCTTCCAATGAATTACCAATTTTTTTTTAAATTTCCTTTTAGATTTAGGTATTTGAAATTGTCTATTTAATTGTCTAAATTAAAGTCACTAACAGTCCTCTTAATTGAGTAAATTAAGAAAATGAAATATTCCATTACCTCATATTCATTATTTTAAAAATTCTAACTTCATCTTCATTTTCTATTCAAAAGCAGAAAGGCTTCTTTTTTAATTTAAGGTTCCATTCAAGTAACATAGTCAATTTATTTTGTTTACTAAATGTACGATGGTCAGTCGTTAGGAGGGTGATAAGGGTTTCAATTTATTGCTTTATTAAAAAGGACTGCTCATATTTTTCAACCATACACGCAATGGGTCAATTTTAAGAGTGTTTGAACTAACATACTTGAAGCTAGTCAATTTTAAGGGATGTTTTAATTTGTTTGCGGTCAGGCGAAAGGACATGCTCAACTCAAGGCATATTGAAAGCTGAAAGAAGTGAAGTAACTTCCTCGTTTATGAATATAAAGAGGTCTTTTAGCGAGAATTTAGGTCCTTTGGGCTCTTTGTTATAGACCCCATCGCATTAACTTTTATTAATTAATAAAATATTAATAATTCATCTATTTTAGAAGTTATGTTTTAAACATTTCCTTTATGCAGTTTAATTAAAGAGATATCATAAGTTAATAAAATATTGGCATAATTACGAATCTCAACTCTTTTCATAATGCTGAACCACAATATTAATAAAGAAAAACATAAAAAACTTCCACAAACTGTTGAAATTATTAAAACCACCCCTGACAGTGATTAACACTTGCAATTAATGCGAAAAGTTTATGGATGTAAATCAAGACTCAGTACCAGTGGAAATAGTCAAGAAAAAATCGATTTCGTATAATATTTAAAACAAATTATTTTGCATATTTCGATCGCATTAATTGTGACAATGAATTTAACTTCATCAGGCATAAAGCCATTGATTTATTGTCACATCAATTCACCCACGCACAATAACAATCCCCAACTTGCCCAGGGGGTTGGCTCTCAGCTAAATTTAAATATCGCCGGACCGACCGATGAATATCTGGTGATTATCTGATTAGGACTTGATGCGGATTGCGATTTTAGCCTCATTATTAAGAATTAAGATGGTTTGTATGCTGTTTTGGAATTTGTTTTTTTTTTTATCTATTCCAACTAAGCCGGGCATTTAACGTAAATTTGATTTTTGGTTGAATAATTCTACCAAAATGAGGGGCAGTGTAAAATTCATGGAGAAGATAAAGGATGGGTAGGAAGTTACAAGGAATTTATGCGGATAACTTAAATCACTAAATCTCATTAAACAGGACTTTGGTTGGAGCAAAAGTGCTTACCACAGGTTTCGTAATAAAGATCAGAGCGCACCCTTTTCAAAAATTACCGGATTTAATTTTCAATCAGATTTCAAATCCGAACCCTTGTACTCCGCAATATTTCTGGTGCACTTGAAATGCATCACTGAGGAAATATCTTGGGGATTTTCAGGAAATCACATTGTTTGTTTTTATTACTAGAAGAAAGCACGGTATTTATCTCCTGCTTAAGCTTAAGTGACTATGCTGATTTTAAGTGATTTAAAATATTTATAAATGGTTAAAAAATGTGTTTGGAAGAAATATGCTCGAAGGACTGTCTATGATTTTCTAGAATTTAATTTACATATTTCAGTCAAGTAAAATTTTATTATGCTATATCATGCATGCATTCGTACATAATCAATATATTAATAGAACGTCTTTTTGGATCAGTTGTAAGATTTCAGTCAACTTTATAATTGAAAGCCTATCATTTTATTTGAATTGGAAATTTAGTATTTAAGAGTTTAAGAATTGGGGAAATAGGATTTCAAATCAGATTAAGTGTAAAATTGGGGACGATCGTTAATTTCGTTAAAATTAATATCTGTTTAGTAGTTTTTAATAGTAGTTATGAGTTCTTAATTTATATCAAGTACAGTTATGATTTAGATTTTAGGTTTTATATGCGAACAAATATAATGATAAATTCATCTTGTTAGGAAAAATGAAATGAAAGTGAATAATTTTAAGAAATTCATCTTCTTAAAGATACTTAAATGCTAAAGAACTGTGGTGCGCTATACGTTTAGTTTAGTTAGTTAAAGATTTAAGTTTCTTCAATAGTTCCAAAAGACATAAGGATCATCCCTTCAGATACGTGCTGAACAAAATTTCAATGAATGTCAAGTAAGAGATGATAAAAATTGTAGAATAATTGATCAATCAGTTATATGATTAATAAATAAGATAATTGTTTCGGACTCAATCGCAAATAACGAAAGTTTTATTTAATACGAAATAAACTTTTTCATAAATTACATTATGTATAATCACCATGGCAAAAATTCATAAATTGGGCTATGAACTACTACGCGATCCAGCATCCAGCATATTCTCAAAATTTCGCTCTCTTCGACCTTCCTATTTCCTGTTTCCAAACCTGAAGAAATGGCTTGGAGGTAAGAAATTTTGGGTTGAATGAAGAGGTCATCACTGAAACAAACGCTTATTTTCAGAGCCTCGAGAAAATCTAATGCCGAACTGAAAGGAGACTATATTGAGAAATAAAACGTTTATTTCCTGAAAAAAAACTATCTGTTATTCAAAAATCACGGACTTATCAAACTGCCCTCGTAAATAATCATTTAAAAAGAGATCTTACGATTTCAATTAACTTCATGTCCACTGAATACACTTGGGTTTTTAAATGTGTGAGTAAAAAAATTGATTTAACTGAATCAAGTTAAGCGATGACTATACGAATTTGCATCACTAGGACATTTCCGAAATTTTAATACATGCCATCAATGTTCAGATATTATTTGGAAAATATCTAGGTACATTTTTTACCATGAGTTTTATCCTTGTGATATAAAAAATTAATTAAATCCCCTAAATAAATTCAAAAATCGTATTTTCCAAAAACCTCATCTACTTATGGCTAATTAATACATTCCAAAATCGTAGAACAAAATGTTCGCTGAAATCCCAAACGTTTGAATGTCCTTAATTTCGCCATTGAACAACTGATTCAATTTGGTGATTTGTTCCAGTAATTACACAAATTCAGAGAGCAGTTGTGCGTCGCTTTAAAATTTAATTAAATTACAAGAGCCGAGTTACATTATTAAGCAGCTAAAATGTTTATTAACGTGGTAACATTTTAATACCTGCCGGTGGGCATCGGTGAAGTGTTTGTTGACTATTTTGGGGCTAGACAATGTGGTCGAACTGGTATAAATCTAATTCTGACCTGTTGTTACATTTTGGTCATGATTAAATTGACTGAGTCCTGTTTCGCAGTTTGTTAAGCCAAAATGAGAGTGTTGCGGCAAATGTCGATTTTAGTCAGTGAAATTGAATTTACAATGTTTATTTTTCACGAGACCACTTTTCGAAATTGGACAAACCGTTTGCCCACGAAAAGAGGATTTTATGGTGACCCCACATGCGGTTCTCGTGGATTTTTCAATTTCAAGGGAATTTACATTATTTCAGGAGCTGATGGAAAATCATTTTGAGTAAATTCCTATTGATTACTACTTCTAGGATTATTAATATATTCATATGGAGTTGAAATAGCTTTTATGCTTTTCGTTTTACTTATTAGACACTTTTAAAAGTCCATTGTTACTTCCAAAAATTGATACATAACATTTTCACATTTGAATTATTTATTTATTTTTCTCTAGTCACCCAAAATAGTTTTGTATATCTCTAAAACGTAATCAAAAATTTGTCTTTTAATAACTATGTGCGTATTGCTTGCTGCTACAGATGATAAAAGTTTGTAACAGATAAAGAGACCGACGTTATGGATAGAATTAGGCTCTAAAAAAGGTTTCTAGAAAGTCGAACCAATAAATTATAAAATAAATTAATGGGACAAAACCATCGATAGGTGTTGAACATCCATGTTGAAGGATTTACATCTCTACATTTCTAATGGAGGCTCAATTATTCTCTTTTTGAAAGGTAAGCCAACATCTATGCTTTGCCACAAATTTCTCGAGAACCACTGAATCGATTCGATTAAAATTTTATTTATTGACGTAAAATAAAAATACTTAGTAGTTAAAGATCCAATTTGTTTTTAATTTACCAGGTAAAGATATTAGCCTTTCAACTTAAATATAAAACTGGAATATGCAGAACCTTAAGCGTGTCAGATTTTAGGTGCTATGTAAGTTGCTTTTTGGAACACTTTGTTTCAGACAATTTTTGATATAAGTAATAAATGTTATATTTTTATAATACCCATTTTATCAGTCTTCCTTTAATGCTCTACACGATGTTGGGAAAAATAAGCTTAAGCTTAGTATAAACTTTAAACCATCTAAATTTGTTCTGTAAAGTAACATTTTTCTATTCCACAACTATGTTTTCATCTAAAAATTTGTATAATGTATTTTCTGAAATTCGTCCATTAAGAGGTTAGCTGAATATTTTAGGAGACATCAATAGAAGCAATTTTTGATACTTTACCGATTGAATAGAAAAGAAACTGAAGTTTTCCATTTAATCTCTTGTGCGTATAAATGCAGCAAATTTAATTCATCCTATTGTGCAACGCCCAAATATAAAATTTTACATATAATGTAAAGAATGGTAGTTCTAATTGAATCACTTCATCAGTAAAAAGTAATTACATATATAGAATATAATTGCATAACCTAATTTGCAGATTGCAATGATATAGTTTTTTATGGTTTCATCGAAATTACCATATTTGGCCACCAATTCGTCTATAATTAGTTGTGCAATATATTTAGAGTTTGATTGCTCTAAGTGCCCCATTTTATCAACTTCCATTTGTATTTACTATGCATAAAAGCAGTTAAGCGAAAATACCAACCATCCATAATTAAATATATAAATAGACCATTCCCACCATCTACCCCCTACTGCAATTCGTTTGCATCACACACCATAGAGAAAATGAAAATGAACAATTTATTTTATCATTTTTATTTTGTAAAAATTACCTGCGTCCACTTTACATGAAATAAAATATTTTTACATGCACGTATAGGTTGCAGTGAGAAATTTATCGATTTGGTGCAATTTTTATTTGCATTTGGATGGAATTATTTCCGAATGATTTAATTTATATCCCTTCGAGGAAGTTAAAAATGAGCTAGCTCTTGTTACTCTTCAAAAATCAACTGCATTGTTTTGGTCCTCTTGCCATGCCATCCATATTCAATTTGTTTTTTTGAATATTTATGATTTTTATCAGAGGCCGATGTGTTACAGGGATAATAAAAATGTGTTAGGATTTTATTGTATTTTATTTTATTTGAAAAAAAAAAATAACAAAATATCTCACAATATCCTCATAATTTTTATTTAATCGATTTTAAGCGTTTTCGTGTTTAATCCGAACTATGGAAGATTTAAAATTTTTCATTTTCCCAAATTGTTTGCGCAAGGCTTTTTATTTATTTTACGTGTGACACGTCTAAAGAGTAGAATCTTTTCTTTTTCTACAAAGTAGATGCAATTACATGTTTCGAACAAAAGGAGATGATGCACGTGTACTCAGGATCCTTATAAGCTAATTTAAGGTAATAATTTTAAGCAGCCATGTGTGAAGGAGAGTGAGCCTTGTTGTGAAAATTAAAAAGATGTTCATCAACTGAGAACGTGCCGGCAGCGTAAATTTAACACGTAAACAAAAACATAAAATTAAAAAGGAAATTTCATGGGGCGTTTTAATTTATCCCACATTAATATATTTCAGCGACTCTTTGTGAATCTACTTTTTTTTTTAAATTAACGAAAGATTTTAATCTTCGCTCCAGTACCTTCATCCTGAAGACATTTGTGATACGTTCCTGCTTATGCCTGAGATTTTATCCTAACGTCGTCGTCGCATGCATTTGCAGGTTTTGATGCACAGAATAGTCTGGTTGCATACTTGTCCCTATTTCTTTTTTTTTTTCTTTTATTTATTTTCTTTTTTATTTTATATATATATAAAGACGCCTGACGTCGGGGAACATTTGCTTGGCAGGAAATGCAATTGAGAACGAGGGCAAGAAAAATCCCCCTAAAGCTACAAAAGAAATTTTGTGTCGTAAAAGCTACTTTGCACCAAGAACCCGTAAAATCCTTCAGGAATAGACCGACCAGACTTTGAAGATTACATGCAAGCTCCGATACCTGCTTAGAATTAAAGGCTCTCCCCTCGACAGACGAAAAGAATTAAAATTGGCTTCTACGCTCTTATACCCTTTTAGGAGGAATTTATTCTTAACGAATTCCTCAAGCGTTTTTAAATTGATTGCACACCTAAAAAATTAGGACAACACGTATGCGTTCTTAAGGTAGACTAAGCATAGTATTTTATATCCCTTTTTTATACATATGTATTATACTTAAGCAGGAATTTTTATAGAAATTTTTTCATTCTTGAAACCTTTATTTTTTTCAAAGACATTAAGTAATGAATGAAATGTACTACGAAAACAGCTCTTAATGGACAAACCTTACTTTTTACAACAATCCTAAACTTTCCGAACATACGATAAAGTAAAAAGTATTTTTTTACAGCATCCGATAAAGTGGATAAAATTCAGTTCACTTTCAGATACGAAAGAATTTTAACTGAAAAGTTGTGTAAAAGTTTTACGTATTCCACGTATGTCTTCGGTTGTTGTCAGTAGAATTTCTGTTTGCGATTCAAAAACGAGAATTTCGTATCATAAGTCCAATGTAGTCAGATGAACTTTCGTTTAAAAGTTAAAAAGGTACTTGCTCAGAACTATGTATGTGAATTTTTGGGAATCTGCATGACACATGCCAGTGAAATTTGAATCGACAAAATTTGTAGTAAAGTTAATATAGATTTGTTTTCTTTTTTAATTTTTCCAAACCCCTAATGAAACTTTTTAAAGTGATTTATCACGCCAAAGTCTAAAGCTGACCATAGAATTTCGAAACCACAATTACTATGCATAGAAATGCCTTTCGTTATAATTGTTTTTAACCCAGATTAGATTTAGTCTTTTAAAAATTCTGACCAAATGGTATTTTTTGGAAACCTTTATTTCAATGTTATAATGATAATTCATGTAACGTATAGAAATATTTTACGTAGAGAAATTGTAATTTTTATAATAACTACTTATGATAGTAATACTCTGTGAAGAGAAATTCACGATTCTTTTATCCACAACATTTTCTATTGCATATTTTCTGAAAATATTTTATTTTTTCTGAAATAGGCATATTTCATATAATTGAAAAAATGAGCCCTTTAATTAATAAAATAAAAATTATTGCCACTATAGTATGAAAATATAGTCAAAAAATCTTTAATAAGTTAATTGACTAATCTATAAACCGCTGTTCTTAAATACTTTAGTTTAAGATAAAAAGTAAAAAATCTCTGTAGGGTAATTAAAACTAATGTACATTATTAAAACAATTATTTGCTTTTAGTATAATTTGGTTACTTTTCGTTTTAAAAGATTTCTACTATAAATGAAAAATGTAATTTTCTTAATTTTTCTTTTTTGAGATTTTAATTGAACGTTTTACCGTGTACTTTTCTTTTCTACGTTTCATGTTTTAAGAATATGGTTTACAACACTTGCCATCTGGGGCTAGGTTTATTCGGACATGCTTAAATTCTACTTTTAATTTTATATTATTGTTGAGTTACAAAGTAGTTTTTTGGACTAAACTCGCCGTTTTCTGATTATGCATATTTTTCTAGTATTTAATCTAAGATAATCGACATTGCTGTCAGAAAATTATGAGACCACCCATCAATATCTAGAGATTAGGTTGTTCTCATCACATTTAACACGAATCAGGTATCCACGAAGCAGGCTGTTATCTCGTAACACCTTCTCATTTGTTATCGAAAGGTATTAAAATATAACTTATGGCCTACATGTTAGTAAACATCGGACGGCACATTACTCGCCCCATTTGTAAGGATATAATCTTGACTATATTCGGTAATAATCTCCAAGTGATCATTATAATTAATTGAAAGGCAAAACCGAATATGGAAGATTGCTTTTATTGTTAAATCTACTTTGAGAAATTCGGATAAATTTAAGTAATAAAAGTTATGATTTAAATATTCCTCAGTCTAATTTCTATGGATTTTTGTTTTTGGGGAAAATTGCACCAAAAGTAAAAATTGTGAATTTCAAATTTTTTAATATAATTGGAACAAACAGTAGAACTATTATAACAACTAAAAGTTCTTAATATCTTTAGGGAGTTAAAAAAGTGAAAAATTTGCATAAATAGTAAATGAATCATCTTCGGATTCCATCTTGATAAATTGCATCCATTATAGCGTCTTATGAGCCTTCTTACTAGGTTCTACCTTTGCCTGCGTTAAAATATTAAAAAGTCGATTTGCCGCGGAGGTTCCTTGTGCCCACTATGAGTGGCAGTCCCCCTTGGTATTTTTTCAATTTTTGCACAATGCAAAAAACCTCTGGGTCTCTGTCGGCAATATTTCAGTCATTTTTTGGGGAGAAATTAATTTTCTCATTTTCATATAATATAAAGTGGCGGAATTCCCCATTGAGCCCGAAGAACGTAAAACATCCGGGGCGAATTTTCCCGGTAACAGGTAGAAATAACTGGGGTAACTTTCTTGTCCAGGTAAGTTATCTGCATAGCACAGGAAAGAAGATGAATTAAGGCAAGAAAATTGAATGTAAAAAGTAAAAGTTCACTATTCTGTCCGTTTCGCCTAAGGATAACTTTATCCTCGTTGCGAAAATGAAACTCTTGCGCTCCTTCGAGATGAGAAACAAAAGTCCTTGTCAGCGCGTTCAAAGGTTCTTTCGTCAAGTAGAAAATTAAACGGAGGTAGGTGGAGTGCAGGTGATCTAAACTAGCTTACATCTTTAGCGCTATTCTGCGTAGAACCTAATTTATTCTTCAATTTGACCAGGTAATTGGGCTTATTATAGTTATTATAAATTTAACTAATTTCTTTAGATGTTTAAAGACAAAGTGCACCACCTGCATGATTGAAAAAGTACTATATTACGTTATTTTCCTGTAAAATGTAAGTTGTTTTTATTCATTTATGGTTATTGATTTGACTAGCTTTAGAAAAAATACATATTTTATCTTTAAAGCCATTTTGAAAGAAGCTCGTAATGTGACTTCTAATTAAATTGAAATGAAAAGAATTACTAAACTACTATTTCAGTTAACAAAGTTCGAAGCTAGATTTTTATGTTGGGTTTTATGAATTTGTTTATTTGCTGTAATTAAAATATTTACGGATTTCGTTATTAAATGCTGTTTTACTTCATATTATTGCTATAGTTTCACTGCAAAACTATTATTTTTATTTATTTTTATTTTGTAAAGGGAAAAGCTTCTTCTATTTTTTTTATATCAATGAAATTGAACGTAGTGGACAAATTGACTGCATTTACACCGATTTCAGGAAAATATTTGACAGGATTAGCCACCAGGCGTTAATTTTTAAACTAACAAGTTCTGGTTTTCTTACGGTCTTTTTGAATTGGATTTCATCCTACCAAAAAAGGGATCGTTCAGTTGGTATCTTTTCGAGGTGCGTTCTCACCATCTATGTAATCCACAATACCTCGGGGTTTTCACAGGGTAGTCGTTTGGGACCTCTGCTATTTATTTTATTTATCAATAACGCGAATGTTGTCTTATTCCACTCTAAAATTCTTTTATATGCTTGACGATGGAAAAATCTATCGCTCTGTTTGTTATCTTAATGATGATTTAAATAGTTTTGCTATGTGGTGTGCCTTAAATTATCTGCTGTATTAAAGCTCTTATAGTTTACCAATATTTCAGGGATGGTAGTGAACTGTCACGACTATCCTTAGTGAAAGGCCTAGGTGTTACTTTTAACTCAAAATTTGACTTTGACGAGCACATGAACATAATTATTAATAAGTCCAATTCGTCGTCTTAAATTTTTGATGATCTGTCACAAAAACTATTCGTTTGCCCTATTGCAGGATATACAAGTCCTGTATAGGCGCTTTCTCATAGGTTTCATTCTAATTGCATTGCGGCTGTTGCACAGGAGGTTGTTCAATTCGCCCTCAAAGGATTACCATGCGCTGACTACCTTTGCATACCTCCGTACAGACACGGCTTAAAGCTCATTTCCATGGAGACACTAGCGGATAGATGTGTGATATTCAGGATCGTTTTTGGCTCTAAGATCTTAAGTGGTAATTGATACTAACCGCAACTGTTGTCTTTATTTGCAATATCTGTTCTCGTCCTAGTCTTAGAGTCAACAGAATATTAACTATACTTTATCATCGCACTACTTATGGGTTAAATGAACCAATCACATCTATTCCCAATTTGTTAAATGTACACCGCGTTATTTTTGATTTTAATTTTGCCCACAATTGAAAAATTGGCTAAGTACGTTTTTAATTTCCTAATCTAAATTTAAATTTAAGCTGAGAGGCTCTTGTTTCGTAAACTAATAGATATTGTTATTTTTCATTCCAATAAATAAATATTTGTGTCATACTGAAAAATTCATCGTGTGGATCTGAAGGATAGCACATACATAGGGTAAAGGTTAAAAGACTGAGACAAAATTGCTCAAATGTAATGTAAGGAAATCTGTCTATATATTTTTTAATGCTATAGTGCCAAAGAATAATATTCTGAAATCGCATTTACAATTTTCTAGATTCATTTTAAAAACATATAGTGGCAAGAAACTAGAAAATTATCAGCATGTAGGAGATTCTGGATCCGAACAGAGCAAATCTGAAGACTTCAGTCGCAAATGTTCTCATTTAGGAATTCCTCTGCAACGAGCTTATCCAATCTTTATTAAACTTTCTTCACCTTCGGACGGAAAACATTCCACCGGTAGCAACAGCACCAGAAGGAAGGTGGATAGGTGTGAAACGAACTATTTTTCCTTTATTTAGTTCTTTTCTCTCAGGTACGCTTCCTGGGTGATAAGTTCTTAATTTAGATTCGGGAAAATGAAGTCGGTATCTCCTATAAGCAGGAAAACTTCTCTGCCAACGGTGATGATTTTGGTCACAGCAAAATGCATCCTCGGTGCTCTTCAATTCGGAGTTAGACCATCCCAGGGAGGAAGCCAGGAACGACGAAACCTATTCCGTTCTGCCACTCTGGGCGGGAAGGAATGCTGATTTAATCATACAACAATTTCAGGTGAACCTGATTAAATTAAGGCGTTGGTATAGCAACAGGTCTATAAACTGTAAGACGTCGTGCAAAACGATTAAGGCTTCAATTTGGGGGGTAGTGTCACCATCCAGTCTTTGTACCTAAAAGTGCAATACGCCTCCGCCAAAAAAAAAAAAACAAATGCATCTTCAAAAATTGTTCGTTACGCAAAAAGTCCCTGCTCAGCCCTTTCATTTTGGCATTAATAACGAATGTTGCAATCCTCACTCCTCAGGGCAGGTTCGCTTATTTTCCTTTCGTTTTTTGGGGTTTTTAGCTCGCCGCCTTGTGCAGCACCATTAAATTTTCTCGACGGATTTTCCCGAAGTTGTTTGGTTGTTTTTCCAGGCGCTGATTCTAACGCTGATCGTGTGTGGTCTGGCAAATCCTCATTTCTCTATGATGTCTACGATTTTTTTCTTTCTTCTATTTATTCCTTTTTTCTACGCCGCGCCGCCTTGTTTTGCTTTTGATTGCAAATGCATTTTCTGGGAAAAAATCTCATATTTTTTGGCTTCTGCAGCAATTTGCAAGCTATGTAGACTTTCATTAAGTGCATATATCCCCGTTTCCTTCCGTATAAAAAAAAAAAAATAATAAAAAAATAAAGAAAATAATAAAAAAAAAAATTGTTTTTTTTTTCTGCAAACAAATTAAAAAGAATCAGGCGGCATATTCAGCGCGTGTGCAACATGCATCATGCCTTACAGCTAACTTATATTAAGCAAAAAATATGATGACTTGTCTTCGGATGTTTTTGGGGCAGTCAAGTGGTTAAAATGCTTTCAGTTTTCTACCCACCCATCATCACAAACTCTACTCAGAGGAAAATGTGCAATTTTTGCTAAACAATGAATTGCATTGTGGCGCTTCTGCGGTGCAGTCCAGCCACGTAAACAATTTTATGGAAAATTTCGTTATTTTGGAATGCTTTTGTGACCGGCGGGCATTAACTCTATAAACATCAAATTCGACAATTATGCAATTCTTTTGATTTTATAACAACTAACCATTTTTCGCAATTTTAGCCTTAATTTAATTTTTTTCTTAAATATTTGTCATAAATTTTGTTTATAAACGTTCAATTCAATTTTCTTATAACGTATTACAATTACTTACCTTCATCTTGTTTAACAGCTCGCATTTATCACAATATTAATCCCACTTCTGACACAAATTTTGGTAATTATATTTTTGCTTCATTCTTTTTGCATAGAAGTAGAAAAACAGAATCAGAATGCTGCAAAGATTTTTGAAAACCGATGTTGAAAAATAGAGTTTAGAAACTTACTATCTGATCTAAACTACGCTATTTGGTGTATTGTACCAGCAAATATAAACGAAAATCGTTCATTTTTGTTTAATTTGTGATAGAAGAATTCTCTTAAGCGCTTTTATGTATTTATGCAGATATGAAAGAATGAAGAATGCATACAAAAAGTACAACTAAAATCTACCCTTAGTAAACAATACAAAATGGCAATTTTTTGATATCATACCCCTTTATTAAAAATTTTTTTTGGCGAATTTGTGATTACAATCGTCGAGCCCTGTGGCTTTTCTCCGCCTCCAAACTGGTTTTCGAATATTTTCATACTTCTCCCCAGTAAACCACTTCATGCCTAATCTTTCAAATGAACAGAAAATGACTTCGTTTCGCGAACAGAAAACAAATTGGCCCTCAAGAGGGACAACCCTTCTCTATTATTTTTTTTTTCCTATTCATGAAATTGCACATTTCGCGCAAAGATTACACTCGCGGCGATATATCTTTTTTGCTTTTCTTTATTTTGAAATAAAGTGAAATTACTTCACTTCTCATTCCTCGATTCTTACAAGAGTCTAACCGACAATCTATTTTTTCTTTTTGCATAAATCAAAGTTTCTCTCATATGTGTTGGACGTTCTGAGGGAAATGTGAGTTTTTTAGCTTTTTCAAATTGTTAGCAGAACAAGTACCAGATGTTTTTAACAGCCATAAAATAAAGTTTCGCAACTAACTTTCGATGCAGATACACATCTGTAATTAACTGGAGTTAGTTGAAAAAATTTTGTTTTCAAATAGTTCTAGATTTTCATTTACGTGTATGCTCTTACATTACATTTGGATGTTGAGTTGAGCAGTCATAAATAAAACGAAAGGAACCCATTCATTATAACAATTTTCCCGCAAACTCGGAACTAGCACCAGTCGTAAATTCTGCCCCATAAGAGGGCTAATTGTTTGTAATTACATAAAGTGCCCGAGTAGTGAGTCTAGGTAATTAGCGTTGGTGGTGCATTGGCATATTCACCAATATCCACGGTCCGATTATAAACTCACTCATTTCGGAGACAGCAATGTCGAACTTTAAGAGGTGTAATAATCGTTCATTTGAGCAGAGTCCCTAAGCTGTTCATCAGAACTCCAGAGACACTGTGAATATGTCCTTAATAAAACTTTCCGGCGCCTGGCTTAAAACTTCCCGGATTTTCGCAGTAAAAATCTTGCTAGCTCGGAAGGGATGTGCACACCAACTTGTCAGATATTCGCATCTACATGACAGGGACATAACTCAATTTTACATAAAATTGATGTCGCATTTACTGGGGAATACTGTGCATATCCCCATTCAGAGCTATACATCTCGGAAAGTCCACATCGAAAGCGAAGGGCAGAGAAAGGGGGGAAAACTGATGCTTCTGACGGCAGTCGGCAGGTTCTTTCTGCAGAGACAAATGCCCGGCAAGGATGCAATCGGCCAGGACAGCGAATCCTTTACGTGAAAATGCGCGAAGAGTTTCAGAACAGTTTTATTTCACTGAGTCCTGAGAAAATATGAGCTCAAGCATTTCGCTCCCCTTCCCCCTCCCCCTACTCTTCGCCCTCCAGGATACTCCAGCTTCGAGTGTATCATCTGCGTTAAACGACCAATTTGTCATCCATATCTTTCCGTTCTTCTATTTGAGTGCAACCACTAAAATACCTTGGCAGCCACGCTGCCGACTGGATAGATGTTTTGATTTGAGCATTTTTCGTAGACTTTTGTACTCCTTCTAAGTAATTGGCGTCAACAGTGCTAAAAAACAGTAACACTGAAATAGATTACTTCGTTTAAATGTCTCAAGATTTGCTCAGTTTAGTTTCAACCTTTAACTTTAGAGTTCCATTATAAATATGTATATCGTACACTAGGGGCCACTTTTACTTTCTGAGTTACATCTCTAACATCGGCTTAAGCCTAGCTTATAAAGTAGCTTTGCTAAATCGCACAAACTCGGTTACTTAAGATTCAAACTGAAAAATTATAAAATCAGAAATATATATCTTAAAATAGCTTAAGTTCTGGTTAATCAAAGGATTTAGATTAACTTAATGAGGCTTAAATTCATACTTTAAAATTAGTTATATGGTTTTGATATTTAACGTTATACAAACTTTAGAACTTCAGTCCATTCTATCTTAATAAGAAATTATTAAAAAAATAATTCTTATTTAGCAATTATAAAAAAGATAAATTACATTTATATACCTAAACACTATTTAGCTCTTATTATGGTATGTTAACGTTTTTGTGTTACCTATAAATAGGTAGGATGAGGGAATGAGAAATTAATGATATGACATCAATTGAGATAGTTTCGATAAAAATGCACTTGAAATTTTTGGAGAATTTTAAAAATTCATTTCGTCCAGTTCCACCATAATGGTAAAACTTTGTGAATGGTTTTGTTTCAATTTATATTTTAAAATACATTTTTGTTTTTGTTTTATTACTTTATTTTATAAGAAGTAAATATAAAATATTATTTTTACAATCTAAGCCTTTTAACCTTTTAATTAATTCAAAATTTCAATACATTGATTCAAAGGATTACCTCATTATAACTAACTGATTTTATTTCATTTTTTTTAATTATTTATGTCAATGCGCATAAAATTAGAAGCTATGGTTTTTTCATAAAAATACTTTCGAATATATAAAAATATTCTAAAGTTTGAAAATTGCGAAACTAGTTGTTAAAATCACTCATTGATAAAATGTATACTAAATATTTGCATTTTGTAAAACTAGTTATCTTTGCATAGCTAGTCTAGGATATAACTAAAATGAGAGACTGAGAAAATATTGGGATAATAAATTCCTGTTAGCCCTAGCATCGAATATTGGCCCGAACTCTGTACTAAAACTAAGCCCGGAACTAGCTCTGAAATTTGGTGCAATATTAAAAGTAAGATCAATGCTTGTTGGAAATCAGTCTAATGTAAAAACTTGGCTCAAGGGCAACTAAACCCTAGTCAGAGATTAGTTTTAGGATACAAATAAATCACATATTTCAATTATTATTCTTATATAATAAATTTATAAATGATAAATAAAGATTTTTATTCACGTAATGTTGAGTATTAGAAAACTAGCTCAGAGTGGGGTAAAGATTGGAAAAACAAAAATTGATGTAGCACGAACGTGGACTAAAAAACTAAGTATACCATATATTGACTTTATAATCTTAGTTAAGGCTTAAGCGTAAACCTAGAACGGGCATTTATTAAAGAATCTCTGATGTGTAGAAATAGTTTTGTCTAAATAGTTTTGCTTTAAGGCTTTAATATGCATTTCGGAGAGCAAGAAAGTGTTTCACAATTTTTATATCTATAATTTTTTTTTCATACCATTTATCATTTTATAAAAAAACTGTGAAATATTACTTTTTCGAGTTACTTAACCCCTTAAACCAAGTAATGATTTTCAATGTTAGGCTTAGGCCAGTTTAGAAAAGTTAAGGTTTGGTATCTCGATATTTAGCAAAATTTTTGTTCCGGAAATTCCTACATGGGTACTATAATTTTTCTCTCTATTATTAGAGAATTTCTTTAGATCGATCCTTTGGTAATATTTCTAGATCGACCATAGCTTCTATAAAAAAACTACAACATCTTCTAATTTGAAAAAAAATCAACTATATTAAGGATTATGAAGAATGAATTGTTTTGTATCTAGGGAAAGAACCGCGAGATAGGTAGCATGCCAATTAATATTCAATCTATGGTAGTTTATTTTTGCTACAAGCATAGTTTTTAATTGGTACTTGAAAAACAAACTAATTCTCATATCTCATCTGGGGAGTGCACCAAAATCATGCCCAATACCCAGGATATTATCCTTCCTTGCAGAATGCACAAATCGGTCCTACTTGAAACTTGTCCATGTGAAGCAACGTCCTTGCCTAATCTATCTATAGGCGCTTAGTCGGGCTGTGTAAAGTCCTATCGGTTCTCTGTGTTATAAACGAAAAATGAATATTTGACGAAGAAAACAGAGGAACCTTCCGATGTCAGCAAGGACTCTACCTGTCATATCATTCTCGGTATAAAAGAGCTCCTGGATAACGAAACTTTCATAAAAAAAATTAAAAAAAAAAAAACAAAACCGAGAAGAAAAGAAAAAATGAGATGCAAAAAGTTTCCCATTACACCGGACCAAATATTTACACAAGACTGCCTGAATGGGGCTTTAATGACAAACAACATGTGCGCACTCCTGGGGAATAGCCGGGATCGCCGGGATTTCTTCCCGCAGGCCGAGAGGCCGCCTCCTCTTTAGTACAAACATTATCCTTCTGGCCTCAGCCCTCTTTGATTCGCGGCAACGATGATTCCTGCTTGGATTTTCTTTTTGTCGTCAAATCACTTTTTAGGTAAAATTAGCCAGTCGTGCATATGTTTTCCGATGGATTCATTATCCATTCTCAGCAAAAATCGCAGAGGCCGACAATATGCCGTCTATGGTCCGGGGTTGGGGGAGGTTAATCGCAGTTTCATAAGCAGGCATATGCGCCACTTTCGAGAGGTTCGAAAGAAGACCAAGGGAGCTTAGCTCAAAGCAACCGCTGCCCAGCGAGTCCTCAAATTGCGGCCAAGATAGCCGCCTTTCACGCCTGAAGGGCCTCCAATGCGAACCTTTTGATGATTTATTAAAAGTATAAAAATTTCAATTTTAATTGTGCAGAGAATGCTCTGCACCAGGGCTCTCGTATCTTGGGAATCCATCCGCCTTTCATGTCGCTCCCAATTTGAAGGACACAGTCCTCGTGGTCACAGGCTCCTCGGCCTGCTCCCGGTCAAACTTAAAATGGTTCATGAGAGGCTTAAGTCCTTTCATGCGGCCAAGTAATCGCATTTTTCTTCATTTTCTTACAGAGGATGCATGACGCTTTGATCCCCCACATCGACGGCTCCGGCCGGAGATTTTAATCTTTTGTATGAAGTTAATATGGCATGTAAACGATGCTTAGTGGCAGTCTGAAAGGGATTAAGCTAATCACGCCGTCGGGTGTAACGCCTTCGTCGGGACCTTTGCATCCTTCGTGTTTGCATGTCCTCCTGGCGGCTTCTTTCAGACAGTCCTCGGTATTTACATTTCCCTTGTAAATTTCAGTGGGGTTCTTCTGCACTCGCCGAGCTGCAGCGTTGCGGTTTCCTATGAATTTTATAGCTCCGAGGAAGGATGCATTCATTTTAGGCTTGCAAATGAGCTTCAATTAACTTGTTTCCTTCAATTTTTAACGTAAATACAGATTAGCTTTTGGGTTTTAGGTTCTCGTCAATAGATGAGTGCTAGGGACTTCAGTTTATATTTCAAATTTTAGGATATTGCTTTTTTATATTTTCAGAACGTTGCAAAATTTTATATTTAATTTACGTCTATTAACATAAGCTAAACCAATAAAGCAGAGCTAATACTCGTTATTTTCCACGAATTGTTTCTTATAACACCAATTTCAATTTTTGTTTTGTAAAGTGAAAATGTACTTTAAGAACCTCGTCTTTCAAATATTGTAATTCTTTATCAAAAAGGATGTATTATGTACCTCCATATTCATAACAATCTAAAAAAACAGAGGTTTTCTAAAAACAATATAAAAAATCGAAAGCAAAAAAACTCCAGAAAACAGAGGTGGTCTTAACTGGAATTTGCGTTCTCATCAAAGTTGCTAATTTTTGTATGGTGTATAAGAACAACAATTAGTTCAAGTTATGGAAACCATCTCCAATTTTACTATGTTCCAAATTCAGGTTTTATTTATTTATTGTAATACATTTTTAATTTTGGGGATATTTTGTATCATAATCATTTTACCAATTGTTAAAGTTTTGCTTTAAATCAAATTTAACGATATAGTCACTAAAGAGGGGAATATAAATTTGAAAATATATGTACATGAGTTTTTAAACTTAGGAATGTTGTTTACAATTTCTGCTTACAATTTTACACCACAGTTTTTCTAAAAGGGGGTCGAATAAGTTTTAGAATTTTCATTTTGTGTTCATGAAATTAAATTTTCATTTTGTGATCATGAAATTAAAAATCGCGGTTGTGACATTAAAAATGAAGCCTTTTCCCCAGTGTAATCAGAATGAAATGAGAGTCTGAGCGTTTGAAAAACAAAAACTAATCAAAAACCAATCTCGGATTCATCTCCCAATTCTCAATTCTGTGATGCGTTTGTTCCTAAGGATGTGAACGTGTTTTCCGAAAACTGAAGGAATTTTCCAGGCTACCTACAAATTTTGATGCTACTAACACCAACCAGGCCAGTGAGCTAGAATGTGGTCTGATACTATGGAAAGATAGCAAGTCAACAATATCCAAAAGCATCATCTCTTGAAGCACCGGCGAATGAATTTGCACGCAAATCGCAACTCCCACAGAATTAGAGGAGCTGTCACCCATAGAGTAATGAATGAAAATTCAAATTTGCATGCTCGCCGAATAGATCCCGGGGCTCCATCTCGACTAAAGAATCTTTGTCCCATCCCGGCTACTTGGCACAGTACCACTTCTGCTCTCTGGCATTATTTTTATTTTGGAAAGTTTGGTCCCAACACCCAAGCGAAATCCAGGGATCTGTTCGCAAACTGTGAGCTGATCAAAATATTTATGTATTTTAAAGACAATAAAGCTCATATGTAGTCTAGTGGGTGAGTCGTTATCAAATCATTATTTTAGCAAGCGATTCCTTTGTACAAATTCAATTGCTAATTTTTACTCACTATGCTAAATTACCATGCTTAGAAACTTGAAATAAATTTATAATAAGATTGTTTACTGAACTGAAGAAAAAGAGAATTTCCCTAATGAAAATTTTTCAATATTTTGCTATTTGTGTTTTTTTATGGTTTCACTAGAATATTTGTTAGAATTGAACTTGACGGCTCTTGATTAAAATTCTAGTGAGCTACTAAACTAAAATCTGCTTAAAGAATTCGATTTTATGTCGCCAATAGTGGACCTAGACTTCAAGAAATTCTTTGTTCAGGCTTTTATAGTTTCTCTTTATTAAGTAAGTTTTATTTCACATTCGACTTTAATGTTGATTGATACTACTAAAAGTGATGATAATCGTAGCACCTATCAACCTTCTTACTGGATTTTTTATTATTATTATTTAGGTATTTTAATTTTTGCGATAAATATGTGAAATATGTAAAGAAAATGTTTAAAAGTGAAATATGTGAAACAAGTATTTAAATGTTGCTATCAACGTTCATATACAATTCTATCCCAAAATTGAAATTCAAATTCATTTCCGGCAGGTTTACAATTTACCACTTACCGAATAAAGCTTGGGTTTCATTGGTCAAATTGCCGGAGAAAGTATTCGAGCCCAGGACCAAGTATTCAATCGGTTTCCATCCAAAATTCACTAGAGCTGTAAACGAGCAAAAATCTAAGTCGTGTAGCCCAAACATAGGGAGTTTCGCGCCAGCAATAAAAACATTTCACTTTTATGCAGCCCCACTGTGGCCCTCTTTAACCTTCTCCACACGTTGGCCGGGCAGATCCAAAGGCCAGGACTTCCGGGAGAGGGATACCCCATACGGGTGGGTGCCGGTTAGCCGGGCTAGCCGGTGGCTGACTATCGAGAGTAAGTCCATGGTGTTGGATCAGAAGAAAGGAAGCCATGGTCGAGTGGTTTTTCAGTCGCTCACTTGTTTAGAAATTCAGGTAATGTCGGCCCCATGTAAATTGATTTAATTTCGTTTGAGTCACAGCTCCAGAGGTTCATAGTTATGGGCCGGGTGCTCCTGGGGCATCGGGAGCATTCTCTCGGCCGCAGCCAAATGTACGTGTCGGACCGATATTGTATCGGTGGCTTATTTAATTCGATTATTTTATGTTTTCCTGTAATCAACAACTAACGTATAAGCAAATATGTGGGCTGCGCTTACTGCCATAGCTAGTTAATTGCGGCCGACGTGGTCCGGATAATCTATCGGGTGTCATGAGAAATTTTATTCTATTGTTGCTTGCATGGTGTAAACTGAAATCCACACAAAAGGTGATTCCGCCTCGCAAGAATTCATTTGTTTTTCCAATTTATATTTCAGCGCGGCGCCGCAGCTTTGAAACTCGCTGATTCGAAAAATTAGGTCTAGGTGGTAGAGTGGAAAAAAACACACCCCATCTAGGAAAATCCTCTTTCTCGGTAAATACTTTTTAAGGGCAAATGCCAGCATCTGTAATTCTATTTATGTATCTAGCGCTTGTAAAAGATTGATTTGTCCCATCGAAAGCTTATGTGGAGCATCCACTATCAGAACTGGGGCGGGGAAGGTTTGCTGATACACTTAACATAAATTAAAATGTTGCGGCCAATGGTGATTGATTCAAATTGGATTTGATACAAATTACCCGTCTTATTGGAGTAATGATTAATGATACGAAGCGGTGCTGATCACCTCAGCAAACACCATAAATTATGACCGGGATTAGTCCTGCGGTTAAAGGAAATTAACGAAAACAACTCCCCCATTAGATTTCAATTTTCAGTTAGCACCATAAAACATGATTATATTTTAAACTAAACATAACATTTTTGTATTTACTTTTAGTATTTTCTTCTTGTCTTATGTAAATTTAATTCGTATCCAATATAATTAAAAAGATAAAATTGAAAATGTAATACAATTTCAAGACAATCCAAACAAAGACGAATATTCAAAGGGAGATTAGAAAATCTGCTGGGCACTATGCCAATTGTGAAATTGACATAAACGATTGACTCTTTGTACTGTCCGAGTTCATTTTCTTAAAGCATGTCAGTCCTTAGGGCTGACATGCCCATCACTGAGAATTTTAAGGTATTTTTATTTTAAGGAGTATTCAATCAGTCCCTTGCATAAAAAATTTAATTGGAAATCTTAATCTTTAATCTGGAAATATTTTAAAAATAGAGAAATTTATATACACTCGATAAAATAATTATTAGAGACCTTCGGCTTCACGTTTTTACATCTGATATTTTTAAAAAACCTAGAGAAGTTATAGTTTGATAGATTTGAATGCTGTGTCCATATATGCAATCAAACTGATAAAATTATTATAGTAACTTATATATGAAAATTATGATAAATAAAAATGTAAATTTGTAAATTAATACTGTAAAAATCCGCATTGAAGATTTCATATATAATTTTACATTTCCATTTTTTTCTGAATGTAAGAAGTGTTTCAAAAGGTATGTCTTTAAAAGTTAGTTAAAGCGCAACACAATAATTTCAACTAACAGATCTTTATTTCCGATAAATTGCTAACTTTTCGATTTAGGCTATTTATTTTAAGAGTTAACTTTTAAGTTATTTAAGCGCTTTATTAGTTCTCGAACCGTGTTAGAGTAAAATCATCTTATAAAAGATCTTTCCTACCCAGGAGATTTCTCCAATTCTGGAACTGTGTTCGAATGAGATAGTGCTCTAGAAATACCTTAGGATCAATTGATTGTAGTACTGATTAAAATAAAATTTGCTCGAAAGGCAATCAGTGGCAAGTGACCATGGGTAGATCAGTTGGTTAATGCAGCGAAGCGTCTATTTGAAAGTTGCATGTTCGGGTTAAAATTGTTGCTTTTCCTAGTAATTTCCATATACATACAATACATACATATAAAAATGAATAGCTCGGATATATGGAGAAACCAAGTTTTATTACTTACAGACATTATAGAAAAGAGTTATTGAATTTAGTATACAAGTGGAAAGAAAGAAACAACTATAGTATGTAGTTTCTAGTTATTACAATAAAAGTATACTGAAAATTACAAAAGGTATGGGTCCAGTGTATTATAGGAAAATTCACTTATAGTTAACATCGATGACAACAGTAGTAGTAGTAAAGCAAACCATATACGTGAGGAATTCGCTTTATGTTACAATAAACAACTTGTTTTTAAAATTTCATACATAGAGTGAAACATGCTCTTAAACATATTTTTGCTTTTAAAGCGTTTAATCAAAAATTCTATTATTTGTAACTTTGTTGAAACTCGCTTCGTAAAGGGCTATAAAAGGAGTTGATTAAACCTTTAAAAGGGAAAGACCCATCTGTTACAATAGAAGGATAGGAATAGTTCGCATATTCGAAGAATCGTTCAAATAAATCTTGCATAACTCTTAAAGGTGGCCCCCGAGAGGTGAGCAACAAGACAATAATTACTTATTTACATATCAAATCGCAAAGTAAACAGGTGTGCCAAGATGAACACACGTGCAGCGACCGAGGCGGTTGACTTGGTCACCCGAAGCGACCAGCACCGTGCGAGAAGCGCCACCTTGCCGTTACGATTGTGGCGCGAAGGTACACAATATCGTCCGCAATTGGAATTTAATGTCACCGAGATATAGACACTCGGCTGCCCTAATGAACCCCAAAATGCGCATGCAAAGAACTGGTTCCGGGGTGTGAGCTACTAAAAGACGCCCGGAAACGCGACATCCGTCCCGCCAATCCTTTCCCCTTCCTCCACTGTCCAGGGGCAGGTGAACACCCGAACAGATGTGCCCAAAAACGATTTTAATTTCCAATTTGAGCCCTGATAGAAAAGTCAATCACTTGACAAATTGATATTGTAATGGACAATGCATGACAGCCATGTGCAATTTAATTTAAATTCTTTTTAACAAAAACAAAAAAAAAAAAAAAATCGGATTTTCTCGCTTTTCGTTTTCTACTACTGTGCGGATGCTATTTGCTCCAAATGTAGGCATCGGGGTGTCGCCCTGGGAGACAAATGTTTAATCGTATCCTATTAAAATTTTAACGATAAAATTTCCTCCAAAATAACGATTTCCATTTTACGTTGTACTATTTTAAAATTACTACTTGTAAGCTGTACCTAGACTTATTGCATTATTGGTATACTCTAAGTATTTTTTCACTAGACTAAAGTAATCTTAATCGAAGATAGTTACAAAAACCTTATTTTATTATAGATTTTCCAATTTACTAAAAATTTCTGATTATAACATTGTGAATGTAATTTTTTACAAAATAATTATCACCATTCTGGAATTTTTCATTCTTTAAATAATCGGTAATTGATTACGAAAACATTTGTGAATATTCAATTTCTTCACGGAAAGTAATTGGTAATTCATGAGCTACAAATTTGAAATAATCATTACATTAATTTTCGTAATTGTCGGTAACTATTTGTTATTTATTACTCAAGCAATGTATAATTCATAGGCTAGACATTTTTAAATATTCACCTTGCTCGTAATTCTCAAGCCACAATATTTATACTACTCTATTGCTATTGCATTGATAATTCACAGGTTACTAATTTGAAAATATCATATGTTGTGTATCCTTGTAAATATCACATGTTGCATAAAGTTATAATGAAACATATGATGAATATAATACATCTATCATATATGCCATGTTTGCGTTAATACTATGTACCTACAAACCTATGTTATAACATGTTATATATGTTATCGCAATAATGTCCAATATATTTTTGCGCATTATACAATTTTTATATAAATAATAAATATATTTACCCTTATTTTATATTTTAGCAATGGTTGTTGGAAGAAAATGTTATTTATATAGTTAATAATAATAATCATCGAAATTATTGAAGAAACAGATATTATTGCTGATCTCTGATCTCAAATAGTGTTGAGTTCCTAGCTATGTAGTTCAAAATCGATTTAAAATCGAATTGCAAAAATTTGCTGAATTTTTAGTTTAGTTAAGAGGGTCTATCTGAAGTTATAAATAGATAAATAAGGTAAGGTGCACTGCAAATTCAAGTCATCTTATGTCTATTATTTTAGTGTAGTTATTTCTTACTAATTTCCTTCCGAGTAAGTAAGATTTGTGCACGCATCTGATGTATTAAAATTATGCCCATTGCAGGTGATCTAAAAACCTCTCATTTCCAAAGAGCTACCATTCTTTCAATTCTCATTCCACATTTACAGTAAAGCTCAAAATGAAATCTAAAGAAATTTACTAAGTATCTAGTTTTAAATTCAGGTTAGCTTTACTAGAAAAATAATTAGAATTTAAAAGAATTCCAGTAGTATACAATGACGTACCTACAGCCATAAAACAACTTTCACATTATCTAGTGAATTTCATTAAAATTGTAGTTAGAAACTATTAAATTATCAGGGTTTTTTAAAATGTGCTATAAAATTCCGATTAAGCAGAATAACTTTCCGGTATTTACAGATAAATTTACTATAAAAACAATTAATGAATTATATTAAAATATGTTTTTAGTATATTGGTTTAACTTTGGGATTTGTTCTGCTGGTTATATTTAAATTTCCTAGAAACTATTCTAGATATAAGCTAAAGAAGTGACTCAGTTTGCAGAGTATTTTTAAATAAGTTGGAAAATTAACTGGACTATATTTAAAAAGTTAGAAGCTTTGTATTATTGCTTTATTTTCTTACTGTATTAAATCTTAAGATTTTGTCTAGCTAGATATTTGAAATCTGCACAATTTCTCTAGAGAAGTTGTCGAATTAAATATTAATGTTGAATTAAACCACTTTCAAAAATAAGGGTTAAAATTCTTAATTAAAATGGCTGTTAAGGTTTTACTTTACTATAGTACATACAAAGATATATGCTTGATTCCAACAGAGTTTTAAAGAAACATTCTCAAAACCAAACTTTGGGGGATATAACTTTATTGTATATTTATTTTAATTGTAATTTTCGCAAAAATTACGGAATTATATTATAAGTGTTATTTTTGTAAAGAAACATTTCAAAAAAGTTAACTATTGCTTCACGGTTTGCTTTATTTGGTAAGATAGCATAGATAGCATTTTAAAAACAATTTTGCAATTAAAATCTTTGTATATTAAAATAGTAGCTTCTATACTTAATGGTAATTAAAAACATTTTAGGTCTAAAGCATATACACGAAAGGTAGAAGGAGTTTCTTGAAAATTTGTAAACAGAGGTTTTTCAACTATAGAAAATGGAATATTACAATTCTCATTATTTTATAATGCGATACTCACCTTGAATCAATGTTATTATTTAATTTTCTAGCTTAAGTTTAAGGATTTATATTTTGTCTCATCGTTTCATTATTACTTTACAGATTTTAAAGTTGTTCTCCTAATTTGCTGAGAGTTTTTGTTTACTTAAAAATCTCTCATCCCAGGTGCTTGGCTAGCTGCCAGCAAGGACCGCCATCGAGAGCACTCAGCACAAAGTCTATGATTCATGATACATCAGTGTCAACAGAGAGACCACCCGAAACACGAGATTAAGGACATGTTCCGGGGTGTCAATCAACTTACTGTCCAGCCGCCGATATTACAATCACGTACCCTTAGCTAGGGCAGCCGGCGATAATAAATTGCAGACAAAAAAGGAGGAGACCTACTGCGGGTCCATCCAGTATCCAGGTCCTATCTCCGGTTCCGTCAGAAGTTGACATTAAAAGCAGCAGTCCCTGCCTCGGACTTAGTCCTCGACATTTATCTCAGATCCGCAGCACCAACGGCAGCAGGGCGAGCCCGACACAGCACAGTTTGCTTTGGCATCTTTGAGTGACCAAATTGGTCGTCAGAGTTACCTTACAAATTGATAAAATCACGAAACTGATTTGGCCCCAGGTCGTTCGGACGAGATACGCCACCGGGACCAATACAGGGTCAATAAATATTGCCGCATTAGTACGATGACTTACGTTGCAGCGGATATCTGCATCCTAGCGAGCTCTACCACGTCAACGAAAGACGGTTCTTCTGATTTTTGGGGAATTTGTAAAACCGCCCCTTTGTCTGCT
The DNA here is from genome assembly GCA_963969385.1 of Philonicus albiceps. Taxonomy (NCBI): domain Eukaryota; kingdom Metazoa; phylum Arthropoda; class Insecta; order Diptera; family Asilidae; genus Philonicus; species Philonicus albiceps. The sequence goes on along the minus strand of OZ017776.1, from coordinate 11,454,168 downwards.
CATATTACACTATCCCGGGGATCTTAAATTTGATTGTTCCTGCGTCTCCGTCGAGCTTCCCTTCCCTTGGGGTTACTTCGTCGAATTTGATTTCATTGAACGAAAAACATCTTCTAGTTCATTTGTACCAGAGATTGGCCCAGATTAAATGTGTACACAGGCCGGGGCTACACATCCAGTTGGAGACGTGCCAAAACCAATTTTTACAAGATGGGAATGAAAAATTATTTTTCAACTTTGGATTCTTTAAGGAAGGAACGCTCTTGCCACCAAATGAGGCACCCGCCCAATTTAAGGAGGTTGGGCTAGGTACAAAAATAAATACCTTCCGACGCTGCATCGAGCGACTACAATTCACAGAATTTTCGTCTCGACTCAATACTAATTGACTGCATATTTTGATGAGTCGTGGAATCGAACCAAAATTTGTTACATCGATGTTTTGCTTCGTCTTCAAATTGCAGAGAACCGCACACAATGCTTTATAAAGTTCAGTAATTGGAGAAGGGGAATCAATAACTTTAGTTTAATTCTTCATGATTAGCTTCTTTTTTTTAATTAGCCACCCTAAAAAAATATATTCAGCAATGTTACTATAAAATTTAATAGGTCATAACTCCACTGTTGCTATAAAATCAGTATTATCAGCTACATAAGTCTGTAATTTTTGTTATATCTTAAATGCTGAGGCAATTACAATTTGATTTGATTAATTTTTATTTAGGCACTGTATCTTTTTAGTTTAATTGTAAAAGCAAAACTACTAACGAGTAAATTGCACAGTGTGCACAATTTTTAAAATTTCTAATTCGCTTAAATGTAGCAATTGTAATTTTAAACAGTTTTCGTGCATGGCTTTCATAACTGAAATTTTTTTAAATTACGTAAAAAAGTTTTGTGCAAAAAATTATATAGAAATTTTACCTACATTTAAAACAAATTTCCAGTCAAAAATCGGAATAAAAATAAAATTATAGTCCATAGGAAGTAAAATTTCTGTTTGTGCACTTAAAATTTTTCAATGATGTTTTTCTCGAAACGACTTTAGTAACAATTGTTCGAATTTAAAATTTAAATAAACGAAATTTGTTGTAATTATAATGGCTTACGTTAATGTTAACGTTTTTTAACAGCAGTAAAAATCCCGCCAAATAATATAAATAAAAACCTCTGTAAAAAATTTCACTTTTAACATAAATTGAGAAAATTGATAATTTTTTTGGTCAGACCAAACCATTTATTGATCATTATGTGACTAATATTTTTCTATAGACATTCATTTTTAATTTGTTTGAGGAAAAGAAATAGGTAATAAAATTTTTAGGTGATTAAATATTGCAACAAAATCTCGTCTTAATTTAGAATCAAAGAAATAAGTTTTCTCAATATTCTCAGGAGAGGTCATTGCATAAAAAGCCCTAGTGTAAATATCTTCCGGAGCAGCCTGAAACACCTGGCAGCTGCTAATCCCCGTAAGAATTACGCCAAGACAAGTTTCTCCTTAAACACTTGCGTAACTCTCGGGGATTGTAATCCGGGGAAATCCGAACACGGAATGCCGGAATTGCAGTAATATAAAATGAGCAAGCCGACGGTGCTTAGGACTGGAAACGAAACCAAAGTCAGTTACCCCCAGCAGGTTGCATTCCCGATTTTCCAGTCCACGTGGACGGGCATATTCCGCCCCTATTTGTTTTCTCAGAATGTTTTATTGTGTTAGTGCTAAAATGTGCCCTTTCCCAGCTGCATATAGGGCTTTCTACAGAAACTCAGATGTGATGCATCTCGTTGTAGCGCGCTTTATTTAAAATAAAAAATAATAAAATTTTAAAATTGGGAGCAGGAGCAGTAGGAGCGCAACTACTGGGGTATAAAAAATCATCAGGCATATTTTCCCTCTCGTGCTAGTTACAGACAGACATGGACGACAGTGCGATTTGGGAGGAGTGCAATAATTGCAGCAAACTTACAGCTGTTCTCTCATTCTGGATCCTTTGCAGGATGCAATACACATGTAAAGATGAGTCCAAAATCGGCAAATACAAGCGCATTTCATTGAGTCCGGCAGGAGTTTTGTTTGCTTAAACCGACCCACCGAAAGCTAAACATTTCCACCGCTTTTACAGAGAAGGACGTCGAGTCTAGCTCACCAATACAAGGTCTGCACCCACCACATGGATAAGCTATGTCCTGTGCAGAAAATTGCATCCCCCCAAAATCAGGGAACGCATGCAGACGACAACGACGGTGGCGACATTGAAAATTTTCTTGCAGCACTTTTTATACCTACCGACTTATATCACTGTTGCTGTGAAGCTGTATGAAGATATTCGTCCTTTTCTGGGTTCCTGCTAGCCCCCTGGAGGGAGCAAGTGGCTCCTGACTGCTATTCTTACGAAGTAGATGGCAATAGTCTAGACTGGGAGTAAATCTGTTAGGGCAAACGAGATGAGGGATTATGGGAGCAGGATTGTCAACAGCAGGAGCACGTGCTAGCCTCATAGGGCTGCACTGTTTCTGCAAGGAGTTTCCGAGAGGATTCGTCTTCTAGCGAATTCTCAGGATCCTGAGATTTATGGGTATGGGTGCCGAACGCGTGGCACGGTACATGCGAAAAGAAACAATTTCGCCTCCTTGTTGTCTTCTCTTTTTCCACACAGAATTTAATGACATGCAGGGCAGCTTGATGAATTCCTTTTGCATTCTGAATCCTGGTAATGACCACCCACTGAACCTGTACACATACCGGGTGGATAGTGTGCGTTCTGTTTGCGGGGATGACGATGATGCAAGAAGGATTTTCGCCCCCATCTGTCCCTTACTGAGAAAATGCATAGAAGGAGGAGAGCTTTTCTGTAAGGATGCATTTTACAGTGTCGGTCAGGTGCTTTTCAGTGCAGTTCGGCTCGTGTGTAGGTACGCGTGCCGGGTATACCTCCTGCCGGTTTGGGTGCATTTGGGCAGGATTTATGTGATAGTGTGACTCCTGAGGAAAACTTCCGATAGTATGTATATAGTACAGAAAATGAAATATAAAAAAAACATAGCTTAGTGCTAGATTACGAAACATATCGACGATGTATGGCCTAGAGTATGGTGTGCATGTGCAACCGACGTTAGAGTTGTAGTAGTCTTGGTCCCCCGCCTGTATTTCCCCCCTTCGGTAAAATTTATTCCCTTCTTTTGATATGCAGTCGCTCTCCCAGCCCTCGAGTTGCACTCCCCAAAAGCGGCACTGGATTTTACTTCGCATCCCATGTTTCTGGGTATATTTGGGAAGGAACGAATCCCGGCAATGGGGCCACCACGTAAATGTTGTTGCCGGGGCTCCTTGTTTTGTTGGTACTCTGGACGGATGATGCTCCTGGTTTGCTGCTGCTGGGGCACCACACTGCCGCTATTGCTGCAATCCGTTGTTTTGTTTAGTCGAACGCGATCGCTCCTGCAGCAAGGACCCTAAAAAATATTTTTCTCTAATTTGAGAAAAGTCAACCTTTAGAAACGTAAAAGTTTCTATCAGTTTCTTTCGAGGCTCTAAGCTAATATCCAACCAGTTACAAGTAGAGCAGTAATAAAAGTTCGTTACAATTTAAATATTCGGCACATAGGGATTCAATCCCGCTCCTTACGTCTTACATTTTAAAATAAATAAGTAATAAAGGGTGTAAATTTACTGTGAAAAGTAGTTTAACTATTACGACTTGTGCCGTGAGGTGCTTTCCAAGTGATTGAAATCGTTTGTGATATTTTTTCGAGAAATCCTCTCTAATTAGTTCTTTCCAAAAAACAAAAACAAAAAAAAAAAAAGGAACAAATTTTATTATCGAATCCTTTTTAATCCAAAAATCCGAATTTATAAATTGGTGCTTTTTTTAGAACCGTCGGTAATATCAAGCAGTTATAGAACTTCTTGCATTGATAAGCCGAAAATCAAAATTTTATCCGGCCCCTAAGGACCCTTGATAAAATAGTTTTTAAATTAAATTTATTTTTGTCAATCTTTAGTCAATCAATAAGACCGAAGTGAAGTGATTTAGTGTATCTATCTCACCGAAGAAGACTAGTCGACCTGGAGGGATACGGCCAAAGGTTAGTAAGTTTTAAAGTTTTACTTACAATTTATATTAGTTAAGATCTCTTTTATAGCACTTGAACATTTTATTCAGTGTGTGTCTATTAATTAAGCTGTAAAATCAGCTAGTAAATAAGGTGATGAATACAGTATAGTTTAACGCGGGGGTTTATGTAATACTCAATCCTTTTCACAATATTACAGAGCGCTCCCCAGCTCCATTAGGGCGCGTTCGACTACTGAACTCAGTTTGAGTGCAGCTCCATCAGCAGCAGAAAGCTGGGAAACTTCTCATGTCTGGTTCTACATTCACCGCTCTATCCCCCCAGGTGGTTTGGGGACAGTGCGCGTGTAAAAAATTACACCTCCGCATTTTAAACTCTCCGAACCCACCCCAAACTGGCATATGCATATAGAACACCCTCTGTAGGCGAAAATGTAGGCCAGGATTTCCTCTGATTAACTGCTGGGTAAAAAAAAAAAAAAGAAATATGTTTCGCTCGAGAGAGGCAAAACTGCATGGAAAAAAACTCACTTTTATAAAGCAGTATGTTGTAGATTGAGTCTATTGCAGGGCGCTACGCTTTCCGGGGAAAAAGGGGGCTAGTTCTGGAGAACAGGGGATGCTTACACGTGCCGCTGTAGTACATTTTTATTTACCTCGTTTTTTGTGCCTGTTTGTTTACACTTAAACGTGGAAATGGGTTTTTAAACGTTTCACTCTGAACAGAAAATTTAATAAAAGACCTTTCCGCAAAAAACAAAAAAAAAAAAAAAAGGAATTTTCGATCATGGGGCATTGCACAATTTTTCATCGCTTTAAGTGCTCCCTCCCACAAAGGACGTTTTTAAAATGGACCAAATAATTCTAAGAAAGCACTTTTTTTTTTACATCCGTATAACTTTAAGAGGCCGTTGAACGTTGAATGGTTAATTATAACCATTTATTCATTTGAGAAACAGAAAAATACAGTTCCACCGGTTTTAATTTTTATACAAGAGATATTATGCAGAAAATGCTGAATAACGCGCATTCAGTCAATTCATGCTACAAATACGCTCGATAATTAGAAATAAAGAAATTCTAGGCAATTTCCTATTTAGATTTGAATTTGTTTTTAACTACAAAACAATATAAAAATAAAAAACGATCAGTCCTTAATTCAACACCCTAATTTCCTACAAATTGCTATTTAAATTTTATTGATAATCTTATGCTTTACTAACCTTAATTTATATAGATTTACTCGTATAAACATATATATCAGAAATTTTAAAATAATAATAGTTTATAATAGAAGGCACCATAATTGTTCCCACCCATGCATATAGTTCCGAGTGTTATACTGTATAGGAATTAGTAGAAATTTATATAAGGAAATTTTGTATAGAATGAAGTGCTATACAAATATCGTCACGTAAGTTATTTTGTCTAGATCAACTGACTATTTCATGTTGCCCTGTTTGTTATATTCTAAGTATATGTATGCATTAATTATTTTATATAGCATTTGCGTTCCCCTATTTATTCGCCTCAAAAGCACTACAGTTTTGGCAAAATTATGAGTGTTTAAATTCGAGAAACCATTATTATCAGTATATATTTTTCTATCAAAGACAACTCTTAATAAGGGACTGCAAGTTGCATCTTTATTGAAATTCCAAATGTGAATTATAACGAAGAGAAATTCACTTATTATAGATTTACGCAATACAAATTGCAAGAATCTTGTACAAGACAACATTGCCAAAACCTATGATCTTTCCCTGACTATTGGTTATTTAATAAATAGCCATGATGTACCATTGCCGAAGCAATAACTATTACACTATTATTAAGTTACATTTTATCTTCGACAAAATGCTTTATAACTATTGCTCAATAGGCTATTCAGTATGGTTTTTTTGCTATATAAAGCAGGTTTTGTTTAATTATAGCTTGTACTCCTACAGAGCTCATGCGATACTATTTATATACCATACGCAATTTTACAATTCTGTTTGTTCTCAGAGAAGCGCAACTGATATAACTAAGATTGCTGAAAATTCTTTAGTAATCCTGATAAATAACGAAATCGCTCAATTATATTGCATTATGCTATGAAAAGTTATTGAAATTTATTGATATTTTTATTTAGAACAATTGATGTTAGTGGAAATGGGTTTTAAATTCTTAGACGCGCAAATTTAAATTAATTGATTAAGCTATATTTATTATAGTTTTTAATGCGGGTTTTTAATGGTTGAAAAAAACTTATTTCGAAAACTGACACTAGGAAAATTATATTCCTTCAATTATATTCTTATGTCCTTTTGAATCATTGCATAATATAATTTAATTCATATTAAAATGAATGAAAATTAAATAAAACATAATTGTCATTTTGGGATTGGATGGACAATACTTGAAATAATTGTACTCCAAGATTTTGAGGTAGGAGTGCTTTTACAAATCACCTCATAGACACGATTGTGGTCTTTTTTAATGGTAGTAATTTCAGGCGTTATAGTGATTATAAATGACCCTACAAATGCTATAGGGTGATTTATAAAAACATATCTAAAATTGTTAGAATGAAATTATTTCGAATTTTTAGATTTGCATATTAAATACATACAATTCGCCTAAAAAAGAATCAATTAAAGTACTCTGTTATAAAAGAAATGTGTCTTGGAACTCAAAACAAACTAGAGAGTTTTAAAAAGTCTATTTTCAATATTAATTATAATAACTGATAAACGTTCTGTCCTACCTAATTATTTCTCTCAGTGCACCCTTTTTAAATTTTCTTGAGAAGACATTTTACTATCAATAATATTAGTAATATTGAACAGAAATTATAATTTAAAAACCACACGCACACGATAGTTTTAAGAAGAATTTTACATAAAGTTGCATAATTAAAATCGCGTCAAAATTTCTTACATATCTAAATTGAGTTCTATTTGCAAAATGATTGTCTACTTAAATTAAATTTCCACCTTATATTGAGCATGATTTCTTGCCTGTATTTACTGTATAAAATATTGAAGTAAAAGTGTTTTAATTTAAAAATATATAAAAAATATAAAAAATATTTCAAGATACACGTCACACTTTTCAATGGAACAGTATCCTTGTTCAAATAAAATGATTGAGATGGTGAATGATGAGATTTCGTTTTAAAAAGTATCGTAATTAATTTTAAAAGTATCATAATTAAAAATGCAGTATCAGAATTTATATCAAAAGTACATTTTTATTGAAGCAAAAAGTATCGTAATTTAGATCAAAGTATCCCAATTTAAGTAATATTCCTTATTTTTAAGTTTACATTTATTACATATCTTCACTAGCAATTGTCTATCTATCTTCGATTCCACATTCTTAAAAAAATTATGACAATTCTGATAAGTGTATGTCATGTATACCCTTTCAATAAGATCTTCTAAATTCTACTAACTTCGGGACTACTAATTCTTTTCCTCACAATGTTTTTCAATTTTGAAAATTCATGCGGATTAAGCATGGGTGAGTATGGTGGAGTATCGTGGATATGACGAAAGCTATTCGACATCGTATTACGGACCAGATTTGTTTTATGAATAGCAGCATTATCCATAACAAGCCAAGAATTAGTAATTCTTTCCGAATCCAATTTTTTTCACCTATTAATAATAATCACATATTAATAATTGAAAAAAAATTGAAAAAAAAGGGTTAGTGATACTTTCCATCTGTAAAACAACTATGAATTGCGTTAAATTTCAAGCAAAGCAATCATCATAGAAATGGGGATGATTTCTGAGAAACACTTGTTCGTTTGGAAATCGGTCAGAGGAATAGGAACAAGGGTTCCGGATATTGTTCAAAAAGAGAAGAGGTTCTCGGTTTGATTATTCATTTAAATACTTTTGCCGAGACCAAGTCTGGGTGGAAACTGAAAAGATGTTACAAACCACTATCGTCATGAGTAATGTACGAACAAATGTCTTCTGTTCGTGTTGTTGGCGTACCATGTTGATGCTTCATATGAATAATCTGCCGCATAATATGCTGGTGCTAACTAAGGACGGGCCGAGGAAATCAACCCCCCCGATGAAACATATGCCAGCTAAACTTCTTGTTTTTGAGGTAATTGTGGGGGATGCTGTTTCGCACCCCTGCACCCCCGCAACTGGTGCCTCACTAGCTCCATCATCAGGAGTATCATCGCCGTATGCTGCTAAATACGTCGCCTCTCAACCAAAAACAACCACAAAAACGACGAAATAGAGACGACTTTTCGGGGTAAAAGTGGAAAAATTTTGTGTTAACCCATTATTCCTTGGGGGTCCTCTGGGCAAACACTTCCCTGCGGAACTCTAGAGAGTCTCGAATCCTCCTACGGTAGACAGGAACCCCATCGAAGCGTCGTCGTCTTCTGTTGCTTTCCGCCGCACTCGGTGGGATTTAAGAATGTGGGGCTAGGAAAGCGCATCGCTCATAAAAAATTCACATGTCGAACGTAAGTTTTTCATTACATCTCGGTTACGATTCCCCAAAAAACTGGGTTCTCGGGAAGCGGAAGCAGTCGAGTCCCGGCATACATCCTCCCCAAAAGTGTACGAGGTGAAAATTTCTTCATTAGCGGCAAGAGAGAAAGTTTTCCCGAAGAAATGCATCGTTGGCTCATTAATAGGTGGCTTTTTCGGTGTTTATCTGAGTCTAGAATTTTAGCAAAGGATTAGCATCGTTGGCTTGTGCATCAACACAGTGCCTGCTTTATTGAGAAGTTTATTATTTTTGTATGCTCCTGTTTTTGTGGCATATTAATAATAAATATATAATGTTCCTTTTTACTCTGTTCTGGCATATCTGTACCACAATATCTTCATTCAGGGATATAACATATCAGTGCGAATTCATTAGAACAGACATTATGAATGAAAAGATTTTAAATCATCGTTATATACATATAAATAAATAGTCCCGAAAGTCTTAATATTTCAACAACTATGGCGAAAGTAAATAATAATAATAATAATAATAATAATAAGGAATTAGAATACTCTGAGAAGGAGCATCCCTAATTTTTCGATTTTCTTATTTGTTTTAATCCTATTTAAATATGTACCTAATTTGAAAACACAACATATATAAAATCACAAACGATATTAGTTTAAATAACATTTATAAAAATATCTTTTGCAAGATTCAATTAAGTAAAACGACTTCAATCTGGTTTAATTGTAATGACGAGACAGCTAATTTTAAGAAGTTTTATACCCCCTTGAGCACTTTTACAAGTCAATGCGATAATAAAATGCCGTCTCAGATTACCTCTTATAATAGAAAAGAAAAGAGTCACCAAAAGTTCTTCTTAATTACTCCACTATCACACAGTTCTTGATCAGAGTAAAAATTTAATGTAATCAAGTTGGTAATTAGGACAATCTGCTTACATCACGAATTATGAAATTAATTCTTTTAAGAAGCTTGATAGTGACACCTTAATAAGGGAAAACTGCAATCCCACCTCATTACGAGAAATCATTAGGACCAAGTCTTGAGCGAGTGGGGTGTTAATCAAGAGCAGTTTTACAAGAAATTTATAGTTTGTGTTGACGACTATCGAGAACACCTTCGAGCGAGTTGATGACGATATTAAAGTAAAACGCACTAGTCCTTTAAATTACATAGGACTCTGACCCCGGTTAGCGCATGGAACTCCTGAAAATACTCGGGTGGAAAACTTCTGCGAAATTAACATCCTGCTTTTGCACCACCCTGTTTCTGCAGGGTTCTTTACGAGGGTATTTAGTCGCACCCTGCGTGGTATCTCTAGTAACTACTTGACCTAGTTGCACGTCCTGCCAGAGGTTGCTTCCGCCAGGTTTGTTAAATTTACTTTAAAATAATTTTCACTTTAAAGCAGTCGAACTGATGCAACCGTTTGTATGTTTGTAAATGGGCCGCTCCTATGCTTACTTTAGGCGCACTCGAGTGCCAGGTTTTTTTTTCGGGGGGAGCGACAGTAAAACGCTGCATCGACCGAATTTTCTTTAGTGGAAAGCTGCCCATTGTATGTAAGTAGTTTTCTCGAAAGGTATTCATTTCTCTTCCGAACACGGCCAAGTAATTCGGAAAGAACCATAACCGTTTCATTTCCGGGTATATGGCAAATGGTAGAGATATCAAGATGCATTTATGCAAAGTATTTTCGATTCTCTTGGGACACTGCAGAAAATGACTTCCTTGTTTTTATCAATTTCTCTGCGTCTTTTAAGAATTTTAGTAAATTTGTTACAAAGACTCGCTCGGGACTGAAATTTCGCGTAGTTAAATTTATTAGAAGTACTTAAATTTAGATTTGCACTATCTATGTACCCTTACTAATAATAAAACAGTCCCCGGTAACTCTTAAATCCCACTTCTGCTTTCAGTTAAATTCGGTAAAGGTAGAATATTAATAATTTTTATTGATGCAATTTACTTCAAAATATTCTTAAAGAGGCTTTAGGAGCTTCGCTGCAAAATATTTTTTACGTAGGTTACGAAATTGTTCGATTTTGGTTGTGTAAGCATTTGGTAACTTGACTTTTAAACTTTTTTTGCAAGCAGAACAAAGTAAAACGCAACCAAAGTTGAGCTCTTAGGGTTTCTTGTTAAAATTATATTGTACTGAAAATGTCTAGAAATTTCGGTGAAAAATTTTCAGTTCGTCTCTTGTGTATTAAATGTTTTAAATCAAAAAAAGAATCGGTTAAATTAAGTCATCGTCTAAGCGTTTTTTTTTCAGCTTTAAATTGAGTGTCAATGCCAGAAGAAGATTAAAAAAGAGTTAGAGAAATTTTTATTTTGTGTATTACACGTTTTTTATCTAATATAGAAGACATTACCTTTACAAAATTTCATTTCTGCTTATTTCATTTCTCTTACCTTATTTTCTAGTGAAATTTTACATTAATTCTAGTTATATTTTCAAATTAGTGTGGTTTTTCTATATAAAAATTGTCAAAATTGAGTTTTTCCAAAAAATCATTGACATAATGTAGCTTGCTGGTCATTGATTTTGTTTCTTTAAATAGTAAGATAATGGTGTAGTAAGATTTAAAATAAAATTTAATTTAACCATATTATTTCATTTTTGTCAGAGTATTTTTCGAGCAAAAGAAAGGCTCTTATTCTGTCCTGAAACGAATCTTTAGGATATCCCAATTTTTGAACAGATAGAAGAAGGAAGGGGTCTGTTTTCAAAAGGTGACCTATATATTTATTAAAAATAAAATTATTCTGAGATCGGAATCTAATATATAAAAGTTATTTACTTTGAATCGACAAGAATAAACAGTTGGACCCAACCATTATTAATTTGGATGATATTTTGTGGATATGTTTGTTCGATGAATAGGAAAATATTTTTTTTCAAAATTTATTAAAACATTACATTTTATGGATTAAAATGTCCAAATAGTTACAATAAAAAACTCGCAAGACAATAATATTCTGGTTTGAACATGGTGAAAAACATTTTAAGATACGCATTTAAGTATTTAGAAAAACATTAACTCTACAAGGTAAATCGAATTATTTTTGAACTAATTACAAATAATTTAGAACAATTATAATTACCTGAAACTAATTCAAATTAAAGAATTTTCCTTTAATACCATCAATTTATTCATATGTGCGATATTTAAAGGCCGACTGATCCGAGTGAAGGTTGTAAGAAATGTAAATTTAAAAGATTGTAAAGAATACCTAAATCAATCTGTTCCTAAGGATGTTCTTTGCTTTTCACTTTTCTGAAAAAATATAAATTCATTGAACCTTAAATTCGAATTATAAGTCTTCAAAAGGACCAACATTTGAATTTACAGATATCTACAGGTCGACTGTTGCAAAGGAAAAAGAAAATTATGTTTTTGTTTTTTTAACTTTAACCCTCAGTGAATCTTTACTTTGTCTAGGTTTCTATAATTTTATCGTTACTGTAAGCAGCCGATTTTATTCCTTGAAATTCTAAAATATTTCTGCATTCCCAAGACATGAAGCCGTTGCTGCTCGGACAAAAGGCAAAATTTTCAGCAATCATCATTCATCACAAAAGGTATTTGTCGCCTGCATAAGATTTCTGAGCTCCTTTTCTTTGTTACGAACGTAAGATCTGAGATCTCAGCCTGGCGCGGTGTTGTGCTTACACAGAAAGCCTCCCGACCCGTGCCGTCCGAGAAGAAGGACTCGCCAAATAATTTGCATAAATTGAGTGTGGCACATAAGTTTCACAGCTCCTGGTGTCGGGTCTCAAGTGCGAACTAATTTGAAAGTGTAAAGTGTTTGGCGCCCTTTGTGTGCACTTCCTTTTCTTGAAACGTTGATCCCATAATGAAGCCGAAACGGTCGCAATTTTGTCTAAATTAGGGCGGTGCACTTTACACTGAATGCAACCAGCAGTTAATTTTGGAGGTGTTTACCTCGTTAAGTAGATTAAAGATTTAATTAGTTGGATGGCCCTTTGAGAATTTTCAATTGCAACTAATCAGCGGGTATTTGCCGAATTTTATTGTATTTTTTGTCAGTGATTTCAAGCAATGAAATCTCTAGACAAAATTGAGACAAATAGATGTCCATCTCCTTATAATGCACATTCAAATAAACAACAATTTTACTGCCGTAGGGGAGGTATGTAATTTGTTTTCGCAGGCCTTAATTTCTTGAGGCCGTGCAAAAATTGCGCAATTAACTGCTGCTCATTAATTGAACGGATGGGGGATGGGATGAATGCGAATCGGGCCCAGTTCTAATAATCTTGAGACAAAGAAAAGATGTCACTGCTTGGCGTGTCGTCGCTTGCAATTATTTCTCTTTTTAGTAGAAATGTTTTGATTAAGGTTTTTCTTTTCATTAATTGCTACGTGATGACTTTTTCTTCTATGCATTTTTATTTTTACGCAAAATTTGAATGAAGCAGAAAGGATGTAATCAGTTCTTTTTTTTTAAAACAAATTTCATATTTTTCATTTTTATAATTTTACGTCAACGGGTATTTTCGTATTGCTAATAAATAATTTTGGGTAATCAACTGTTTTTATAAAGAGCTAGTTCTAAATGAAATACGAAACGTTTTCCTTAAATGTTATGAATTTTTACTAGAAGGAATCACAATCCCAAAATTGCCCCGAAAATCTACAGGTATTGCTGGTAAAAGGAGCTATTCTGACCAAAATGTTTTCTGTATATACATAAATAATAATATAAGTTATTTTTAAAAAATACACACTAAATTATAAGTAAATTATGAGATTTCTCAATATTCTCCAAAATTGGACTTATACTACTTTCAAAATAAGCGGTCCATATGTCCGCCTACTGACTTATCTGACATCAACAAGAGTTTTTTTTTGAAAAATGTAATTTGGATTTACTTAAATTGTCTATTCATTATAATAAATACTCGTATATTAAATTTTAGGGAAATTTCCGAAACTGTTTGCTTATTTTATTCATTTCATTCGCTTGCATACCTGCAAAGTAGCATAAGAATTTAAAAAATTCAACGAATATAGACGTAATTAAACTCTTTTTAAAATTTTAACAAGTTGAGTTAAGCGGTTTTTGTAGTTGTATATAAAATTGTTACTTTTCGGCATCCGTTTTCAGTTTAATTTAAAAATGCTGATAATTGCCGGTAATCGCGTAAAATGTGTGCAATCAAAGTATCATTTAAGGTTTTTATTTGCCTGATATATTTTGGTATTTGACTTGCTTATTGATCAGGGCGGTATACTTACCATTAAAACCAATCCTCGAGATTTATAAAAGTTTAATTATTCTTGACAAAGCAAAAATCAAGGCATCAATGACTCGAAATTATAACAATTTTATGTTGAGCAATTTCTTTGCGAATTGAAGAGAAGTTTAAAATTTTTCTTTTATAACTCGCAAAACAATAAAGCATTAAGCTTGAACCGCGCTGCACCCAGAACATGTTAAACTCTTATTTAAAAGCATTTTCAATTTTCATTTCGCCCCTCCCACACAATCTGTTTACAAGGCATTAAAACTGCTACCGCGGATTTCGTCTATGGGATTCTTTTATCCCTTTTAATTCGTAACAATCACGCAAACCCGTCCACAAAGTAATCATCTGATCTACTTGGAGTCAATTACAAGAGTAATTGGTTGGCATCGTAAAACGGGTGACGGTAAAATCCCGACTGTCGTAGATGTGGTTTTAGCTATGAGAGGACATTAAACTGCCGTAAAATAAATTATAAATGAAAGAAATGAGAACAAACCGCGGGCAATGTGCCGGGCGAACAGCTCAGCCAACCAAAGCGATGAAGACTTTTGCTAGTTTTAGAAGGGCTCCCGGGGTGAGCTCGCGGAGTCTTAGTTTGATGATCGCTTCAAATAACTCAGGATGCTGTAAAACTTCCGGAGCTATCTTATTTATTTTACATTTTGACTATGCCAGCGTGGTGCAGCATCAAAAATGGATGGTGCACCCGTGCCAGGATGGGGGTGTCTATTTTGCACGTAATTTAAAGATTTTATCCCTGAGGCGGGATTATTTATTTCCAGCATCCAGATAGTACCCATGTAAGCGCAAAATAAACAGCCATCGACACTCGATCGTCTTTGGAGCAATCCGTCCCTCCGCCCCCCGCCCTGATCCTTATTATCACTTCCGTTGCCGGATGACTTCTCATTGTAAGGAGCTCCACTCCGGAAGTGCCTGTGCGCGCTTTGTCAGGGCCACATATTGTGAAGAAAGCAAGGGGAAAAATTATCCTCATCAATATGAGCCCAAAAAATAATTTCCGCCCGACGACGAGGAATTTATGTCCCTGTTGAGAATGGTGTCGGGATTTAATTAGCTTCCGAGCCAACCAGTAAGTCTCTGTAATCCTAATTCGATTTTAAGAAACTTTTATTACGATGAACAAGAAGGATTTAAGTATATATTAAAATTATTTCTATATCTTCAATAATTTGTGCCTTGAACTTAATTTCACGCACAACTTTAACAATAAAACAGAACCTAAACAGCTTATTGAACATTTTTGTTGAAATAATTCTTTATATTTGATATTAAAAAATATTTTTAAAATGGGTCGGAAATTCGTTTTTTACAGGTAGCTCAGTTGGTAAGAGCATCGAAGCGACAATTCGGAAGTCACAGATTCGATTCCCAATACATATAAAGCATTAAAAATGAGGGTTTCTTTCTAAAATTTACTCAATAAGAAAAATTGATAAAGTTGCAGTCCTGAATCCGTCATTTTGATATATTAAATATTGCATTTGAATATAGATTCGTAATCAGCGACGCTAAAAACATCTGTATATCAATTTTCAAAATTTCTTTAATTGAAAAATGTATGCCGCAAAAGTTTAATATGGATATGTAGGTATAATAGAGAAAAATATATTACACTAAATTTGTGTACAGCGAAACTATTTCCATTTGCAAAAGTTACATCTCTCTCTGTGCAGAGTTTTTGTTTATCCATAATTGGTATATATTTTTAGCTATTGCATATTTAGTTTCTTAAAGAACAGATTTTCGATACTGGTTACGATCTTTTTAGTTGTTATGAAAAATATGTACGTTTTATCAATAAAATTTAACCATTAACTAATTCTTTCCAACTCTGTAACTCAATTCTCCAGTGGTATTTTAAATTATTATTTGAATTGATTGTATACTAATTTTTTTTTCGTATTTTTTGAATTGCTATTATTAGTCTATCCCAATTTGTTGCTGTTTAGGTTTTCATCCAAATTGTGGTGGCATTTTGTCGAATTTATTTGTACGAAAAGGGGGTAAAAAAATCGAGTTCTAAGGAGTTAAAGTAATATTTTGATATTTTTAAATCGTTTATTTTGTTGGTCTATACGATGGAATTCATTATTTTTTTAAAAATCACAGTTTGCCAATTTCAGTTCTTATCATATAAATTCTAAAGACTATCTCGAAATGAACTCAGTTCGTATATTTTTTTTATATCAGAAGTCCAATCAGTATGAATTAAAGTTGAGTCTGAGTTCTGAAGCTGTACCAACCGATTTTTATAGCTTTCTAGCAGCCAGGCTTTTGCCCTGGAATTGTTGGCTTATTGGCTTGGCATGTGGGGCGACACAATGCGCTGGAAGTATCCAACCAGAGCGAAGAATTTCACGTCCTAATCACGAACGTGACAAAACTCGCGTAAATGCTTCACGACATCATGTAAAATGTACGACCGATACCCAAGGGACGGTGGATTGCAACGACTGCTTCGAATAGTGTTGCATGCGAAATTCCTGTAAAATACCCGGAAAAAGCAAGCCAGGAGCGAATTCCTGATTCGAAGTGAATTTACACCATTTGCCTGAATAATTCTCTGTAATATGCTAATCACTCGATGGGATATTAATCAACTACGGGGGGGAGAAATGGAGGCGGGTGTCGTGGGCTGTGATATGGGGCTCTGCGGTTGAGCCGCCTTGCCTCACGATTGCCCCAGCTCAGACCCGGGATGTGTGTGAATTCCTGGAAATTGCTTGTTGGCTCCATAACTTTCCAAATAACGATACGAAGGACTTTACGAAGACTGCACTTGTTGGAACAACATGTTTTCTCAGGAGTGTTCTTGCTTCGTTTATGAGCCTCGAAGTTTGTTTTCTCAGGGATAATCATAAAAACCGTCCCTCGTAGGTTAGTCGGACTTCTTAAGACGCCAGAGTAGTGCTAAGGAGGTTAATGGTTCCGTAGTGGCAGTCGAACATGTTTCCAATATTTTAAACACTCAAAAATTACTTTGGTTTTAACTATAATGGAAAGAATTAGGTATTTTAAACGTATTCATCTGCATTTAAAGAAATACCTAGTACTAGAACATATAGATTGAAAATTCTAAATTACCAAGCAAAACTAGATATTAAATCGTTTCTTTTTAAATTGCTATTTACGAATAAAATGTTGAGAGGTATTCAAAACCCAAAATTGCGAATATACAAATAATACAGAAAAATACAAAAACTATCTTCAACATATATGAGTTTTAAAAATTTTTTCGAATAGATTTTGATAGTTATTTTGAATTATGAAAATTAGATTTCCGATTTATAATCAGTTACTCAAATTAAAATAAATTAATATTGTATAAGACGTGAAAAAACTAAATTAAATAAATCTATACTTTTTTCCCCTTTTTTATAAGCAAATATGAAACCATCAATATCAGATAATAATTTTTTTAGGGGTCATAGCCAGTCATATGCAAAATATCATATAAAAATTTGAGAAATCGGTACAGTATTTTTTATTTGGCTATATAGAAAGGCAAATTATTTCATGTTTTCAATTATTCTAAAAAGAGTATAGTAAAGAAATTAGAATTGCTTTTTAAAAATTAGAACACCCTCTTAAACTAACTTATAAATTAATTTTAATATTTGAAGTCAGAAACCGAAAACGCTACATTTTAAACTTTACATTTGGATCATAGTATCTGTATTTTTTTATCCAAGTCTGGGTCTCGGAATCAGGGTAAAATGAAAGTGAATTATTGATTGATATTAAATAAAATATAAATAAAAACTCAATGTTATTTCGAACTTGACCTTTTACAGCTTTTTTTTCAAAACTCCATCTGAATTCAGTCATCAGTTTTTACGTGTTGTAAGCACAGACAAATATACAAATAGAAAAATAAATTAAAAAAATTATCTTAATGCGTTCTATCACTTACCATATAGTACTCTTCATATCGCTAGTTACGTTCCTTTTATATGTAGTCCATATTTTATTATTCTACTGAAACAAATTTGCCTTAATGCTATTCCTCCAATATCGATTCTTCCAATGTGTATTGTGTAAATCTATAAATTTGCCTTCATTATAATTCACACTTATAATTTCAGTAATTTATCAAAATTAAAAAGATCAGAGAACCCATACAAATGCTGATGGTTTCTTAGAATGAAATACTCATAATTTTTGCTAAACTCGTTTACTTCGATACACGAGTCCCAAAAATTTTGAGGCGAAAGAATTAATAGAGGTAAAAGGGGAAGATAAATGGGATATGAAATGATTTACTGGATTTTTGATTTTTGGATATTATCCCTTAAAACATAAAGAACATGTTTATATTGAAAAAGATATTTGTGCAGTAATTTTATTATTTTCATATATTTGTGGGTGCCGTACATGATGGTGCCTCCTACCATAAGACATTATTCCAAAATCTCTGATATGCACAGGAGTAAATCTATATAAATCATTCTTGTTCGGGATTAAAATTTCTTTCAGTCTACTTTATTGAAAATTAGTGTGTTAGATCTCTTGAAATTAAGATTGATATGGAACTTTAAATACGAGTATTAAATGGTTTTCATTTAAATTATACCGAGATGATGCAATTTCCTAAACACCTTAAGATCAAAACATTGCAAAATGGATCAATATTCTACAACTATGGGATTCTAACAATTTAATTTTACCTCAGAAATTGGAGCAAACGAGGGTAACCTACGAAGCATCCGTATCAGTTATCAATTTAAAGTTTTACTGCGGTGCTCCAAATTCGTAAGTGTTTACATGCCTCGCTCAGGGTGTAACTTGCAGGCACATATCTTAAATCTTCAGGAAGAAAAAGTTTCCTAAGTTTACATTTTTGTAGGAGCTAACTGCCTTCGTACTAGCGATTTGAATTTCCAATAAAATTGGTGCCAGAAGGGGGAAAAGGGCAAAATTTTTTATTCATTTCACGGATGCCACTTCCTGGCCAGGGCAGTGGGAAGTCAACAGACAAATAGAACTCGAAAGACGGAGGCAAGTAAGGGCTAAATGCTGGGAAAAGAATAAAATCAAAATAAGGGAAAGGGGAGCAGTAGAGGGTCTGAGTGATAAAGTAAGTCGTAAACTTTGAAAATTTGCCAATTTTTCGATTTTATGGATATGTAAGGGTTGAACGGAGAACGGCGGAGGGAATGATAATTGATCCAAAGAATCCAGGAAACTTTACAGAATCATTCTGAAGAAATCTCGAATTTTTATAGCGCGCACAAAACATTGACCTGATTCTTGTTGGCATGATGGAAACTTTTTCAGAACTAAACCGAATTTAAATTCATAACTTCTTGGTTTGCTGGAAAGGGGTTTTCGCGGAATTACTGTCTTTATGATCTTCAAAGATCGGTATTTAGGTACGTGCTAGTCTGCTTTATCTGAATCCCATATATCTCGTATCTATTGCATGTATTTATTTAAAAATAAATTTATTTCCGATATGAACAAGAGCAGGAAGTACGCTAATAAAAAAAAAAATGAAATGTTCGACCACACGAGCTCTTTTGAGCTTGATTAAATTAAAAGGTGCTGGCCATAATAACCAAATTGAAAAGGTTAAATAAAAAAAAATCACTCGATCTCAAAGAGGAAGCGAGGGAATATCGAAACGAGTCATTATTGCATTCAAAACACATCCACCCAAATTATTTATCGTTATTTAGCGTAGAATGGATAGTTTTAATTAGATGATGGTCGGCAAAAGCTGCCCGAAAATATTTAATTTGTGGCGGATGAAAGCACCAAAACGCAAAAATTCCCTCCAATAGCAAACTACCGCGTATCACTTACATGATAAAAATGGGCAGGAAACAATTGGCCACGAGTTGCGATGATCGCGGTGAGTGGTTTAATCGTTCCTATGCCCCAAAATTTTTAATTTGAATTACGGTGTCATTAAGCGCAACACGTTAAAATCGCTCAATTTGCATCCGATTCGCATAAATACGACAAAAATTTATTAACGAGCCGACTCCATTTACATAGACGGATTTTTCCCATTTACTAAATGCAACATTTCCGGTGGGTCGGTTTGGTCCACCGGAGTTCGGCCACGATGGCCTGCACTAAATTGACCAATTTTTGGGATAATTGTGGGCACGTGAAGTTTTTAATCAATTTTTCCATTCGAATTACTTAAATAAAATCGAAAAAGGTAATTATTATGCCATTATCTAGAAAACTCCTGGCATAAAAACAATTAATTCACCACAAATCACTTTTCGCCCGCGCTTTTGAATTCCTTTGAAGGCAACCCCCCACCCATCAAAAATTTTGGCTGGTCTGGAATCGTTCGGAATTTTGCTATACCCATTTGCTAAATTCTAATTGAATTTTTTACTACCTTCTGGTTTTATCCTGATATCAAATGCACCACCATATTTCTATAACCGCCAATTTGTGGTTCAATTATTTTTTCTAAACTTTCACAATTCCCAGTGAATTGAAATCATTCAATTTTTTAAATTATTTTCTCGTTAAATTATTTAAATCATAAAATTCTAAGTTGTTGGGGGGTTTCTAAACTAAAATTCAAAAAAAAAATTGTAAGTGAAAGGAATAACATAAGTACAATATGATTTTAAAATTTTAATAAATAAATAGTAAAATCATGAAATTGAAGCAATTTTATCATAATAAAGATAGTCTTTATTTATTTAAGTTAGCCTACTATGTCTCCCTAAAATAGTCTCTAAAATCGGCTCATATACAAAAAAGTTGAAAATTGTTATTTTCAGTATTAAAATTGCGTTAGAAAAAATATATAACAAATAATCTTATGAGATTTATTGCGCAAATCTAACGTATTAAAAACTCTTAATTTCATTTTAATTCATATAATAGGAAAAAGTTAAATTTCTAAATCGAATGCTACTAATTAAGCTCCTGGACTCTAATAGTTCAATTATTTCCCATCAACAACATGGCTTCATATCTAGACGATACTGTGCAACCAATCTAGCACTATTCTTAAACTATGTTATTAGCGCAATGGAAGATAGTTGCCAAGTGGATGTTACCGACTTTGCTAAAGCATTTGATAGAGTTAATATATCATGTTTAATAAATTAAGTAATTTTGGATTTCATTCAGCAATTATTAGCTGGTTTAGTTCTTATCTTAGAGATCGTGTCCAGTATGTTAAAATTGGAAACATCCTTTCTAAAATGATTTTTATAAACTCCAGCGTTCCCCAAGGTAATCACCTGGGACCGTTGTTGTTTTGGTTGTTTCTTATCGACGTTTTCGATTGCTTTTATTCCGTTAAATGTTTATTATTTGTTTTATTCTATAAAATTAGGTCTCCAGATATTCTTATATTTGATGATTTGGAAGGTTTTTATCAGTGGTGAAATACCAACAAATTATATCTTAACATATCAAAATGCAAAATCATGACCTTTTCTCATAAAATTAATTGTATTTCTTTTCCATACAAATTAGATGACAAACTTCTCACAAAATTAGACCAAATTAAGGATCTATGGTCATATGTTCAATACAAATATGTCTTTTAATGATCATATAGATATTTTCTTTAGGATTTTTAAAATGTAATATTAAACATTTTAAATCTCCACAAATACTTATGTCCATTTATTTGGCATTGGTACGTTGTATTCTTGAATATGCATCTGTAACATGATGCCCTTACTACCAGTCATATATAAAAAAAATAGAATCAATACAAAAGAATTTTACTTGGTTTTCCTTTTTACTTGTAGGTTGCTCGTTGATTTCATGCCATCCTATCTGATCTAGATGCTTACTTTTAGGTATTTCAAGTTTAGAATTCAAACGGGAAGTGAGTTGTACTGTCTTTATGAAGGATATTCTGGCGTTTAGTATTAAATCTTTTGAACTATTGCCACTATTCAATTTGGATGCTCCTGAAAGACAAATTCATTTGAGATCTCCTCTTCATAGGTCTAATTATGGTTGTCATGTACCTATTTCTAATTAAATAGCTTTTTTTTAATGTTTATACCGATAACCGACTCAGTAAGTATCGGTTACGATCATGATATGGTCCAGTGTACACAAAGGGCAGAGACTTTTAGTCTAAAAGATCATTGTTTTGAAAATAATTTTGCTTAAGGGGTAACACCACTCTAACAACCGAAAAAATGTCTAACTTTGTCGATTTATTTTGGGAGTATGGAAAAGGGAATACAATTTATTTTAGACGGTTTATTTAACACATATTGAAGTACGAAAAAAATGTTTGTTTTATTATCATTTTGATGCAAAATAGCTTAATTTCGTGTATGTTGAAGAAACAAGGGAATTGCACTTTCTGAATAGCAATTTAGTTCAATTTAATGGACATGTATTGTATTTTATTACTTAACATAAACTGAATTCTAATTGATTCAAAGGTATCGACCAAAGGCCGTTGAAAAGTAATTTCGCTCTATTTTCAGAAAGGGCCCCTCTGCTGTTAAATACGGTGTAGCCTATATAAATATTTCTAGAGTAGAAATAAAGAATATGACGGTTTTCAGGATGAAAATTGGGGATGGAATTGAAATTCTTTTTGAAAAGTATATAAGATTTTAAAGGCTTAACTTATACTTCAGGACATCCAAACTGTTCCTATCCGAAATCCCGAACAGACAGTTACGCCACTGGCCTACTATTACGTAAAACATAGAGACTCGCCCAAAAATTATAGACATAGCCTGAATTAACCCCGAAAAATACCTTTCGACTTGAATATTCCATAGAGCACTCCCATAGTGAAACTCAATTTATCTGCAGTGAATAGTGGGTGCGCAAATATTTGCTCAAAATGTAAGTCTTTGCACAAGTCCCTAACTGGAGTCATTGGGGATCCGCATGGGGCCCAAGGAACCCACAAGATTATCTTTACCTGTTTCGGAGGTAAGGAAGTCTTCCTGATAGAATTTTTAATATCTCTGCATCACCCGCCGTAGATATTTAGTTTAAACAATCACAAAATACTCCGAGGCCAATTAATGATAACAGAAATTTTCTTATTTTTTCAGGTAAGCCTGCCATACTGCATTTTGGGACACTTAAACCGAAATGCGACTGTCATCAATTATTTGCCACTTGAGGAGCAAAACTAGGCGACATGGCTGGCGCTAGGTACCTAGACCTTCTTGAGCATCCTAAGAAAGAGCTAAGACGCTGCAATTATTCTTCTTTGCTGTTTAATTTTACTAGGCGGAGTGTTTGAACAGCTCATTAGAATCTGATTTGCTCTTAATTCTTAATTAACGCGAAAACTTCTTAGTCGCCGAACCCTGGAGGGAAGCCTCCGCCTCCAAAAATATTTAGTTGTTGTTAAGGAATTTTGTCAATGACATAAAAGGCTGCGGGGGGGAAGCCGAAATCAAGAGAAGCATAAACCACCCACAGAAATTCCCTTTTTTGAAATCCTCTCGGTATTTTTGGGGCGTTCCAGGGAGTGGGTGCGATGCGCCGCGACGTCAGATAAAGTTGTAATTCGTTTTACATATAACCAGATTAAAGTCAACAACTGCAACTTTTTGTGGCAAGTTGAAAAGAGCACAGAAGACCAACAATTTGTGGGAAATATTTAAGCATTCTCCGACAGCGGCTTGTGCTGGGTTCACCGAAATTCAGCACAGGAAATGGGAACGGCAGTGGGTGATTTTATTCGGTTGCATTCAGGGAGGAAATGTTCATATCTTAAATTTAATCTACGTATGATAAATATGTGAATATTGCTTCCCGTACAATTGTTTTATTTGTAATTTTTATTATACTATTTTTGTGGAGCACTGCAAGGGTAAGACTACACAAAAACTCTAATGGGGGATGGCCTTATCCTAAAAAGTGATTTAAACCAAGGCCTAAATTCTAATCTAACTTCCCTGCTCTTTACAATTAATATTATTAATTAACATTATAATGATATCGTGCTGATTACTTAAAATCTTAAATTAGCATTATTTATTTTTCGTATTCTAACATTTGATTAAGGCTGTAAAAAATCTTAAAAGTAATCATTAATTTCCATAAAATTTGATCTTTCCGAATCTCAATGTGTGTCTGTGTTCATTGAGTCTTAAAAGCCCTTATATACTTGTTTTTGTGAAAATTTCCTAAATTTATCTTCTATCCTCAGAATTTATCTCTTCTTATATCGTTAGAATTGTGCTTGACTTTGTTTTGTTGGTTAAATCTTGAGTATTTCGATAATGTATGGCTGATATGATTTATTATGGCAAAAATCCTTTCCTAAACATGCCACTTGACTATCATGCCACAATTCACCTCAATTGGTTTAGTTGTTTCGAAGTTGATAGGTAACTAACGTACAAAAAAAAAACCCTCATACCACAGGCACATAAATATGAAGCGCATTAAACGCACATCCGCGCTCTGTATCGCCGGGAGTAAAATGTAGAAAAATTTAATTATCATGAAGAAGGTACGCATTCCCTCGTCTATTGAAGTAACATTAAAGGGAAGGGAAACAAACCTAATTCGCTAGCCACATCCACCCTCGAAAACACAATCTGGCTGCACGACTAAAGATCACAATGAAACAATCAACCGAATCGGGGTGAGTGTAATGCTTCCGTCTCGTCATCAATTGGTTTTAACTGCCAACAATATTCCCGGGGTATTCCCGATAGAATAGTTTTTTGCTCCCCAGTTAACCTGACTGCTTTCTTTTCAATCGGTTGTTGTAACCAGCCGTTTCTGTCCCGGTGGAAAATTGAAGAGTGCTGTTCCAGAGGAATGGAATTACGATAACAAGGATAATTGCGAGGGATGGGTGCTACTTTTTTTTTTCTAGTCTATTCAATAGTCCAATTCATATGCAATATAACGTGGTTCCCTCTCAAGCACTTGCCAGGGAAATATTCCCGGAAAATTGTTTCCGCTGGATCTTAGCCTGTGGAATGCGGAAGGTGGATATGCTCCCACAGTTGGCGGGAAACAGTGCGACTAAGAGAATTAAAGGTGGACAAAATTGCTGTTTCCTTGGTGGGAGAGACGAAAAATATTTTGACGACCTGCCTTTTCAGGATTACCTTCTGATAAATGTTGCTTTAACAATTTGCCAGAAAATGATAAGAGATATGTTTAGATATGCTTTTCATTTAGTTTAAAGTTGGCTATTTTAGGAAATTTATATACTTAGTATTTTTGCTATACTACTGAAAGCTCAGGCAATCATAACTTATATAGATTCACTACTATGCTATATATCAGTGATTATAACTAAGAAATTTCCACAATACACATTGGAAGGAGCAATCGTTTAGAAAATGTACCTATTTAATTATATAGCACCCTAAGCAAGACAATATTGCCAAAAGATCTATGAATATTTTTGAATATAAGATAAAACACGGGGGCTTGGGGGATGTTGGAATTGTATTATTGACGAAGCAATAATTATGGCATTATTAGTATGGGGTATGGTAGTATGGGGTTTTTTGCTAATTATTATTAAGCATGTTTCTATAATTATAGTTTGTCCTCCTATAAACCTCATTAAATGCTATTTTACTATATATACAGATTATAAGACGTAGTACATATGTTTATGAAAATATTTTCATACTGTGTCGCTATTTTAATTTATTACATTTTGCTTTCTTTACTATGTTATTCCTTAGATGAGGTTTATACGTAAATATCATTCGGTGTGAGGGAGCATTTTAAGGACTTTCGGAAAACACCTCAAATATTTCATAAAGTTCACTTTGCGAAAGTGAAAGGTTTTCAGTGACCCTTGTCTTATTCCTAAATTAATGTTACACAAAATAAAATATTGACTATAACTTAGTCAAAATCAACAAATTAAAATCAAGCAAAACCTTCAACCTATGACTGAGCATTTATAAGCCAGACCCAATATTTCGATACATTTTTATAAAATTTTAAGGGCTTTAAATGAAAATTAAGGTATATTTAGATAATTCAGTGACACTAATTCACTGTTAAAATTTTCATTTTAACAATTAGATGAGTGATCAAAGTTTAGATAGATGATAAATTCAAATAGGTAATAAATATGTATAAGCTTTATTCTCCTCCCACATTACAATAATATAAAAGTAAATGCAAAAATAAGAAAAGCAAATTTCCCCAATATATAAGTTTAACAATTAACAATAAAAAAAAAGTAATAAAGACGGAAATGAGTATGATTCTTGATATCTACAAAATACTCCTAAATTAGGTGAAGTATCAATCTAGAGCATTTGAGAAGTCTTTAACGTATTTTTAAGAGAGTATTTTAAAAAAAGGTAACATTAACATTAACGCTGCCTTTTTGAATTTTCCAAATTCCGATGAAAATTAATTCTCAAAATTGAGTTTCGAGTTCAGAACTCACATTCTTAAAAATCCGTAAGTATCTTCATTTTTATTTTAGTTTCATTTACCATATAACCAAAAATGATGCTACAATTACAATTTTCCAAGGTATCTTTTGAAATCAAGAAGATGAAGGCGGTATATGACTCTTAAATTAATATAGAAGTTCCTTTCTTTACCTCTAACTACCTCTTTACCTCTTATGATTCAAAATTACACTAATTGTCAATCTTCTAATTCGATTAGTGTATTGTGAAATAGTTATATATTTTCATACCACCCTGTGAGTCAATATAATTTAAGTTCTCCAAAATTACAATCATTAGAGCCATCGGTAATGTTCTTAAGGAAAGAGCATATTACTGATTATGCTAATAAAGATGCTGAAAAGAAATATTCCACGGACAAAAGAACACAGCGGAACTCGAAAATTTCGCAATCAGAACCAGACGAGCAGGAGCAACTTGACTCTGTTAGAAGAGTTCTGAGATTTTTGCGAGTGCATAACTTTAGTATGTTGTCTAGTGTATGCATTAGCATTAGCATTATCACACCTCTTCCGCTTTGGCTCATTAAGCCTTACAAAGCGCAAGTAGTGCGCCCGCTTTTGCACTCGAGTAATTTGAATAACTTTACACATTTACCCGAGAAAAGTGGGGAGCAGTAGCAAAATATTGCGCCACAAAGGCGAAAAATTAACCTCTAAATAGGTTTGCCCCCAAAAACTTTTGTTGACGTAGAGGCCAGGCCTCTAGTAATGAAATTAACAACATACACCCGAAGGATGTGAGCCGTCGAGCATTTTAATAAAAAACCACCCCCGCCAGCCCTTTGCACATAGTTACACAAGGAGCTCGCCACCGCAGAAAAAAATACTAACAAAAGGTCTCTCGTTTCTGAAGTTATGAAAGTTTAAGGAAACGTTTAAGCCCTTTTGTGTCGTCGAAGGGATGAAGGGATGAAGGGACGAGGGGATCGGATATGTATCGTGGCTGTGACTATCTTTTAAAGCTTCGTTCCAGCGACTGTGTCACCGTACAGATGTCTCTTGAAGAATTTATGAGCTCTTCCGGGGCTCCGGGGGACTTGTGTAATTTTACGACGATTTCTCATCTCTCGTAAAGTTTACCGTCCTTCAACATCAAATTCAACGAGAAATTGGCCAGAATCCTTTAAAGCGGTGCATTTTACAAAGCCTTATTATTTGCGGTCGAATGCGAACGCCTTTATGAACCGGACTGCAGTCACGATTTAACTAAATTTGGATATTAAACTCTTTTGAGATGGCTGTTAATGTCACTTGCCAGTAGTTTTCGAGGACACTTTTTACTAGAGATAGAGTTCAAAATTCAAAGATTTGTAAGTCTTTCCGGACAATATCAAGTAAATTTATTACCCATTCTTTCTTCAGTAATATTTTCAACAAAATACTACTTTATAATAGTTTTTATTTTGTATAGAAAAAATGGTTTTAGTCTATCTCATTATATTACTTATAATATTTCATACAGCTCTTAAGAATAATATGTTTTTAATATCATTCTTATACATTCTACCTTTTATAAAACTATAGTGTAAATTTAATGAATTATTGACTAGGGTTTTGAGTTAAATTAAAAAAATTGCACTAAATAAAGATGTAGTTAAGATAAAAAATTAGGCTATAGATATAATAATCGTAGTACTGATAGTATACAAAAGGGTGTATGTGGTAACTTTTCTATCCAGCCTATAAAAAGCATCATTACTCCGACACTAAGTTTAATATTCTGTGTCCGAGGTCATTTACAATTTGAGGACTCTCAAGGCTGAGGGCGGCATGAAATCCTTTCTTTGAAACTAAAAGCAGGTAAATTTACTTGATGGATTTTACCCCTGTAATACCGTCTAGTTTTCCTTTTCCTCCGTTAAACTTCTTCCGAACAATTGTCTCCATGCGGCACACATTTTTCCTATACGCAGTCTGAAGCAGCTCGTTGAGAAATGAGAACGTCTTGCAGTGTAAATAAGGAAATCCAAGTGAAGAATTACTACAAGTCCCTGTACACACACACATTCACACACACATACACACACACACACATGCAGTCCTACTTAAAACCCTTTCTCTGTTATCCTGTTTTTATCATTTCATTCACATCCTTGTTTACTCCACTGGCCCTGTTTGTTCTTGGCAGAACGCTCATTGAACAGCTTCGTAACTCCTCGGCGAACTTCTTATGATAGGACAACTTGAGAAACTTTTTACTATACCCACAATTTTTAGGAATTGAGTTTTTACAAGGACATGGGTGCCGTAATTTTAAAAAGTGTTTTTCTTACAGATTTCAGCACAATTTAGGGAGAGAGCTGTTTTGATCCGACAACTTAAACAGGAGCTTTCTTTAGTATGATATTTAATATCTAAAGCTTAATCACGGAATTTACCAAAATTATAGCATTTTTTATTTATGTAAAATACTTTTCTTAGAAAATTAAAGGGTTAAGTGAAGGTGGAGTTAAACTTCATTTATAATTTAAGTCCTATAGAAACGTGACCTAAAATTGTTGTAAAGACGAAAAGGAGGGATGTAATTAAAACTTATTTGAATATAATTTCTTTCAATTTATCTGGAGTAAAACTAGAGCCTGAAAGCACTATTGTTTTACTAAAATATGTTATTTACTAAGAGGAATCTTTCGGCGGCAGCCAAGAGGAAAAGATAGATTTGAATGTGGTCATTTGAAAATGAAAACAATTGTCCCTGGATTTATTTACGACTGTATGTGCTTTTATGCACTACAGCTTGCATATTTTTTAATATATTTCGATAAAATTTTCCGTATAAGTTCATTGGGCCAAGCTCATAAATAATATATTTAAAAATCAGAACATTAGTCTAGGAAATGGAGGAAAAATTGCCTTATTTTTAACAAATGCACACTCCAGATGAAATCAAATCTGCTGAACTTTGAAATCAATGCTATTGAAATTTATATAGATATTTTTTTGTTATTCCTAACCAAAAATCAAATCAGTGGTGGCATTAAAAATGAATTCTTATTTGCTGCAAATAATGAGCAATAAATAGGCTTTTCTGTTGCTGCAAATAGAAAAATTCTGTTTCTAGAAAATATTTAAATGCTGTGAATTTCATCCGCCGGAATTGAGTAGTGAACTTCATTGGAGTTATTTATATCTAATTCTCTCATATACTAATGTGCTATAGTTTTAGGTATTCCGTGTGAAATTACTGATGACAGAGACACTATATGGAATTTTTAATATAAATATAATCCTGTTAAATAACATAACAAAAGAACATTCGAAAACTTTCTTTTTTTTTGGATAGTAGGTCTACACATTGTATATACTCTCGTACCCTTCTTTAAAAACCAAACCATTTTGTTTTAAAAATAATCAAAGTTTTCTGCTTTAAATGTAAATCTTCGCTTATCTCATATTAAACTAATTCATATTGAATAATATTTTTTTATGGAATTTTAAACTTAAACAGTTGATTTTAAATCTATTTGCCTATTGAAATTTAAATTTCTCACTGAAGAAGTTAAGAAAGTTAAGTTTTTCTTTATATGCCGAATTTCGACAAATATTCCTTATCGCCGTATCCACTTGCTAAGTTATAGAAGACGTTTTTCTTCAATGAGTACTAGAGTGCTGAAAATATAATATAAAAGGGCGAAATTTAGGAGATATGCATTTCGGATTTACCATCTTGAATTTCCAAATTTCGATAGTATCTCCAAAAAACCTCCACGTACCATCTTTTATGCGAATTAAATTTAATGTTTAAAATATATGGCTACCTTTTTGGCATTGAAACTTTTAAATCCTATGGTGGATAGAGGTACATTAAATTTATACCAAATCTTCATTTAGAGTATAAAATAGGAGATTAAAAGAAAGTTATGAATAACTTCTTAACTAAACAAGAACAAAAACATTAAATTTCTTTTCATGAAGCAAAATTTCATCATTCCCCTTCAAGTACATGTCGAAAGGTTAATATTAGCCCTTAAAAGTGTTTTCTATTTATGAACATTTCACATCTAGAAGAGCTCAAGTAGCAGCTGTAACATTGCACACCTATGATCAAAGTGACAAAAGATCCTGAGTATTGAATGCAATTGAGCCAATAAGCCCAACCCTTGCACTTCTAGCTAATAACCCTTCCTCGCTTCTAAAATAAGTTTATGTGCTTTTCAAAGGGTTACATCCGCGATTATAACACCTTCCTTAAATAGGTGCCGGCTCGACTTCAAACGGTCGGAGACAATTGCGGGTGCGAGGAATCTCTTCAGCTTTTAGGGGCATATGTTGATCTCGTTCGAGTGGAAGATTTGCTTCGTGGAACAGGTGTTGCTGTTTACAATCCAGATTTCTTTTCTAGCGCCCTTCTTTCGCGTTCTGCTAGATACAATGGGCCTAGAATTCTCGAGTGAGTTTAAAACGAGTGATTCCATTCTGCGCGAGGACATTAAGGCGTTAATCTCAAGTTGATATTCATTTTAAACTTTATGCTGAGTAGCCCAATTGACTGCAGAAATTAGCATTACAGGCGCCGCCAAAGGACTTCTAAAGGGGGCTTCAGTGACAGCAATATTGCAAAGTGCCCCAAATTCGTTTGAACTCGGCGCCCCATTGAAGCTGAGCAGGTTTTCATTGGCTTACTTTCGTTGTAAAACCGTGAGGAGAAAAGTTTCCACGAAAATGCACCTGAATACCCTTCGAGGGTGGATCACGGCGAAACCTCAGTCAGTGCGCGAGGAAGGTAATTACCACTGTAACAATGTTAATAAGCCTAATTGCACTCACCGTCGTTGTCGTTGTTGTCATCGTCGTCGCGGCGAACCCTTTCTTCCTCCAGCACCTTCTTTCACCCTTTAAATCTCATTTCTTTAAAATCGCGGAAGCGAAAGAAAAAAAATCTGCATCTGCCCAAAAATTATTATTCAGTCATTGTCCGTAATTCATTACGAGGAATTGAGAAATTCCTCTCAATTACGTTGCGCAAAAATCGACATAAGAAAAAATGAGGGCCAGTGTGGCTTGTTCAAAAGGAGAAAATACCGCAGAATGGCCATTTTTGAATGGAACTTACTGCTGGACTCCCTTTTGATGCTGTACGATGCAGTGCCCATGGATAATTGAGAATGTTCAAATTAGGAATTTATTTTACTTTTTATGCACTTTCTAGATCCACTGCTCTGGCTTTTCAGATTTATACTTAAACTAGAAACTTTTCTGGTAACTCAGATCTTTTGAATTCACTTTTACGTCTATCTTTACAGTCGATAAATTATTAACTTTACATTTACGTGGTAATATGGTAAATTTTATGAATATTGAACGTTTTAGAAACATTTTCTGCTTTACATTTATAGCTCCAACAAAATTTAGAACTTCAAATCCCTTATGTCATCAAATTGAGAATAGGCTTTTATCAGAAATCCATACTCTGACGAGTGACTGATTTCTTATATAATTTTTGATATGAGAGTGTGAGCGATAACACTATAAAAGTAATTTTAAAGTCAAATCATTTAACACAACAACAACATTTATTTATATATTTCTTTTCACATGTTTCTCATAACAACAAATAAATTTCGATTTTATTATTTGCTTGTTGTTGAAAAATTAAAATAAGAGTGTAAAATAATCTAAAATAAATAAAGACAATCATTTAGAATATCATTTTGAATATTATTATGTTATTACTCGTATATATAATATACTACTACTGTTATATTTTAACTAGGAGTTACTTATACAATTAGGTTTTTTTTAAAGCGTATTTTTGTCAATATGTCTGTTATTTAATCAAAAAAACATTTAGCTTTGAAATTAGTTAATTTTTAGGGTTCCGTACATCCGTATGAAAAAAACGAAACTCTTATAGTGTCTCGTGTGTCTGTCTGTCCGTCTGTCACAGCCAATTTGCTCCGAATCTACTGGATCGATTACGTTAAAATTTGGTACACATATAAATTTCTGTGACCAAACACGGACATACAATAAATGTAATAAATGAATTTTGATTATGGGGGTCACTTTTGAGGGCCAAGTTAAAAAATTAAAAAAAAAATAATATATTAAATGAAAGGGGTTGTTGTAAGGGTCTCAAATATATTTTTTTTAAATAATTTTTTGTATAGTTATTTAAGAAAATAGATAAAAATTGACCATTCCCTCCGTCCCCCTCAATTCAGTATAGTATAGCTTTGGAGAATATTCGGGCAAAATTCGAAGGCGATGCGACGAAAATTAACGAAATTATCATAAATTCTGTTTAAAATGTTCAAATTCTTCAAAGGATATGTTTTTTTTTTTGTCTTCTAGAATTCTAAGGAACAGTTAGAAGTATTAAGTTAAAATTAATACCAATTACTAACGTATACAGCATCATAGTCCTGCAAATTCAAGTTTCTAGCTAAATGAAATAAAAAGATATGGTGTTTAAAGCGTTTTATGATGCTGTCAGACTGATTTATTAATCATCAAAACCTACAAGCTACTTCCCATTGATCTAGAATCTTGAAATTTGGCACGAAGTGAGAAATTCCTTCAAGTAAAGGGAAAGAGTAGAAAATCATTAATTTTTAGATCTGTGTAAAACTATCATATGAAAAAAAGGGTATGGAATATTTAGGGTGGGAGTCATACTTGCACTTATCCGTCTTATAGTTAATTCAAATGATCCAAATAGGAACAGAAGTGGTCAGTGGTATTGAATTCTGTGACATATAGACGGAGAGACATTCATATTCAAAAAACAATCCCTAAAAGGAAAGTTTTCGTAATTAGCACATTGAACTCATCATCGTCATTCTAGAGATTTGTAAATATAAAAATGTAAAATAGTTCTGTTCAAATAGAATGCACTCAACTCTAAAATATTTTTGAATTATGAATGAATCAGGCCATTAAATAGTAAGCAATCTCAAAAGGGTTGTTACTGCAGAAGACCGGTGCAGCCCTAAGCAGCGCAAATAAGTTTTACCAGGCAATTACAAACGAAACCATTCAGAAAAATTCCGTCAGATAAAAGAAGAGAATTTCCTACTTGTAAATGGTACTTATGAAAAATTCATAGAAACGTGTAAATTTTTTTCCAGAGCACTATGCTCCTTATCGAGCCCATATTTACAGTCGTCGGTAAAATGAATGTTAACTGCGACGATAAAGCGACTTAGTGAGGACAAAAAGGGGATATCTCATGAGCTAATTATGAAAATGACACAAATATGTCAGACGGAGAAAGGCTCGGTTACAACAGAACGAGCTCCTTCTTTTCCATCGTATGTTATTTGCAGGCTTACATCAATTACCGCATTGAAGAGTAAAAAAAAAAAAATAAATGGAGAAGAAAGTAAGAGACGATCCCTTCTGACGAGCCTTTCTCCCTTTATGTGTAAAAGACTAGTCGATGGCAAGCCGAGGACTACTTTTTTTTTACCGCTCTGCTCGGAACAAAAGTCTGCCTGGCGACCGAGTTGTTCTCAGCATAATTGCACAAGATTCGTTTTGTTCCTGCTCTCCAGTAAAATCAAACGGAGGCTTCAATAGGAAAAGGGAATAACCGCCCAAGTCTCTGGATTTTGCTGGATCGAAGTCGGGACTCTTTCAACCATCCCACGCCCTTCTGCAGGGCCCAGCCCAGACGAACTTAACTTACCCTAACGAGAAAGAGCTCCTTTAATTACTTTCACTTTCCCTTCTAGTCGTGTAAAATGTTCATCATGACTCCCGAATTGCTAAGTCGGCAGTGGATGTTTTCACTATCCCAAAATCCCGGGTGCAGCAGTCACCCAATTTTGTTGGACGGATTTCGGAAAGCAGGAAGTTTTTCAGGGTGTAATAATGGCTGCATATTGACTGCGGTCCGGCAGCAGTGCAGTGCGGCATACCAGGGTCTATTTGGAGCAATTTCACTCTCGTTTCCAGTTCCAAAGGAGCTCCAGTTACAACTGGGTCTGCGGCGAACTCCAGAGGTTGGAGACATGCCCACTCGTGGTCCTCCCCGAAGTACATAGTCATTCATTTGCTCCATTGAGAAAAGCATTTCATTCACTGCCAGAAAATCATTCTCAATGTAGCAAAGGAGCTCCATGGTACCCCGCTTCTTGTGCCCCACAGCCAGTCAGCCGGGACTCCCAGAGACAAGTGCTTTTTTTTTTTTTTGGGGAAGTCCTTTCCTCCGCTGAACGACGGAATATTTACTGACTGTCTACAAACAGAGTCTGGGCTGTATCCCTCAGGTCGGAGCCGAGGTTATAAAGTTGGTGGTGACGCGGCACACGACCGACCTAAACCAAGGTGTACGAAGGTAGGAAAAGTGCCCCAAGTAGGCTGCTTCATTATGCATGCCATCAAGATAGGCATTATTCTGCCCACCTTGTGGGATTCGTCGGGTTTAGTTCGCCGGCGGGAACATATTTCAAAAAGGTGTGATGTAACAACAGCTAAGTAAGTCTTCTGTTTCTCTTTTAAGCAACAAAACAAACTGCTAATTTACCTGAATGAGGCGACATTTTTGAAGAGAGACGTCTTTTTTTTATAGTATCACCGCATAAAAGCATCTCTCGCAGTCTTTTCCTGTCGGTCGTGCTAATTTAAAGCGCGACACCTTTTGAGGAATTTCCAAGGAGTCCGGACAAGTGGCACTTAAGAGAAGTAAATGGAGTTTTTGAAATCAGAAGGGAAAGGTTTCTCATTTCTAGTTAACATAATTTTCAAGAAGGAATCTGGAATCTAATTATACTAGTGAAACGTTAAGAGGCTAGTTTTACGAGAATTTACTTAGATTATTACATTTTTTAAAAGAAGAAATTGAATATTAACTTGAAGTTAAGTTGGAGTCTAATGAGTTCCACGGATTTTGTATTATCGTACAAGTATTTCTCAAAAACTTAAATTCCAAAAATTAGTTAACTTCCAGCAGTTTTAAGTCTGCCAAAAAGTGATACTTAGATTTTTATTTTCATGATTTTCTCGAAATTTTTTATTTCACATCGGTGGAGTAAAGAACTCGATAGCTAAATTTAACAGATTCAGTTTTAATTTTACAGACAAGTTACCAACAATATTCCCTACAAGTGTTAGTAGTATAAGATTATTTCGATGCACTGCCCCATTGCTTTTTAAATAAAGTTATTAGGTTCCAATTTTGCATTGAAACACAATTTTTTTGTGTTTCAAAATGCTCTAATTTTGCTTTTAGAAAACTTCTTTAATTTTTTCGATTACGCTAGGTCATATACCATACTTGCATTACTTTACGTGCTCTTTTATTGGTCTCAAGGTGGTCTTACTCTTTGATAATTAAATTAACATGATTGGAAAACAAAAATAAAATTTTCCATTAATGTGTTTTTAATTTTGATAACCTTTTGAACTTTCTAAAGTTTCCTCAAATTAATGTTTAGCCTACTCTAGTAATATGTAGTACATATGCACTTTACTTATTATGTTTAATTAATAACTTTCTTTATTTTCTTTTATTCGATATCCGACTTGAGATAATTTTAAGAAAATAGAGTAATAATGAGAATAACAATTTGCGTGTAAGTAGTACAAGTGTTTTTAGATGTTTTTCTATTTATCCTGATACTATGTCGATAGCTTGAACAAGAAGCAGTCTTTACTAGCGCTGGTATTTTTTTCCAGCTATGCAGATTTTTTACCTGTTTTCATGAAAAGGTTTTGACATGAATATAATAAATGTACAAAATGCATTTTCATGTAACTTAATTAATTGAATAGCTTTTCTTCAAGTATTAATTAAGTGTAACATTTTGAAAGTCATTTTTCGCTATTTTCAAAATAAAACGCCGAAAAATTAGAGGATTAGATCAGAAATTTATGGTCATATACACCATTTTCTGGGAGAATTAAAAAATTTCGCTTTTCACTGAAAATCGTCAATTGTTCAACCGCACGAATTTGCTTTAATCGCATTCCCCGTGGGTTAGCACCTAGTTGGTGGCGTCCCGACGACACTGATGAATGGAAGGTTGCACACGGTTGAAAATCGAATCGCACATGAGGCTCGAAAAGCAGGCCGACGAAAGATTTTTAAATGCTACCGTACACCCACCACCAGAAAGAATCTCAGGTGTGTTTTACTAGCCATATCCATTCAGGTGGCGAAAAAAAGAAACGACCTGAAAACAAATCTCATTCGATTTGGTGAAAAGAAATAGTGTCACGTTCAAATTGCGGGTCGATAAACACTTTGAAGCCGGAACGTATCCTACAGCTGCAACTAACGCCTGGAATTCTTAAATCCGAAGCATGTAAGTGCGGTGTCCCCAAATTAAAAATGCTTTCCTTCACAGCCATCAGGCTGCGGATAGAAGGCTTACATTGATTAAATTCCACCTGGTGAATGAGGTGAGAGGTGATTCTTTTCCCCACTTGGGAATAAAATGCAATTGTCTTTACCACCTCAACCAGACATCAGAGTCTCTTCTCTCGCCTTGAATATCTTAAAGATAATGCATCATGTTTCAAAACTTCTTTTAAAAGCATCTTCTGAACTCTACACTAGATGAATTAAAAAGTCTGTAAAATTATTTTAAAGTAAACTGTCCGCACCTTAGTAACGCAATTTAAAGCAAAGAATTTAAATTTATTTAAGAAGAATGCATTTCTTAGAGGATGCCCCCCCATAAATGAATTACTTGAGAGAAAATCGAATTAATTTTACAGGTATCTCACAACTGGAGCAATTAAAGCGCAAACCGGATGTTCAGAGTAAATTTGTTATACTTTTTTTTCGATATATTTTTATTTTTCACAACAGAAGCGATAAAAAATTGGAAAAATTGGATATTTCTCGGGTTACACAATTTTCATGCTCGAGGTATGGGACGATTAAGCAATAAATAAAAACCAAAAAAAATTCAGTTACATGCCCCGATCACCAAGTGAAATCACGGATCCCCGAATCCCTTGAACAAATAAATTTTTTTTTTTTATATTTCGGAAATATTTTAATAGTGTCAGAAATGTTAAACTTCACAGGAGACAAAGCTTTTGGGGTTTCGCTTTGATAAGGCAAATGTGACACCGAACATTATCAGACTTAATTGCTTAATTAACTCGATAAATTAACAGTGCTCGAGTGACATCATAAATGTTTTCTCTTTTTCCGTGTAAGTAATGCCGTGATGCGCTTGGATTAATATGCCAATAAATAAAATGGGTGGAAGGTTTCAAGCTGTACTTCCTCCTCCTTTAATTCCAATTTCAAGCAATTTTATGTAATATTGTAAAAAATTCTAATCCTTACTCACGCGAAAACCAAACTGAGTTAATATTTTCCCACATTTACCCAGTTTTACCGCTCTACCGTAACACCGCTAGCCTCCTTAGGCTTTTCGTACTTATAATTTTCGATAAAAGTTTTGAATAAAATAATAATTACGCAAATTCACGCGTTTCAAAGTTTTGCGTCTACAAATATATTTTTTAAAAAAAAAGAAACCCTTTTGTAAGTCGATTAAAAAACATTAGCTAGTAATTGATAAAAATATTAACTCTGCACTTATTCTCTCTATAGTAGCTACTTTGTTTCAGTTAATTACAACAACCGAAATCTATACATATAGAATAAAATATGTGTTCACTATAAAAATATACATTACTGTTCAGATTGTATTAAGATTTTGCATAGACATTTTTGTAATTCATAAAACGATTTGAATTTTATGTCTGTCTGTTTGTCAATGCTAATTTCGGAAAGAGCTAGACCGATTTCGATGAAACTTTAACTGGAAGATACATAAAATAGTTAGTCAGGCATAATTTAGACTATTTTTTGAACATTTTATTTCTTCGCTAGATAAATCTACACCACTATTGCAATTGTGATCAAAATTTGCATATATTCTTTTTAGTGCGCTAGAGAAAACTCATGGATCTGAAATACGGATAAGATGGCACATTTCAAAATATTGGCTTCAAATTTAAGTGATTTCTATGAAAATTGATATAAAGGTGCTTTAAGGGTTATTGGTTCTGAATCTACTTACAAATTACTATCACAAATTTTCAACTAGAAGTGTTTTGAAAAGAAATAGAAATTTTGGTGTTGGTGATTTTTTGCGCTGTGTAAAACTGCGCTTTATTTTGTTACGAAAACTGTTCCATGGTTATTTTTAACTAATGTATAATAATTGAAATTTAGGGACGTATAAATGAAAGAATTTTTCTATGATTGCACATTTCTATTTTTTTAAATTTATACATAAAACTATCCATCTTTAAAGTAAAACATATTCAAAATCACAAAAATGTTGAAAATGTTTTTTCTTTCTTCTACTATAACTGTGGACTTCGAATTTTTAGTATCGATTAGTTGAACAAATTATTTAAGTAATCTTCACGGAAACTTTGAAAATATTTTTATGTTTATGCTAATGTAATTCTTAAAATCTTAATATTATACACGTAATAATTGCAAACTTTGCAATTTGAATTTTTTTTGCTTTACTCAGTGCGATATTTAATTATTAGATATGGCAAATTATGTCACGTAATCGTTTCGATAGAAAATTGCTAACTCCGCAAAACAGCTAAAATGCAATTCGAATATGATTCAATCTGACTAGTAATTTTCTTTTTTTTTTTTTTTTTGGTAATTTAGACAACTTAATAATTGTCCCACGTAAGTTGCCTCCTATCGAAAGACTATGGAAACAATTTTTTCAATCCACGGAGTGCATCCAATAAATTCTATTTCCTGGACATAATAATAAAAGTGACATTCAGAAAAACCTGCATTTCCTCTACCTCTTGAGCAGCCGGAGGGTTTCTGTTACAATGATTGCTTGTAATTGGAATGGAATAGCGGTGGCTCAGTGCATTCGCCTTCTCTTGCAATCATGAATCTTTCTTTTAGCTTTAAAATTTAAATTTCTGATGTAGTTAAACATTTAATTAACTTTTTCAAATATTAATTACGGCAGTAATGAATTTATTTACTTTTTGCGATTAATCGATATCGATATTTTATTAATTTCAAATATTTACTCTAAAGTATACTCTATGTAATTTTTCATATTTTAGTAAGATCTTTTTCGATCTATTTTATCGATAAAACTACTATACATAAATGATTTATATTTAAATATCCATATATCAAAAATGCAATCATTTTTACCAAATACATTTCTCGATATACTCATTATTTCCCTTTACGAGTATTTCGGTTAGCTTTAACTGAGAGTTTTTTCAAGATTTTTAAATTTTCCAAAATATGCCTGAAAGAAGCAGGAGATTTTAGCGGATTAAGATTAAACTTGGCACAAAAATAGTTTAGGATTGAATTTATAAATAAATCCGACACAGCCATTGTTGTGAGAAAGTTAGCAACGATATTTTTACTGAAGTAGAAAAGTTACAACGGTCGGTTTTTGGACTGATCGGTTATATGTGAATAGTTTTAGTAAATTTGCCACTAGCAAATTAAGGATCAGTTTATCCAAGAGGTACTAAAATTAATTTTGGCATAACTTTATATATTGAAAAGTCTTTTATATTAAATTCTGCTATGATTGTAAAATTAATTGTAATTAGACCATTTTACGAAGACTTGCGATTTGTATGAAATGTGTGAACACAAACTCCGGAGACTCAATGGATGGGTCTCTAACAGACCGTAGATGAATTACAAATGTGTGAATTAACCTTTATACGATTTCGAAAGCTAGTTTTTAATGTACTATAAGTAGGTATCTACCAAAAACGTCTATTAGAATTGCTCGAAAAAAAAACAATAATTGATCAGCGACAAGACTCGAATCTTCGACTTTCGAATTAGTGCTTCGCTGCTCTAACGAACTGAGCAGCTATTCATAGGCATTTTGAATCAATCGATCCCATATTTATATGCAAAATTTCATAATGGTGGGAAACATAAAATGTAAAATTGGTTTTGCAGTTGTTACTACTCAATACGATTCACTTCAAATTATCCTTCCGCCGAAATGAAATAGCCCTTCAGCTGCAGCCCACTCCCAAGTTAAGTTCAAAGATGAAAAGTTTAACCGCGACATGAACTTTTGAGGGCGAGAGATATAGAGCCATCGTCGTAATGAGTTTTACAACGAGGCAAAAATCTGCCGAAATTGAGCTCGTTCGGATCGTTGCGTGGTGTATCTGGCACCCAAAACACAATTCCCCTGTTAACCGCGGCACTTCACATTGTCACGGCCAAAGAATTTTACGGAAAAGCCGCCCACTTGGCTTTGTTGAAAGGTGCTCATCGTGGGTCGAGCAAATTGTTTCGGTTTTGGCTTCTTCAATTAAATAGTATTTTTATGATATTAACCCCTGACCCCGATAAGGTGGGAGGTGGATTTCGTATTGGCTTTATAACAATTCTATTAGAGCCTAGGCGTTAAGTAGGTTATTTTTACCTTTGAGACAATGCGACTGTCCTACTGTTTTTCAAAGAGGTATATCAGCTGGAAATAATGCAAAAACTTATTACATTTATAACATTTTACAAAAACTACAGATATCGAGTATTGGTGTATTTTTAAATCAGAGTCGGATACTTTAAGAAATCATGAAGCTTTAAAATACAAGCCAAAAACTGTAAAAAATGTTAAGAGATTTTTAAGGGATCTGCCATTTTTCTTTAAATCAGTTAAAAGAGATGTGACCTTAGACTTTTCTTTTACGCATTTGAAATCAAATTTATTGTGGGGCTATTTTAAAGACCGTTGATTCCATTTGTGGTACTAAAATAATAAATTTTAAAAAGGAACTTCTAAATCATAACATCATAGCATAATTCAAAATGAAATTACAATTATATTCTACTAAAAAACAGAGGGATCTAGAAAACTGTTCCGAATAATGGAATAGTTCTAGTTGAAACGTTTGATAAATTGCTAATTTTTAGGAATTTTCTGATGTAATAAAAGAGTAGTAAAATAAAGGTGCATTTCGTATTAGAAAATGACAGCGAGGTATTAATTTAATAATTAATTTAATATCAAATTCTTAAAATAAAAGTAGAAATAACCCAAACGATAGTTTTATGATGAAAACGAGTTTAGCGTGTTAAGTCTACTACTACTATTCAAAAGGTCAGTATATAGTACATACCTATTAAATATGTAAAAAGTAAAAAGTAGAGTTTTTCCACTTTTTGCAACCAGAACATGAACCCTTATTAAAGTTAAGAGCGTGTTGAGCATACCAATGATCCAGTCTCATGTTTGCTTTCGAAAATAAGTAATTTATAAATTTTTTATAAAGTATTTTCTGCATTGGAAATTGGACAGAGTCTATCTAAAGATAAATGGAGAAAGTAAAAAAGAATTTTTGAGTAAGTACACTTGTCACTCTATGGGTACAAAAACTTTATCATATCTGTTTTTTGGCTGACCAGTTTACGTGCGCCAAAGTTACTAAAGTTTATCTTAATAGGTATATAAATGAAACAATAAACGTACGTACCAAAAGTCATATTTTTTCGTCTCTAACAAAATAAATTAGCTTTGTTAAAAATTCAAAAATGGCATAGCTTTTGAATTTGGAATCACGTATTGTTGCTCTACTTGAAACTATTAAGTAGGTAAGCTGATGAGAACTAACTATAGGTCTGCGAAATAATATATTAAAATTGGAGTCCAATTTGGTCCAGTTTTGTTAATTACTTGCGCCAGATCGAGAAAATACATTATAAATTTTGCCAGAAGGGTATGAGGGGACATTAATTTTAAATAGCTAGAAAAGCTTAACTTATAGAAATATGGTGACAGAATTTTCACAGTATATTTTAGAATACCTCCCAAAACAGATTATAGTAACGCCAAAATTGTAAGTTTCGCTGGGGGAATTATTTATTAATTTTTATTTTTATTGTTAAGGATTTCAAAAGGGAATATTCACAGTATGTTTTGGGGTAAACTAAAAAATCGTTTCCTATAAAGCTATAAAGTTTTGGGATATTTTCCCATTTAGAGGATGATATGTTAAAAAGTATAATATTAGAGACTGTAAAAAATACTTTGATTTTTGAAGAAAACTTATATGAGGCAAGTAGTGTGCCAAAAAGCAGAAAAACCAGAATACAATTGGCCATGGTAGGCTTCAGCTGGATACCTTTCATCCAATCAATGGAATGAATTTTTGCGCCGATGGATACACCTCAGAGAAAATTGTTCCCGCAGTATTGAGCTGGTTCTTTTTCAGCGAGTGTCACTTTAACGAATTTATTTGCTTAAGAGCCCTATGCGCTGCACTTTTCGCGTATCAATAAACCCGGTGCAGCGCACCATCGAGGCTGCACAAATGTCCCAACGTCCGACAAGAGGCCAGCTATTGGCGATATTTTTTCGGTGCTTCAAAACTCCCTCCTAACAGCAGCGAGTTAGCGGCGAGCAGAGCAGTCAAATCCGCACCGATTGTGTTGCATTACTCAAACAAGCCGGCCTCCAATCCAACCTCTGCTTGGCACACCTAGCCTACCTGTTCGGTCTGTCGCCGAACTATTTACTTTGCTCGTCAAAGCGGCTCCCCGGTTAATGGATTCGGGCGCATCATGTATGCATTTTTGTGCATGCACCCATAATCGGCGATCGCAACTCCGGCAGCATAGGATCTAATGCTGTCCCGAGATTTTCTCACAATTTCCATGATTTTTAATATGTTTTATCAAAATATGTAATATTCTGGTTGTGAGATGAAATCTTTTTAGATATTTCGCGTGCAGCTCCTCTCTCCCCGCGATGTGCAGGTGCATTCCGGTGGGACAGAGCCCCGTCACAGTCCTATTTATATCCATGCGGCGGACTAATTTTTTTAAAGAGTGGCCAGACATTTTATGCAAATTATTATTTTGTACAAAATGTACCGTGAACATTTCACCAGCTATAAAAGCTTTTCTTTTTAATTTTATACAAAATCTGTGGTGTATTTTCTTTTTCCTATAAAATACTTTTAATAATTGGAACATCACAGTTTTATGAATTTTATGATTGAAAATCAAAAATGTACGCCAAGGTAATCAGGAGTGATTGCGATGTGTATTTACAGATGTTATTAATTTGTACCCTTTAATTTTTATGTGATATGTGGAGGGATTTATTCATTTGAAAGACAATTGTTTGCCAAACATTTGTATTTTTATACTAAATGGGGATTTTATTTTTATATAACATAAACCTTTTTAGAAAATGCGACGTAGAAAAATTTTGGATTAGTTAGAATAACTTTTTTTGTATATTCTTCCCTACACTGAAATGTTTCATGTTTAATTTAAATATAAATATGAAAAAAAAACATCTTTATTTATTAAGGGAGAACACTATTGCCAGGAGTTGAAATAATTTGTCTTTTCTTGATTATATTTTAGTAACTAAATTATTTATTTATGATTCAGCCAGAAGATATACCAAGGTGGTGCAAAAGTTGTCGCCCGATGTTTTTGGCTGTAATTTTTTTTAATAAATGAAAAACTTTAGTTCTGCTTTTGGATTGTGTTTATTTCATGTGCTTTCCATTAACTCAAGAAAATGATATCGGCCAAGTGGCCGCCGCTAGAATTGATAATCATACGGGCTCGATTTATGGCATTTTCTATCACTCTTGCCAGAATTTCCGGCGATAGATTCTCGCATTTTTAACGGATATTCTCTTTGAGGGCTTCAAGAGTCTGAGGTTTGTTAACATAGACTTGTAATTTAAAGAAACCCTAGAAAAATAAGTCTGGAACGATTAAATCGGGCGATTTTGCCGGACAGCGTAAATCACCAAAACAAAGGATTAGGCGACCCGGAAATGCAACCCTCAGAATTTCGAAACAATTATTCGACGTTCTTGAGGAATATACCGGATTCATTTCTTGTTGACGCGTATTTTGTATCTGTTTACTTCACAAATGTGAAAGCAAAATTGATATTTCTCGCCATTTGTATAAATTATAGCATCTTCCGATAGGATGATGAATTTTGCTCCACCTTTCATTATTATATCCATTAAACTTGCTTTATACTTGCTCAACCCAACCCTCCAATGAACCATTCAGTCTGCCCCTCTAGTCATAGTAGGTTAATTTAATTTAGTTAATTTAGTATTTCTTATTGTTATTGTTTATTCTTATTTATCTATGTAGCTTGTATTAAACGAAAATAAATAAAGCTTACTTATGTTATGTAAAATTTTGTGTAGAAAACTTGAGAATTGTAGCTAGAGAAAACGCATTTAAGAATGCAACTTTGTAGGCTCACTGCTCTTACTTAAAAGACTGCAACTTCGTTATTTTTATGAATTCATACTTAAAAGTGTATGACACAAACTGTTAAAAGTATACTTTTTCGTGAAAAGTCGTGAGCCTACTACAGTTTTGAACAAATTATTTAAAACTTAAATATTGTGGTATTATTTCTGCTTTAAAGTCTCTTCGTAATTATTTTTTTTAAAATTTTGCGTATTTATATCTTATATTGAGCAATTG
Source organism: Philonicus albiceps (assembly GCA_963969385.1). Taxonomy (NCBI): domain Eukaryota; kingdom Metazoa; phylum Arthropoda; class Insecta; order Diptera; family Asilidae; genus Philonicus; species Philonicus albiceps. The sequence goes on along the minus strand of OZ017776.1, from coordinate 11,409,487 downwards.
TTAAAAATTGAAAACAAAAAATCCAGAATTTAAACTGTTTGTAATCCATAAGATAATTTTGAATTACTTTTGTGTACACCTGAGAATCACTGGCATTTTAAAAGCATTACATAAAAAACTATTGTGGTCAAATGGCACGCAACTCATCAGAATATCTCCAGGACATAATTGCCCTGTTGAGAGCAGCGAAACGAATTTAATCCTTTTTCAGCATTCACAATTCGGTCTACTGGCGAATTTGCGGCATTTCGCATAGTGTTGAATCATTTTAATTAGTGCTAATGTAAATTTTCATAATTCCCTTCGCCGAGCGCCGAAGCCATTAATTCGTGCAATTTCATAAAGACAAAACCAACGACAAGTAAATTGACACAGAGGCCCGTGAACATCCCGGGAAAAGGAAGCTTTTGTTCCTGAAACAAATCCTTTTCTAAAAGGGCACGGATAATTTGTTAATGAACCTGGTTTCCTGGAAAGTTGAATGTTTTTTTTTTTTTGGAATGTTGCCTTGCTGTAGAAATATTTTATTTATAGACGGAATTTAGGTGCTTAATAATTTCTTATTATTTCTTTTGTAATAACATTCTCTTGTAGTTACAAAGTCACAGTGTTTCATTTTATACCTCAACAAGGCCAATGATTCCAAACAATTTGTAAAGCTATTAACAATTACATTTTGTGGAGTTTTCATTAGAATTTCTAATTTTGAAAATTGGTGATAGAAATTTTTGAGAAATTGGTACAATCTTTTGCTAAAAATTAATGAATTCGGCACATTTTAAAAGCAAATATGATATATATGATAACATTTCAATATTATTCAGATTATTTAACAACTTCACTACTCAATGCATCAGATATACCCATATAAGCCTTTTGAAACACACTCATAGGTCAAATCTTCCTAGTCATTTTCGAATATATTTTTTAAACTGAATGAACTTTGACTTGGAAATTGAAAAAATTGTTAGAAATATTAAAAGCAAACAGATACGTTTTTCCTTTGGTATTTCATAACTTAGAGGTGTATTCAACAACGTCTTCAAGAAAAACGATATTTTAGTCTTAAAGTTAAAACTTAAAACTGAAAAGCTGACTTCTATTTTCAAGTAAATTTTACGAAATTTCAATGTTAAATAGGGAAGCACAACCGATAGACAATAATTTTTTAAAGGCTTTAATTCTCATTAAACTTAATTGAGATATTTAGAAAAACAAATTCAGTAAAATTAATACAAGAGTTTACATTTAAAAAAATGTGCAAGTTAAATTCGATGATTTTCTCTTATTTCAATTTGATTTAAAATCTTACCAAGATTTATTAAGCCGTAGTTAAATCTGGAAAGTGTAGAACCAATTTGGTTGATTTTGATAGTGTGATTTTGATAAAAACGCGTTTAAAAATTAAAGACGTAAGAGTTTCATAAATTTTTTGTAAAATAAAGTTAATATTTACAGAAAATATTCTCGAAAGGTATTTTGATTACATGAAATTCGCGAATAAGCACGTCTAAAATTTGCGACAGACTTCGAATAACACAGAAGACAATACTTCATATGGATCCAATTAACCGTGCTATTCGAGGGATACCTGTGCTGCTCAAAATATGCAAAACAAAACTAAATTTTTGTTTAAATTATGACTTAAAGAGTAAAATGAATGGAAATATCGGATTTAAATTTTAGGCGCTAAAACGGACACATCGCTTTTCACGTCGTCTACAAACGTTTCAACACCCTTTGGTGCAATCCGTCACGTCTGAGCAAAGTGAGACGATTCCCCGCCCTTTCACTATCGTTTGAATGCATGCGTTTTTCGCATATGAGTTTCATTCATGAAAATCTTACAAGGGGACGAAACCTCTTGAGGGCTTAAAAATGAAAACGCAGCTGGACCGGGACGGCCACCAGATTGCCGGGAAGCAAAAGGATGGGCTGCGAACGCTCCATAAAAATTTTCATTCTGGAAAATGCTCGCTTCATTCATCTGTTCGTTAAGTTTGCTCAGCACCCATCGGGGGGAACGGTGGAGGCTCATAATCGAGCATTTATATGCACTGCTCAAGCAATTTGAGATGAAGTCGCCTCCGACGAAACCCTAACGTGGCTTTCACAGGGTCTACCATCGTAGTTCGCTCAATATGGAAACCTGCAGATGGATATGGACCTACGACGGCTTAAGAGTGAAATTATGAAACAAGATCGCCGCAGACATTTAAAAAATGAAGCAGGGGAAATTGCAAACAGTTAAATTAAAACAAAAAAAAAAAAAAATGTGGAAAAAAGGAATGAATTCGAAAAATCTAAAAAAAAAACAAGGAAACGACAAGTGCAAGTCTTGAAGGAATTTCAGGGGCCACAGAATATTATTTCATATCAAGTTTGCAGTTGGCAGGGAGTGGGGATAGGGGGAAAATTGCGCGCCTGAGGCACGTTTTGCCCTTTTCTTAATATTTTTCACTGCACCAAATGAAGTTTTAATGTGTCAAGGATTGCTTACACCTCCCCCCCCCCGAGCACCCGCAGTGCAACGCTGATGCTATCAATCCATAGTGCGGTGAAGACAAACAATGGTCTAGACTCTAGACTTAATCTTCCTGCATGCAGCCACTGCAGGACGAACCTGCTCCGTGGTACTGGCATGCAAAAATGGAGGTGGTCAGGCATCAGGCATCTGCCTTCGTCCTCCAGAAAAAGTATGCGACACGGCAAACTTTTCTAATATTTTATAAGCATGCCTAAACTCCCGCACAATGGTGAGTGAAAATTTAAACGGTCTTTATTTATTTATTTATCTTTTTTAAATCCAAAGTTTCGTACTCCTCAAAATTAACTAAAGCCTACGTACCTATTTTGAAAAAAAAAAACTATTTACAAATTTTCTTGGGGAATTGTCAAAATCAATTTTAGGAAAAGTTCCTCTTAAGAAGTTTACATTAAGCTGTAACGGGTGATGCAATGCACCTGCACATGCTTGTCCGTGTATGGGTTGTACTATCTAAGGAATCCGAGCATCCTTTCGGATCTCCTCAAGAAGCAATTTAATTAAATTCGTTCCTTGCAAGTTTACCAGTTCGCTGGGTGATTTTTATTGCTACGTTGGAGCCCTCTGTAATTTTTGACGGGGCTGCCTCTGACTGGAGCACTCAATTTTGATGTGCTTAAGGTTAGATTAGAAGTAAGTTTTTGTTAATTTTACTTTTAAACAGTTCAATAAATCGATTAATCGACTACCGGTTTTTTATTTTTATATAATTATTTATTTTAAATCGTAATCTTCTAATGTACGTAGCAATAATTTTGAACTTCTATAGTTAGACAAATCAAATAAGTTACACTTGTATCTTCAAAATAATGAAACTATCGATTATAATTTGCAGGGTGCATTTTTAATGTTTTCTGAAAGGTAAGGTAAAGTGGCCCCTAAGGAAAATTTGTCGTTATCTTTTAGGGCCATTAACTTACTACAATGATTTATTTACATGTGATTAAATTGTGACCTGTAACTGCAACTGAAGAAATTGTGGTTGACTTAATTTAGTTGCTATAACAACTTTTTCTAATCCCCAATACTATAAATGAAGTCACTGGGAACAAATAACGATTAGTTGATAACTCAAAAGGTTAAAAGAAAAATTCAATTACTGCACACATATTTTTGCAACCATAGAATAAAGCTTGCTCTAATAAAAAAATATTAAGTTTAAGACATTTTGTTTACGGCACTAATTCATGCCAGGAAATAAATTCGTGGAATTTTCACTCAATATAATTCACATGTTCAGCTGTAAAGTCTTAAGTAATTTTATAATTCCTAAACCGAAAACACCTATAGCGTGCGCAAGGGGAATGGGGAAAGGGCAATGCGCAGATTGCCTATAACCTTAATTTTTATACAAGGAGAAGGGACGAGGTCAATTGCCCGCCCTACCCTCTCCAATTTTTTAGGTAAGTAAAATACCCAACAACTTATTTTGGAGAAAATAGTGCAATTTATACAGGATTCAATAATAATTGATATTTTAACTAAATCAATTTAGTGTCTGTACCAATATACCAATTACTGTAATTATTTTGTTTGTGTGACCATACGATAGGAATTAAAATACAATATTAAAATAGTTACTTCAATAATTTTACGTAGTGATTAGAAATATTATTTGTTGTTACGACAAGTTAATAAATTTATTTTACGCCTTATTTTACTGAACAATATAAAAATATTTTCAAAATCCAATTACCTGGAACAGATGTGAGTAAATAACTTATATAATTATGTCAAATTTCAATTCGATAGCATTAGTACTCTTCGAGATAACCTACTTTAATCTAATCACATAAGTTCTTGAAAATCGTAAACCGCGACAATTTGCTTGGATACCCGTCTACACCGATAGATATGTCTCCAATAAAAAGTAAAGTAAACTTATTTAGGGATTCCATCATTAAGCCAATTAATCACAGAGTATCTTAATACAGACCGTATAAAGATTCATCAAAATCGAGCTAAGTCAACTTAAATTGGAAATTTGATAAAGCTATATCTTTTAAAATTTAATACAATTTATTTATATTTAAAACTCTAAAAATACTAAATGAGTTAAGGTTTCAAAAAGTGAAAACCAAATTCAGAAGTTACTAATATTTATTTCGGAAAGATCACAATCTATCATTTTAAATTTTTCTCCCTATTATACCGCCGGAACAGTACCCTTTAATTGAACGATTTTCAATTTATAGATTTTAGTACCAACCTATGTTGAGGCTAACTTTTTTAAATATCTTGCAAGTACAACATCCACTCTCCGTCCAATTGATATTTTTGTCATAATTCCACAAATTAGTTTTAAAAAACAACTCAAAATTAATTGAAAGCCAAAAAAGTAGTTAGAAACGCTATACTTAAATGATATGCTTCATTCAGGTAATATAAATTCATATATTTTTAGACGTTAGTTATGTTTTGTTTTGTAAAACTATAAGAAGTGTATTAAAATTTTGATTAAGTAGCAGTTTTTTTTATCAGGTCCTCCAGAATTTCCGGAAAATTAAAAGTAGTAATAATAATTATAAACTAGACTTTATTTTAAAGAGCTAGAATCATTTTTAATCCCTGTTGTAATATTTCTATATCCCTTAACCCAATGTTTCTACCAAATTAATGAGTTTAAATTATATGAAATGTTGAGTAAGTCAGTTTGTAACATATATTTTGTGTCTTTTTCAGATACCCCAGCGTCAACATGATGACGACATCGGCAGATTTCTTTGGGAATCCATATGCATTATTTCGCGGTCCGCCGACAACTTTGCGGCCCCGCGAAAGTCCAGTTACATCGTTTGCACTTGATTTGCAAACAACTAATAAAAGGAACCTATCAGAAACAGTCCCCCCACCGCAGCCATCACCACCGAGGTAAGCAAGGAATGCACGGAATGAAATTTGGTCTTGGTCTTGCAACAGTACAAAATCTTTGCATACTATTTACATATAACTTGACTCGCTTAACAGCATCTCAATCTGAACGAAGTAGTAGTTTGCAAGTTTTCGAGAAGTTCGTTTGATTCCATTTATGCTCAGTAATATAACGATTTGCAATTTAACGTAGTGCTAGTCCTAGAGTCTATTACTCGCAATACTCTACAATGTATAAATTAACTCGCATACCGAATGTACAACCTGCATACAATTTAGCAATAGAACAGCCCTATCAAAATCCAGTCGAAAACTCTTCAATCAACAACAATTAATTGGCGCTATCAACATGCTTCAATCAACACGATTACACGCTCACACCGCGACACGGGTAAGTACCCAAAATTATACAATTTTTGAATGAGCGCAGCATCTTAGCAGCATCTTGAGGGAACGAACTAGTCTGCATGGTGTTTTGAAAAGCATTATCTCATAAGTAGTTTTCTTTGATTCATGCTCGACCGCTGTAGCGTTTAAGATCCTGGCGAATTTGTCACCAGACCCGGCGTGTTTACCCTTTTGGAGCGGAGCAACAGATCTCCCGGGGCTGTGTGGATTTCTGTGATTTCTGTAAGCGGCTGGCTGTTTGTTACTTTTGTGCACACACCTCCGGGATCCCCGGAAGTTGGACGGAAACTTTATCCGGCTGAGGAGCACCTACTTCCTGGCAAGCCGGGTGTGAAATCTGGGGATAAACATTAAGCTGAAAATTGAACTCAAATACAACAGTTGACGACTATTGCGGAACCCTGGAGAATTTAAATTGTTTTTCAGGTTTCAACCTCTCCACATTTCCTCAGGTCATTCCTTTTTGTGGACGGTGGCATTGCCCGAAAACTGAATTTATAGTTTTAAGAATATCGTTGTGTTTTGTTTCTCGATTAAGAACTTTAATTAAGGAACGCTATTTACACATTTCTCGTAAACAAGGAAGCAGCACAGTTCTCTGCTCATGATTACGAATCGAATTTCTATAAGCATTAGCTTGGAAAAGTTACATATATTGAACGTTTTTTATAAATGTTAAATTTACTACAGCATTTCTCACTCCAAATACTGAAACCAATTTGCTTTTTCATAACATAAATTTTAATTTTCGGAACATAACCATTTTATTTTCTCGCGAAAATTTAGTTTTATTTGTAAGAAAAATGAATAAAATTTTAAATATAGAGATTCATAAAAAATAAATGATATTTTTGATCGTTATACCACTTCAAGATTTATTTACAACATTAAAAATAACTAATAAATAATTGTAATAAAATTCCGAGACTAGATACTTTCTTCGCAATTAAAGTAGTTGGAAATTCGTACTATTTGCTACATTTTTCAAAATATTGACAACAAACATAAGCGGTATCTTCCTTTTTAATTTAATTCATAGTAACTGTTACCATCTTTAATACCAGGGTCTAAAACGCTTGCATGGTTTTCTAATTATCATTCATTATAATTGTATTGAACCTTTATTTATACTTTCATATTGAGAAAGTAAATAATCTAAAAAATAAAATTTATTAGTTTAAAAAAATTGCTTGGAAAAATAAATTAGAGTTTACGCGATGCTTGTGCAAATATCTAATTAAAACGTTCAATTTTTCCAAGTTTCTAGATCGATTTAACTCCTTGACACTAATTTCCATTAGTGCGTTTAAGGATTTTCAATTTAAACTTACTGATTACTTGAATTAGTACTGGAAACTTTTATTAGCTCTTCAAATATACATACAAATAAAACAAGAGATATATCTTCTACTAAATTCCCTGGCGCTGATTTATAGCGACCACTCAATTTACTTCCTGCTACAGAGTCCGGGCATCTCTAGAAGTTTTAAAACTCTAAATAAAAGTTTAAATGCTCCAATAACCGCGATTATGGAGCGCTTCCTGGATGCTGTGCCCTTCTTTGGCCTTGAAACTTTATTGCCTTTGACCCTGTGGACATCCTGGAAAGTGTGTAACTGGTACTAAATGCAATTTAAATCATTTGAAGTTTATAAAGTCACCCCCGACGGCTGTAGGTACTCTTTGGAGGCCGAAGTAAGACAAATGATTTGGGCCATGTTCTGGGTGTGTACATCAACAAGTTGACTTGTGTTGCCGCTTGAGTGAATGATATCATTACCATGGGAAGTAATCCGTTTATTTTCATTAACAAGAGCCGTAATTTCTATTCCTTAGGCTTAGATAGTTGTCAGTGCCAGAATGAGAATTTGAGTCTTGTAAACTTAAGTAATCAAAATGATTTTGAATTTACTTAGTAGAGGCTCGAAAAACTGTAAGTTTAAAAACGAAAAACCCCACTACACAAAAGCTGAAAACGAGCATAAAACATTATAGAGGAAGGCCAAACCCCTAATTCAATAACAAAGTTCTCTTATAGATATTGTGTTAAAAATAGTAGTAGTCGAAACTGAATTTTTTGGCTTCCGACTACAACTATTTTTAATCCAATACCTATGGTATTTAACCAGGGCTTTGACCTTCTTATAGAAGATGTGCTTGTTTTCAGTTTTGGCGTCATACATATATCGTATAATGCGCAGAGTATTAAAATGTATCAAATGATTCCTTACTTTCCAAAATTTAATAAGTAGTTTAGGTATTATGAGAGAAGAGATAATCATATCTACATACATAGACTGCTAAAATCATAACGCTTCAAATGTTATCCCCATCTTCAAACTATTCGAATATCCGTATATACAAAAGTTGAGATCCGGTGAATATCCCGATAATTTTAGGTTTCGGATAGTATTGGTAAATCGGATATCCGAATCTTGAAAAAACAATTAAAATTAAAGTGGTCTCATTACTGTTTGACACTAAGTTTATGCAACTTATGCAATTTCGCAAGGAAAACTCCAGACATGGTTTACACTTTTCCCTACGATTACTCACTAAAGGACCTATAAAATACCATACTTTTTTATGCAGACATTTTAGATATCAATACATATCTATCACAATATTTCCGTTAATATATGTAAGTTATTTTGTTTAATAAAATGTTTGTTTTTGTACGTGCGCCAAATTGACGCGTGACCGTAGAGATAGGTATAAAAAATTTTCAGTAAACCTAATGTTAAAAGTTACTTCTCCTTCTAAGCCAACTTCAGGGACACTTTTTGTGAACTTATATTTCTTTTTCCATAAAAAACTTCAACAAAAACTTGAAATAACTAATATTACAGCATACAATAGACAATTTCTACTTGAAAATTTAAAATGCAATCGAAAGACACAAAATGACAAGCAATATGTTAAATTTTAAATATTTTAAAATATAGTCCAGTAGAAGAAAATGATTTCCATTCTACATTTTTACATTTTATGCAATCTAGCCATTATAGAGATTCTAGAAATTATGAAAAAGTAACAGGCTTTTGATTTTTAGCAGCGAACGAAGAACTTTTGTGTACAATAAAATTTTAAAGTAAATCATAAGTAGAATTAGTTGTATAGGTTCTATCGATAGTAAGGACAATTAAACCACAGCCGCACTAATGAAATCGACTCCTTTTCTCGACCCAAACATTCTGTACATACATTTTTTGAAATTTGCTTATTTTAAGCGAGCTCTATCCTCAAAAAATTATTTCTACTTATTTGAGGAAGACACAAAAGTTTTCCTTTTGCTATGAACTACCTTGTTCCAAGTGAAATATGAAAGTTTATATTTTTTGCGTACTATTTTTTTATTCTCTCGCAATATTTGTAAAATGTAGAGAAATTTTGGAGCTACGGTATGAAAGGCGTTTCGAAATTTCAAGTATAAGAAATATGTGTAAAGATTCGAAATTGGGAAATGCATTTACCCGACAGTAATAGGATCTCAAATTCTCAACTGCGTTGTGTCTATAAAAGTAATTTTAACAATAAGAACTGCATATTACATTAAAATCAAAAATACTACTTTTAGCAGATCGCAATCGTCAGAAGCCCTGTCTGAACAAAATTTCGAATCGATACGGAAATCATTTTAAGAAAATTGGTTTCCTTATGCAAGTTAATCGGTCTGCTGAATGAGATTAGTGCATTAAAGGAAAAAATCGAAAACGGAAGGAAGTTAAACGTCTGCTGGTCCGCTAGAGCTCGAATGGGGGCTCTTCAAACGTTGACATGAGACTTCCACAAGAATGATCCTCTTTTGGGTCCCATTGGAGCAGCAGCACCCGTTCATTTTGCACTATTTCACCCGGCTGGCGTTACACCGGCGTGTGATGCGAAATAAAAACACCATCGGGAGCAGAAAAGTGGATAAATAGGAGCAACAATCGGGGGCGAGCAGATCCTGGCAAAAAGTAAATTCCAATTCCCTGGTGCACCCAAACCCAAGTGCTCATCATCGTCCACAGCACTTTCATTCATTTGTGGAGTTTCTGGCGCTGGGACTGGATGGGGCCGATTCAGGAGGAGCAAGAGTGTCAGGAAGCTCGGCTGCACCATGTGTGCTGAAGGATGTGCTGCTCCCGTCGGTGGCTCGGCGGTGCTTCCATGGCTCCCGATCCCAACAATGGGGCCCACAGGAGGTGTTCCTGCACACTCGTTGCCGTACATCTCGGAAGCAGGGTAATCTTCAACGGCTGCCGTACAGAGGGTATCACGGTTAAACCAGAAATTTGTTGATAAATGCATTTCCTCAAATTTATTCCCCAATAGTGAAAGTCCCGCCCAACGACGTGCTTTCAGCGCCTGGATCTGGATGCTGGATCCTGGAGCTAATGCTTCTGCACCGAGGACATAGTTTATCTGGATGCCTAAACTTGTTGTTCTTCTTGCGGTCCCGGCACCTAGAGGTGTTTCGCAGCCACTTCGCTCGTCGGAAAGTTGATTTGTTAACTGGGTTCTGCGGGGGAATATTTTGTCTTGTTATCGCACGACTTCCCGAATGACGGACCGATTCGGTCGTTGGAGCTGCACTGTTCTGTTCTGTCTTAATTTTGGAGAACATCCCCCCAAAATACAGAAAATCCCAGAATTAGTAGATAACTTCAAAACTTTGATCTAATTGGACGCTCGGTTCTAAGAGCATCCATTTGCCCAAGCGAATTGTACTCGCTTCAATGAGTTTTGAGTCGTTCGATCTATTCCTAGAATTATTGACTGCATAAATGTTTTTAATGCTAGCTGGTTGAAAGTTTCCTTATAAGCTATAAAAACTATGCAATCTATTAAATAATGCGATATTTTAGAAGGGGTTTAAAAAACCGGCCAATTGGTGGTTGTCCTTTCACTCTACCAGCATTTAAAATATAACGTTTTTTTTCTAAAGTACAATTAAGCATCATTTTTCGATCATATCGAAAGCCAACGTACTAAAAATTTGCTTGGGTTTTGATGAAAAACTAAAAAACGGTTTTGTACTCTGTACTTCTTTACAAATACAAAAAAATACTTTTTTTAAAAATTAATTTATTTTTAAATATTGGTGTATAATCTAAATCGGTTTTTTTATAATGAAATCTGCTCTAATATTTAAAGTTTCGAATGAATTGCATTCATTTTCATGGAAGATCCATAAAAACTGTTTCTATCAATCTATCTAAAATTAAAATTTTAGCAATCGTCAAAACCATGGTTATGCTTTTGTTTGCTTAGTAGAATGCTAGATAATCGAAGAAAATGTATAAATTTCGACGAATCACTTCGATATTGATTTATAAAACTAATTGAAAAAATTTAGTTTAATTGTTAGTCATATCAGGTCTGTCAATGAAATATGTTTTAAATATAATTTGCAAAAGATACCAATCAATTTAGTTTTCGTGTTTTTATTTTTATTAAAATTAAATTATATCTTTCTTTTATTCTGCAAAGTTACAGCTAAGAAAAATATATCCCAAATATATTTGCTGTTATGTGAAATGGACAAAAGATCATCAGACGTTCTTTTACTTTAGAATTGTAAAAGTTACCAAAACTTAATTCCTACCGGTTTTATATTTTAGTAAAAACAGGCTTCTCAATTTTTTCGTTTCGACCCATTTGTTAGCTGTGTAAAGAAAATTCAAACAATTATGATTATTTTCTGAACGTGGACAGACTTTTTGCATTCTCAGCACTGTCACCATAATGAAAGTTTGTGCAAAGTTCAAAAATTGAAATTCAATTTTTGTAGAATGTAAGTTAACTCAGTTCGCTTTGCCTACCCCCGTCTGATGTTCACCCGAAACGAAGTTAGTCGTTTTAGTTAGTGCCTCCCAAGCCCCAGTGCCGCACTAAGTTCCTCTGTAAGATATTCCATCTTTCCTATCTCGATGGGAACTTCTCCAATTTAGGTAGCCGCTGGAGAACTCCTCGAATTGGTTCATTTAATTTTCATCGAAATTAATTCTAATTAACTTAAGGGAAGTGATAAGGCTGCTTGCTGCTATCCCAAAACTCCTTCAGTAGTCAATGGAAATTATTCTTTCCTCTTTCGGGCAGTTTGTCTGATGTAAAACAGCTTAGCAGAGAGAATTGTTTGCATTTTGTGCAATTATCCTCAGAATTGCTTACTTTCCAAGAAGCAGCAACAGTTCGGAAATTGTATTAATTATAGTTGAACACTTGTTGTAAACACAAATAAATGCGGTTTGGAATGGAGGGTTCCTTGTAAATGATTCATTCTTTGGAAAATTTACTTTTACTTCATATAATTTTAGTAGGTGCGTTATATAGAATGCTTTTTTTAGTTAGAATAATAATCAAGTTTGATGAATTCCGGTTAAAGTGTTTATTTAGCATTTAATTAAGAAATACCTCTTGATTTTAATTTTATGTTCGTAATTATTTTTCAAATACTGCACTAAGAAATTTACAATTTAGTACTGGTTTCCAAACTCACGTTTACCCAATAACAACCATTTTGAAATTTTATTTTTAATGGACAGAATTTGCTTTCTCATGGAAAATACGGGCATTTCTTTTGTAAATGACAAGTTTAAGTTAAAGTGATCTTAAATCATTATAGCCTCATAGTCTTTCAAGTTTCTAACTCAATGCAATAAAAATATTGATCCTTTTAAACCGTATTTTGATACCAAAAGAATGACTCATTGACCATTAAAATCTACACCCGTTGACCTGGAATCATAAGCTTGAAAAAGGTTTCATGGCACCAGTAAATAGTTAGTTTGTAATTCTAAAACAAAGTTATATGTCTGTTTTAGATATTGCAGTTGGTGAAGAAAATATAAAACAAAATCTATGATTATGGTATGTTTGTTTTTCATAAATTACCAAATCTATATTAAGTATGGAACCCTCTGTATTACGCGTAAAAAATACTTCTCCTATATATGTAATCGGTTTTACCAGTTTATAAATACCAATTGTTATCAATAAATAAACAACAATGCATTCGATGTTGCTCATCCATATTTTTACCATAAAACCAGTTTTTCATTTCTGTATTATACAAACATTTTAGAAAAGGGAATTTAAAAAACGTAATCGTAAGCAAATATAAATATAGCAAGACAAATTAAATTATTATTTGTATTTTAATTACAATTCAATAAAAATTCTGCCTTTACGTGCTTTTACGGTATGACCGAATGTTTGATTATTTCGATTAAATTAAATATTTACATATGCCGATTATAATTCAAATTAAGTATCAGTTATGAGCAATATACATACTGTTAAATTTTTATATTTGTAATTATTATGTATTATTATTCGCGGAAATAAATATTATTACTACAGGGTGGACCACCTATTAGTCCTTTTTTCAGTTGACGATTTTTACTACTTCCGTATCCGTTCTAAGAAATTCTTTAATATATGAAAAGTTACAAATATGCCATTTATAATCAAGGAGTCACTAACAACACAACAGCATATTTTGAGTGTCCAAATGTATTATGAAAATGGACGTTTACCAGTCGTTACAGTTTTGATCGACAAGGACGTCCTACTGAGCGTGCAATTGTCAAAATTATTGATCGTTTTCGTTGACCGTATCAACATGATCATCCGCTTCATACCCCTGATGTAGTGGAAGTATTCGTAATGAACCAAGCACATTAACTAGGTATCGTTCACAGGAACTAAACATTTCACGAACCACATTACGACACATTTTGCATGTTGATCTTCATTTGCATCTATATAAAATTCAACTAACTCAACAATTGAAGCCATTAGACCATTTAAAACGTTGTCGTTTTATTAGTTGGATGCTTGAACGAAAAAAATTTGCCGATCGCTTAATTTCAAGAAATTCTGAAGTTCCTTGGCTACCAAGAAACCCGGATTTAACATCACTTGATAATCTTTTGTGGGGTTATTTGAAAGGTAAGGTGTGTACTAATCATCCACGAACAATTCAATAACTGAAAAACAATATTCGAGTGAAATTGTTCCGCTTTTATTGGAAAAAGTCAACGAAAATGTTCGAATGCAAGCCTGTAGGCGAATCCGTGGTGCGCATATGAATGATATTGGTTTTCATTCATAAATAGCATAGAACCACCTTTCATTATCAATAAGAATTTTTGGCTTTTCATTCCAAAATGTGTGTTTTATTCACAAATGAAAAAAGGACTAACAGATAACCCACCCTGAATTATTATTTCAAGCAAGAATCCGAATTATTTTTTTGATGTCGCTTAAGTTGTTAGGTATATGAAATTCTTACATAACGAAATACTCGTATATAAAATTTCTTATCACTCTAATTTCAGAATCTAAATGACTACTTTCTTATTTTCTTAGTGAATTTATTTAAGGACAATTTTAATACCCTCTTAATGGAATCATATAATGAATTTTGAGAGCTTAAGTACGATTCTATTATAGTAAGCTGATTAAGTACCATCGTATGTATTAAGATATTATTAAAATAAAGACAAACGCCACTACAAAATAAAAATTAATCATAATCGAGCGAGGCGAGCAATATTTCATTACTCCATTTACTTACTTAAAGTGGGACTAAGTAAACAATGAGGTCAAGAAAGACGTTACTTATCATATAGAGTAGCAAAACTTCCATTTCGGAGTGAATAAAAGCGAGTAGTCATGTTTTTACCTATTCCCTTCAAAAATATAGGCATCTAGTGATTCTTAAATTTAACGGAAGCCTATTAAACCATTTTCTGGATACAATAGAGATAGATTTACTTAGATTACTTACAGCAGTTACTACTACGGATTTAACGTATTAGTTTTGTATATTCCAACAACTTCAATAACTGCTCTTACTTAAGTAAGGAACGACCAATTGTGCACCAAAATAATTATAGTCGTACTCAATTTCACCCTTTAGTTTACTTAATTCTGGCTGAAAGAGGCTGTAAAAGAGCCTGGTACAATGCAAGACACACTCTGCTCACCTTATTAAATGCTTAAGGGAAACTTTCACGACAAAAATGTTTAATGAAAAGCATCCGAGTTGACTGTGACCGTCATTACCGCGACCTCCGAAAATAGTTGGCGGCACCTCCAACTTTAATTCTTGTAACAAACCCGGCCGCACAAGAGATTAAGGAAGTGCTCTAGTGCCCCAAGTGGTTGGTCCCCAGTAGTACCGGGAGCCAGGAGTGCAAAACTCCCGGGGACAAGCAACAAGAAGTGCTTAAGGTTTCACAACTTAATTTTTCGTACCTGCAGTGTCCTCATTCGGTCTGTCGAAAAAAGGACGACAACGAGTTCGTTCTAAGCAGGAGCAATTGCTGGCGGAAAGGCGTTCTTGAGACGTTTAATGGCCACCCAAAAGTTCTCTTGTCGTGAATAAACTTTTCACTTGTGACATGATTCGACTACCTTAAATGGGAATTTCCCACCATCCGTTCCTAACGCTAAGAGCATAGGGATCCCAAGATCACACCGGTCATACGGGTCCCGGGCAGAATTTTTCCTCGGTTTTCGATACAACCTGACACCCCGCGAGTGATACTCACTTGACGAAAACTTTTTAAGACGCTGCCCAAGTCACCGGTACGGTATGGGAGTGGAAGGAAAGAAATCTTTCACAAGTCTTTCACACGTTCACTTACACGTCTGGCGAAAAAGTTGAGGTGCCGAAGCTGAATGCACCTCAATTCCTCATTCATGTCAGGAAGGAAGATTTGATTTCCGAGCGAAAACTATTACATGTCCCCTGATGAGTTTTGAAATCAATCAAAATCGGACCTTTTCCAGCCAGAGATTGCATTCCCAATTATGCGGCAGATATAAGACTTTAAGAGCTTTTGAAATTTCAATATCACTTTAGATCATGGTATCAATGATTTACGATTTGAAATACCAATAAAAAAAAGGGGAAAAGGACAGTTTATGGTTTAAGAAGTTCACATTTTATCCAAACCACAACTTATTTATGCTATTGATGAGTAAATACAAAATAAGATCCAGAATATAATAGCTTGGGTTAGATCTTGGCGTCTTGTACGAATATTTATATAGTAAAAATTCTCGATAACTTGCCTAAGTAAAACGATGAAATGACTTTCAACTACATACCCCGTTTAAGTAGCCGAGAAATATTAAAATAACAATTTTCTTTATTTTTGTATAAATAAATGATTTAATTAAAATAAATGTAAGTCGTATTAAATGTTGAAATGTTTTGTATTTTAATTTTTCAATGTGTATCATATTATTTTAAAAAGCACAATTTATGGTAAAGGTACTTTTTGTTTTTGTGCAAGTCTCGCATGGTCTTGATCTTGATCTCGATCTTGCAAGTCGAGACTTGGTTTTTGGATTTAGTCTTGGTACGGTAGGTAGCGAAAAATCGTCTTGGTCTCTTATCTCTAGATATAAAACTCAACTTATGCCGTTTTAAAAATAGTCTCGCCAATTATGGTATAAATATTGGACTCTATTATACTAAAATGAACTTTATATTATGAATATAACCGATTGAGTTCAAGCAGAATGGAGTTTTTTAAATTGCTTGAGCGTAAAATAATTTTTCATGATCTTAGTACATACTTGATTTTATTTTTTTACAAATAAAATAACTCTTGTATTATTACAAATTAAAATATGTGTTTTTCGAATTCTAAAATAAATTGTAATGCTGTTTGAATCGCAATACTTTCGGTGGGAGTTTATACATACGAACTAAACCTGATTTGAATATTTTGAATTGATGTATACCTAAATATTTTTTATATTAAAAAAAAAATCTGATAGCTTCCGTCGAGGCAGTCCCAATAAAAATTAGACTTCCTTTCCAAAACCTTTGCCGGGAGCACCACCCACATCAAATTTTTAAAAGGGACCCACTGTAAAGTGAGACAAAATTTCATTTGGTTGATCAATATTTGCGGAGCCTTTCACACAGAAAAATGGTGTACAATGCATGTAGATGTCATTATCCTTTGGCTGCAACCCTATTACGTCAATATGTCTACATTAGCCCGTCTCAGTATCTTATCTTTTCATCTGGGGCCTCCAGCAATGGTTTATTGTCGTAATATCTCTTGACTCTGAGAATGCCCAGGGACATGTTAAAGGATATTCATGCTAAGGAGGATTGCCTCCTTGCCTCGCTCTGGCTGGGAAATGTGTGGGACAATATCTGGATCCTGGAAGGATACATTCTTTGTGGCCAGTGTGCTTCTTGTCCGCCTTTTGTAATTCATTTTCACAGGCATAGGGCATTCTATTATTGCTCCATTTTCGCCCATCTTCCCTTTGAGGAGCTGCGAACTAGAGGTGCCGGAATTACATCTTGTGATATTTGAGCTAATTTTTATTGTCGTAGGGCAGTTGGGAAGATTTACGGCCTCAATTTATCATTATAGGACTAATTTAGAAGATATCGACATGGTTTGAAATTGATTAATAGTTTAGCTTAAGTAGCTTAAGTAACAACCACTTCATATAGAAGTTAAAACGCCGTTGATTTTGGTATAGGTTTTGTTATTTTTACAAAATATCTATCTTAATTAGGCTCTTTTATTTATAACCGTATTTTAAACCATTACCGTATACGAGTATAAAGATCATAGACCTTCACATATCAAAATTTTAACTTTCAATTATTCAATTTTATCACAGTCAAACTCTATTTATTTCTATAATATTAGTTTAGAAGTCCAAATCTAAACCTCGTCTAGATGTTAACATTAAACCCGGCAACTAAAAATTTGTTTCTGTATCTCAGAATTTACACCCATAACTCCACTTGGGATATCGTGAAAGTGAAAATTTTTATTAAAGTTGCATCACACTTAACACCGTAACCCTGCGCGGGTGTGCCATGAAGTGAACAAATTCAGGGTGATTTGGCACACAGCACACGCCCGACGAAAGAGGACTGAAAATTGGAGCACTTACTTGGGATTCATTTTTCAAACGGGTCGGTAGAGGAGCCCGAGTTGGACCGCACCGAATCCTCCTTATTTCCGGATAAAATAATAAAAGTGTCCTAAACGTGCACGTGGCGTTCCGTGTCCCTTCCGAAAAATTGTTTGTCGCATCACTGGCTGTAGTGGGCCAGGGCCTTGCCGGCGAAGAGTACACGAACCACCGCATGAAAAATTGGTGCAATCGTGCATTTATCATAGACGCGCATATGGACGGAGGAATTGTCTCCAGCCGCCGCCCTCGACCATCCCGGTTCCCTGACTCCACGTAACCCGTGTGAGGTGTAACACCAAAAATACAAATTTCCCCCATTCTCACTCTACGCCACTGGACTCAAAGGAAAGGGAAATGCTTTTTGTTTGGCTAAATTTCAAACGCTGAACTCATCCCTTTTATTCTGCCTTTTTGGGGTGCATTTTTTGCACATTTTGGAGCTCTCGTTTTGTTGCAGCTCACGTCTAATTTTTTTACACGCCTGTGGTATTTAACACGACAAACGAAGATGTGCACTGTGTAAATCAATCAAAACAATGCGCAATGTCGAAAAAAAAATTTCTGAAATTTAATTTATTCTCGCTTTCGTGGTGCAAACAAATTTTACATTGCTTTAAATTATAACAGCCCATGTTGGGGACTTTAATTCACTAAATTTTTAAGAGCAAAGGCCCTGCAATAGATCCCTGTGGTGTACTGCGATTTATTAGTGTTAGCGTTAGTACATTCTTCGAATGGCTGAAGACATGGACTTGATTTAATTATTTTTCCCTGGTTTTTGAAACAAACAGTAGAGTAAAAATAATCATTTTTTAAATTGAAGCCAACCATTACAAATTTCACTAAAAGTACCTTGTAATTTTCCCTGTAGTTACTATTCTTTTCTATTAGAGTTAGAGTTTCAATTGAATATTTGACTCTTCGAATTAAGTAAAGCATTACATATGAAGTGCTTATCTTAGAACTAAGAAATTATTTGAGTTAAAAAAATATATGACCTGGAAAGCGGCATACCACATTAATGAGATGTAAACTTTCTCCCAACATTTTCATTGGGGAATAAACACCACGCAGTTCAGTTTGCTTTGGGAAAACAGGAAAATCTCTAATTAAAGTCATCAATTCCGCAAAAGACCCAAATTCAGTTTCAAGAGATGAGCTTACAAATCCAGATCAGATCTGAGTTTGGATTGTCTTCTTTTGCCACTGCATAAAATAGTGCAGTTAACCATTGATACTGAACCTTTTCAGGAAACTTTCCACACCTAGCGATCACCCAATTTACTTAAAATTCGAACAAGCTCTTACCTATCCCATAACTCAATGTCAGCCCTTTACCCGTTGGCCCGGACCAAACTCTGATGGGAAACAAGAAGCAGACGATGGAGGAACCGAACCGTTTTACGTCCAATTAAAATTACACCTAGTTAGGGACTTAGCAACCCCAAAATTAGCCTCATCCAGGTAAACATGAGAATGATGCTCGTTCTTTGGTGCGCCATTTGTGAGGCACTGATAAGAAGAGCCAGGAAATTATGGGAAATAAAGTTTGTTTGAGATGCGAGAAAACATCTATGACTTGAACAATCTGCTTGTGAAGTGCACGACTACCGATACGTATTTTATGATTTGGCTGACACACTGCGAAATGGCAATTGCTTTGAAGAATTTCGCCAATATCATTCAAATGGAAAAGATATGGGTATATTTTTGTAAAATTTAATCATAGGTCATGTCCTTTAGAGTTGTTAAATTATTTATTAGTTTAGGATGTAAAACTGTTTACAACGAAAAATTAGCGGATCGTGAAATGCACAAAAATATTTAAAAACTATTTGGCTAACGTTTTGTATCTGTACGTAGTCTCGGAGTTATTAAAAAAGAAAGAAGTAAGTGGATAGTAAAATAAATATTGCGTTAAGTTGGTTCCATAACTTTTCTAAAAGAAAAAAACTTAAATTAATAGAAATTTTCTGTAAGTGGTACTATCATTTGGTCCGCATTGCCTTCGTACACCTAAGCTCATCTATCCTTACAGTATAAGGCTTATACTGAAGCCGAGTAAAAACACTTGCTGTTGACTATGACTAATCCTACTAAATATAATATAGGTTAAGTATATTAAGTTAAGATAAATGTGTAGTGTCAGTTAAGGGATTGGGGAGTCTCGGGTGGTATATCTGGGTGAGCTGTTAGGCTGCGATGTATGAAGTGTGCTATTCTGAGGTTTTGGGTTCGATTCCCATATATATAGAAGTCAGTAAATACTAAAATTTAAAGAAATTTTTAAACCCCCTCCATCAGTATTGTCTGCGCTGCTTGACATATTTCCGTATGCGACATCAAGAAAAAGCATAATTTCAAAATTCCTAACGAACAAGATATGATGTAATCACGTTGGATGGATAACAATGACGAAGAAGGTAGCACTCTTTCATATGGGCAATTGATTATAATTTTTAAGATGCCATTTGGAACGACTGCTACAATGGGCAAAAAACTCAGCCTACTAAAAGTGAATTTGTCACTTGCTACTTCAAATGGTCGCATAACTTCCACTGCATTTAAATCTCCGCCGGGTGTCTCCAGGCGTAACGGCGGCACTGAGCACAACCATTCTAAACTCTCGTTAAAAAGGAAAATAGCACAGAAAGTTGCCATATGGGGCTTAGTTCTAGAGTGCGCGAAAAATAAGAAAGCAATTTAAAAATTGAATTCTATTCGAAATTTTAAAATAAATAATAATAATAATAATAATAATAAGCTAGAGAGGAAGGAAAATAATTGACAGAGAAATTAAATATCTTAGAAATGTAAGGGATAGGAGGCCTAAAGAGTCACTACCTCCGTCGGCAAGGCAATATGTGAACGGAAAGTATACATACTTTATTTATCATGAAACAACAACATGACTAGAAAGGGAAGTGGGAATTTAGTAAGAACGGTACCGGGCGATTGAAAGTGGACGGAAAAACCACAATTATAGGGAGATTCAATATAACGATAGTTGAGAACTGACTGATCAGTGGTGAAATCTATTTGATTATATAGTATAGCACAAATTTAGCCCCATACGTTGTTGTAACCGTCATGCCGTTATACTGCTAGGAAGCTTTGGAGTTCCCATATTTTCTAGTAACAAACGGCGCCTCATTTACTTATCTTAAACAACTTAAATTGAACTAAATAGAAATTGCTATAATAATATAAAATGGGTTTTGAAGGGAAATAATAGTACTTTCAACTACCATATCAGATTTTATGGCTAAAAATCACCGTATCTTTTTATATAAGCTCAAATATACGGAAAAACCATGTTTTTTGCATTATTAAGTTAGAATATCTCGAAATCCCTACGTGATACAGGAATTTAATGGAAGAATAGAAATACACGTCTGAAATTATTATCCTTGTTTCTGTTTATTGTTTGCTTTTGGTTGTGTTATTTTTATAATTTAAACAAGTTATTCGTTTTCAAAATTCAAGTCCTTTTTTAAATTAGTAATTTATTAAAGAATCGATGTAATAGAGAAATTTATTTGGGGGATTTCAAAGTTTTCTACCTGAAATTATTTTATACGTAAAGAAAATTTTGCAAGGAATTACCGTTGTTGAATAATTCGCCGGTAGTGTTGTTTACTGGCCATTCTCGGAATTGGGAAGCAGCCCACCGCCTAAAAGCTCCACAGTAAAGCTGTCGCCTGTCTAGACACCGTCAATTTTGTAGGCCACTCTGAGTTACTTCACGCCATGTGCGAAATTTGTACACAAACATGCGCCGTCTCGCTCTCGCCCAAAGCTGCCCTAAAAACACACAAACAATGGGCTCCATACACTCAGAAGTTTCAGCCCAAAGTTTGTGATGGCAGAATTTTTGCAAAAGGTGAGTTTTCCGTTAATTTTACCTTAATTTTGCGATGATTGTGCGAAAAATTCGTAGTTTATTGTGTTTCGGGTACGTCTACAGCTCAACTGTAAAATTTTCCCTAAAACTGGTCCGGCTGCTGTGGAATTTTTACCAAAAAATGTTCTTGGGGAACCTGTGCGAAAATTTTGTGTATTCACAATGGCGGTGGAAATGTGTCAAAAGTGGGGTTCTGTGTGTGCGTGAATTGCACTGCAGCCGACCCGAGGCCTGTGCAAATTGGCGGAGGAGCTTTTCTTTTCTCGGGGGTGATATTTTTTTGTAGCCACCTCGTCAGCGAACTTTGTCCGAGGACACAATTTTCGCATAATTAAAATCATTTATTTAATTATTTTTTTTGAGTATAAGCTCCGTTTGGCGCTTGATGGGTCTCAGTGGCCTGTTTGTCGCACTTTTATCCTCTCAGCTGGAGCAACGGTGTGGGTGTAGTGTGTGTGTGTGTGGGGGGAGCACACACCGCTAAAAATTTTGCAAACAAACCTAACATGTGTGCGTGTTACTGGTTCGCTGTAAATTGGCACGCAAACACTCGCAGGTCCCAATTAGGTTACACAACGTTTAATTGTGTTCCCCGCGTCGGAGAAGTGCGATTGTGCCAACTTGCCAATGTTCCACGTGACACTTTGGCGTTTTCCTTTTTTTTTTTTTAGCCTTTGACAGCTGGCGGAGTAATTTTGACATTTTGCGTCTGCCGGCACTCGGGGCTTCCTCCGTTGCATAATAATTTTAATCATTTGCCGATTAATTAAGCGAATTGTCGACTCTTATTAATGGATTTAATGACAACTCAACAGCAGGGACGGATGCACGGCAACTGCTCCGCGGCGTGCTGCTGCACCTTTTAAATTTAAACGGTGTGATTATGGAAATTTTACTATTTGTGAACATTTTCGCAGAAATCTCCGTCAGGTATTTGTTACCTAACTAAGCGAGCATCTTCACATTTCAATTACATTTAACACATATAAATATTGAAAAAAATAAAAGGGGTTCTTCGTTAATTAAATATTTAAGCTTCATAATTTTTTATTTCCATTTCATTTCCATGGAACTACATAAAATACTTGGGAATAAATTAAGTTTAGTGAACCTTTTTAGAATTTAAGAAATCTCTATTTTCGGAAAAAAATTTATTTGAAATTTTTCCCGCAAATTTCGCATTAAATTCGGACCAAAAACATACCTTAAAAGAACACTATTTCATGCTCATGTAGCTCATTAACCTACCATACTTATATCATAAAACCTCTACAAATAAAATAAAAATTATTATTTAAAGTTACAGTCGTTTTGCGTTGAACGCATTCGTGTTTTAAAATAATACAAAAATTAATTTAAATCAAAACGCGTGCTTCTGAAATACTTTTCATGGAGACACAAGTATACATTCAGGTTTTAAATTAGTGCAAACATTAATTAAAAACAAAATTCATCCTTCTGTAAAATTTTCCGTGCAGATCAACACGCATTCGTGTTGTAAATTAAAACACACATTTTAAAAACGTGTAAATTCAGTTGCTTTCAGAATAAATCTATATGACTTTGTAATTGATTAGGTGAAAGAAAAATACCAGGGAAAAATTAGAATTAAAAGTGAGGAAATTGTAATCGCAAAAAGAATTTGGCGGTCGCTTATATTTCCTGAGATATTTAACTTTATAATATTGAAACTTACAGTTTGATAGGTAACAATTATGGAACAAAAATGTTTTCACCAGATTTATGTCAGTAATTCTACATGAATACTGAAAATACAAAAACATTTTCACCTCAATTCACTTTGCAATTTCGCGTGACAAAAGTGTGCTCGGCACCGTCGATAAATTTGAAAAAATTGCGAAGAAAAAACATCATTTCAAAGTTAAATATTTGGGGAAGTACAAGCGACCTATAAATTTTGTTTGCATATTCATCATGCATTTTGACTAAAAATGAATACTCGTGCAAGGTATCATTAAAATTAGTGACTTCAAATTCAATCTATTCCTCTATTTTTTATTTTCAACTTTATGCTGTTTCTAAAATCCGAAATAACTACATATGCGATTTTTAATAAATACCAAATTTGAGCCATTGTTTTTAAATTGTAAGAATAAAAAATATCTGTATCATTAATCCGCCACATTTGTTATATAAACAGATAATTAAGAAGAAACGAAAACTATGAATACCCTGCTCTGAATCCAATAAAGCCCGGCTATAATGATAATGAAAATGCAGTAGCTTTAGCTAAATAAAATAAAATACAATACCAATGCCAAATCAAGGGCTACGGAGACATCTAGGTAATTCAGCTCACGCCAACCTCAATTTATTGTTTGCTTTTCTTTTTAATAAAATATAAACCATATTGTAATAATACAAATATAAATTATTTATAATGTTTATTACAGGATGAAGTTTAGGCTAAGTAGTCATATTTAAAGAAATGAATTAATTTTATGTTTATTATGTGCATTATGTGATTTTATGAAAATCAATCTATTTCATTGCTATTTAGCATAAATCATTTTATTTGTTATAATATTTCGGGCTAGACTTGTAATAAAGTTAAAATACTTTTCCTTGAGCTGGATTTTTTGTCTCAACATTTAACACGTAAAAATGAGATCCTTAGTACATTCAGCAGTTTTAGAGACCTGACTAACCTGATTATAATTCCAATAGCAAACGTAGATTTTCTGATTTGGAGCAAATTTACCCTGTTTTATTGGGTAAAATAAGACATAGTTTTTTTAGTTTTTGGAAACAATTACAAATTTAGAATAATTTTCTCTTCAAATTAAATTAATATTTATTTTATTCATAGTTTCCTGGCCCATGGCAGCTGCTTCTCTGCCTAATACTTAACCCTTAAAATAGAGCAATTGTCCAGCTATCTGTAATAGGACTATTTTTGTAATTAATGATAATAGAGTGTAAAATTCATACTTTTGGTATATTTTCAACTATAAAAATTGTTGAATTTAATTCACGGAATATAAGATTCGTATGTCGTCATAGTGTTATTAATTAAAAATTTATTTAAAAAATAATACCAATAAAATTAATTATATTTTAGGTCACATTTTTCCATTACATAAAAAGTTATAAAAAAGGAAGAACAATGTTTTATTCTAATGTTAATAGATAAAAAACCCTTATTGACACTAAACTGATTAGAAAATTGGGTAAAGTTGTATCTTATCGAAAGTGGTTTCCTAATTAAAGGTAAATTACACTTGAGATGAAATATTAGAAGATTTATTACAAGATAAACCTATTTCGTTTTTTATTCTGAAGCATACATGTTCCAAGATTTTTCTTACATATTTGACTACATCATTTTTATTGTACAGCTTTTCTTTAAAACTTAAATTTTAATTTTAAGAAAAGGAGTTATCAGCTATTTTTTTTTTTTTTAAATTTTTTAGATTTTTGTAACTAAAAGTACCTATTAATTTTATCTTTACTTTCAAAGTCAAAGCTGAAAGGGGACATGTGTATTTATCCATACTCTTCTTTTTTTTTGTCGAAAATTTGTGGATTCAGTTGTTCGTAGCACTAGTGCCATGAAAATGTTCTTTACTGTGCCAATTCGATGTCTACGATTTAGCACAAATAGCAAAAGCTCCGTTTTGTACGTTATCAACGGGAAATATTATCTCTACAAACTCCGCATTACGAAAAATAATAGCCATTTGCCTAAAAACAAAACTAGGCTACTATTCGAATTTATTAATATGTTTTGATCTTCTGCTCTGGATCGACGTAAGTAGTAATTTTTTCCTGCTTACCTTGTATTAAAATTTTCTCTTAATACATAGGTTAGGTTAGGTTGCTGTGGCTGCCTAGAAAGGCACACTTAGGCCAATTTTAGCCCATTGTGTTACCACGTAGCGCAGGAGACCATGGTTATTCGTGGGATTCGAACCCACAGCCTATGGGACGGTAGGACAGCGCGCTAACAACTGAACTATCAGAGGCCCCTTGTAATACATAGAAAAATCCAAATTTTGAAAATAACAGCCATAAGTATAATTTTAGTGTGCCATATTTAGACCAATGGTAAAATTTATTTTAATTTGCAAAGATTTGATAACGTTTTTGAAATCATAAATTCTGTCAGCATCATACTGTCGTTTTTAAAAAAAATACCTTTAAGTTATACCTTGATACGATGATACGTTTTCGTTTCCCCTTCTGACATCGCGTACTCACTTAGCATTAAAATGCGCTATTTTGTTTAAAATTTGCGTTTAAATAAAAAGAAAACATAACACCAGAGGCTAAGGTATTTAGTGGATATTTGTTTGCGATATTTCGTACGGTCCACTGGTATATATTAGTTTTATATAACCCCGATTTTATTTTAACAATACTGCTTAGTGAAAATTCAGCCAGAGAACCTGTAGGCACTAAATAGTCGAGAATTTATTAGGCTTTCCACAGGGTTTATCATTTCAATTAGGATTTTTATATACAAAATTGTTTTGATTGTTGTACCACAGTCTAATCTGATTTAATCCTCAATGCTGTCGCTAAAGAGGCTCTATTTGTTTTTGTTTGAAAAAACGTTGTTTTACGTTTTCCCGGAGAGCAGTACTGCATAAAAATAATGCAAATTTCCCAAGTGTATCATAAAACTATCATTCAATGTGTAACTTTGCAGTTAATTATCGTTAAGTAAAAGTTTGATCTTTCTTCAAAAGCAATGAAAAAAGAATTTCATCGACAAATTTGCAGACCTTAGTGCGCAGCTTGTATAAAGGCGTAAAACTCATCTAGTGTGCAAGAATGTGGTAACCTATTCATTTAATTTCCAGTAAACTGCGTAGTTTATGGCTGTAAAATTAATGCAATTTAATTCATTATAAGACTAATACTTGAGCTTAACTGACTCGTCTCCCTTGGGAGTGCGGGAGGGACCCAGCAAAGTAGTCGTCGTTGTTGCCGCCGTCGTCATCGCCCAAGTAAACGCAATTCTTCTACGACGCAGACCGTCCTCAAAGTGAAGGGATTTTTGCAAAAATTACAGCTATTTTCTATCTAATAAGTTTCGCGTTTAAAGGCTCGTAGAAGTGATCACGACCTCTAGGTGAACACCGAACACCTGTAACTCTTTTCCACCCAGGTGAAAAGTTGTTCACGTTCAAGAACGCCTCTGCACAGGCCGGCGACGACCGCTTGGCCACTCCAGCGGGCGAAGCACCCCCTCGCCTGAGTCATCTTTTAAAATAATTCGCAGAAATCTGAAAAGTTCACTTGTTTTCCAGTAAATCACTGCAGCCAGTAAGCTCCGCCGAAGATCATAGAAGGAAAGAACTCGTTTGTCCGATCGATTCGCTCCCCGTTTTTTCATGTCAGTAACTTTCTGCAGCTTTAATCCGTCAGCGCAGCTAGCCGTAACGCATTGCGTGCCTGTGCAGCTCGGCCGGGCTGTCTGAGTGCGATTTCTAGCCAAATGATTATCTTCTGATTCGCAACGCGAACCCCCAGGCAGATTCAACTGCGAGTTATTAATGCTCAGTGAAAACTGAAATGCGCGGTTCTCTACGCTTAACTTGAAATCTAACAGTCTGAAACAGGTCTCCCGTTCAGGCAGTCCGCCGCGATGCGATGCGTTCTACGGGCCTGAGACACCTAAACCTCGCCGTAATTGGGTTTTAATAATTTTTCACTGTTAAATCTGAATTGGCCGTTTTCCCCGTAAGACAGCTGGCCGCTGTCGCCGTTCCTGAAACGTCTTAAGCCTCCAAGACTCTTATTCCGGCAGTACGTGATCATATTCTGTCACTTATCATCTTAATGCTTAAATCGCCATTCGTCGAACTGGTTGCGCTTATCACTTCACCGATTGCGATTTCAAATGACGAATTACTTGTCGTAATCCTTGCCACTGAATTTCAGGTTCTGAATTAATGCCTGCGAGTGGCTTTTACTAATCACGTGGTACCTGGCAGAATGCCTTAAATGCCATCTTCATATATTTATATAAAAATATAATTAATATTCCGAAATGTTATTGACAACTTCCTCCGGACGTGACATTGAATTTAAAAGATTTTTAACCAGTTCTGTTAATACTATTATTTCTTTTTTCTTTAACACGTGTTTTAAAAATACACTTGTTGTGCAGGTATTTTATGGATATAACATTTTGCAATCACGTCCATAAATTCAATTCTAACTAGATTTATGAACGTGATTACAAAATATTGCAACCATAGATCTTGTATATTCTAGTTCTAGCAGATATTAAAACTAAAACTATAGATGGGTAGGGCATTACTAGAAACTTATCTTTCAGAACGTTGACGATATGTATTAAAAGCAAAATATCAGCATTGGAAAAGAGTGTTCGATTGCTGATAATGCATATTGCGCTCCTTTATTACGAATATATGGTACATATTTACATACAGTACCTACCACGATACTTATGCAAAGAATTCCTTTGCTGCTTAAGTTTAGAAAATGTAAAAAGAAATATTTAATAAACAATATGTAGGTATTATTTAGAAAACATAAATATTTTGTTTTTCTTTTTATATTTTCTTAAATTAAGGCGCCAAAGTTTTGTCCGGCTTTTCATGGTAGCCGCTGTATATCTGTTTATTGTTAATACAACTTTATTTTCGGATTTAAAATGTCTTGGAACTAAATTTATATATGAACGTAGGTATTCCAATTGTTGCTACATGATCTCACGATCAACGTTCGTTCGGAGTACCCACCTCAAATCGATCTTTACCCCTTAAAATCATAGTTGAAAATTTTTTCTTTCCTGCGCGAATTGAACCTGGTGCTGGCACCACACAATTTCAATGCAATCTCGATATGGAAATACCAAATTTGTTCTTAAAATCACATTAAAGCTTATTTGAAGGATCATGTTTCAAAAGTAAATCGAACGGACTAATTCTGAGGTTTCAAACGTGAGGTAACGACAGACTTTTTCCCAGTGTGGTCGGCTATTAAAGGGTTGTTGTTGATAATATTTGAATTTTGGATTATTTTAGAAATTCTCTTCGACATCACAAGATTCACCGACATTTGGCTGAGACTGGGGCTCTTGCACTCCGTTTAGTGACTGTGACTTATCCTAATAATTTCACTGAAAACATGGAGAAGTAAATAAGAATTAATTCTTTAATTATTTGATATGCATTAAATCCAATTTTGATCTCTAAGATGGTAGCTACATCTGCTTTAGTTCGGGAGCTAATCGATATTTCTAAACCCTATTTAAGTCCTATATCTTCCGACTTTGAAATAAAATTTACTTCCAATTTAATCCTGGAGATCCTAACTCTACTACGAACTCTAACTAAATCTCTATATTCTCGCCAAGATCATTCCGTATGAGACTTATTTTCAAAAATTACTTAATATTTTGAAATTTCATAATATTTACGAAAGTTGGAGCGAATTTATTACGTAATTGGAGAGTATCACGATGTCGTATCAAAGTAAATATTAGGGATGTTAGGAATATTTCCTTATAGGGTAGAAGGAATTTGTAGATTTGTGAGATAACTAAACGAAAATGATGAATTTCAATTGTCAGAACATTTATCATTTTTATATTGCATTGTTTTCTTAAAATACCATCAAAGGTAGTTTTTCTTAAAGTTTTAAAACTAGTAAACTTGTTGGGTTACCATCTTTATTTATGTACTTTTGAGTTCAAAGTTTACAAGTATTTTTTTCCGCAAAATTATTGCGACCAAAAATATAGCATTTCGTGGGGGAATTTCACCTTAAATAGGGAAATTAACTATAATTTTCTGTAATTATACTAAATATACTGTTTGTTTTCAAGGTACTTGAAATATGTCATCATCATTGTCATTTGGTTTTAAAATTATAGCATTTTTAAAACATCGCACTAATTCTGTTGCCGTATAGTATGCATAATTGGAACGTAAATGCTCAGGTTTATTGGCCCACATATTTTAAATTAATTTGAGGCCAATATTCTTCTTAATTTAATTATAGGTAATATTTACGTAATATTAACTTATATAACATATAACTTAACTTTAACTTTAAAGTGCACATACTTCCATAAATTCATGTTCAAAGTGAAATTTTCTTTAGACTTAGACTCATTTTATTTCTAACGACTTTGAGGATAATTACTGGGAGAATACTACATAATTTTTCCTTAATAATCTAATTCACATTTAAGATAACTCTACAGAGTTACTCATGTTTAATTTATTTATTAATTCAGTTCGCTTAATACAAGTTACAATATGTGACTACCGATCATGTTTAAGAAATTATTACGTTATATTTTCTACTAAATTTCCTCAAATCGAACGGGTTATGAGCAAAGATCCCTAAGGAAATATTACGTACATACGTGTCATTAAAATAACTCCCTAGACGGAAATGTGACTTTAAAAACAAAAATGTTGATGAATTGGAATATTATCTAAATTGAAGACTGAATAATGCATCACTCGTAGTATAAACCTTTAATAAAAAGGTACGCACAAGGCTAGCTTACTGCAAGGGTTCACTGTAACAGTTTGTGATTCCAATAATTATACAAAGATCCGTCTTTAATTTTAACCAAAATACAGTAAATTTTCTTACATAAAAATATAGTCGTGTGGATATTTAAAGAACGATTAAGAGCTAATGTGCACGGGTATCTTGAATTTATTTATTAAATGCATGGGTATAAAATAATAAGTTTTTTGATAATAAAACTGAGTATTTCTTAAAATCTATGGGGCCATTTTACTTTCGTATTAAGTTAAGTTTTAGTTATCTCCTTATTTAATTACACTGGTTAACAAATTTAATATTTTGTCTTCAAAGACATCAAATCATTACTTTAGGAGTTACGAATTCATAAATGAAAATGATCTATCACCATCATATTTTCGATAAAAAATGGAAGTAAAAAATATAGAAAACCATATTTTAAAATAAAAGTTCATAGAAGTTTGTAAGGTGGTTTAAAAGAGTCCTAATATAAACATATCGAAAAAACAACTCTATAGAACTTTTTACACATCGTGATGAAAAAATCTTTCATGAGTGTGCACTTGCCAGGTGCTTTATTCGTCTATTGTATGAAATAATCAGTTTATGATAAGATAAAATTTCAACTATCATTTAAGCAACATTATAAGCTTCTATTCGTTGTTTTTTAATAATTTTTTAAAAGTGACCAAAATACGGCATTTTTTTATCGAAAATGTAATGTGAGAGAGCATATTATTTTACGAATTCGTAATCTATGGAAAAAATTCTATAGAATTCTTTGGAGACAAAGTTGGTGTTGGCTAGTGTTATTTAAGTTTTAGTAGTTAGGTAACAGACATTTTTCTGAGACATATATTTTTTAGTAATATTTCTAGTAACATAAACTACATTATTTATTAGGAAGATTACAGAATTAAAATATAAAAAAGACAAAAATCATTTTCTTGTAAATTCGCTCAGAACTTCCTACGATGGTATTTTTCTCAAAACGGGTCAACGCCACAACCAAAAATTAAAAATTGTAAATGTTTTTTGCAAATACTGGCAATCATCTAAATGCTTAAGGGTGAGTTTTAAAATTTGATATCAAAAGAACTACAACATTTGATAAACATCAATGCTCTTTTTGCCTCTGTTCATGTGAGAGAGGTGAAAGAAATTTGTTACATATGTCTGATTTTTCGATCTGAGAACGGTTAAAAAGCTTTTGGTTATTTATGAATTTCACGTTCCCTCTTAGTACTTTTAATCCTCGCAATTTGTAAACCCTTGCATTATTTTAACTTATCTTCGAGCATTTTCACATATCGCTTACCTGCTTATCATAATTAATTATGCTTTCTTATGTGACTACCCTGCAAAATTAAGAATGCTAACAAATCAAGTGCTCGACTGGACGCAAAGATTAATTACTGTCGTCGGTGGGCAAACATCGGTTCCTGTAAACTCCCCAGAAAAACTGAAAGTATGTGGGTAATTGCAAAACATTAAGAGGGATTTCTGCATACACCCTGTCAACGAGCAATTTGCAGAAATATGGCATATGCCTTAAGTGAAAAGTGCTCCTCTGCACAATTTATCTTTTCTGACAGTTTAATTGAAGGCTTCCATTTCCAGTTGTATGACGGCAGCCTCCACGCGAGGAACCATCACACGGTCGCCAATCATTTCTCAATCAACCGATGACGGAGTGAATCAAAACCAATAAAATGCCGGCGACACTCTCCGATTTATCATCAAAGTCAATTTGCCCGGGTAGGCCGGGAAAAATTGGGGAATGTGCCGAGATAACGAAAAACCGGGCAACACTTGGAGCCCATCTTCAGGAAGTATTTGCAATTGTTTTCGATTTATTGAAATTGTTCGGGTACTTCGCTCGGAGCGACTTTGTGGAATCAGTGGGCATGGGTAACGTACAGCGGTAAGTTGGCGGTCCAAGCGTCACCGCCGCCGGTTCACCTGAAGACGCTGAGCCGACCACCGCTCGATCACGAGGCTACTGTTAACCGTTTTGCATGTTTACATCTGAGGAGTATTCGACCTGAATGACCAGTTTTGCTCTTGCAGCTAAATTGATTTGCAGGCATTTTGCGGGATGTTTGCCTTAGCTGCCATATCGCATA
Source organism: Philonicus albiceps (assembly GCA_963969385.1). Lineage (NCBI taxonomy): Eukaryota > Metazoa > Arthropoda > Insecta > Diptera > Asilidae > Philonicus > Philonicus albiceps. The sequence continues at coordinate 11,377,173 of OZ017776.1, read as the reverse complement.
AGGTGGCCTGCTCGCCCAGGTAAACAGCCGCGCACCTGTACTCATTCGGATCGGATTGACAGAGCCTCGCTGATTCTGTCGACCGTCTATCGCTGTTGATTTCTGCAATTTTGAAGCTAATCTTGAAACCGGCCGCTGCAGAAGCGATCCGGCATGTCTGCAGACGTATGGTAGTTGTCAGCTGCGATGTACAGCGTTAACGGCCCAACGACTAAACAGTTAACGAAACCGAAACTTGAATGGCTATCGCCTATCAGAAATATTCAGATATTGCATGGTAAGAAGAACGTCTTTTGAGGTTCGCTTGGGCCTTTGTCTTATCAAGTGGGTCTCTCGGATCCGTGGGAAGAGGAATGGGTCCGGTGTTTTACTTTGAGACCGGTACTTTCCTCAGAGTTTTCTAGGGCACCCTTTTAAGCAGTTCCTCCATTTCCTTTCGAAACATACAATTCAAATATTTCAGATTCAGTCGTAAAAACTTGAAGATGAAATTTACTAAAACATGTACTATTGGCTAAACTGTTAAAAATTAAAAACAAAACTATCAAGAGAATTATTTAAAAATCATGACAACTTAATGGTTAGAGCGTCAGAGCATAAATCTGGGAATAGATTGAGTTTGAGGTTTCTTCACGGATTTTAATGAAATGTAATATTTAAAAAAAATATTTGTCCAGCGCTTATATTTCCCGAAATATTTAACTTCAAAATTTCGAAAAATTATATACTTTATATAGCTACGCACCTCCATACAGAACTTGGTGACATACACGGGATAAAGTTGACCCCAGAACATTCATTTCCAAGCGACCTGTATTTTTTTTCAAAATTTATGTTAAAAGATCTTTTTAAGCTAAGAAAATGTATTTTTCGGTTAAACCTCACGACTTAAACATTCTTACACAGATTTACAGATTCCTAGTCCAGATGACCCCTTGTGTAGTCCCAAGATTAAATTATTTGATTTCAATTTAGGTTTATTTATTTAAATTCAGAATTCAGTATACATACATTATACAGGTGAATCTCCTTTATATAACGAATTCGCGTTTGTCTCTTATATTGGAGAATTTGTATTATAGAAATACAAGTATTAAATAAAAAGACAAAATTATATATAGTGTATCATGAGAAGAAGCAAGCAAAAAACAAAATAGATTATTTGTAGCTATCAAAACTAATAACACCATGATCGGAATTTATTTGCTATTTATGCAGTTTTATGAATTGAATTGATTAATTAGTTTTTAACTTGTCGACTCAATAAATTCAATTATTTATGTATGCAAAGATAAAGTAAATTGAAACGAAAGTATTTTGAATTAATTCTTATAAAATTACCTGATTAAGGTCCAGCGTTTATAGTTGCTTAACTGGTGAACTCTGGGTTTTGGGTGCTTTCTAATTCTAAAAATAAAAATACAACTTTAGGAAATGATGATAAAAATATGAACCAGAAGGATATTGTACGGTAGTAATCTAAACTGAAACTCAAAAAATCCGGTCAAGTATGTGTCGGACCACGAGAATTGTAGGGTTCCGTAGTCGGTCGAATTTTAGTCGTAAACTTGTAGAGCCTATTACTTGTACTACTATTATGAATACTTTTCAGATAATATCGGTTGAGTTGACACTCTTATCAATTTAAAGCTTTGGGGGCTACGTCTAATTAGAGGGGTGACAAAATAGTCATTTTCAAGAACTTTTTATTATTATTCCCTTTTTATTATTACTGTTGGGTAAAATAATGTTTAACCCTAATTTTACACACTTCAAAAAAATTACGTAACTTACACATGGGGTCAATTTGACCCCAGCGTATAAAAATGTTAATAGCTTTTTAATTTGTTGATAATAAGGTTTCTAAAAAATTACACATATAATTGACACCTCCTTGAAGATTACTATACGATTTTTGAAGTGGATCGTCATTGTTTAACCCTTAAAAAAAATTGTCAAAAAAAAAAAGCTGAAAAGTGCATTTTTTCGAAAACATTCGTATCTTTTTCAATTTTTATTATTTTTTCATAAAAATTTAATGGTAAACGTAGTAAAGGCTACTCTTTAAGGTAAAAATAAATTTGGAATCGGTTCTTCAAAAAAAGGTATTTATTTTGCAATCTGAATGCATAAAAATGACCCCAACTCAACTTTGCTCCGCGCGCGTTGGCAGTAGAACGACCACTGACTAACTTTCTCCGCATAGAATGTCAGTTTGAACCCTCCCCTAAATGTGTGTGGCCCTACAGGCCCTAATTCCAATAATTCGTTGGAGAAAAATCGGTTTGAAATAACCGTGGGGTCGTTTTGACCCCAAGTGTAAAATTAGGGTTAATGTCGAAGCTTTTGTTTTTTTCCAAACTTAGCAAAATTATGGCCTCTGATAGTACCTATACTTATCGATTTTTTAAAAAAAAAGTCCTTTGATTAAGTTTTTGGTCACCGCTTTTGAAAATGTATACTAGTTTTACGAAAAACGTCTCTAAAGTTTCGCTTCCTGGTGTGAATAGCAACTATGATTATAATGTGAAATCCGTAAAACTATTCATTGGATCAACTTGAAATTTTCACAGAAAATTAAATGAAAATAGTTCGTTTTTCTTTTTAAATTCTGACAATCCGTAAACCCTTAACATTTCGTAAACGAAACCCTTTATCGAAAATATTTTCCTAATATACCCCCAATAATCTTGAAAATCTATTTAAGTATACCCTACACAATTAGGTATGTGAATAAAAAACATTCCACTCCTATTTTACATGTACCTAGAGGAGGTATCACAAAAACAATTTTATTTTATAACTTTGTGGGCGTTATAAATTTATATAGCCATTATAAATTTCAGCTTTATATATGTAATAGTCTGCGATTAAAACGGCCAGCTCATTTTTATGAAAATACCCCTAAGAAGTGTAAATCAAATTTGAAAAAGTACAAATTAAGTTCACCGTTGGGCACACCTTTGATATAATTAAATTTTGCTTCGAATAGGACGGCCCAATAAATAAAAACGACAATCAAGAGTGGCTCGTCGAAAGCCGTCCAATTTCCTGAAAGTATCGAACGCATTTTGCCAAGCTCCTCCCGACAGGAGAGATACATCCCTAAAAATGAAGATCCAGTTACTCTTCATTTATGGAAGCGACTTAGCGTCTTATCGCGCGGATAACTGTTAAAAATTAGCATAATCCCTAGAACGAGCCTATGCAAAGGTGGTGCCTGGTGCCCAGAATGAAAAGGCGGTCTGACCGGTAGCCGCGTCCACCTCTAATAAGATTCCTCTGTGCCATCTACGAAACGTAAGAAAACGCAAGAAATTAAAACGATCGCGGTTCGTCTGCGGGTCCGTTGTGATACGTTGTCGTCGCAATCGCAGTCGCAGTCTTCGCGAACAGGTATTTTCATGGGCAATTTCCAATCCGGATTTTTCATTTCCTCCAACATGCAGTAAATTTCTTGTCTGGTCCATGGATTGTGTACTACATCATCTTGCGGATCTCGCGGATCTCGCTGCATTTCCTATGGGCACCTAATGTACCTTGCGGAGGGCACTCAAATGAATAGGCCAACGCTCAAGTCGTAGATATTTCGCAAAACTCGTTTTGTGGAAACAGTTGTTTATTGCTTTGGGCACAAGGAAGTGAGTACTCTCGGGCATCATCAGGTAAAGGAGATGCTCTTTTATTTTTATTCTTTATTCTTTTTTTTTTTTTTTTTTGTTTTTTTTCGTCTTCCCCAGCGATTTCCTTTGTGGCAATTATCTTGATTGTGGGGCCTTTAAAAAACTACTCATTGTAAACCAGTTGCTGCCGCTTAACGGTTCTATTTAGCCAGGTTTTGTAATATCCTTGATACGTGCACCATCTTACTAACTAAGAATGGAGAACAGTTACCAGCGGCACCACAATCAGCCCGATTGGTTTACTTTCACGCAAGCGATTTGTTTTTTGCGCCCACCTTAAGATTCCCGCAAGACATCTTGTACGGTGCAAGATGCCTCATTAGGGGTCCTTAATGATGGGCCACCCTATAATTTTCCCGGCCGGCGTATGGTTTATTAGCATCAACATAACTGCTTCCTTGCTGTCCACGTAACGATCTTGTCTTTTAATGGTCCACACAAATTAGCTAGAAATGGTTGAATAAAAGAAGAGAATCTATCCTACTTTTCCATATTTCAAAAATTAAGTTTTAAACTTAAAATTCTTGGAAGAACAACCAAAATTGAATCTTAGAGTTCTAAGTCCCACACGCTCCTTGCTTACCCACTAAAAACATCATATAAGTTTCGATAAAATGATTATTTGCTTTTTGTAGTTAGTCATAAAGTAAGAAATAATTTTTTATAAACCTTTAATAGCATTAATTTTCCTTTTAACCGAATTTATATGAAAATTGATATGCTTATAAAGGTTTTAAAGACCGTTGATTACAAATCTGCAGTCAGATTTCATATTTTTTAAATCAATTTTTTCTTAAAAATATATATACAGAGGTTTTTGGTGTAGCTGATTACGAATTAATTAATTGTAGTTAATATCTATTTTTTAAAGATACAAATAATACTAAATTTTCTGTCCGCCATACTGAAATCGCCTTTTTGAACCTAAAATATGGAACATCCAATTCGTAATCAGCGACCTCAACAACCCTAGGATATTAAGCATTTTAAGCAATGATATTGTGTGTATCACTAGAAAATGAGGTCTTTCTAAAAATTTGCAATTTTTCCACTTTCTTAAGTTATCAAATATCTGTAAAAAATAAAGTAAATAACTTAACTTTATTTTTATGTTCTCTCATGTTCACCATAAAAAAGTTTCGTTGCGAATTTTTGAATGATTTTAATCACATTATTGCAATTTGCAAAAAAATCAACAAAAAGGTAGAATAATTCCGTAGGCCTAGCCTATAAATGTTTGCTGAATATTGTATAAAATTTGGAAGCAATCATACCAGTATAGATTTTGCTGAATCTGGACGTGTGCCGGAAGAACGTGATTTCGAGATTCAGGTTTAAGGCTTTCAGTAATGCGAAATTTGGCCCTCGTTGCGATTGAATGCAGACATTCTAAATATCTTAAGGGGTAAAAAAAAAAAATTAAAATAAATCGGACAAGTTCGAGTGGTACAGTTTGCAACTTACTAATTTCGAAATTTTCTAATTTGTCCCCCAAAATTGACCTCCATATTCAAAATTCGTTTATATTTTCTTTTTAATATGCCTAGTATGCTCTTTGAGGGTGAAGAAAAATTTATATAAAAATTTTAAACTTCTAAGTTTTCGATTCGATAAAATATTCCAAATAATTCCCTCTTTCATCTCTAATAAAATTGAGTATCAGAAACCAAAGACACTATTTTTACGATAATAAAGCGTGCAAAAAAGCTACAAAATTACGGAGGAACAATACTTAACCATCGGTAACAGCTCTACAAATTAGTTATAGATCTGGCTAATGCAAGCCAATTGTTCCAACAATATTTCTTCGCTGTAAAATCCATGTTACTATGCTGTTGTTAAACTAAAATATATTGCTAAGCTACTTTCAAAACGAATAGAAAATGAAGACAATTGAAATCGTATTTGCTCACATCGGTGGCGGTGTTAAACAGAGCTATTTATCACCATAAGGTTTGTAACCACGAGTATCAGCTCTGTTTGGATGGATTTCGAACAAAAAAAAAAAATACTACGACGAAGTAATTGTTCATGTTCAATTCTCCAAAAATATATAAATATTAGTGTTAAACAGGTGTTGATTGAGTTTTTGAAACTCGTGGACGGATTATTGAATCTTGTTCTTTTAGTGCAATATTATTCGTAATAAAAGTATGCCAAGTATATCAATTGGCGATAGTGATTTTTAAAAATTTAAAAAAGTTCATCATTTATACACTGACTTTAACAAAGAGTCCAATTACCATGCGTCTTCGAACGTAAGTACAATTAAAACAATTTCTTAGTTAAAAAATGAAAAATAATCTTAGAAAATTATTTAACTAAATTTGAAAAAGGGATTTTTAAAGAATTTCGAACTGTTAGGGTTTCTCTTCACTATGTTTAAGTAACAGGTATAAAATAAAAAAACAAAACCTCATTGGTAGTTGTCAAAAAACTCTATCATAGGTATAAAAATCGTTAAAAACTACTTCTGCACTGTCGCTACGTTCGAAAAATGTTCTAGAACAATATATCAAGATACATATAAAAAAAAAACTAAAATTATATTTACGACCTTAAAAACGTCGTCAAAAAATACTGTACACAGGTTTTAAATGTGTTCGAAAATAATTCAATAATTGGATTTAATAAATTTAACTTTAAAAAATTTATTTTTATTTTTAATTTTATTTATATTTTGGTTTACTTCGTATGTTGTATAAAAGAAAGTATTTAAATATTATAGTATAATATTAAATTTAGTCAGACACGACCCCACAAGTTGGCATAATGAAAAACTGCGAAAAAATTATGTTTATAGGCTAGAAAAACGTTTATTACTCACACTTATGGTAGATATATCCGCAAATGCATTAGTTTAAATTTATTAGCAATGCATAAATAATACACAAAATAAAAATACCTTGTATTGTTTGTGTTTGTTTACTGTTGGTAACTTGCAAAAGTTTTATACTGTCAAAAGTATGTAAATTCCAACTTTTAGAATTGGCTAGATAGTATTTCAAATTCAGTTTTAAAGTTTGTATATTAATACACGTGGCTTGATTTGAATGAAAATATATTGATAGAAAAAATTGGCACAAAATATAAAATTCATGCTTGACGACATAATAAATATTGTCTTTCAAACATTTGTTGAAACTCAAAATTCTTTTGTTTTTACTATTTTTGATGTTTTTATTTTTTAAGAAATCTTTTTAGTTGACCAATCCACTTTATACTTACTTTCATTCAACACAGCATAAAATGATAAAAATTGAATAAGTTGTTATTGCAATTTAGTACTGGGTCTTTCGACAATTATTTGAATGTGTTTTAGTTATTTGCTATCCACGTGTCAAGGTGTTTTAAAAAGTATATTTTAAAATAAATTAAATCTCATAATGGTACAACAAGACATATCAAAGGAGGTTGTAATTAGGTAATTTAATATTAGGAAAATATGGTATAAACATGTCGATTTTCTGATTGTACCGTTCTCAGTTACGAAACCATGTCAATGCCCTTTCACTTGCTTTTAAGAAGGCTTTACTGGTTTCAAAAATCATGTTGAAATATGAACAGTATATCAAATCGTCACAGTTCATATTTATAACAAGGTGGATTCGCGTTTCTCTCCTTTTCCACACCTTTATATTTTATCAAGTTTGTTAAAAAAAACATTAAATCTTAAATAATATCCACTAATGAAAATTCTCCCTATACATCAAAGAGCCAAAAATCAGATTTACAATTACCAAATTCTTGGTAGATTTTCACTTTGTTAATTTAAACTCAACCAAATTCAATAGGCAAATCAACAAGGTTTTGTTTGAATTATACGTTACCCAACATCTTTGGTTAATATAGCAAAGTTTTGAACAAGTTTTTGACAACCTACATTTTAATTAATAGAACTGTGTTCTTGTTTTATTGTGAACCAAATTTTTATTTGGTTTAACCAAAATTAGAATACTTTTCCAAACAGTCTTATCAGATTCTGACAAAAACAACAATTTCAAGTAAATATTTAACTAAGCCCTAACTTTGTTCGAATATTTCCTTTTACTTTGGTCCATGGAGATTCATCAGTATACTTTTTGTTCAATTAAAGCTTTGTCTTAATTTTTTCAATGGGTAGTGTATATATTCAGCGTACTTAGACTACTTAGATGTTGTGTACTCAATTTATTTCCTTTCAATTGCCCTTTAATTCCAAAAGCAGATAATTATCTTTATTTCGTTCATACAACTAAACGCTAGCCTCATTTACTTTTTTTAGCACTAAATACAGTAGTTTTAAACAAAATGTTTGTCAAATCGTTAAAAAATAAAAGGCATTAAACCATAGTCCCTACGGTTAAACACAGCTTAAAAAGTTAAAGTTAAAGTTAAAATTACCTAAATCATTTTCGCTTTATTGAAGTACCGGATCGTTTTAGTGAGCACAATCTAATTTTGGTTCTATTAAAGTACCTTTTAGTAGATAACTGATTCAAATCAGTTTTGTTATATGTAGTAAGTAACATCTTGTTTTTATCAGTAGGATATAAAAAAAATAAAAAGTTTAGTTTCTTGAAATGTTCTGGGTTTTGAAGAAGTCATCTTGAATAATCAGACGATTGGAAAATCGGCATCTTAAATGTCTTAGACTATAGGCAAAATGCAGTGTCTGATTCGCATCACTGTTCGTAAAAAGCGTTCTTTCTTATCTCCTGCCCTCCTTACTATTTAGCCAAGATGTACTTTATAGCATCATAGAGTCATAGAGCAGTATTTGTCCTAAGCTCTAATTATATGGTATCAGAAAAAACTAATTTTTGCAGTGATAGAGGGAAAAGTATCAAATTCGTTTAAATACCATTCAAGATTATATAGTAAAAAGTTTTAAATTTTATAATAACCATATTTTATTTATTACGATATGGTTACTCTGAGAAAAGACGGTAATTTTTCATAAGTCTGCAAAAAAAAAAGTAATATTAAAGAAAACATTCCCAAAAAGGTCATCAAAAAAGAACAATATCCATGTAGCCCGCATCGAGAATGAGCTCAATAAGGTTTACCAGCATTGAAAACGTTGAGCACCACTTAATCAAATATACCCACCAGCCAATTAGAAAAAAACTATGCACTTAAGGAGCGCCATTTACAACTTACTTGCAAGTGTATTGGCTCCAGACTAGCTCAATGACAACCTGTAAAACTGGCAGATATTACTTTAAGGTTGGCAAAAACCTTATTTTTTTTTTCCTTGCCACTTTAACGCTTAAATTTAAAGTACTTTGCAAAGAAACGATTTTTTCCTTGACCTAGTTCAAATATAAACTCACACGTGAGAGGAATTCAAAGTAGGTGAACTCTGCTAAATAGTTAAGATATGGCAAAATTTTATAGAATATAAAAGTGATCATAAATCCCTAGTTCTTAGGATCGAGGAGTTATTTTAAGGGTAGTAATAAATTAATCCTCGCTCCCAAATTGCAGAAATAAAATATAAAAACAAGAAACGAATGGCTAAAAAACCTTGCAGAATTTATCTAATCGAAAAAGTAAATAAGTTGAGGCGAGAAATTCTCGCCCAGATGCCGTACAAAACCAACCCAACCCAAAACCCAAAATACATAGAAACATAAGAAATTTTTCACAAATCCCATAAAGCTGCCCAAGACGACTTAGAAGAAAGAGAGGAGAGCTAAGGAATGAAATAAAAGACCTAACAAATGGAAAAAAAAATTGCTACTGCGCCCTTGACTTTTTTCCATGTATCATGCTCATGCACGAACACACCGATTTCGCGGCAAAGCTTGCTAAAAAGTTGATTAAATACCACTTTGGGCTGACCGGCCGCGATAATCTCAACCGGAATGTTGCTAAAAGTTACTTCATCGGTGATCACGCCGAGCGCGCCATAATGCGATCACTGGATTTTTGCTAGATAGTGACGACTGGCAGCGGTTCTGCTGCATAATAAAGAGCCTTTAAGTACGATCTAGCCTTACTCACAACTGGTCCTAGTCTTTTCTTTCTAAGGCGAACCGAGGAGCTTTGGAGAAGTACAAAATACAAGTTTGCCGGCGATCTTTCGAGTCGCCGTTTCTGTTCGACACTTTGGCTAGATGTGCTGTCATTCGACCGTTCTGCGCTTGATCCGCGCTCTGGTAGTTGTGGTGTACCTGCGGTGATCTCAGGTAACATACCCACAGAACTTAAAAAAGTACTGTTAGAGGAATTTTTGTAGTCTAAGCATGAATGAGAATGCAAACCTTCGTCTTGTTGCTTCTCATTTTTTTTTCTATTTGTTCTGCACTTCACCAGAAATAAGACTGGTGGTATAGAGGAGCCCTCTGCCTCTCCAAGCCCACTGTTGATCTAGGCAACCCGTGTTTCTATGACTCGCCTTTCTTTTTTGAATACCTCAACCCCTTAAGCGCTTCTTTTCCGAAGGTAGTCAAGCTTAACAACGGTATTGCCATTATGCCGAACTTTGTTTTTCAAGGTTGACTTTAACAAGATCAATTTGGTACATTTGCCGGTATAACGAACAGAAAGTTGTTCAATTTATTTCAATTACTATGTCTTCGTAGAATAATTTATAGAATTTATAGAACAGAAATTGATTTTTTTTCAAATTTTCTTCAATTATAGTATCGGTATAAAGAGCCATAATTGATAATAATAACTAGATTTAAGAGCACAATGAAAAATTTCGAATACTCGTATATCGTAATATGTAAATGGCTTTCCGGCTTAGTAGCAAAAGTTATTATTATTCAAATCGCTTAATAAATGGGACTAAAATATGTTTTCATTTTTCACGTACATATATTTTATATACTTCCTGAATATAAATAAAAGCAGTGTATCATTATATTTAAGGATTTTTTCATATCTCAAGAAGCTCATGTTTGAAGATCCGTACCTAAAAGATCAAAAAGTAACCCTTTTGATGGAACTTCGGTGTGTGTATGTAACGACAATTTTTCTCAGTTCTTTCTATTATTGCTATCGAGTACAAATTTTATGTAATTGCACAAATTATTAGCTCTCATCTTTTTTCAGTGAAAAAATTTGAGAAATATTTGTTTTATTAAAATTAAGCAAAAAAATGTACCATTTCCTTCCCCATCGTTGTTATTGAAGTATTGAAAATAAAATGTCTACACTATTGTATACTACACAATAAATAAATAAAGGTCCAAATATTTGGGTACAGTTTTTAAAGAAAATTAATAATTCTGTTAATGTTTTCTTGATATTGTATGGAACCCTCGCGGTACAAGTGTAACTCGCACTTGACCTGCTTTTCTTTTACACAGCTCTTAAACACGTTTTTTAGACAATCAGATTGATTGAATCAGTGATAGCAGCTCTAGTTAGGAACACTTTTAGCTTGCAATTAGTGAAAAAATTTAAAATTCAAAAATAACAGTATTGATAAAGATGATTGCTCAAAATTTGATGTATGCTTTAAAAAAAAATTAAATAAATATTAAAGCGAAACAAACAAAGAACACTTATTAAGCAAAAAATATACAATAGTCAGAAATCGAGGAATAATACTCTATTTGATCTGAAATTATTTGGTTATACTTTAAATTTATTGAATTAAAATGTCCTAATTAATTTATTCTAAATAAAAACTGCCACACTTAATAAGACAGCAACAGAAAAATTTCTATACTAATTTCACGTTGTGGAATTTGCGCCTGCCGACAACACCGCTTGCAATTAATTTTTGAAGGTACTCACTTTATTGATTCAAGTGATATCGTTGTTCAAAGTTTAAATTTCAACAATAATTCCAACAACACAATACTGTCGTAAGTTTGGGCACGTTTTTTGTTGCTAAGAAATATCTTTTTGTTACTAAGAAATGTTTTAGTTAACTTTTTGAAAAAAGAACATAATGGTTCTAAATGATAATTTGATAGACGTAATTCATGTTCCCAGTGACCTAGAGTTTTACAAAAGAATTTGAAATGACACTATCAGTTATTGCTTTTTATACCATTTGTCTACTTATTAGAATCGTAATGCATACAAAGTTCTTCACATGATATAATGTAGCGAAAAATGTTTCTAAAGTTCCTGAGAAGTTTCTTAAGAAACCTGCTTATCTTATCCTGGCAAGGCTGTCGAAGATTTGTGGTACAGAGGCCTTATTTTAGCAGAAGATTTAATTTTATAGTCGGAAAAATTATGAAATCTTTCAATCAAATTTGGAATAGGTCATGAAATCTAAAACGATTTCTTCCTCATAGTTTCTATCAGCACCTGCAGGATCCGGTAGCGGTCATAAAATCCCGAAAGTGTACAATTAACACGGTTTTCGTTGATACTTTAATTAGATGTGCAAGATGCATCCAACTGATATTGTTTAAAATGGTATCAACCTGTCTTTAATTTACGGTACTGATACCGGCCAATTGGACGATACCGTAAATCGAAAATCGATCCAATCGTTGTAAATTCAATGAATATATTCGTCTTTATAAATAATTAGAAGTTATTGGCGGCATCTTGCAAATTATATTCCGGTACTAACGCGTTTGGCAATGCCGCTAATCCACTGCGGTACTATTTGTGAAGCGAAAATAAAACAAGTTTGCGATCGCGCACTCATACGAATGTAAAAATTTGCAAAATGCTAAAACATGAGTGCGAACATTTGGTCGATTCTAGCGCTCCGCTCTGCGAACATATCTAATTCGATTTTCCTCCTTTGCGCATGCGATTTTGTCTTAAGCAGTTTTCTTTGGTATTCGAAGTTTGGCGCTGGTTCTGTTTTAGCTTTTTGAGGTATAGTGCCTTCTTCTTAGTTCGAACTCTTTACGCGAATACATCTTGCTGTCTGTTCGCGAAATTCTCCTCATCTCTGTCTCTATCTTTGTCTCTCACGATGGTGAGACTTTACATAGGCAAGGGATCTCAGCTGTAGCGGAGATATTCAGATCATCTCAAAAAGCTGCGAGTTGCGATCCGTGATCGCGAAAAATACACTTTTGCACTTCCTACTCCCTATCTATCCCTTACACCTGTGTGGTAGTGGTGCTGTATAGATCGCAGTTTAGCTAATGTTAGCCGGCCTTCCTGCGCTGGTTCTGGTAATGATCGTGATGGTTGGTTGTTGGTGGTGTGCTCGCCACAATTCTGGCTCGATCTCACATTAGACACCAGCTAGATTACACCACACAAAGGTGTGCTATGCATCCGCATAAAATTATTTGATTATATTTGAGTCACTATTTCGCGACTCGCAGTTTCTTCAGTACATGTGCTCCCGCCGCTCTCTCTGGCCAATTCGCGCACCGTGTGGAGAGTTAGTTGCGTTTTTTTTGTTTTTTTTTGTTTTTTTTTGTTTTTTCACACAGCTATTTCGCGAATGTTGGATATTCGCGCGCACCGTCAGCACGACGGCTTTTTAGTCTATATACTTGTCGTAACTATACATAACGGCCTATTACACCTAAAGCTTAGATTCTAAAACTTTACTAATAGTGTATTCACGCGGGTAACATTAGTAGTTAGTCGACTGTTTATTAGGTATAGTGTCATAGTCGGGTACTCCTATTTTGATGCACACATGTTTTGTTCAAACTTAAAATTTTGTTTCAAAAAATAAATAAATAAATAAATAAATATATAATTCCTCGGAAGGTCTATACTCCTCCAAGTGGAATTTAGTTTCATAGTTAGTTTGCGCAAGGATACTGTCCCTCGGAGAGTTTTCGCAAAAGTGTCTAGTGATAAGTGTAAATAGTTTAAGCGGAAAAAATAAAAAATAGTAATAATAATAATAATAATAACAAGTTAAAAAGTAACTGTCAATCGTTCAATCTTGACACATTTTCAAAAGAACAAGACGTTCAGCTTCGGCAAGGGAGTAGTGCATGAGGCACAGTTTTGCGCGGCTTCTCTATCGCTCGTTTTCTCTGTGTCACTACAGTTCCACATGCGAGACCTTAAGATGAGATCAGCTCTTGATAATACTTTTTAAGGTGGATTTTAAATAAGTAAATCGCAAAAAAAAAAAAACAAAAAAATAATAAAATAATAAAATAAAATAACGACTTCAAAGGAAGGAAACTCAGCTCAGGCGGCTGAGGCTGAGAACCCCCGCAGGAATCTGTTTTTCGACACGAACAAATAAAGGAAACCAGCCAGAATTCAAAATTTTGTCGAGGGCGGGTGTGTGCAAGATTCATTTCATATGGCGACGTGTCCAATTTGCCCTTGATATTTTTTTTCGTGGTGGAGACTTTTTGGATTATTTTTTTTCGCGAAAAAAAAAAAATAAAAATAAATAAATAACGACGACGATAAATACTTCGTCACTTGGTCGTGTATTTTTTTTTTTTGAAATAATTTCCGATTTGTATTTGTGGAATATTTTTGTGCTTGTGTTTGCCCTCTAACAATTTTTTTTTTTTTAATTTTCTTTTTGGTGCGCGCGCTTAAAAAGGCGAAAATTTAACCTGCGCGAAAAATTTTTTTTTTTGGAAAATTTCTATTTTATTTTTAATTTTACACTACTCTTTGCCGCTATTGTTACTTTATTTTGCTGTGATATGTACGAGTATTTTTTGATTTGTTTTGCGTCCGCAATGACGGAACACTGAAGATGGGACTAGAATTTGTTAAAAACAAAAATAATAATAATAATTAATATTTTTAGAAGTGTTATTATCGTGATTTACATTTAATTAGACACGTATAATTTTGTTAAACTATTTCGAGGTCACGATTTAGTGTACAGTGCTTTTGAGATTGTTGTCGTTCTCTTCGAATTGTTCAATTTGCCCCTTGTACAAAATTGTCCTTCTTTGGGCAGCGACAAAATAGTTCTGGATGCTGGATTTGGATTATATGGATTTTTAATGAAGAGGTTTGTCTAAATAAATTTTTAACTAAATAATTACAATATAAAAAGCGTAATTTTAAATAATATTAAATTTTGAATATGCGTGCATGGATCGAATAACGAATTTTTGCACTATCAACTATGATAATTAAAAATCTATGAGACAATATTATTTATAAGAGTAACATTTTTATTTTGTTTTATATGAAGAATGCTCAGAATCAAAAAATTTAAAGGTTTATCAAAATGTTTACAGCATTTAGATATTAATTAAATTTACAAAAGCCGAATAAAAGTCTACTAAAAGAAGCTTATTTTAAGAGGTATTTATGAATTCACCTAAGAATTACATGAATTGCAGCATATTTCGTAATATTAGTTTAACATCTAAGTGCCGAATAGTCTACCATAAAAGCTGCATGCCTAACTATAGTTCAATAAGTTTATAAAATATATTTAATAGTTTTCACATAGTAAGTTTTTCAGTAGACAAGTAGGAGAACGATTAAATTGAAACTGCATTACTTTAAAATTATAAAATAAAACTCTGTCTCTTTAGAGACTTTAGAAATTTAATTAAAAAAACTACATCTTCTACAAATGTTAACTAACTTTTAATCTAATTCAACTTGCATGATATGCACGAAACAACATTGCAAAATTTACTTCAAATTAAACTGTAATCTTCTTTTAACAAAAAAATTAAAATATAAAATTCCTAAATTCTAACCTTACACCCTTCGTTTTCGAAATAGTTTTTGTTTTTTTTATTATTAACGATCTATTTTTATAAACATCTTCGATTAGTAATTTTTATTTTCGATTATTTCGTAAATTTGTAAAAGTTAAGTTAGTTAGTATCATCCGTCCACTTAACTTAAAATGCATGAACATGTGAAATACTTTTAATTGCATTTTGAAATGGAGAAGATTACATACGTACAAAATTTTATATTGTAGTAAAAACGATTTTTATTATTTGGTCAGTTGAATTCTGATTAAAACAAGCATACAACTATAATTGATTATATCACAGTTTATGATAAAAGCCTTTTTGAATAACTCAGACATTTTGAAACGAATTTATTTTTCCAGATTTTTTTATTTTTCAATATAATCTCTGTTTACCTCAATAGACACTTCAAGCAAATCTATCATATGAGCCGTTTATTTTGAAAGTGGCGTAAATCCAAAATGTTATAAGGTCGATTTGTGTATATTCTTTTCAAGCAAAATTGACTTTATGACATTTTGGACTTACACCACTTTCAAAATAAACGGCTCATATAGAAAATTGTTAACAACTTTTGATCGAAAGCAGATAAATGTTGTGTTTCTTTGCCAGAAAAAATTTGTTAATTTAAATTTATATAAATAAATTTTTTCCCATTTAACTATAATTTTTATGCCAACGAAATATTCAGGTAAAGCACAAAATTATGAAAGATTGTAGAAAAATAAATGAAAAGAATATTGAAATTTTAGGTAATCCTTGTTGGTATGGGGCCTCTGATAGTTCAGTTGTTAGCGCGCTGTCCTACCGACCCAGAGGCTGGGGGTTCGAATCCCACGAATAACCATGTTCCCCTGCGCTACGTGGTAACATAATGGGCCAAAATTGGCCTAAGTGTGCCTTTCTAGGCAGCCACAGCAACCTAACCTAACCTAATCCTTGTTGGTATGTGAAAATTATTCTTAATTATTATTAAGATCACTTGCTAACTTTTAGTTTAGTTTACCTAAGGTTCTTTAAATATTAAATGGAATATCTTTTTCACAAAACATTGAGTCTGACTTGTTATTAGAGAACATTGCAAGTTAAGATTCCTAGACGTTAAAATTTAATTCGTACCAAACACATAATTATTCCAATATTTTCATATACTATAGGTTTTCATATATTTCTATTAAAATAGATTAATTACAGCAAACAAAAACATTATTCGTCTTTTACTCTCAAAACTGTTTGATAGATGTGTAAAAAATCACTCTTTAGTCTTTACATCTTCGCATAAATATAAAACTGAACGAATACGAAGCCGTTACCATTAATCAACAAATTATAAACCTTTCCTATAACGTTGTATGATAAAAGTACCTCTATACCTTCATTCTTGGCAATTTTGAATATCTCCAAAAAATTCGAGCAATTATTAAAACAAATTTGAATGCTTTTTGCACGAAAGAAAACACGATGAAACCCGTCTGTCTCTATTCCATTGACCCATGAATTGGCGGGCGCTCGAAGATGAGATAAAAAGAGGAAATATTTTTTCGGACAAAATATTGATTGGCCCCAATTCATAAAAGCCAATCGTTGAACGTTGTTTCTTTGCAGATCTCCTTCACGTACTAACCGTTTTGCAGACTAGTTTACAGTACTTTTTAGCTAATTATAAGGTCTTATTTCTTACAATAAACACAAAAGAGGGCATAAAAAAGGCCTTAACTGGTTAAGTATTATCTTTTAAAGTTCACAAAACGTTCCCAATTTTTGAAGATTTGGGTTTTTCATCTCTTTTTCTTTAAAACGAAAAGGCGATTATGAAGAAAAGGGAAAGTCCACAGTGCAAAGTATGAGAGAGAGCGTAATGGTAATGTGGCCATGAATTATTATTGCTAATTAGTCGGACACAATAGCGCATGTATTTGGAGATAATTAAGGAACTCTTTAATTTCTTTTTCGCTTTGTGTTACGTAACAGCGATTCAAATAAAGAGCAACTTTTAGGAAATCGATTTAAATAGACAAATCCTTCCTTGAAGTAGTACACATTATGAAATATTCGTGATGTATAAACAGCTAATTACATTTCGGATAAAATTTTTGCAATGGTTGTATTTTTCACACTTTTTCAAATAACGAACACTATTCCTTACCTTTCCCTATATTTATCATATGCGATTAAAAATAATTTTCTTTTATTTTTCATGACTATACCTCTTGATCTTATTGAATGCGCCGTTAACCGTATAACCCTTAGAATTTTCTTAACCGTTTTAGAACTGTTAATATGAAAATATGATTTTTGTGCGGTTCAATAATTCAAGCAATTAATAATATTTGTGCTCGCTCTCTTCAACTGAAGGAAACTTAAGCACAAACCAGAAAATTTGATCTTCATTTTGATTGTCTGAGAAACCATTAATAACATAATCTCACGATAATGATTTACACAGTAAAGCCTTGTTCTGCAAAACAACCATGTAAATTGCATTCGCAAAGATCGAGGCATATGTTTCGAAAATTAAAAATAATCTAACAATAAAAAATATTAATTGCTTATGTACATGATGGCTATTACGCGTATTTTTGCACCCACATTAAGCTACATTACACCATTGCTAAATTGCTGTTTATTACTTGTAATAGAAGGTAAATATATATTTTATGTTTAAGTTTATTGATGAAATTACTGGCCTCCGATTGTAGTTATGATCATTGATTTAAATCATTGCGTTATTTATTTAATTAATTGGCGGAATTCTTCATTACTTACATATAATAAATTTTTGTATCTTATTTTTTCAATTTAATTATTTTGTAATTTGTAATAGGCGAAAATAAATATTTGGAATGGTTATTTTCAAATCATTAATTTGAAATCTTATTTAATGGAATTAATTTATATTTGAAATTAAAGTGTGGAAACATGTAAATAATATTTCTTATGGGTATTTTTAATTATCTGTACAAAATGTACAGATCTACGTAGGAAACTTTATACCAATCAATTTCTTTGGATAGATAAGATAAGTTAAAAATATCTTCCCAACGATACCTTACTTATTCGGAACCGTTTCCAAATATATAAGTTATAGACGGTTTTTGTTTTGTGTTTTCTTACAAATCTTTTATAGAAAAGATTACATTTTTTTAAAAATTTTAACCCCCATAATTTATGTGTTTAAAAACAGGTCCAAACAAGTAAGATATTGTTAGAAAGGTACCCCTACTTATCCTCTTTTGAATGAACCTTCACTCCATGTCTTGCAATGCCTTTACAAGGATTTATAAGGACTTAAGTGAGTGTACCTCTAAATCATGTTTATATGGATTTTTAGGGGGAAGGAGTGATTTTAGAGGGTTGAGAATAAAAGTTTGCTCAGGACACCTCAAGGAATCGATTAATATAGGGTTCTTGCGTAAAAACTGAACACCCTGTACTGTATATTTTTTTCATGACTTTTTAAGCTAAATAATTGGTTTTTTGTTCAGAAGAAGTTTTTTGATCAGAAGAAGTAATAGAAATGAATTTATTTTTTAGATAAAACTATAGCTTATATAACTTACGTCGTATACATTGACTTCTTTTACAATCAGGCGTATTGACTCTTCATACTGTATATATTTTTGAAATAGACTTTTTTTGTTTTTTGCTATAGAAATTCAGAATTTCGTAGTGTTTGCGACATTTGGGACACTTCTAGAGTACGTTACAAAACTTACAAAAAACACATAATTTCCTTCAATATTGACCCTAAATTAATTAATACAATTTATAACAAATAAGCTTTCATTCAATCTTAAAACACACAATTCCGAGGTTTTAATGAAATATGTTATTAAAGATATTTTATAATTTTAACCAATTCTTATATTTTTTTTTCATCCTTTTTAAATTTAAGTTGGCCTTATTGTATGTATTTATTTAATGTTTACCAGTATTAAACGAAGTTGTGTTGCAATTAAATAGAAATCGATAACAATACAGATAATTTAATTTCGTTTAGGTATTTTGAAGTTTGTACAAAATAAACAAGAAATTGCATATATCTTAGAAAATTAGGTATTTAAAATCGTAAAAATAAATCAATATTCTAAACCATTTACCTACTATACTATGAGAAAGGGATGTTTTTCAAATTGTCTCTACAGTAAAATTAATTCCAATAAAATGGAACAAAAGGAACTCATCGCATTTATATTTAGATTTAATTATTGTATTATGTGTTATGGAGTTTTTTTAATTGCTTAATTAACAGAGTTTTAAATTACAATTATATAATATAATTAATTAAAAACAAAAACTGGAACTAATATCAAAACATAGAGCTAATACCGAACAAAAAACCGTCTACAGGCGCCGTAAAAAACCAGATTTTCTTGGTGTTCCATTGAAAAACGTCTCACAAGATGAGTAAAAATAATATCTCAAAGCTTCAAAATATAAAAAAAAGAAACCAAAAAAAACATGCAACCTTTTCAATATTCACTTTCATCAGGCATCACTTGGTATATCAAGCTGACGAGTAGTCTGCTGCGCTGCAAAAAGCACCAAAATAATTTTCATATGTCCTTCAAAGGTTTTGCAAATTACCGCTTTGACCTTAAAGAAATAGTCGTCCTCTTAAGCGGGTGTCGAACGGCGCGCACCAAATTTTGCGTCGTCTTCAGAGTCTAAACAAGCTTCAGTTTTCGCAAGAATTTGCCTAGAGAGATGAGCACTCTTCGCAAGTAGCGTGGAAGGAGACCTGCAAAAATTTACGTGACATAAAAGCAAAATTTATCTATCAAGGCTTGGCTTAGATATGTTGTGTGACTACTAAATATTCGCGAGACTAAAGTTATGTCGCCTCCGTAGGCAGGAGGTCGTTTTTGGGCACAATTTTTACAAGGCTGCTACTACGTTGTGATAAGAAATTCTTGAGGTGTGGAACAATTCCAATTGTCTTCGAATAGCACATTTTTAGAAGACAAACAAGCAGCGTTTGTCGATTTGCGAGAAAGAAATTGCGAAGGCACCTACACTTTAATTGCGACTTTATTTGCTTCTTATGTGTTGACACCCAGTGAAAGGTCGTTTAAAATCAAACGAAAATAAAAGGAATAGTGAAAAACGGAGGATCTTAAGCAAAAGACGCTTGCGCAATAAAAGAAATGGAAGAAAAGTATAATATGGCAAAAAAGAAACGACTCAAATATCAGAGTCATCTTTTGAATTAATTTATGCTATTTAATGTGCTTTTTCCCACGATATTATCTTTGTGAATGTGTAAACAGTTCCGTCACGATCGCGCCAATTTTTACACAGACGCGCCCATATGCATTGAATGGGCCAATAATTTAGAGGTTTTCATTTATTTTATTTTCAATATTTTTAATGTGGAGAAGTTTTGCCGCGTAGGCGTCTCAAATTCTGTTACTAGACAGCATTTAATGACTTTCAAAGCATGTTATGTAAATTTAAATAACTATTACTAAAGCAATAGTTCTTCGCAGTGTCTTTTTATTGCTACATAAGAAAATTAGGTCAAAAGGGGTACATTAAGCGTCAAATTACAGATTTTCGACAATAGATCCATTGGTCTAAATTTAATAAATTTCAACATTGCTTAGATAATCGTAAAAAATTTATTTGGAAAAGCTTAATAAACATAAACAGCTTAATCTAGAGTATGTGTGGAGTATTCCATGCCAACACGGCAAGTTTTTCCAACAAACAATTCTTAAAAATTCAAATTTTTGGCAAAAACGTAAAAATTCGAAATTTTAAAAATTTACGCCAAAAATTCTTGAAAAAATGACACAAAAATGTTGTTTCACCTCCAAGAATTTTATTTGTAGAAAAAAATTCAATGTGTCTAACTTGCAATAAAAAATGTTTTCTTAGCATAGTAAAATTTTGGTTCCTGCTTTTCAAGTTGGGTTTTAAAATTTTGTTTTATGTTAGAGAATTTGTTCAAGTTTTTAAAATAAAGTCGAAAGTATGCAACTTTAAAATGTTTGTTTAATTTAAACAAAAAGCCATCAAAATAAGTTTTAAAGATTATTTATTGAGTAATTTTTTCTGAACGTTCGCTTCAAGAAAAAAAAACAAATATCTCCTAATTTTGATTTATCAGTACCAAAATTGAGCAACAACCCTTAAAAGCCTTTATTTATTACCTTATTATCCGCATCTTTTCTCATTTCATTTCAGTTTTTAATTTCCTAAACTTTCATAAACTGCTATTTTTGGTCCTAATATTGAATTCATCGTTATATTGGATATTTAAATTCTTACCCCAAATTCAAAGTAAGCATAAAAGATAAACTTTATGTTCTTGTATATCATAAACTCCTAGAAGTGATAGTATAACAAACGAAATTCTAGTTGCTAGTACCAATGAATCTTTCTGATAAAATCTTTTGTAGAAAGAAAAAATGCCGTCTATTAAAACACGGTTTCGTAGAAAGTTGGGCCTAACACCTCATGGTTTTACCCTGTATTCTTATTATAATCGAAAAAGTGTATGACTACTGGGGAAACCACAGCAAAGCAGCTCCGCAAGCCAATTTACATCGTCTAATTGGTGTAATTGACTCAAATGGCTTCCCTGACTAGTGCAAAATACCTTCTTTGCAGAAATGCTCCCTCAAATCAAGAGCGTCAAACTTTTGCAATTATGCCACGCTCCTGATGGTGCCACACACATCATTCAAACAAAATGCTATAATAAGAAATAAAAAAAAAAGCAATTTTATATAAAAAAAACTGAAAAACGCAACGACTTAAACGCCGCAATCATGCGCATTTAGCTGTTACAATTACTTCATTTTCCGGCGTAAATGCTACAGAAAAATCATCGCATGCGAGGAGAGGCCTCAAATTACAAGCGAAAACGTTTCTGCACATCTTCCGCGTAATGTATGAAATCAGTGCACCGCTAAAACCAGTGTTTGCGGCGTCTCTCTAACCGGACTGCCAAGATCGCGCTCGCAATCTTACTTCTATTAACTGTTCAGCATAAACAGCTAGATATAATAGAAAACCGTCGTAGTAAGATTGTGTGATTTGTTTATTGAGTTTCGCGGAGTCGACAATGATTTGTTCTCGTTTTTCTATTTTCGCCAGCCTCTGCTCACAGGTTGTTGGTTTACCTGCGCGCGCCAACCGCTCCAAAGATGCTGGCTCTGTACCTGAGCCACAATCTTCATCCGAAGAAAACGGAGGAGATGCAGCCGAGGCAGCAGCATCTTCCAGTTCAGCCCATCGAAAGCTGTGTTTAGTTTAACACTAATTAACGTAACTGTTTACGGAAAATGTAGAAAATAACAACAAAATCTACTCGAATAAGGTTCGTTTGATTTAAGCGTATAATTTGGCTTCTCACTGCTCGTCTTTTTCCTCCTAGCGCGCGGCGGAAGGATAAATTTTCCAAATAAATCGGATCTAACCGCGCTTTGTTGGGAGCCGGTTCTTGCGGGCATGCGCAACTCGCTTAAGGAGGCAATCAAAGTAAATTTCTTCATTAGCGCGATTTGTGGAAGTTCGCGAGAATGGTCACGCGAAAGCAACGGAAAAGCCTGTTTTCCGCTTAAATTTCGCGCCCATCGGCCTTTTGTCCGATTGGCCTCTAATTTTGGGACATAAATATAAAACTAACAAATTCAGTACCACTCCCTTGAAATCGCCAAATTTATGTTCAAAACGAAATAAACGCATAAACGTGGCATGAGGAAGAGAGCTGACATCATTACAAATTAAAAATGTTTTTTATTCCCATTTATTTTTCGCGGACTGACTAAGTGACGTTCTGCGCCCAATCTTCTCGTAGTTGGTGTCGCGATCTTTTCTGCCCTCTGAGCGAATGTTGCAGTAGATTGAAGCTTTTTACAAAATGTTGGGCGTTTCAGAGGCGATTTTTGGGACAAGTCACTTAAGCGGTCCATTTTTATGCAAATTTTATTCTTTAATTGTAAGAAAATGATTCAAGTCAGTCTCAGAGGAAGTTGATCTTCTTAGGTCTTCACCAATATGGGAACATGCTACTAGAAAAATTTATAACGATGATGTCCCAGCAACTCAAGTCTGAAATATTGGACATCAAACGGAACTTTAATTATTCAGATGTCTTTAGTATTTGTTTTATAAAATATTTTATCGCTCCCATTAATTTACTTGTTGCTAGATTCTATGATTTTATTGTGTTTTACTATTTTAATCAAATTCTCATTAAAAAGGGATTGGGTACGACCCCAACAATCAGCTAAAATATTGCTTTTACAGTTTTGCATACAAACCTCAAAATTTCATATATCATACTTTGTGTATTGAAATTTCTTAAATTTGTTAATATCATTAAGTTAAAATTTATTCCATCATTCTGAAACATTTTTAATTATTAGAATAGGAAAAAGATTTATCATTTTCAATGAAAAATTGAGGAACGTTAAATAGTTTTCAAAATTACGACCTCTAAATTTTTGGAGCAAATAAAGCAAAGGAAGGACACAAATATTCATACGTAAATCTTCTATTTTGATTTTTCTGATAAATAATTTTTAATTACTAAAATTGGCGCACATCCAATAGAATGTGAAATATTCGCAAAAAACTTACCTTCACTTGTTCTACCTTTGACCTTAAATAATTTAGATTAGCATACAAAATCTTGAGATGGACTTATAAATAAATAAATAGAGTTTTCTTTGTACTTAGCGATCAAAAAATAATAATTTTTTTGATTAAAAAAAAAAAACCGACTACGTTTAACCTTTAGTCGTTACATAAAATTTAATATTTAAATTTCTCGGCTAAATTCAATGCGCTCGCTTAAAAGGCCGCAGAATTAAGGCTTTAAAATTTGTGTACATATTTTTAAAAGTCTGTACTTAGAGAAAATGCAAACAAAATAAAACAATGCAATTTTTTTTAATACCGAATTATTTTGATAATAGCTATGTCATTTTGATGATGGATTTGGTTCAAATTTCACAGCAAATTTTGTATTAACTTGAAATTTGCACTTTGCATTAAAAACTGAATCCAATCATTTTGCAATTGAAAACCTGAAGGTTAGATGAGCAAAATACAATTTGATGAACTTTTATAAAACTTTGCTATAGATTACTTGTAACGACGTAATTTAGTTATTGAATGTTAGTTATTATATGTAATTAATGGTGATCTTATTGTTGTAAAAAGTGTGTTTATATAACAGGCGTGTGTACTTTCTTCTTTTTGAGGAAAGATTATAGTTTTGTAATAATTTTTGTTTCTTTTATTATCCTTTCATACATAATACCTTTCTTTCTATAAAAATAAAATAGATTTTGGAGATTTGTTCATTAAAATTCCTTTATATTCCTGTTTTCTGTTATTTCTGCATTATACTGATTTTCAATAAATAATGCAATGACAGCCAGACTTAATGAAAAGCCAAAATGAGCAAAACATCTTATATATCTCAATATACAAGGTTAATTCAATATTATTTAAAATGCTGAAAAACCTGTTGAACTGCACCCAGCAATTAAAGAGAACCACCACACTTTTTAGGACGATGATCTAATCCATCAAAATTCAAATCTCGTCCAAATCGCGACTGAATTCATTATCAGTGCGCTACTTCAGTGCGGCAAAAGCTTAGCGATCTGATAAAGAAAAAAAAAACAAGGTGATTCTTTTCGCCTTCTTTTTGCATTCGAAAACTCATCTAGGTAAATAAATTTAAACTATCTATTTGCTTGTATAAGAAGCCGGACATTTGATAAGAGGAGTTATCTCCGCTCGCACACATCACAAGAGACAGTCTATCGATTGGTGGTGGGTTCGACTTCACTTCGTATTTTGATTTTCATTTAACATCAAACTGATTAGTAAACACTGTTCTTATCGGGAATTGTATTAAAAAATTTCGCACATCTCGAAAACTATCACACTTTTACGAAAAAGTGAAAGTTTTATGCCACAAGTGCAACCTTTCACTGTTTATGGAATTTTACTGAGTTTCCTTGTAAATATCGGAAGGGAAAGGGTTTAATAAAACTGTGACTGTCTCATCAACTAATTTCGTTTAAATTCTGAGATACGTCGCTATCAAAATTATCTTTGACCCAATTTTGTGAATTTTTAATTCTTTACCTTATCAAAAGCTTTCATAAAAATAATTGATTTGATTTTGGGGTCCAATTCATTTACAAAAGTTTTTCTGCGCAACCACAGTGAAACAAAGAGAACCAAATGAACCAAAACAACCCCTTAATTATTAAATTAATTCTATTTCATGTTCACAAACAGGCTAGCGCACTTGCCATAGAATGTTATAATTTATTTATTGTTTATACTAAAACTTCTTCAAAAACACAATTAACAAAAATATCCACGATTTAGAATTAAGCCTTAATTCTTATTTTATGAGTTGACAAATAACCTTTATTGGAAAAAAAACTGGTTCCGGCCCCAACTGTATCCGTATATTTAGCACCCTATAAGTTCACCAGACTGCTTTTTTGTCGATCAACTAAACGTGTATGCCATATGCAGCAAATAATTTTACCAAAGTCGCCAAAATGCCTTTCAAGGTTAACAAGTGCCAGGCGGATTCATAGTTTTCTACTTACAAAATATTCTATTTTTTTATTTTTTTTTTTAGGAAAACAGCTTTTTGGTTTGTAATGTTCTATTCCTTTTCTTGCGCACCTTTGTTTGTGTGCAGATGGAATTAATGAAGTTGCAAAATTTTTATTTTTAAGAGATATGGGGAAAATATTTGTTCCGGAGTCTTTCTGTTTATTTTTCTAATATATAGGAATACTGCTGATATCATACATGACATGTTGAATTTGTTAGTAATTTTATAATTTTATTTAAAACACTACATCTGAATGCATCCATAAAGAATAGAATAAATTTGAGTACAAAAAATATTTAATACAGAAGAAATTCTTAAAAATTTTCAATAACTTTTATTTCAAAGTAGGAATTTAAAGTTCCAAAACTATCTGATGTCACAGACGAATATAGGTGAACAAATTTCCTGTATGTATGACATAACCTCAAATACATATAATATTGAGGAAAAACAGAACGAATTATTACTTATGATAGGAAATATAGTGAAATATGAATTAAAATTAAAAGAATTGCTCCTTCGTTTCGCTTTTTGTTTAATTGTCTGTGCCTTTTTTGTGTGTATTAAAAGTAGGGGTTTTAATACGAATTAATTAGCCAATGCTGTTATAATTTAAAATGCTATTCCTTAATTATTTTACTTTGTGTATTTATAGAATAAAATACGTTGAAACTTTAAATAATTAGTTTCCGATTCATAATTTCGAAAGTAAATGTAAGGTCATCAAATTAATAATTTTGAGGTCACTTAAAGTTCGTTAACAACTACAAATGTAAAACATCTTTCGTAAATATTTCAAATAAGCTAATCGCATCTTAATTGAATTCAAACTTAAGTGTTGTTGAATATTTTACAAACATTAATTATACAAAAGCGCAATTTTCGATATTGCTATCTCCAATCTCAAATTTAATGAATTTAAATAATATTTAGCTACTATACAAGTCTAATCAGGAAAATACTTTCGAATAAAATAAAAAAAGAAAGCATTTTAAATTCACTTCCTCGGCCTAATCACATCGATTTGCCGTACAATCTGTGCCTTTCCAAAAATAGAAGCGCAAAATAAAAAATTTTCTACCAACGTTCGTTATCAATTTCGCCGAGCCCATTGAATACCAATTTCTATGATGCTGCTTAAAACACGCAAAGTTTTCATCCAAATCGAATAAATAAACATTGCAATTCAAATTGAGATTTGTGCCGCGAGACTACCAAAATATTTCTCTAGACACAGATCATGCAAATCCTAAAAAAGAATAAATCCCCGTATCTGTGGATCTTCAATTGTTCACTTCCTCATATTTTGCGAGTAAAGTTCACTTGGCACCTTATGGAGTTGAGTAAAAAAGTGAGACAGTACCACGTTACGTCTTTTATAAAAATCCAAAATTTGAGGGAAATAAAACGCGGAGGGTCGCGAGGAGGAGGGTCGAAAGCGATCATTCTACGATAGGAGCGAATCCATGGGCACGTTAAATTTCAATTTTAGGCGCTTAGGTTTTTACCAAAAAGGGTTAGCTGCCACAGTCAGAAGGTGTGGGCAATGAACTTATGGTGGCTACAAAGCCCGAAAAGGTCATGAATGGATTTGAATGAAGAAGCCGCGATCCGCTACGATCGATGCTCCCTTCCAAACCAGTTCCATAGACTCGGGCGGTCCGATGGAAAAAAGTCCACAATTTATGGAATATAATTTGACGAATTTCTAGGCCAATTTTACGCGACTCGGCGGCTGACGGAGTGGGACGGTCTTTTGGGCCGCTTCGTCTCCCATCCGCAAAATTTACAACTTTTATGTGGATGACTAAAGCCAGCGAACATGATTTGATGTTAATTAACCTCTGTCGTCGCCGAGCTTTCGCCTTCGGGTTAATAAACTTTTCTATTTCGTTCGACTAATGCCTGGGCCCTTTGAATTTTAAATCAACTCTGCGAAAAGAGAGGCGTAAAAACTTTACGAAAAAAAAAATTTGAAAATAAAAAATATTCGAAAATGATGTGTAACTCGACAGAAGAGCACTCTACAAGACGAAAACGTCTCGCTTTTCATTTTGCTAGTGCTGTAACGTTGCATGAATATCTTACATTGGAACACTTCCGAGATATTTATCATATTAATTATGTTTTTGGGTAGAGGCTTAGTGTTACGAATGAATAACTCCCTCCATCTATTTTATGCAACATTTTGAATATTTACAAGATAAACGCGCCAAATTTTGAGCATTCCCTAGCAACGAAATCAGACATAAAATGTTTTTCGATGAACTGAAAAGTAATGCCAAGAATCCGGAAGAGATTTGCAATATCTAACTGAAAAGAGTATTCTTGCACTCTGTTTGGTTACTTCAACCGAAATTCTTACTTAACGTGCCGAGAAAGTTCAAACTAAGGATTTTCACACAAATTGTAACGTTCACCTTTTCACTTTGCGTACAGAAAGTTAGCGCAGTCCATTCGCTCTGGAATCTGAGGAATACTCAAAATAGTTTCATGTAAACCCGAACAATGGCTGGGCAAACTTTCTTACCTTGAACGTTAACTGCTTTGTAAGTTATTTCGAAGTACGAACCCTGACGGAAGGGTGTCGTCCCGTGGTAAGCATCTGAACTGAAGTTCTGTAGAGGAGCCCTTGAAGAGCCAGATAAATTTCATTCTTAAAAGATTATAAAGAACTTTAAAATGAAACGCTAACAGAAGCAGAAGTTAATTGTACCACTTGCTTTTCTTTCTCATACGCTTTACAATTTCTGCAACTAGGACATGCTGTTTTAAAACAGTACAAATGCTTCTTAAGACAGTGATTTTGAAATAATTTTCATTTTCACCAAAATGTGATATCTTTTTAGGACCTTACTTTGATTTTCATAATGATAAAAATGGTAATTCGGAAATTGAACAGCTATTAACCTTACGGATGTTATAAAGAGTAGTGAAGGGAATTAACCAATATTCAATTCGCATGAATGTTGCAATTTTATAAATAATCGGCAA
Source organism: Philonicus albiceps (assembly GCA_963969385.1). Taxonomy (NCBI): domain Eukaryota; kingdom Metazoa; phylum Arthropoda; class Insecta; order Diptera; family Asilidae; genus Philonicus; species Philonicus albiceps. The sequence goes on along the minus strand of OZ017776.1, from coordinate 11,348,311 downwards.
AAACGAATCTAGAAGTATTAAATAAAATTACTAAGGTACAATTCGAGCCCATAGAAAATTGAACCTATGGTAAAACGTAGGAATAAAATTCGCAAAACTTTAAAGGTAAAACCATTCGAAATTTTCTAAAAATGCACCTTTTGTTTTGGCTTAATTAGGATGTTAAAAATAAGAATAAGTTTTATAGATCATTAAACATTTTATTCAAATATTATGACATGAAATTTTAAATGCATTTACTCCAATATTTATGCTGTTCGGGCAGATAATTTCAACAGATCTTAATCGATTCACTTACAATTTGTCCTATATCTTTAAAAAGATGTTGTCTTTATAAGCAATGGAATCTAACATTTTTCGTCGATAAAAAATACTTACTTTAAACTTATACCATTTTTACTAAATACGCAATTTCTTTAGTTTCCCTCTATATTTTTTATATAGAACGGAAAAATAGGGTGTTTTATTCCAGATCTAGTGTACAAGATGCTATTTTTTTATCAAAACTATTTTTTAATAGTCTTAAAATCAAAATATAATAAACTTAATAAACTATTAAAATTTTTTGTAATTACATTTGTTATTTTTTAATAACAATTACCACAATTTTCCTGTTTTTGTTTTCTAACCCGCTAGAATGGCATTAATCTTCTATTTTTTACCACTCAGAAATGTCTCTCCGAATGATTTAAAAAATTTAGCTCTTCTGCATATTCTTTACAAAAATATTTTGGAATTTTGATTCTTTTAAAAAACGTTTAGAAATATTCGTTTCCTTTTTCTTCCTGAAAGTGTAATAAGTGTAGGATATCTTTCGTATAAGTCGAAAATCAAAATATTCTATCACGTTTTTGAGAAAGATGAGGCTGAAATGTGAAATGAAAAACCCATATTTTGGCAATTTTTAAGGATTTATCAAAATACAAGAGGATGTCGCAAAAACTTGAAAGATATGTAAAAATAAATAACAAATATGTAAAATAATTTAATTTTCGATGTGACCTGTTGGAATATTTTCATTTTTGCATTCATAATCTATAGAACAAATTCTATACAACTAGTTCAACCTTTTCGAATCAAAACTCTTCAGGACCAATTTTATTATTGCTACCTTTTTGTCATAGTAAAATATAATCGTACCTTCCATTTTCAAATTTAAAGTTAAACAACTATTCTAATTTTAAATTTTGGAACTGCTTCAAAAATATATTTCAAACAGTTGTAGGAATTAAATCTTCAGACGCACTTGTTTTGGAAACAAGACGATTTTTTTGTGCGTTTTGAATTTCAATTTTAATAAATTTTATGATAAAAACGTGACAACAAATCCATGCATAGTCGCATGAATTTTGAAGGTTCGAAATTTCTACATAAAAGTCTCATAATTTTAACATAAAATCTCAGAGGGAGAGGGAAACCTTTTTAATCAGTAAAGATATGGTCACAAAAATGGACAGGTGACATAAGTTGTAAATCGCGAAATATTTATTATTGTTTATCTATGCCATAACAATTTTCTCGCTCCCCGCGATATAACAATCACTGGCCCAAAGAAATCGCAGACAGTACGATCACCGAATTATGCATTCATGAGGGAGAGGACCAGACGACTTTTAAGACAATCTGCATTATTAGCAAGGTCCACGCTGTTATCTAACAATATAAAAATTATATACAAAAAGTGTGACGTTGTTGGGCCACAAAATTTATTTAAATTTTCGTTTGTACGTTAAAAACTTTTTCGCTGGGGCCGGGTAAAATTCTTGATAGAACTTTGGCAGGCTCCGTGGTGAAAGTATTTAGCGACGACATCCCGAGTAGTTTATAACGACCTGAAGTGTATTTTGGGCAGTGAACCGTAGGCGTGCGAAAGAGTAATTTTAATGTAAACTCATTTCGCCAAAGAGCGCTCCTTAGAAATATATTACCGTGAACTCATTCTGTCTCCAAATTATTTTTTGATAGCTCTCTGACCGCCGCAAATCGTCCTCTGTGCGCTGTTTGCTGTGGCATCATAAATCTGTGCTAAGTGTAATTTCTTTAGTACTTCTCTCTAGTGGCCAACTTATCTAGAACAGTCGTCTAAATTAAAATTATGCAAGTCGGAAAAACAAGATGTCCAAAGCTCCATCACCTTGGCGGCTGCTACCCTAATTCTGTGCGCAAATACGCACCCATCAAGTAATCTCCATGAATTTGGGTTGACGTAAATATGAGTCTAAGATGGTAAAAAGAAAACTACATATATAATAAAGTTAGCATAGTTGTTCTGCTTTATTACGCGGGATCAGGGACATTGATCGCGTAGAATGAGTAAGGTTAAAATGTTAGATGGATTCAACTCAAGGGAATTTTTTGTTTTAAGCGAAATAAAAAAAAAATCAATGTTTTGCAAAATGAGTCCAGATTTTTGAACTCGCAACAGAAAGGCGGGCATAGTGCCCAGATAAAGCGTTTTTGAAGAAAGGCATTTCAAAGAAGCTCGCACTGTTAGCTAACTCGAATTTATGGTTCGGGCGATATTAGGTTTGCTTTTACTGGTCCATAAAATTTTATTGATATTGCACCAGAGTTGAGGAGCGCACAGAGCTACGCAACAGGGCGGATAAATGCTGTTTTTTGGCGGAAGTGGCCGACGAACAGCCCACAGAGTCTGGTTTTGTTTCATCGCTAGCCCACGGTAGCCGCTGTTTGGTTATTCGTGAATATTGCACACATTTTACCCCATTATCTGAGTGCATTTAAGAAAATGCGGCAATTGTTCGTTCGTTTCAAATTAGATGCAATGGTAACGTGATATTTTTACAAAGTCATTCGGAAATCATGTCTAGTCCAGTACTGCAATACGTGCTGTTTGCTGATAAAATTACAGAAAATTTGTAAGACTCGTTAAGGGCCCCGATATGGCTCACACGTGAAATGCAATCATAAACAAATTTCTGTCGAGTTATGTCACGCCCGTAACAATGCCAGGCTGCGATTTTTATCAGCTTCCTGAGAATTTGCGCTGGCTCAAGTTTCTTTTTGGAATTTTATAAATATTTACAATAGTTGCTGATAGGAAGCATCACCAGACCAGCCAACAAAGACGATCATTAGTTAAAATTGTTACTCGTAAAATTAAACAAAAACTATCGTTGCTGCAAATTTGATTAAACGGGATTAAACAATATTTTGAAATATTCTAATGATTTTCCTAAATTTTGCGTCTTTACGATTTGAATGAATTTTTCGTCTATACTATCGAAATTAGTTAGATATTATAACAGTTTGTTTTTGAATTGGTTATATTTAATTTTTTTAAGGTATTTTTCACTATATTCGGAATAATTTATTTTTGAGTTTATTAAAGAAACACTGGTAATAGGCTAATAGCACATAAATGAATTGAAGTAACGTAGATTACAGCGTTTTTCTTTTTTTTGAGACGCTTTTGTGTGTGGTTTTATTATTGAAATTAAATTTCTTTAATCGAGAATCTTCGATACTGATGCAGATAGATTCAAAGTGGGGTTTACTCGAAAATTCTAATATTCAATAAAAATTTAAATAGAACATGATCGATTTAAATTTATAAATATTAAAGGTTCTCCCACCTGCCTAGGTGGTTTGAGCTCTTTCATTATCTTTTGTAATACCGTAGATATGGGTTACTTTGAATACTTTTCCCTTATATTTTAAGAAATCGCCCTGATAAATAGATTGTGATAAACTACTAAGTGTTATAATGTTATTAATTGATAGATGAGGATAGTAGCTAATTAGTACTAATTTTTTGTATAGCAAAACGTTTATGAAAATGAATTTTTTACTTTGTTTTTAATTTGAACAAAGTTGTTCTTTGAGGGGGTTACTTTGGCTCACAGATATTTTGAGACACAAAAATTATACTTAAGCAAGTACTGAACCAATCTTAAGACCTTTGATATAATCGAAAATAAAAAAATGAACGATTTGACTTAAAAAAATTTTTCATTTTCAAAAAACATAACACAAACTTTTTTCTTTTTTTTTTTTTTTTCGTTTTGTGCTTTAAGGCAAAGTTACTCGCTAGAACTAAAGTAACCCGCATCTACGCTATTGAAAATGTTGTGCCTTCAACAAAGAAGTGCACTTACTAAAATTGGTAAGAATCATCTTACCGTTATCGCCAGACTACAAGTAATAACTCATTCGAAAGTGAACACTACGACGCATCTGATAGTATATTACTTGTTAATACCTGTTAAAAAACTTTGGATAAATGAGTTACTGAATTTAACATTTTGATAAATGGGAGTGCAAAATTAGTCACTTTATCCTTTAAAAAATTGTGAAGGAGTGGTTTGAGTAGTATCGGAACAAACGTTGATCAGGACACTTCTAAGAATCACTCTGTACATAAATTGTTAAATTTTGTTAAAAATTGGATTAGAATGATAAAATTTGTTTTGTATATTCGTCAATTTTGATTCGTACTAGGTTTCATTAAAATCTGTGAGATCTCAAACTAAATCTGTTCCATATGTTGGTGGTCTTAAACTTTTGCGCTTATGTATATACGATTTTGCAGGGAGGCTCAACTTCGATACTTAATCAAAATTGTAGAGTGATATTTTGTTGTTACTCCTTACAATATCAAGATACCTAAATATTTACTTAATGATACTTTTCTGTTCTTATCTAGTGTAATTTTAAAGGCTTAATTTCCAGTAAAACGCTTTCTCGACTATTCAACTGAAAACTAACATTTTGGAACACAGTTGTTAGGACAGGGGCGCCGTTTAGGTTAGCATTTAAAAATGTCAACATATTCTACTAAAATTGCGCAAACGAATTAGGAACGTGTGTATGCATTTTGCAACCACTCCAGCCCACCGCAATCGACCGCGGTGTGCACTACGAGCATGCAAGGAATTTGCTGGGCTCCTCGGGGCCGAAGTCGTCACCGCCAGTCGAGATGGCCTCTGCAATTGGCGGCCCTTTCACGAATTCACCTGGACTTAGAGCGGCTCACCCGGACTAAGACGCCGCGACGACAGACCCGCGAGCGTCCGATTTTATAACGGACGGCTCAGGGTCACCGCATTGAGTCGACGAAGCTAACGTTTTGCCTCGAAGCCGTTTAGCGGCGGCTCGGCGAGCAGGTATGCGAAATCAGCGGGCTCAATGTTTCATACCTGGGAGCCCGCCGCAGTAGTTACCTGAGTTACCTGAGTTACCTCGGCTTCTATCTAGCTACAAGTTTAGCTGCACACGTAACTGTTTCTTGCATGTTACACGGCCGGTGCCGTTTTCTGCAATTTTTGCTCCTATGACCGGTTGCGGAGTCAGCCTGATAAGACCTTCCTCATTTTGTCCGGGGCTCCGAAGGCACTTTAATTACAACCATTTCGCGAGCGCTAGATCGTTATGTTGCAGAGCGCCTAAGATAAATAGCCGTGTAATCGCAGCGGAGTGGATTCGCGATTTGGCGGTCCGTGCGATTTAGTGCTTTGCACTGGACCCATCCAGTAAAAGTAAAACTGTCCTAGTTCGACGCTATTGACTCTACTTGGCGGCAATCAGCGCTACCAATTGTTTACCGGTCGCCATAAATTTTAATTTTTCCATTGCGGAAAAAAAGAAATACATACATACATATGTAACTATATAAGCGCCAAATGATTCCCGCGACCGTGCCGATCGTTCTGGGTATACGTGGAAAGGTCGCGGCATGGGCACATTAGCCGCGAAGAAAATTATCAAGGCCAATAAATCTTGGTGTTCACTTTCAAACAGTATCAGATCGCGCTATGCACTCGCTGGCTGGAGCGAAGTGCGCGCAAGTACCGTTTTTATGGAGATTTAGAAAGATGCTGCGAGCACCTCAGTTCGGTGTTTACTTGATGCAAGGAAATTCTTCGCCTGCATTTATCACCTGTTGCGAAACGTTTAGCACGGCTTAATTTAACGAGTTCTGGTCACCGATGAGAATTTCCATGCGCTTTTATATGATGCCGTTGCTTTTCCAACAGAGACATACCCGCCGTTGGCAGATTATATAGCCTTAGTAAATCACTCACCGCGTCGCGGTCTATTATCTTTTTCATTCAATTTAATGATGCCAGATTCTTCGTGTCGTCACTATTCAATGTTTATTGCCCCAGTCGGATTGCGGTTTAACTGCCCAATGAATATTTACATTTACGTCATAATATCGCAAAGTACTTATATATTTAAATGTTATACAAATTTAAACGATGTATCGGTACCGTTACGTGTCCCATAGCTGCATAATGGAATTTTTTTTTTTTGAATTTTTGTTCCACTGAAAAAAATTAATTTAATTTTACTATATCAATTAGGGGCCTCTGATAGTTCAGTTGTTAGCGCGCTGTCCTACCGTCCCAGAGGCTGTGGGTTCGAATCCCACGAATAACCATGGTCTCCTGCGCTACGTGGTAACACAATGGGCCAAAATTGGCCTAAGTGTGCCTTTCTAGGCAGCCAAAGCAACCTAACCTAACCTACTATATCAATTGGTGGAGAATAACTTAAAAAACGAAGTAATAACGTCTACACTTCGTATTATTAAAATGTACTTCGACAAGAAGGGCTTATTAAATTAAACTACTCTTTCTCTCCGGTAGGAACATCTTCAATTTAACTTAAAAGTTATTTTTAATAATGTAATTTTACACGTTTTACAATATAAAAAGGAAACAATGTCGTTACTGCTGCTAACTTTAAGCTCAGCCTATTCTGATCTGAGAAGAAGGCGGTAATCAGAGAATGTTTCTTTTAGTAATAATTTTTCAATATATGTACATAGTTTGGGTTTTTACCAACTATTAAATTATACGAATATTTTACTTGTTTTTTGTGTAAAAAGTTTAAGTTTGTATAGTTCAAATACCTTTCAACACTGAATTACGATCATTTTTATTACTATTCATAATTTAATGTAAAAGTCAACTTGGAGAAATAATTTTTCCCTTTGGAAAATGAGTAAATGAATGCCCCCTCTTCGATGTAATTCCTCTACTTTTATAATATGAAATTGAATGCCTGATATAAAAATGGTAAAGTTACTCTAAAAATGTTTACAGTTTATTTTAGGAATATTAAAAATACATATATGTATATTTGGTACGTAACCTTAAGCATTCTGCTGTACATAATTTTAAAAAATCAATTGCTATTCATTTTCAATATACCAATAGACTAAATCAATTTAAACCAGCGTAGATGAAGCTATAAATGATAATTCTCAAAAACCAACTATTTTAAAAAATATGTAAAAAGCACTACGCATTAATTAAAATCATTTCAACTTTGTTTTGTAATTATTATTCGTTCAATTTTTATTTGATACCAAGATATACATTCAACATAAACTTGATAATCATTACACAGTTATGAACCCCGATTGAATTGGGACTAGGTCAAAATTCAGATGTTTCTTTGTAAAAATTTAATAAATTACCCATTTCTCTACTGTAATAAGAAACAATGCTCACTCATATTATATAATACCAACGCCCCCCTCTAATAATATCTTTATTATATGATCAAATCAGAAGCATTTGTTAAAAACGGACTATTCCTACTCTGGAGAAACTTTAGAGTAAAGAAAGTGATACTATAGTCTTAAAATGTATGTGTAGAATGTTTTTTAGATATTGTAATATTCTTAAAAGTGCTAAGTTAGTTTAAGAAAAATTATCAAAATACTAAACGAGGCTAATATAGGAATTAATTAGTTTTGATAAAAAATATTAAGTCGAAGTCGATGCAACGACAAAGTTTCGGTTAGGTAAAATAACATTTTTAATAACACTGAAAAAAGTCAGATATTTTAAAAAAATTATAAGTTTTGATCAAAACTGAGTACTACTGTACATAGGATCTTATAGTATTAGTATAAAAGAACTGATATATCCTACTTCATCATTTGTATTTGTCAATTTATGTACATCTATAAACGTGACACACCTGAAAAAGAAAGTTTTTCTTTATTTTTCGTTTTAGGTGCTCGAAGAGATTAGTGCGTGGTTATAGTGATTAATTTGTTTTCCATATCTGTTACATTCATTTCTCGATCGATTTTTTTATTTTTGTTTTATTGAGAACCCTCCAAATTTCATCTATGTTCAAATTTAATTTCCATTCTATTTAAAATATAAGAGATATCCTAAGTCATCCGATTAATTTATTTTCGAAGTCGTTTTAAACTTAGTCTCGCTACTGTAGGTATATGAGATTTCCAATAAATTTCCTTTTCTATTTTCCAAGCCGGCAATATGGTCAAGCATTTCCTATGAAATTTCTATCATATTTTACTTTTGTCTACCTTCGAAAATTGCTTCGGACCTAAACATAAAAATCTGCTTATATTCGTCTAAAAAAGGATTTGCGCAAAATGTTCAAAAGTTGCTTCCCTTCAATTACATGCCCATACTAAAAAGATACGGATAGGTAAATAGAGGGTAAGTAAATCTGTTATTTTGAAATATTGCTATTTTATCGGAATTATTCAATTCCTGCTGGTATTTTATAAACTTCCCAATACTTCAACAAATTCTAAAATCGTTATGCTATTGATTAGATAAAAATAATATTAACTCTAATCTGCTTTAATTTTTGAGATAGCAGGCAAAATTAAGGAAAGTGTAATTACTATGTTTAGTCGGAGTTTGACAAAAGTAAAAATGAGTTTTACTTTCTTGCACAAACCTTTACACACTCGTGTTAAGAAGGCGCCCATTTATCTTGAAAATGTTAAAAGATAAGATTATATAACATTTACTGAAATCAAAAATAAACACTTAGCTTTTCTTGGATATGTATTTTTTTTATTATAAAAGTACTTGGAAAAATTCCTTTATCTAAATATTGATAACCTACCCATCAAGGTACATTTGCTTTGTTAAAGCAAAAATATTTAATTTTATTCTTCATTATTTTTATTTTTTAATTCTCTAATTCGTTTTTCTGTTGGAATCGAATAACTTCATTTAGTATTTACTTACTTTAAAGGTTGAAGGAGAGCGATCTTTAGAGGGAAGGCAACATTTACTGGTTATTAATTTAAAACTAGTAGACTAGTAGACTAGCTTATCTAGTCAAATCTACGGTATCAATTTCTGTCTCTTTATTCATCCATTATTTATCTATTTATTTGTATTGTTTTTAACATGACGTTGACTCCAATGTTTTTTATTGACAAGATTGTTAATTATCTCAAATACGACACAAGACCTGAGTTACAAACCAAAATGTAAAATCCAAAACTGATAGTTCTGAAGAAGGTCCTAAACCACAGGACCGAAACGTCAACTTTTATTTGTAATTAAAAAGTTTTGACACAATTGGAGAGTCTGCTTTATAAATCCCAGTCAAAAAACGATACATAACTAGTAGACTACGTAATAATAATTCATTTAAAGTCTATGTTTACAATTGAATGAAGGGAAACCAATAGCTCAAATATTTGATTTTCATTCGTTTTTTCAAAGAATTCTTTATAAGCTACTGTCCAAAAATTCTATAGTACCGATAAAAAAAATCAAACCGTTACAATTTGCCATAATCGGCCTTGGAAATGCTTATTGATTATGCTGTCTGCTGTTTGCAAGGCACGAAAAAAGTGTCACCTTAGTCAAACAAAAATTGTGGCCCTTGAGTGGACACGTGCCGCGAATTTAAAAAAAATAAATAAAAAATAATAAAAACGTTGGTAAAGATTTTGAAATTGGCCAGCCCACTTCTCGCTGCGAATCAATCCGCGGAGAATTCTAGGCTCTGCAGAAAATCTAATCAGCTTAATCGCGGGGGGGAGTGAGGCATTTTCAGATCATCGGTGTGTGACAACCATTAGCATAACGCCGACGATATTACGAGCTACGAATAGAATTAATAATCGAAAATTGGGGAGCTGAAGTGGGGTACGGCGGAGCCATTGCCACCGCGATCCGCGATCATCGTTATGCTGCGACCGCGCTACAGCCACAGCACTTAGCATATGCAGTACGCGGCCCCGATAAGTGTGCCAGCAAAGTCCATGTGCTCGCGCATCGTCACTGCCAGCGCCACAGCAGCCCCTCGGCGGCCCCACATTTTGTGGAAGCTCACAGCAGCTACTGCGTTTCGAAACTCTTGACAATGCTCAAGTGCAAGTGAATTGACGCGGTGATCTTAAGTCACTCGGCGACATGTGGGCACCAAAGAGAAAAACGCGAAAAAAAAAACAGCGCCTAAAACGAAAATTAAAAGGCAAGAAACGATCGCAGAAATTTGCAAAGGTCCCTTGCTTACGACAAGTTTTCAAACGAGCGACACGTCCTACTCCCGCGCCCCTATTCTCGGCGGCGCGATGTGTGGGTGTGTGCAAGTGGGGCCCGCAAAGGTTGCGGATCGCGCACGGTGCTGTTTTGCGATCGCAGCAACGTCCAGTGGATCGGTGCGGTGCTGCACACGAAATCTGGAAGATCGTTCTCTTCGCAATCTGCGTTCCTTCGACTGATCGCGGGGGAAACGCACACATGCAAGATTGCGATCCCGATCGGTGTGTGGAGCGCCCCTAGACTGATCAGCGTTTGCTCTTTTGACTTTGAAGATGGTCTGATATGGTCGAACTTTATTGGAATGAACTAATTTTGAAATTTATGGCTAGAGCCAGCACGAAGGTTAGCAATCGCTGGTCTTGCCTTGAATGACAATGATTGGACTCACAAAAGAAGTCAGCCATGTGTGCAGCGATAAATTTTTCTGAGATTGCCCAAAGCTGGCACGGATGATTAATTTTCGCGAATTGAACTCCATTCGGGAAGGAATGGAATTTTGGCGAATAGAAAAAGTGTGCAAATATTTTGGAATAGATCTAAAAATATTGATGACGTTTAATTGCTAGATAGCCCTGCCCAGCAGTTTCACAATCAAAAAGGTTACGATCATTAACCACTGATTGAACTTTAACTTACTAAGCCGTTGCCTCAGCTGGACAACGGTTTGAATTTAATTGAAATAGAGTTTTATAATATTTCCACTATATAAATCTTAAATACAGACTCATTTATATTACTTTTTTTGGCTGTAATACTGTTCTTCTGTATCATTTTCCTAATTTTAATACATATTAGTTTTAATTTTTCAACAAAACCCATAAAAATGAAACGTTAAACGCAAAATAATAAAGATTTAAATGACAAATCAAACTGTTATCTTTAGAACTCTTAAATAATATACGTAAAAGTACAAATTAAATAACCATAATTAACAAAAATAGCTCTATACATATCTTGAGAAATTTTTTAATTACGTTTCTAGGCAACTAACGCTCAACAGGTTCTTGAACATAAATTATAAAAATTTCCGTAAACTTGAATTATTCATCACACAAATAAACAAAATGTTAAATTTGCAAATAACATTAAAACCATCTTCATTTTTTAGTAATTTTAGTAGTCTTGTATCTTATATAATAACATGGTTTCATTTTATTTAGGTCACGTCATTAAATCACTTAATCTAATAATAAATATTTACGCATCTATACTGCATATTCATCGCTAAATTTAATAACTTTATTATCTTACTAATAACACAAAAATAAAATTAGTGTTACGTCCTATGTAAAATATTCAAAAATTCACGTGCAATAATCAAGATAATGGTAAAAGACCAGTTAATTAAAAAAAGACTAGCTGTAAAAGTAATTAAATTAATAATTGTCAAGAACATTGCATTCTTAGCGATGAAGAAAGTAAACACTCACCCCCTCCACACGCTTATAACCATTGAAGAGACAAATAAGGCAGTAAATTCCTTTGGTATTTTTCATCACGACAACTATCCCCAAGTGCAGAAAGGCAAGTGCTGCGCCTTCATTTCCATCCTTTCAATGGCCTCTAAGCAATGTGCAGCTTTTGCTGGTCATTTAGTCTTATGTCACGCATAAATACGGTGGACCGCGTAATGTAATGAGTTTTGAAGTAAGCCAACGGCTTTCGCCTTCTAGCTATCTACACAACGCAACTTTTGTATCTAATTAAGGCGACCTTCACAGGAATTTTGTATATCACTGTAAGGCACTAATTGCAGAACACACGCGGTATACCCTACCGCTACCCAGCCCACCATCTGGTGCTCTTTAATTTCTCACATAAATGAGCCTACAACGTTTTACACTTTGCTGTATTTTTGCGTTATACTTGGATGTATGTTCGCCGTTGGTCATATGTGTCGAATTGTCGTTCTGTGTCATGTCGATCGCGCGCTCGCGATCTCCACTACTCGTGGATCTGGCAAAAATCTCTTGATATATCGCAGCTCAAGAGAGACGACTCCTACTTTGGTATATTTTTGTGGCCTATGAAAATGTATCGCCAGCAAAATCATACTACGCGTATGTGTTTAAAAATGAAAAGCTCTCAATTTAAAAAAAAAAACAAACCTTTGAATTACCGCCCTATTGTCAGAAATATGGGCAAGATCTGTGAAGAGAATTTTTTTTTTCGAGCCTCCTTTTCGTTTATTTTTTTTTTTTAAACGCGCAATTGAAGGCTGGTTCGTTTTTCTAAGAAATCGAAAAGGTGCACCTTGACGGATGCCTGCTTTAAAAGCCATTCGCTTGCAATAACCCGCACAAATAACGTAGTTTAACAGAAAGCGCACAGCTTCCTCATTAGCATATTTACAGCAAGGTACTTGAATTGCAATCAGGTTCTTTCAGGGAAATTTTATTTAATTTTACAACGCTGATGACGGTGCTATTAGATACCTCGAAGTAAAACATTCGATGATGCTACTATAGATTAAGCGAAAAGGATGTTCTCGTATTTGTAATTAATGTTATTTTATAAAAGGTAAACATATAACAAAATTAGTAAGCGACCATGAATATCTCTAAGAATTTCATTTCTTTTATGATGATATATTTTTCTCTAGTCTTGAAATATTTAGTAAATCTCAAGTTGCCATAACTGGCAATTAAATTAACCACTTCCAACTGCTATGTAATTTATTTCACCGGGTCGACGGTAATGACCCAAATAATTAGCTTCAAGGAATTAATTCCAGTTTTGTAAATATAAAATAATGTTTATTTTGTTTTTGAAATAAGACACTCACTAAACAAAAATGATAATAAACAATTTTGAGTGAAATACTACTAAAATACCCTACATTTGAATTTTAATATAATTGAGGGATTTCACCGAAAAACGATTAACGATTTGGGTAAAAATTAACTATTAGTGCGATTTTCCACCTCAAAACAAGCAAAACAAAACAAACTATTACTTAGGTTAGATATGATGGGATAGATATGAAAGTTTAAAATACAAAATCTGAAAATATAACGAAGATCGTTTTTAACCGTCACCCTTAAATTAAATTAATTTCTTAAATATTAAGTATTCGATATTAATTGCTCTAAAACCAACATCTCTTATAATTTTGCTTATAGCGATTTTAAATTAAAGAATGAACATAAAAATTGATTGTCATTCTTATCGAGTATTAATGAATTTTAGAGATTTTTTATATCTCTTAAATTAAAATCATTACATCTAATTTATATTCTTCGGTTAAAGTTTTTATTTCGCGACTTTGGGACAAAAACATAATCTAAAAATTTGTTTACTTGAAGATTTGGATGGGTAAGAAGCATGGAAATGTAAAACGGTCTTCGCAAATTTTCCTATCTATCTGCATAGGATCTGATTGTGAAAAACAAACACAGCTAATATTATTTTCAAGAAATAAATGTAATTAGGAAAATAGACTTAAAGACTATTAGAATAACGTACAAGTGAAGTTGTCCAAAGTCGAACATGTCCCCAAATTTCAAGGTGATTACAGACTTCACTTTTGCTAGCCTTTAGAATAAAATTTTGCGATAAAAAGGCACTTTGGTTACCTTCATTAAGCTCGGGGGTCAGTCAATTCAGGGTTCACTGCATATGTTGTCCAAATTGCGATTGTCGCACCGTGCCGTCGTCGTTGTGCACCGCTCTCAAACACCCGTCACAACTTTTGATTGTCCGCTCAAGCGATGGTAGAAGGGGAGGTGTTCGGATATCGAAACCGAAAAACGGGTGTAGCAACATTTCGCATTTTTGTCACATTTTGTGCAAATTGATTCTATCAAGTGCTGCAGGTAAGGTCTTACGAGTGCTTAACCTAGAAAATGCAAAAAAGACAATTTTAATTAGAAACTTGACCAGACAGATAATTACATAACCTGGGCCGCCGGGTGCTGGTGGTGGCTGCGGTGGCCAAAAGCGCGTACATCGATCGCTCTCCAGATCGTGTCGTGTCGCTCCGTTCTCGCTACTGAGGGACGAGAGGCGCTCCTCATTCGTTGGTAGTGTTCGCGTTGCGATGTCGATTAAGCTGGGCCAGAACCAAAAAGCGATCGTCGGAGGAGCGCGCTCAGCCACAAAGCGCATGTGCGCGCTTTTCTCTTTGAACTTGGCGGAGGCTTCTCGACGAAGCGATCCCCCCTCCCCCTTCCCCCCTTCCCAAATGTATTCAACACAAAAATTTGTTTGTTTTATTTATGTTTACGATCGTATGCCTACGAATTGGGCCTCAATTTTCGCCCTCTTCATTTAGTAATACAGGCCGCCATGCACACATGCACAGTCGCTTGTATTTTTTCGCGAATTTTAATAGTAGCCACCGCGCTTTGCGATGATTAGCGCTAGCGCACGCCGCTACTGAGGGATCTTTTTGCGAGAATTTTTAGATTTTTAATACAAAGCTCCCGAAACTAATACACGACAACGATTAAATACCATCAAACCCCCGAGGGGGGAGAGGGATGCTCTCTATTTGCAAAAATTACTGCGTTTAGAAGAAAAAGAAAAAAAACTGCTAATGTTTGGGATTTTTTTTTTGCTCCAAATCAGCGGCGCGAGAGCATGTGGCTGTGGTGCGGCAGATTCTTCTTCTTGTCCGCAAAAGTTTTGGGCCCACTGCCTGGGAGTTGCGGCCGCCGAATTAAAATCGAAGCGAAGTAGCAAACGCCGAACTGAGGCGAAATGGGCTGTGGTGTACGGCGATATCGCAAATTTGGTGGGTCAAATGGGGGGGCCTGCATGTGTGTTTTACAAATGAGCACGCAAAAATTAAGAAAGGAAACGAACGAATGTAATAAAACGGCACATCGGCGGGTAAAGGCAGAAATGTATTTTTTTTTTTTTGTGTTTTTTTTTATATTTTTGTTTTTCGCGAGGGAGAATGAGAACGAAACATGCGAGTAGTATAGGAAAATTATAGCTGAGTACTGTCCGTACTCTGTGCATAGTACGGGCCTGGGGGGAGCTTTTTTATCTTCCGCGAAAAAAGAACTTTAGCACACACAATAGTGTCCTAAATTTTCATCATCAAACACAGTCAGCGCTCACGAGCCGCGCACTAACTGACCTTCAAATCTCTCTCTTCGTACTTCGCGAAATTTTTTGTTATTCCTTTTTTTTTTTTTTATTTTTATTTTATTTTTTACGTAATTAGGTTTTATCCGAAGAAAAAAATAAAATATAACAAATAGAAGCAAACGTTTTCGCACGCAACTAGTGAGCGCGATACAAAGTTGCCCTCGGGTTTCATGTTTTTCCTTTAGCTCCGTCAACTGCCTTTACTTTCTGTAGATTACGCTTGTTTCTTTTTTATTTTTATTTTTTTGTTTTTCTAACTTTGGACGAATCGGAGCTTTTCGGTTGGTCCGCGGTACCGTCCACAAGTACGGTTCAATAAAAATCTGCGAAAATAAAAATAAATAACGTGTAACTCGTGAAGAATTATTTTGAGCACAGTTTCGCGATCTTTTTCTAGAACCTTTTGAGATGTGTGCTGATCTAACAGTTGGACCCAATTGTGATTAAATTGTGAATATTTCCTATATGCGAACCTCGGACAAAATAGTCGAAATAAAAATTGTGTGCCTCCTCAGGAAAAAGGGTTTTTCGTCAAGCTGTGAATTTATTTTTAGTGCCAAAAAGCTGTGATTTTGTTTATCTCGGCGACAGTGTAGCAGAGTGTGCCAAAATTCAAATTAACATGAGCCACTTGCCCCCTCAGCACGGTCTATAGACGGGTATTCGTCGAATTCGATTCTAAGGTAAACAAATGGTCCAGCGAGCCATCTCACGTGCCCCATTATTTTTGCTAATACCCACGACCAGCCCGCCCGCATTCCTTCCCTCCAATCCTACCTTCCGTCATCAAAAACTTGAAGCAACGTCTTAAGTTCATTAAATTTTTCTTCTTGAAATTTTTGTTTTTTTGTTTTTTGTTTTTCTTAACGCTCACCCGCGAAGGGCCAATGTACTTAAAAAAAAAATGTTTTTTTTTGTTTTCGCTGTTCCAACGGGCGGAGCGCAATGGCTCTCTTCCCGGAATTTGTTGCTAACTGAACTGTGGCACCGCCGAAAAATGATCTCAAACTTTCGTGCCTTTTTTTCGCGGGGCCACAGCACCAGAGGAGATGATGTCATTTTTTCTCGACTGCTTTTTGGGCAACAGATATGACATTCAATTCATTGTTTGGACCTACGCTGCCATGCCGCCACCGAAAGAATTGCTCCGCCTTGAGCTCGCGCTGCGGCACCGCAATCTTCTGCAGTCGCGGACCAGTCTTAATGAATGATCCCGCGCCAGATGAAAAGCTGCGCGATTTTATTTTATTTTATTTTATTTTTTTTTTGTTTTCCTTCAATATCTTTTCTATTTATACGCGAGCTTCATGCATCGCAAAATTAACGCGAGATTGGTTGGGCCGAACCGGCCGTTCAAGTTCTATGCCCTTTGGGCCCACACTAAAAATACGCGGGGAATTTTTCGAACTCGAGCTCCAAAGGCTACATAACAACACGCTCCCTGTGGGGGGGTCATCGTCCCGGGAATTTTACATTACATATATTGTCCCAAGTTGAAAACAGAATAAAACAAAAAAAAAAGAAAGAATTATATTTTCAAATGGACAGCTGTGGAACAAAGTTTTCGCGGATAGTCCTGCCCCGGCACACTTTTATGCTAAGGAGCCGGTACACCGCATTCAATATTTACAGTTGCCACAATTCGAGAATTTGCGAGAAATGCGAATTCAGCGATTTAAAACCTCTTAATCGAAACTGTGCCCCAGTGGCCGGCTCTTAACTTTGAGAGGTCAAGCGAAACGTTCTCAGTACGTTCTCCTGTTTGTTATAACTCTTTATTACATTTTATTGTATTTTTTTTATATATTCCTTCTGTTTTTCACCGCCAAAAATTTAAATTAACCCCACAACAATTTATAAATAATGAGAACAAAAAAAAAAAAAGAAGCTTCGAATATTTTTAAATTCGTTTACGTCGACAGGAGAAAGTGTTGCGATGTTATTTTTGTCCGTTTCGGCTTATGGATAATTTTAGTAACCATGGTCAGTACCATTATTTCTCAGCTGGGTGGTTCATTAAATTATTTTTTGAACAGACTGTCTATTTAGCAAGCTTTACGATTTACTTACAGTTTTCGTATTCGGATGTTTTCAAATAACCTTTTAATTCTGTCTATAACGACTTTACCCACCACACCAAAAATAATGAGTCTTTCCCCAGTAGGAAATGTAAGCATTACCGAATCGATTGAGTAGTGTAGTCGATTTGTAATACCAATAGCTTACATTACCAATTACAGAATTGATTACTTTTACACGTAGATGTCCTAGGGTGGTAAGTACTTACAAGAGACATTACACGGAAGGGCTTATTTCACTATTGCGAGGTTGTTCCTGAAAACATCGATTAGCAGTAAGTTGCTTTGGAAGGCCTTCAATCGTACATTACAGGGAATCGCTTCTGTAATTTCTTACTTGTAATTAATATTTTCAGTGATTCAAATTCCACTTGCTTTTAAACATGATATAATCCAGCTATAGAAAGAAAGTAATTCCATTTTAAGGAATATTGCATAAAATCATCATAAATTAATACTTTTGTCTTATTTTGTTTTGAATTTTTTGAGTTTACTAAATACCTAAGAAAAAATAGACTGAACTATTTTCTTTTTATAGCATTAACTTGTTAAATATGTAGGTCCTTAAGGTGAAAGGATATTTAATTTATCAAGTAAGAGAAAGATTCAACAAATAAAAACATTTATTTCACTTAAACAAAACCGCTTTTCAAGCATAACAACAACAAAAAAATAGTTTCATTTCTTAAATTATTCTGATTGTGTCTTGTTTTGTTCTTGATTTTATTTTTTATGCATTCATTTTTATTTTTTTTCATCTGTATTTCCGAGGAGACTGCTAACAGTGGCAGGAACTGATAATCCTTCAGATTGAAGAATTTTAAGAAGCGCCTCACTTAGTAATGTAACATTATATTCTTAATAAATTATATATATAATAATTAAAAGAAATAAATAATGCTTACCTTAAAATTTTATGAAGTCACAGGAGCACTTTACACTGCACAAAATTCACTGAAAGACTGACGACGCAAAGTCGCAAAAAAAAACAAAACACGTTGAAAAAGTAAACTGTTTACTCATTACATCTACACTTACTAGACATTACATTTGTAAAAGGTGCCTTCAGCAAGTTCTGGCGTGTTTGCATTCTCGCCCGAATAAAGTTTAGTTATTACCTATTCGATTCTGAGTTATTCCAAATAGAAGAACTTACTTTCTTTGATTTTTCATACATGAATTCTCTGATTAACCCCATAAGCGCTTGCACTATTTCCTACTGGGTCGTTTCAAACTAAACCTCTCTTAGCCGCTAACCTACAAAGAGAATTAACCAAATTCTAAAAACCCTTACAACAATTAAAAAAATATCTATGCGCGTTCAAAGCAAAACTACTATCAGAATAGGGTACCTTATGATAAACTTTGAAGTGCACCTTAGCAACAAATCGCAGATATTCATACACTTGATCCATCTTTTGACTGTCCCGTCAATCAAACAAAAGGGCTTATAAAATGAAATAACATTGGATTTTCCACGAAAATTTACAAAGCCATTTATGAGATAGTCATCATTGAATCTGACCGGGCAATTAAACATCAACAATGCGCTTTTCACATCACAACTGATAACTCGTATGAAGTGCCTTGTTGACAAGTCGAACAAATTGGTGTATGTAGAAAAAGGTCGAATTCCCGCTTAATTTTCTATTGATGATTTATTGTTTGTGAGTCGCATGACGACACGGCACAAGGAAATATGATCGCACTTTTTCAAAAAATTATTGAAACTAGTACTTTTCTAGAGGGCTCTTGTTCGGAGCCCAAACATATTTTTGTAAAAAACAAATTAGAAGTACATACTTAAAAAAAAAATAATAATAATCTGTAATCAGTAGAAAACAAAATGAGATAATGAGCTGGAAGGCTAAGTAGATATGAAATTTAATACAATTGTGAAAACAATTTAAGGGTATCTTCGTATGGTATAATTGAGGGCGTTAAAACAAAAAATAATTGAAGTAGTAATTTAGATAAATATGAAAGTATCACCTCATCTTTAGCTAGAAAACAAAGGATGGGTAGCGATAAGTTAAGAAAATCAATCCCAAATTTGAGGAAAATCACATAAAATCTATTTTCAAATAAAAAATTATTTATATACTACTTGGGTCCTACGGTAGATCAGTTGTTAACGCGCTGGCCTATCGTCCTAGAGGCTGTGGGTTCGAATCCCACGATAACCATGGTATTCTACTCTACGAACAAAATGGGTCAATGAGTGCAATGGACAAAATGTCTGAGCGCTCGATGCTACACGTCTCGCCCACTCCAATAATAATAATATATACTACTTCATGATCGGTATTTTATAGCTATGACAGAAATTAACACCAAAGGATTCAAATGCCGATTTTCGAAAATAATAGCGATTTTTGGATTTTCTTAGGTTATTATTATCTTATTAACTTTGTATTAGAAACCATTTAACAATTTATGGAAAGTAGTAAATTTTCTATTTGAAATGAATTCCTTTAGTTTTTAGTAGTAATTCAAAAAGTGCATATTACAGCCACAAATATGTGAAAGTCAACTTTTATTTATGATGATAACTCAAATTAATGTTGTGTGACGTATGATGAGCATACATTCAAAATTGTGACGATAACAAAAGTACATTTAAACTTTTATTAACTTCAAACGCTAGGTAGCTTTACATCCCATCGTAAACATCTAATTTGAAATTCGAATATTTTTTAATAGCATTAATTAAATTCACAGATAAAGTGTGTTAATTTTGTTTACTTTATTTTAACTAGCCTATAAACTCTGCGTTTATTCAAGTCAATTTTTATATTTCATTCTATTTTATTTAGAATTTAGTGCTCTTCTATATTTTTCTTCTTCAAAAAAAAAAAAGAACTTTTGTCTAAAAACTGACTTCTAAAAAATAATCTCCATGTGATTCTATCACGACGAAATATTTTTGTATTTGGTTTTAAATATAAAATTTTGTTCTTCCTTTTCCAGCAAATGATACAAATTTTATTTTTATACTTCCACTATTTTTATTAGATTTTCATTTTATTTTGATATAAATTTTAATTGCAATCCTTTTTTTTTGTCAAGATACCTACTCCACTTTTTTATTAATTTTCGTTCACTTTTTTTGTTATGAAGACTATACAAAATCTGGAATTTCTTAAAAGTTTAAAATTTTCGTGCATTTTATTTACAACGAGTACATTTAAAAATACTATAAAATGGCAAAAATCTTACCGAATCGTTTTTCTTGTATTCAAATTGAAAATCTCCAAAAAACCAAATTTTGGATAAATTTTAATGTTCTCGTACGAATAAAAATGAAGAAATCCTAGGTATTATGAAATAAAATTTTGTGTATTGGGTACGAAAAAGAATGTTATGGGTTTTTTATACTCCTCTTTAAAAAGATCTACTCCGTTGTTTAAAGTCCCACATATAAGACTGCTTTTCACCTTCAACCGTATCTACAAAATTTCAAGATGTGTCGAAATGAACAAAAACAGATATCATTTCTTTTTTTTAAATTACAAGGTGTGGTAAAACTTTTACATTGAATTGCTCCACTTTAAATGAGAATAGTTCTAATTATTAGAGTCAAATAATTTGATAAAACACAGGTTTTATAGCAGAAGTCTCAAGAGATTTTTATTTATCGAAATATCTTCTACTACGGGCAAATTACTAAATATTTTAGAAAAACTCTCTTATGCAAGGAAAAATCTCTTATTTTTATCTTGTATATTTTAAGAATGTTTTTTATTTGTCTTGAGCATTATTTTATCTCAATCATTTTGTTTACTTCCTACAAACCGACTTTCTACGCTTTATTTGATAAAAGCTAAAAAATTTCTGTAATAAATTTTCATCTTATCCCTTTCTTATGCGGCAAAAAAAACATCCAATTAGGTCGTCATTTAGCTTCAACATCATTTTAAGTTTAATTTTCCCTCCACACAAAATTAAGAAGAAACTGTACAAAGATTATGTGATTTATTAAGACAGTTTTTCCCATCCCCCCATGAGAAAATATCGAAAATCCAAAAATATTTCCCTCCCGCTGTTACAGCAAACAGCCTCCGAAGTACCGTTCCCTCTTAATGAAAACTTCTACAAGAGCAGAAAATCTTTCTGCCCACGTGTAAACCCAGACAGGAAGACTGAGAATCTCCTTGAGAAAAATTTTTAAAGTATTTTCAGTTTTTACACTAAACAAAAAAAATTTGGCACGTTTTTGTCTCACCTGAATGACTTTGAGTTGTGTTGTTTTCTTTTTCTAGATGAAAGTATTCGACGTTTTGTCCATCTGAGTGATCAATTCCGAGAGCAGTGATCACTTTTTCTCAAATCGCTAAATTGCGGCAGGTCTTATCATTATTTTCCCGAACAAAAGTTGCCTGAAGGGTTTCACTACATCATAAATGCTCCTTAAGAGCTTCGTTATCACAAACATTTTGCTGATTATTTTTTATTCTTACTTGTCCCATTATCTAATAAATGCACGTAACGTCTTCTGGTTATCAACTAAGATAACGCATACTCTCGTTATTTATAGAACTTTAGGAAAGTGGAAAACATTCTTTTAATCAGTGGGCTTTCACTGATGATCGATGATTAGCGATTGGTGAATTTTATGTATTTTTTTTTTTTAAATACGATTTCGTTAAAAAATATCACACTTTATGTGACCAATGCAATGATTTGGCAGTTTATTTTAGAAGTTAATTTCTTTAGCATAACGAGTACATCACTCAGAGCTTACTGTATGTACTGATGGTGGGCCATCTGTTAGTCCTTTTTTTTATTTGTAAATAAAACGGACAATTTGGGATGAAAAGCCAAACATTTTTATTGATAATGAAAGGTGATTCTATGCCATTTATATATGAAAACCATTACCATTCATATGTCCACCACGGCTTCGCCTACAGGCCTGCATCCGAGCATCAAAATTTTCGATGAATTTTTCCAATAGCACCTCGAATATTGTTTTGAAGTTGTTTGTAGATGATTAGCATACACCTTACCTTTCAAATAACCCTACAAAAAATAATCAAGTAGTATTAAATCCAGGCTTCTTGGCGGCCAAGGAACTTCAGAATTTCTTGAAATTAAGCAATCGGCAAATTTTGCTAACAATATAAATGGGGTGTTGAACGACTTGTGTGGCATGTCGCTCCGAATTGTGGAAAGGTGGTTGAATTCATTCAATTTGGTCCACAAAAAACAAAAACCAGTTAACATGTTGTGATAACGTTCTCCATTCACTGTAAGGGCATTTTCCTGTTCGTTTTTAAAAGAAAAACGGCCCAATGATATCACTAGCCCATAAACTACATCAAACAGTGACTTTTGGAGGATGAAATACTGCTTTGTGATTAACGTGAGGATTTTCTGCTCCCGAAATTCCACAAAACGATCAATAATTTTGCCCATTGCACGCTCAGTAGGACGTCTATGTAAACCAAAGATGTCACGTAATTTACGTAATCTTGTTTTTTTTGTTTAACGTCCATTTTCATAATACATTTGGACAATGTTGTGTTGTTAGCGGCTCTATGATTATAAATGGCATATTTTTGACTTTTCAAATGTCAAAGAATTTTTTAAAACAAATAACATTAAGTATTAAAAATAATCGACTGCATTTTAATGGTTTTCGCTTAAAAATAAATCATTTTTAAATTAACGAAATAATTGGTGCAAGCATATAGGTGACATTTTTCAATACTGTGGCCTTGAGGACCATTGGAGAAATTTGTCGTCATCGAACGTGGAAACCATTGCTAGAGTAGCCACAGACAAACTCACCAAACTTAAGTTAGAAGAAGATTATAACTCGTTAGGAAACACATCCGCAACTTTTGTTCATAAACGATTCTATATCAGAGACAAATTACCACCGTATTTATCTTAGAAAGTCTCGATTTTCTTTACTCGCATTCTAGCCCAGATTAGACTTTTTAATGTATACGCACCAAATATTATAATAAATGGAAAAACGTACAATTTTTATCCGAATGAGAAGTGTAAACTATGCCAAACAGGCGAAACAGATATGATTATGCACCTCCTTGAATCCTGTTCTATTACACATGTTCTGCGAGTAACTTTATTTGAGAAACTGTATGTTAACTTGATCAACGAATACGTATGGAATAATTTATTGAATAGCGATGAGATAACTGTGATTAAAGCTCTAACTATTTTTGTAATAGAGTGTCTGAAACTGAGAAAGTCCTTACTGAAAAACCTGTAATTAATTATTTATTATAATTATTTGTATGTAAATTTATTTATTTTCTTTTATGTAATTGTCACAGCGTGAACGAAACTAAACCCTTTGTAAAAAGCCAATGGCTTATATAGCAAAAAAAGAGTTTGAATTGAAATTGAATTGAAATTAACGAAATAAATATAACATGTCACATATTACATATCATTTTGGTATATCCTCTATGGTAAGTGGCATGTGACACATAACATTATAAAAATTGACACGCGAGATGATAGGTGGTTATACGTGAAATACATTATATGATTTGTGAGATTATCACATGTCATATATTCATATCATATCTCTATTCATATGTATCATAATTAAAATTATAATTCAGATTACTCTATGTGAAACATATTTCGTCGCTTATCACATATTACATATATCTTACAACATATGTACATATGCGTGTTTCGTTAATTATCATTAAGCGAATACAATGGGGCATGTTATGCCTCGTCACATGTGACAAGTAACAAACACATTTTAGCTTATGTAACCATGTGATTTGTAGCATGTCATATTAACTTTTTCACATTTCGCATAACTTAGAATTGATTTTGATTTTTAAGCAATAACCATACGAAATACTTGTACAATTTAATGATTATTAGTAATTGAAAAAAGAAAACTCAAATCTAATTTTTATTTTCGATTGTTAACAAAATAATAATTACATTTAATGATTATTTTGTATTAGAAAAAATAAAGCTCAAATGTAATTATTATTTTCAATCACAGAAAATATATCTCATGTTATAAGTAATTTTTAAAAAGAATGAATCCAAAATAGGCATCTCTTTATGATTTCAATTTTATAAATTAATTTTTCTGATTCTTTCGCATACCTAATAATAGCAAACGTAAAATTATACTTATAGTTTAGTACCAAGATATAAACAAGGCAAAAACAATTAAAATTGATAAGTAAAATAACAAGCAAAATGAAATTACAAATTTCCTTCCATATGCTAAACAGAAATGTTGAAGGGTACAATCTTTTGTAATTAATCAAAAAGAAAATCTAAATAAGACAAATATGCCGTCCATTAAAATCATCACTCGTGTCTGTAATCTTGAAAATTCGTCATCTGTTACGGTGCACCTCATCACTGTAAAGATGTTAATTAGGCCGCGAGGGTTCCGTACATTTATTCCCTGTAGGTAGGTAGATAGGTAGATAGGTTCGTTGCCAAGGTCGAGCCCAACGCACTAAATAAAGTCAAATCGCACGCAAACTTTTACCCACAAAGCCCAGGTAGCACGTATTTTGCTCCAACAAATTTATGAGGGCCATTTGCATGTAATTAGCTTATATATGAAGTGTATGTAAAAGAAATAAAAAAAAAAAATAAGAAAAAAAACGAACTAAACCCAGATGGTCTCGATCCATCTGAGGGACCTCCAGGTGGGGAGGAGCAGAGACCTGTTTGCTGACAAACCTCAATAATTTTAGGTAACACAATATCAATTTACATTAATTTGGCACCCTGCGAAGAATTACGCTCGCATTTGTCACAGTTTGATGAGCACGCACTGTACGTTGAAGAAAATGTTTATTACAGTCGAAGATTGCCCACATTTTTGGCAATTTCGGATATTATCAACAGATTACATTCGACTCATTTTGCAAAGATATTTTTTTAATTAACTAATTGTAGTACTTTTAATTTTATAAAAGTGTGGAAAAATTTGTTCACGCTGTTTTTACGAGAAAGTAAAAGTTGCCCGCATTACAAATTACATAATCTGAAGGGAGTTTCTGTAGATTCGCTTATCTTATCTTACATGTGCGATCCACTTAAGATAAGACAGATTGTCACATGGTCCTTACAACGAATTAAATCTATAAAACCAATAAAGCATGAAGTTAATGTGAATCTTTCTTTCAAAATAGCATAAATCAAATAATGTCAACAAAAAACGTCTTCATGTCGCGTGTGGCATCATTAGAAGGAGCAAATTATGTTGTTCCAGGCGCCCATACAACACTGCAGAAATAGCAATTCACAAACCATTATATAATAATTTAAGCGGTGATAACACCAGGGCTCTGAAAATGATGCATCTTAAAATACGGTTAAGGCAAGGAAGTGAGATAACATCTCAATTCCGTCTAAGAAAATAAGAAGAATCACTGCAACTTAATGCGTTTTGGTACATGTAATCGCTATTATGATAATATTTTAAATTTTATTATCTTCATTGTCTTCTCTGCGAAACGGGGACTTTATTTCATTAAGATTATTAAAATAGAATATGGACAAATGTGTAAATAAAGGCATTTAAGATTATTTGTTTTATTGGTTATACTTAACTACTATCGTTGAATTCTATAGATTTGTATTAGCTTTAACTAATTATTTCTTCATCACGATTACGCTTTTCGAAATTTCATATATGATTTTGAAAATTATTGAATTAATAAAATTTTATTATTTTCAATTTTAATATAAATTTAGCGCAAATTCAATTTCTCAGTGCGTGCAATTGGATTCTTTTAATTAAAAATTTTCTTTACTTTTCTAAAATTCATAGACCCTAAATTTGACCATAAACCTTGCAAATTTTCCAAAAACCTGTATTCAACTAAAAAAAGAGATTTAAATTTAAGTTTTAAAAAATTTTATATTTAAGCAATTTGTATGAGTGTACATTTAAACTATTTTTGGTTAATAGAATAAAATATAAAGTACAAAATAATATTAAGATTTTGTAAAATTTTATAATAATACAAACAGTATAGTGTTTTGTTTGTAAAACAAAGCTACCGTCCACATTCATACGTACCCCATTCCCAATAATTCGAATTCTAGTTTAATCATATTTTAACATATTTTAACATATCCAACAGGAAGGTATACGGGTTATAAAGAAAATAAATTCTAATTGAAATATCCCTTTTACAGGTACAGCACTGACCAAGGAGCAATGGACCAGCAATTTTGTCTCCGCTGGAATAACCATCCGACAAATTTAACAGGTGTGCTCACTTCCTTGTTGCAGAGAGAAGCCCTATGTGATGTCACATTGGCTTGTGATGGTGAGACTGTGAAGGTAATAAAAAACAAAAATAATAATAATTTATTTATCATTAAATTTTACAAGAATATGTTGTCTTATCTTGCAGGCACATCAAACAATCTTGTCAGCGTGCAGCCCATACTTTGAGACAATTTTCCTTCAAAATAATCACCCCCATCCTATAATTTATTTAAAAGATGTTCGATACTCAGAGATGCGATCGTTACTTGATTTTATGTACAAAGGCGAGGTGAATGTTGGCCAAAGCTCACTACCAATGTTCTTAAAAACAGCCGAAAGCCTCCAGGTAGATGAATATATAAAATTCCCTTTTTAACACTTTCATTTTAAATATGAAAATATTCAAATTACAGGTGAGAGGTCTTACGGATAATAATAATTTAAATTATCGACCAGATGACAAAAGTCGAGAGTCGGTAACGTCACCGCCATCAGGTAAAATGCATTTTGATAGGGAAGGTCGCGAAAGGGATCGTGAACGCGACAGAGACCGCGAACATCATCGTAGTAGCAGTTTAAGTGGTAGTGCTGGAATAAGTGATCGTGCTCCAAGCGTAGGTGGGGAACGAGAACGTGCTGATAGTCGTGATGATTTATTACAACAAGAATATAATAAGGAAAGAGAACGTGATAGAGAAATGTCCACAACTCCAGTGGACCATAATATTAGTAGTAAGAGAAGACGTAAAAACTCATCCAACTGTGATAATTCGTTGACCTCGACACATAACGCAAATGTACAGGACAGACACTACACTCAGGATTCCCAGGTATGTAAAAAAAACCTGTAGTAGTTTTTTTTTTAGAATTTCTTACTTGTATAACATTTTAACACGTTTAACAAGTTAAAAGCACTATTATTTAAATAATTTTCCTTTTTATTAGATAAGATTTTCTAAAGCAAAATATATTTCTTCGAGATTACAAAAACTTAAGACTTAGTTTTAATATTTAAAATTATATATAAATAAAATGTTCATAGTACAAAATTATCGCTGAAGAAAAAATATCAATACTTTGAATACTTTTAATGCTCGTTGAAAAAGCCAAGTATACTTCTTATTACTACCCTTTTAATAGACACAATCGCGTTGGTAACTGAAGGAAATTTGATCGATTCACTTTTCAAATCTCTATTTTCAAACATCTTCGTTTATTCCTTAAAAATTCTCTCTTTAAAATTTGAGTTTCGTAGTTTTAAGTAATTCTGTTATTAAAAGGCCTAATTTATCATATTTTGCAACTATTTGTAAAATGAAAATTGAAGTCCCTGGACTCGTGGTAAAAATAATTTAAAGATTATATCCTAAAATCTTGAGTATTTCCTTCCAAAAATAGGATAATAGAAGTTTCATTTTTGCATATTCATAGATGAATAAATAATAAATAAAAAAGTTTTTTTTTCAAAAGCAGCTCCAAATCAAACCATAATGTAACGTAAGTTAAAACTGGATGAATTGATTTTTTGGGTTTTCGTTCAATAAAGGCAACTTCAATTATCGCGTATAAGTTTTATTCTGATTAAATAATTTTCCACGAAATGCTTCAAACATATAAACATTTGCTTTTAATTATTAAAATAATTTGATTAAATATAATTTATTCGATTGTCTACAAATTATTTATTATCAAAACACTTACAGAACTGCGCAGAAACACAATAATTTTCTCTCATATATTGTCTTTCTCCAGATACTTTCCTTACTATTGTATTTTTAAACATATTTTTAAACAGGTATACCCTACATCTTTTTATTAGTCGCCATTTAATTTTCCTATAATTATTTTATTAATATTTCCTCAAAATTAATGCCATCAAGAAAACAACATTGATAAAAACTTGGTTCTGCATATCAAAGAGGAAAAAACATATTTTAAGTTTATTTTAACCTCTTAGATGTAATATTAATTTATAACATTATTATTTACATTTAATCTAAAAAAATAATTATTGTTTTTAGGCATCCTCCCATAGTAATTTTAAATCAAGCCCCGTGCCAAAATCAACCCCCTCTGAATCAGAAGACGCGGGCCGTCGTGATTCTCCACTATCAAATCAAGGAGGTCTCAGTCAGTCACTTAGTATTAAACAAGAAATATTGGATGCTCAGCAACACCCGTCGTCCTTACCATCTGAACTGTTACCAGTAAGTATTTTATAAAGAAGATTGTTGTTCATTTACATTTTATTTAATATTATTTGTCTTTTTTTTTTCGGTGCATTATAAAATTATTTATTCGATTTTTCTCAAGTTTTATTTTGTTAAGGTTTTTTCTTTGGACCGGTTCGATGGTTCCAATCTGTTTCAAATTTGGTTGTAATGTATTTTTTTTTTTTGTTTTTTTTTATTCGTTTACTTTCCTTATTTGGTTATTGCTGAGAAAAGCAATGATGAGAGAACATTTTGTGTCGAAACGTTACGACGTGACGTATTTGAAAAAAATTACTTAACTATTGTTAATATTTCTTGTAAAAAGTCAGTTTCACTTCTTTGTATTGTTAACATCAAAATACATCTCTAGAGTCTAGAAAAAGAAAGTTTAAACTTGAAAATAAAAATACGAAGGAAGAAGGATTTAATTTATGTTTTAAAATCGTCTTTGATCATAAATACTACTTGCTTTTTGAAAATATATAGGTACTCAATCTTCTCAAATTGTCGTAGACACTATTTTTGTAAATATAAATTTAATTTAAACTTTCCCATAGGTTTAACTTTTACAACATATTAATTAAGTACAGAAATCTGTTCTAATAAACATTTTTATTCGGCACGATGACTTGCTTTAGAAAATTGTGTTAAATTCAAATTGAATATCAAAAATATGACTCATCATTATATCACATTTTTTGACAGGGGATTTGTTAAAAGTGTGATGCATTAGAAACAGGAAGTAACAAAATAAATAATAATCAAATCCCTTCCGGGCCAAAATTCCGTAAAAATGTAATTTCGAATAGCAAAGCCCCAAAGAGGCTAAAATTGCGAAGACGAAATATTAAACACTTTTTTAAAGTACAACAAATGTTTGATTTATTCTCAAAGATAGAAGATAAAAATAATGCTTTTTTTATAGGTAGGTATTAACTAGCTATGTTTTAAAAAAATAACTCTGTTAAATGGCACGGATGTAGAAAAAAAATAGTAGAAAAAATAAGAATAGCAATAAGTACGACTAAAGATATTATTTGTCTATTTGTTAGATTTGTTTGATGAAAATATATTGATTTATCTTTAATAACTTGTGAGCTCCAGACTCTAAAAATGAGAACAAAATTAAGTTCAACTTGAGTAAATGAGAGACCAGCGTAAATAAAAACTAATTAAAAAGTTAATACTTATGCTTAGGTCAAAAAATTATTTATTGTAGAATATTTAATAAATTATTTATACATAAGGAATATTTTGAAGATGAATGCAGCACGCCTAGGTTGGCTTATTTTTGCAAAATATATTTAAATTTAACAGAATTTACAGAAATGGTATTTATCTCAAATCGACCGAGAAAAAGAAAAAATCTAAACAAAAGCAAAAAAAATAAAATAAATAAGTGAAACGCAATTTTAGTTAGATAAATATAAAAACGAAAAATACTTTGAATTGTGTATTTGAGCAAGAGAGACGTTTAACTGAAAAATTGAGTCCTTCCCTTCTTATTTTTATTTTTATGTTTTTCTCTTTTTTTTCCGATGTATAACCAGAAAAGTGTGGTATTGGGAAACCCTCGCCAGCACAGTGATACGATTATTCCTACAATACCTGCTATTACAATGTTAACATGTTCCCCCTCAGTTGCCCAGCAACACCAAAAACACCAACAGCGCCAGCCGCAATATTCGGGACAATCGGTGCAACACCACCGCCATCAGCAACACTTGCAGCATCAGGGCCAGTATAGCCAATCACCAATGCAGAGACCGTTGGAGAACCACATGCAACAAATGCACCACCAACAGCAACAAATTTCAATCCATAAACACTTTAAGACCTGGGTGCCACCCGATTTATCGATAAGTCCAAGTATGGGCGAATCGGATAGCACCCTCCACAGATACTTGGTGGGGAGTGGAGATCAATTGCGAATTTCACCAGCAGCTCCGTCGAAGTACGCTGGTGACAGTCGGCGCCAAGAGAGCGTCATTCAATCACCGAACCCTAACGCTCAACTGTCGCCCCGCCTTTCGTATGCCTATGGATCGGCAATGGCACCCGTTCCCGGGGGGGCTGTCTATGGATCGCGTAAATCTGGTGGCCGATTCCGCGCCAACTGGCTCGATCAGTTCGATTGGCTGCAATACGACGAACAAGCAAACACGATGTTCTGCACGTTCTGTCGAAAGTGGTCAAATGAGATCCCCGATATTCGAACATCGTTTGTCGAAGGAAACTCCAACTTTCGACTGGAGATCGTGAACCATCACAATAAATGCAAATCGCACCGGCTCTGCCATGAGCGGGAATTACTTGAAATCCAGCAGCATCAGCAGAAAGGACCCACCCATGGAAATTTGAAGCACGAAGACGAGATCAGCGTCAGACCTCCGTCTGAGGGAACAGAATCAGAACAAAATTCAGCCAAAGCGGAATCGTGGCAGGGTGGCGCTCAAGGACCAGTGGAAGGCATTTCTGAGAAGGGGGCAAGGGGGAACACCTGAGGGCTGAGGTTGGACTTTTGGTCTCCGGAGGGCATCTCACTTACCCGAATGATTCCTAACAGCTCTAACGCACAAGTCCCCTGCGGAAAATCTTACATTTTATTCTATACGATCGCGTTCTAGAAATAAGGTTAACTTGCAGTTGAACAAAAATCTCGCTATTTAGTTTAGTTTAGTTTATTCTGGCGATTTTGGAGCTGTAAGTGCTCATTTAAAACTAATTTTAGCCGAACCGAACGAATACACTTATAAAAGTATTTTTTCTTTGTTTTTCTTACCATCCTTCCACTTTTGCATTATCGTTGAAAAGGAATTCTTCATTGCATATGTTAAGATCATGAAGTTGGTTTCCAAATAATTTCTTGCCCCTATTCGCTTTAAAAAATCTTAAAAATATAAATTTAAGATATTTCGACAATTTAAACAATACGTAGAAATTTGTGCCTTTAGAAATTGATTACTAACTGGTGTTAAACAACAACTGTTTAGTTAATGACATTAATTACTAATTGGAAAATTATTAAATACAATTCCCCAACTATATTCAATATTTGGTATTTTTTCTAATGAGAGCTAGTCAATAAAATAATTTTTTCTCGCAAGCATGTATTTGAAAATTGTTTAACTGTGGGACTTCGACTCCCATTTGACCGGTATTTTATTGAATGAAAATTAAATTGAGGCTAATTTCGATGCATATGTACAACATTTAAATTTTGTCTTCGATTTAATTTAAATTGCTGCTAAATTAATATTTTGAAACATAAGTGTTTCATCTATCTAGCCTTATTTTTTCACTTTCACAGTATTGTGCTCGAGAGAAACGATAGTAAAAAAAAATATACACACGTTATCAGTATGGAAACATCGAACCGATAATATTCATATTTTTTTAATATTTTGCTATTCCTATAAAATAAATAATCACTAACAAATTTGTAATTATTATTTTCATTAGCCCGGAGCATTGAAATTACATCCTGAGGACATGTCAAATTTATTGCCGCATGGCCTTTCGGCAGAGTCTCGAGATGAAAACAGCGACTCTAAGCAGTTGCTGCTGGACCAGTCAGATAATATTGATGGTAAGTACAGAACCAGCTTACTTAGTTGAATGTTAGATTAAGCTAGAAAGCACCTTGTAAGACTGCGTTTAGAAGAAGCTCCTTGTTTCAATGTTAAAAATTTAAAGAATGATGTTGTTTTTTAAAAAAAAAAAAGGGGATAACTTCCGAACAGCATCTTACAGGAAATCTAGAAAATAATTTGTGATTTTGAAAATAGTGAAGAATTGCTAGAGGAACGACCATAACCGTTCGTCAAGCAAAAAGTTTAGCGTTTAGTTGAAATAATTTTTGCTTTTTAGCTTTTAAATAACAATAAAAGTACAAAACATACCCTTTAGTTCCTCGATAGTAATTGGTCTGTTTATTTGATTTTCTTATTTCTCAATTTATGTTTAATATTTAAAATTATATTTTTTGTCCAAATTATTCTTCTCAATTTTTTTTTTATTAAATTTATAATTATCAAAATAATTGTACATACAAGAAGCAAAATTACTTTTGTTTAATAAAAAAGACAAAAATAATGCAAAGAAACTATTATTGCGGGGTGGTTTTGACTTGTGATATTTTACTATTACTTCTTGCATGCAGTCATTTTTGTACAATAATCTTGTTAATAATAAATAATTATTAATAATAGCGGTTAATCAAATGAACTTTAAAGAACTAGCTTAACACTTTTGCTAAGACGTTTAAATAGTCATGTTATAGAAAGGAATTATTCATAAGTTCGCAAGATGTGCGAGTGCAATACGATTTAATCGAACTTAATTAAACGAACAAATAATAGTAAAGAAATGCGATAATTTTAAGAGAAACTACAAACAGATCAACACCTCTCCTCCTTTGAGAATGTGCATGTGCATGAAAGTTTTATCTCCTAGAGGTTGGTCATTATTTATTTTTGATTATTATTTAAAAAATTTTTTTATTTACTTTTTATTTATATCTTTTCTTCCTTGGTTCTCTGTTTATTAATAAAATGATTTAATTTTATTCATTTTTATTATATTTTAACATAATCTTCATTTGATTTTTTTTAAATATAAAAGATAAAAGCAACTATTTTGACCATCCATATACTTAATGAAATATATATATGCGCAATTGTATTTTGCAAAGATGTCGTATTAAATTAAAAATAACTCAGTTGTGATTATCTGCCTGGAATTAATAAAGACAGTCATGAATAAAGTTAATAGAGGGGCAAAACTTTATTTGCGAGTTCCTGCAGAGAAAAACCATCTCAGTTGTTCTTCGTTTGAGTCCCAAACCCACTTGAATCTTTTTGGTGCGTTCATCGATCGCGAAATTAATGAAAATTCGCTTACAGTAGAAGTTGCGTGCGCGCACGTTACCTCCGAAATGCGGAGGGACTGTGGCCTCTAATAAAAATTACAACAAATATGAATGGATTTATTTGAATGAACTCTTTGTCTTCCTGCGATTTTATAACTCCTATTTTAAAAGTATTTCACATTTAAAAAAATACGTATTTTTTTTTTTTTTTTTTTTTTTCTTACTAGTTTTCGTTTTTGCTGTACGTTCTTTTCTTATAAGTTTTGCATTTTAAGCAAATAATAAGTATTATTATAATTGTACTTCACCTTTTTTCCTTTTTGTCTTTAATGTTGCAACTTTAATGTAAAATCAATAAATGAATATCTTTTTATAAAATTAGGAACATAATTCTCACTTAATACAGTACAATGTGCCCTTTTAATATTTGTTGTAAAACTAACTTTTTATTACTTTATAACAGCATTAATTTCTTCGATTATATTCTCAATTTAACTGAATTTAAAAGAAAAAAAAACAAAATAAATAAATAAAAGAAATAATGCGTGGGTTAAAAGTTATTTATTTTAAAATTGTGGTAATGTTAAGAGTATTTCTTAAGAAAAAAAAAAAAAAAAAAAACGAATTCTCAAGGGTTTTGAGAATTCCAATCTTATTCTTTTATACGTTTTCATATTTGTTCATTTGGCCATTTCAATTAACAAATAAAAAAAGAAACATGCAAACCATAATTTTGTTTGTGTTCCCATTTTAGGATTTTATGAATGAATTAAAATACAAATATATTTTAAATTTTTACACTAGGAAACAAAATATCTTAAATTCATTGAATATACTAAGCATTAAGCAATCCCTAGCTTTGTTTCACTTTTCGACTCTTTAGAGAAACTCTGACCACTTATTTTTTTAAATTTCTCAGCTTTTATTCTTTAAATCACATGGTGTACATAAAAAAAAAAAATTAAACATATTTCCAGTGAAAAATACTAATACGCGATATTACTTTAAAGAGACCACAAAAACTTACTAATTACTGAAAGAGATTTAATTGAACACATATTGTAATATCAAATCATAATTTCTGCAGATAATAATTACAACTTTTTGTTGGAACTTGACACAACTCTTTTTTTTTTAAAAACTAAGTTTTGTTAATAAGAATAAGCAAAATTAATTCAGATAGTTATAATTATTCAACATATACTAAATTAATGGTATCTCGGACGAACGTATGTCTTTATGTTAGACAAAATGATTGCAGACTTACCGAACTTAAACTACTACGAAAATATTTTGAACAGGTCGGTTGATAACAATTATTATGACAAAATTATCTTAATGCACTCTGTAATTTTGTCTTAACTTTTGAATCGTTATTTCTCGCCTATGATATAAAATTAAAGTTATGAATTTCTTTTCGGTCACCTTTTAAAAGGGTTATTTTTTCAGTTTTATAGAATTACTTTTTCAGATCTTTAACTGATATATATTTAAAAGGTAGAATATTCTCGCCAAAGGTTCTTAAAAACAAAAAAAAATGACTTAACTAAATAATTCAGCACTTGAACATTATCAAGATGATTAATGCAATTTCAATATATTCGTATGGTAGAGGGGAGGGAATTAAGAAGGGCACAAATTTCAAATAACACAGTGAGCTTCAATTATTCGAAAATCGTACCATAATCAGATCATTTTCTCTAACTTTTACGGTTTAGAAGTATAACATCACTTCCGATTATGTTTCGTAAAAAATTTCATAATGTTTTTGTTAAATTTCGTTATATCAGTTTACTTCGTAACTAAAATACTGTTCCTTATTTGGCAAAACGTATACTTTTGTTTCACTTTACTTTCCCTTTTATCTCTGACTAATTAAGTCAAACACTCTTCTGTTTTTTTTTTTTAATTACAATTAATTTAATATAATTTAAAACAAGCACAAACATGTACAAAACGAATAAAGTGAATTGAATGTGGACAGTTTCATTGCTATGCACTAACTATTGTGAAAATAAATAATATTAAACAAAATATGTTCGTTGAGACAGTAAAGAAAAAGGTTGCAACATTTAAAGACACCGATGCCAGTCGGCTAAGCATAATTAGCAAAAGAAGACAAACATTTAGTGATTATCGGAAAGCCAAATTAATGTTTGAAAAATGTTAGCTGTTGTATCCCGAGCCAAATATCGCTTCGAAAAATGATCACAGTGTGTGCCTCATTGGCAACATATTCATGTCCGACTGTGTTTTGGTTTGGTTAATTACTTTTATATTTTGTTCACATTAATTTCACATATGATTTATTTAAAAATTGTGTTTTGTTTTGTTATGTTATTTATTTATTTTTCCTAAGTTTTTACCTTTTCCAATAAGTTTGTAAGAAGTTTTGTTCCGCTGTTTTGTGAATTGTTACAATTTGAGTTTGTATTAGATGAACCACTAGTTGAATTACATATAAATATATATAATTATATATACATAAAGTGTAGATGTCTGTTGTTATATTTACCTATAGATATTAAACGTATATATTTTTGTATAAGGCAACGATTATTTTTAAAGCTCGTTTTATCCAATAAGCGTGGTTTTCATCATACAAATGAAATTTCAAAATTATCATCTGAAATGAGAATCAAAAATGTTAGTGCATCCCAAATGAACTTGAAAGAAAATGATAATGTCACAAATCGGTTACCAAAAGAAGTTCTACGAAATACACTTATTATGATTTTCGTTTTTCATATTTGCTTTTCTATTTAGAAAAATACTACAGATCTTATAACTTTTTATTTATTTCGTTGCTATTTCTGTAAATTATTTAACATTTAGGTTTTTAATCGATTAATTGATAGATTAATCGGAAAAAAATATACTGTGAAACGTTCCATGCGTCAAACAAGGGCATGGAGGGAATTGTTTAAATCTTTATAAATAATATTGTTTTTTGAAACTATTTCCATTTAAAATTATTCGCTCCCAATCTTTGTCAGCTAGCCATTGGGCTGGAATCTCAAGACATGAAAGGCATAACAGCTAAAAAAGGTGGACACCTTTAAGCTATAATAAAAAATATGTTAATAAAAAAAACAACGACATATCTTTAACCTGCACAGTTCACAATGTTTCAAACATGTTTTGATTATTTAATGTTTTATTTAACGATCTTCATGATAAAAATACTGCAAAACAGTTAAAATCATTCGATTTCCTGAACGGTGTAGAGTAAACTATTCTCCTACTCCTACTTTATTAAATTTTTCTTTAATAAAAGAAAAAACCTCTAAAGATCAGATGATCTCGTTATCTGAAATCAATCTACCATAAATATTGCTGTAGATTATTAAAGGTATGATGGGTTTATTTCATCAAATATGCTGCTCTATAAATTGGCAAGACTTAATCTTGCGTTTTGAATGTCGACACAATCTATATCACGGTTGTTACTTTTGAATATGATGGAATTGAATGCATCATGCCATTATCATCCCAGATTATGGTAAAACCTGAAGTAGGTCTGAAAATTTAACAAAAGACTTAAGTTGTTCAACGAAATCTAGCCTTATTTTTTCACTTTGTTATTTTTGTGTTCATTTTTAAGATGATTTAGAATGGCATCAAATTACAATTCTTTCATATCGTTTATTTTCGTAGATTCTTAGATAAATATAATGATATTCATTAAAATGCTAGAACTCAACGCAAATGGCAACAGTAGTTAATTAGGCGGGTTTAAAATGATTTTTAGCTTTTATGATTTAAATAATTCAATTAAAAGCTGTCGGTGAGTTTAGCAATGAATTTTCATTGTTTATTTTAATTTACACCATTTATTGAAATAGTCATAAAATCTACGTATTCCAACAGGAACAACAACATAATCTCAATGTCTACCTAAATACCCTTAAATAAAATATACTTATTCTAAATTGTTCATGCATCAACACATATCAGAATTATTCTTTTGGTAACCAAGTCACGCCAACGTCGATAAAACGTTTAAAATATTTAACATCATAATCACAGTGTAAAGAATAAAAGCGAAAGTACCCGTTGCCTTTAAAAATCCTTAAAATAAAAGTAAAAATTGTGCTGATGCGGCACGTCGTGACGTCCACGTATTGCCTGTATCGATTACAGGTGAGTGTAACAACAAACAACTGCAACAACCGTTGATAGCGTCACGTGTTCATCAACCATTAACACCAATTGGACACATTGATTCTAATGGCATTTTGAATGGTTCATCGATTGTACCAACAGTTATCAATTCTGGCTCTGGCTCACTAACCACAACCATATCAGCGACTTCGTCAACCACATCCAATCACCAGCAGCAATTGTCTTTAGTTGGCCAACAGCAGCAGCAGCAGCAACACCAACAACAACAACAACAACAGGGTTCAGTATCAACAACGGCTGCCAACAGAAGGGATCATAACATTGACTATTCCACACTTTTTGTCCAATTATCTGGGACACTTCCGACCCTCTATCGCTGCGTTAGTTGCAACAAGATTGTATCGAACAGATGGCATCACGCCAACATTCACAGACCCCAGAGTCATGAGTGTCCGGTTTGTGGACAAAAGTTTACGCGTCGTGACAACATGAAAGCCCACTGTAAAATAAAGCATGCCGATATAAAGGACAGATTTTTTAGCCACTACGTACACATGTGATCCATTTTATATGCTGTTAAGTGAACATCCGTGGGTCGGATGTGCCACCACCCTTAAGTAAATCAAAACAATAATAGGACTTAGATGCAGGTGACTCAACATTATATACGGAAGTAAGATATATTGAAAAACAAAATTATTGAGGTTATTAAGCGTAAGACCGATCTGTAGGGTATTAGAGGAGTTTGAGAGCAGTTTGGACATTTTGTTGTTTATTTATTTTTTATTTTTTTTTTTTGGTGCTTTAAAAGCGTAGATCTCCCGTGTATATAATCGTGCGGTCATAAGACCTAGGAGAAATTGTGATTTGAAAACAAAATTATTTTAATAGAAATGCAAAATTGTATAAGTATCCAGAATGATTGTATTTTTATTAGTAAGTTTTAATGATCTCGAATCGATTTAAGTTTACTTTTTTTTCCAACTCTTAGTCAACTAGTGTGGCTGAAATGTTGTATAGTTACATTTTATTCCAATTGAAACAATTTATATCCTTTTTAATATAAATAAGTTAATAAATTGGAAATTTTAAACTTTAAATTACAAACGAGGTATTTGGAACTATACCAAAGTGATATCAATCAAAGCGTGATCCTTGCGGATTTTAAATTGACCGTCAACAACTTTATTTTAATATTTTCCATATATAATAATATAATTTTTTTTTTAAATCCTCAGTGGTGATTGCTTTGACACGTTCACCCTTTCATTCATTAGTAAATTTCCGAATGAAAATGTCGCACTCTTTCTTCTTTACCCCATCGTTTTCAAACATTTTCCACAAGAACGCTTAATCATGTTAAAATGACTTTAATTTTACCTGATTGTTATAATTTTTATTGATACTCTGCACTTTAAATCAAACTTCCAAATTTCTGTTCAGAGACAAAATCAATTTATTCTCTACAAAACATTTTTAAATATTTATGTGACCGTATGGTCAATACAAATAAATCATTCCAAAATCCATTTATTTTTCATGAAAATATTTTATTTTATGAGTTGTAATGTATTTTTTTTTTTTATAACACTAAATCAAATTTCCTGGGATGGAAAACTGAAATCACAATTTGTTACCTTTGTTTTTTTTTCGAAAAAATTATTATTATAATTATTTTTTCAAATATTTGCCACACTAGTTTGTCACTAAAAGGAATTTACCAAAAACAAATGTGTGAAATATTCTGAAAATGTAATAGAATTAAAGAAAATGCAAAAGGCTTTGTAGTATTCAAATGTGTTTTCGTAGGAAACAGAAAAGCAATAAAAGTAGTATTAGTGAGAAAATTCCAATTTTCTATTCTTTAAACAACGAATAAATATGGGGGAGGAAAACATGAAGTTAACCTACATATAAATGTTATCTATCGTTCATCCACCTTAACTGAATATAAAAGGAAAAAACCAAATAAAAAAAAACAAAAAAAAAAAACAGATTATATTATAAAAGATGGTAAAGCAAATAAATAAGTAAAATATACGTAATCAAATGGGACCTTAAACCAAGCCGAAGCATACCTATATATATATATTTTTGAAATGAATTGTTTATAAAATCCGAATGTTATTATTTATATAACATGTCGTAATAAAATAATAAAAAAAAGACCCCAAGCTTGTAATAGTACGTTAGGTCAGTAGCCTTATGTATTTAACTGATTTTAGAAGTGTTTCAATAAAGTGAAGTACGCGTACTTATTTGTGTTTGTGTAACCACTAAAAATATTCACGTATTAACTAATGGAATATCTCAGTGTCATTGCTTTTCACTTGTTTCATCAAGGACTAAACCAAACATAAGAGCCACAAAATAAAAAAAATAAAAATAAAAAATATGTACTGTATCTCACTATCATTCTAATCTATATAATCTCTCATAGAACGCCGTAGGAATATCTTCAACTAAATAATAGACTTGGAAATAAAAAAAAAGAGCGAAAAAGGAAAATCAATTAAATTAAATTGGAAAAAAAAAATATAAAAAACGAATAGTTCAATAAAGGAGCAATTATATAATGACCTCTGGCGTGTTTTTCTCTCTTAAAAGCAAAGTGTATTAGAATAAAGTGCTAGTACAAACA
Organism: Philonicus albiceps; assembly: GCA_963969385.1. Classification (NCBI taxonomy): domain Eukaryota; kingdom Metazoa; phylum Arthropoda; class Insecta; order Diptera; family Asilidae; genus Philonicus; species Philonicus albiceps. Next base: position 11,307,733 of record OZ017776.1, on the reverse strand, counting down.
TTCAATAAAATCGACAGCCTTAAAAGTTCGGCTGAAATACAAACGAAAGCGATTAAAAGTTGTAATCGTCTTCTAAGAAGGAAAGGACACCAATAGTTTTTACATACATTTACCTTTTAAAGTTTTTGAATTTTTTAAAAATTTTCCTTTTCCATTTTTTTTTTGTAATTCCACTCCTTTTCTCTTGTATTAATATTTCAATAGCTTATACTTCTTAAATACACCAATCTTAGCTGAAATCGTGTGAATAATGAGAAGCTTATAAGAAAATATAAAAAAGAACCTCCTATTTTAGATACTACAACGAAAATATGAAACAAAGAAACGTGTTAATTTCAATTTATTTCATTTGATTTTATGTCGACAATCCTAATAATTTAATTTTAAATTTACATTTTGTTTTTCCTCGATATCTACAATATCTAAAGTAAGCAACCATAACAAACATCTGTTGAACCCAAATGTTGATACATAAAATTTTCTAACATAAAGTTCTCAAAACAATATGTGGAAAAACTTTAATAAAATATACTGAAAAATTCTCCCAAATTTGAATTTATCAGAACTTTTCAGTATATTAAAAATTGTCTACAACATTAATTTTTTTTGTTCAACGTTTCATAGAATTTGTTATGCTTTTTATTTTGTAAACTCCATCGTTTTTCTTTGAGAAAAACCAATTTATTATTATTAGAAAGCATGAAACCCACCGAATTAAAAAAGGAAGATTTTTAAAATCAAAACAAAAAAAAAACATCATGTAAATGTTAAAGATAAAATATAATTTTTCGCATACATTTTCAGAATATTGCGAATGAATAAATATTAAGGAAAATGGTATAATGTTAATTAGTTCCTTAAAGAACAAAACAAAATCAAATTGTATTTTTAGCTCTTTTGTAGACAATTTTGTAGAAAACCCCCTAAAATAATTTATTATTTCTTTACCACAATTAACAAATTGGTTCAATAAAATATTTCTTTGAAAGAGAAACTAATTTTTTGTAGTTTTCATTTATCACTGGCTCCCAAATAAAGTTCTACTATAAAGTGAGCTAAATATTTATTTACCATAAAAGAATCCATTTAAAAAAGCCAGTAACGAATCTCTTTAACTATAAAGGACTTGAGCTTTTATAAAAAATAATTATAATTATTAGGGCAATACAAAAAATTAAAAAGAACAGCATAAAAAATCACTGATTATGCTTGAAAATAATTCAGTTAATGTTAAAGTAATGAAATCTTATTTTTACGCGGTTATTCAACCTTACAACCGATAAACTATAAATCTTATTATCTGTTGTTTTCTATATTTGAAAAAATATGGCGAAATAGGCGGCAAGTTTTTTACACTGGTAGCAGTAGCATGATCAGAAAAAAAAAACTTTTTTTAAAGAAACCCTCATCTTGCTTAACATCTTTAGTTAACATGCAGATCGAAGCCCCTAAATAAATCGGCGAGTTTCTTTAGTTTAACAAAAACAAGAAACCAATGAAAATTTTTCCAATCGATACATGAAGGGCTATTTTATAAGATAAACTGTAAATAAAAACCCATTTTCTGTACTATTTACTTTTTATTATTATTAAAAATATAATATTAATTGGTTTATAATAAAAGAAAAAAAAGACGAAGACCAAACCACAGTATAAAAGTTAATTAATTGTCGGTTTTTACTCTTTATTTATGATAGTTGGCTTTCCAAAACACTTCACCATTAATGTCCGGTGGTGAGTCATTAAATGAACCTTTTGCTTTTTATAGGTTTATTAAGAAAACCATTTAGTGGTATTACTTACCTTATTTTCTTTACACTTTTTATCATTAACTTCACAGTTTTCATGTAACAAATTTTAACCATCATCTTATCACAACAAAAATAAGTCACTAAATGATTGGGGTTTTTCAGGGAATGGCTCAAAAAATATATTTAAAAAACTATTACAATTTTTCGTATGTAAAAATGTTCAATGAATTTGAGACGTTTTTTTTTTTTTTGGTTTTTAATTCTGATAACAAAACTCGAAGCGAAAATTTTACAAAACAAAAATCTGTACTTACGTTCTAAACTTGTGTTTAACAGTGGATGGAGGGGTGTTGAACGGTTATTTATTTTATAATTACGAAATATTTTTACATTATTTTACAATTCCAGATTATGTCTGTGTTTATTGATGCTATAACAATTTGCTTATACTATCATAAGTGACGTCACACACTTCTATGCACTGTATATTATTGTTTTAAAAATTTCCTGTGAATTCTTAAGTTAAAACAATTACAATTACCAAAATTTCCTTTGAATATTAAGTATAAATTAAAAGAAAAAAAATGGTAACAATAAACAAAGTGTTGAATCACAGCGAAAAGGGGCATGGTTCTCAAAATTTTGTTTCATTTTGCAAGTATATTTGGTGCTGGTTGGAATGGCCAAGTTTTTTAACAAAGAAATTCATAAATATATTACATGTATATTACAATTATTAATATTAGTGAAAAAGTAAAATGACGTCGCTGTTTGTTTAAATTATGATTTCAATGTACACACGTAATAATCAGCTTAATAGAAATACACACGTTCCTATACTTACCCAAAATTTATGAGGACGTCCAAAATGAAATTTTAGAAAAGTGTAATTAAAAATAAAAAATAAAAAATTTCTTTTTTTTTTCTATTTATTTTATTTTTCCGATTTCGTTCAATTGATTTTCTTTGTTTACTGTTGTAATACCTTTTTAAGTCGATGTATGTAATAATTTAAAGTATCTTTACACCTAATATTTTGTGAATAGGCAGTGGTTGTTGTTTCAATTAATTTTAAAGTGTCCTCTTAACGTAAGCACCCTGTTCTTAATTTATTAATTCATCTCCATTTAACTCATGGATTATACATACACAATATTTAATACAAGTCTCTAGTGTCTATGGCGAGAAGTCTTCTTAACAATTTTATTTACTTTTGTACAAAATGGCTAAACAATTGGTTTCATGACGAATAGGAGAGACTTAAGTGGGACTTAACCCTTTACACTATTTTTTTTTTTTTTTTTTTTTGGACAATAGAGCAATAATCAGTTTAATTTAATATTTACCAATTTTTTCTTATTATTTCACTTATATATTATTATTTTATTTTAATTTCTTGTGAATCACCAACAAAAATTTTCTTTTCTTTTCGCGTATTGTGTGTTGCAGGCTCGAAGGCCTGGCACATGCGGCTCACATTTGAACGTCTATCTGGCGGATGCAATCTACATCGGTGCAAGTTATGCGGTAAAGTAGTAACACACATACGTAATCATTATCATGTGCATTTTCCTGGACGTTTTGAATGCCCTCTGTGTCGGGCGACATACACACGTAGTGATAACTTGCGGACCCATTGCAAATTTAAACATCCGATGTACAATCCAGATACGCGAAAATTTGATAATATTATGTCAGCAGCCGGCGCATCATCACAGTCCCCGACGCCGACACAGTTCGCGGCCGCATCCCAGGCTGCAATGGCAGCGGCTGCAGCCGCTGCAGTTAGTGCATTTAATGCTAGTGCCACCCAACAGCAGTCCCAAAGTAATTCAACATCCGAATGATATAGCCAGTATTTGGGCTGGAACTATACAAACATCTTGAGCTCAGCAACAAACTCATTTCTATGGAATCTCGATCATCATTCGCATCATTTACATCCAGACGATGATGACGATATTAACAACGATGTTGACGATGTTGAATTTTTGGATAATGTTAAAACGACGGCCACCGCGGCAACACCACCTGCAGCAAACAGCACTCTAACAACTGCCGTCATCGCGTTACCCTCATCACCGAAAGCAACATCAACCGAAAAACGGTCGTCATGTGCTACAACATCTGCCATTCTAATGAGATCAAAAACACCAACCACAACAGTTAGTGCTGATAATGACATTGATATTATAAGAAGGCGTTTAATATAAAATAAGACACCAAAACTTTTTAAATTTTACAAAAACACACAAAAAATACAAAGCAAAAACAAAACAAACAAATCAAATTGAATGCCTAAAAAACCAAAAACGCATTCAAATTATTTGATGCCTGCTCGACACGTTGCTTGTGAACTGGTAAGATAAGTTTAAGACAACACATAAGTTAAAGAGAAACAATTCAAGCACAACTTTTAACTTAACCAATGAGTACACAAGCCAAATTAAATTACTAACAGTGTAGATTTCGACACTACATTAAAAACGAATATTATTTAAAAATTTGCATTCTCAATTTATTTAAAAAAAAGAAACAATAATTCAATTCAATCAAATGTTGATATTTGCCGCATAGGCTAATGCAGAGTCGTAGATATGGTTTAATCGAAAATACACAAGATATTTAATCCCCAAAATACTAAACTCAATATGCAAAATTTAAAAACATAACATATCTATGATAATGGTAGTAATTTTCATCGTCTCCATGAAAGAGGACAGTCCCTTTAACCAATTCCCACCCGTACAGATTTGAATACAAATCTATAAAATAATGAACTGATGAGCGCATACATACAAAGATTAAATTCTCGAAAAGCGATACCTGGCAAATACAGGCACCTGCGAATTTCGAATTTTGCTCTTTGATGCTCTAATCAATTGAGCTACCGTAACCAGTTGCGGATACCTTAAATTTCGGATGAAAAATGCAACCATATTTAAGCTAAAATATTAGATAAATTAATTCATTTTCGGACAATCAATCTTAAAGCTCAAGAAAATTGAGATCAACGCACAATCGAACAAGTAAATGGAAATGATCCTAGAAATACATTATCGATGAATTTCTAAAATTGACTATATTTTATTAGTTTTCAATGACCATCTATCATCTTCTAAATTGTTCTTAATCTAATAATGTTCTCTAGATGCAGGAATCATCAGGCAATTAAGCTTTAAAATTAATTTACAGAAAATTGTTAACTTCAATTAATGCAATTAGAGCATAATTTGAATAAAATAGTTAGAAAATTGTATGATTCAAACTTAAAAGTCTATATTTATATTTATTTCTTTACCAGAAATGGTAGAAATTGTAAAAATAAGAAAATATCTTTTGGGCTGAGGGCAATTTAGTCTAGACAAGGATATCTCTTGAAACTGCGCTACCTTACCAAAATTAAGTGTATACCAAACCAATCACTTCAAATATTTTTGAAATACTAAAATCAAAAGTATTTTTTGTTATATGAACGTCAATTAGTATAAAATTAAATTATAAATCCGTCCATTTTATCGTAATTTCTAACAATTCTTTTTATATGTTTATAAACATATCATAAAAAATTTATTTGTATCCTATTAAAATTTTGCCTATGTGCTACAATTTCTGCATAAAATGGCCAATACACAAAATTTTTCTTTTGTGTTAGACAATCAACCGAAAAAGTATGTGTATTTGTTGTTTTACTTATTAATAATTGGTTTGAAAATAATTTAATTTAAAATTAATTATTTCATAAATTTTACCATATTGATGTATTGTCGAAAATTACATTTTTACTCTTCACATTTTGCCAATAAACTTTTTTAATCCCAATATCGTGCCAAACTTTTAACACGAGAATTTAAACATATGTTGCCAAAATCACAAATCCATTTAATCCGCTAGCTAACAAATCGAGCAGGCAATGTTCGACAATTGCACAAAATGTAAAAGATAAAATCTTAAATAAAATAAAAAAATGTAAAAAAAAAACACACAAAAATTTTCGTCATTTAAACGTTTTTATATTTTACGTTTATTGTATATATTTGAGGCCTTCAGAAAAAGAGATCGTACTTTAAGATATCTTAAGAGAGAAAAGAGGGGAGAAATTTTAAAAAAAAAAACGTTGTAATTAGAAATTTTTACAATCAAAGTGTAATAATGATAAAAAAAAACAAAAAAAAAAATAAATAAAAAAGAAAGAACTTCACATTTATTAACATTAATTTAAATGGAGCATACTAAAGTAGTTCTACGTGTAAAGTAAACAAAAAAAAAAGAAAAAAAAAACTTTAAATCAATTAATAAACTTACTTGTAATGAATAGGTGTTAAATAATTTTCTATAAGTCAATAATTATATTAATTAACTAGTTATGTATCTTATAGAATGCCAGATTGATAAACGAGGAAAAGAAACTTTTTTCTATATATCCAATGTTATTAATCTTTAATATCCTCAAGAAGAGTCGAAGTGTTTCTTTCTTTATTTTTTTATATATTTACATTTAAACGTTATGTTTGTGTTAAAACAAAAGAAAAGTTTTGTTGAGAGAAAAAACAAAAAGAAAAAAGAAAAAGAAAAAAAAGAAACTTACTTTTTTAGGGAAAACTATTAGTAACAATCTACGCATAACTGGAAAAACAAAAAAACCATACGAAAAGAAAACAAGTTTCAGAACTCTTTGATGCATTAAAAATAACTCTAATTATACGTTATTTAATTGTTATCAAATATTTAATATATAGTATAGTATATTTTCATTAAGATTTCTAAGAGCATAAATTTCTATTTACAAAACACAAGAATATGCATATATATTTTTTATATAAATGTTGCTTTATGTTAGCGTTTTTATTATTGCAATTTGACTACAATTAGTTAGAAAAGCAATTGGTATAAATCACACGCAATATTGTTTATTTAATAGCTTAGTACTCAATTTATTGTTTTCATATATATATATTTTTTTTTTAATTCACTGGTCCGAAACAATTTTTTAATCCTTTGATGTTTTTCTTCTTAACTGTAGGCGGTATAAACAGTGATTATATTTGAGCTTATTTATCTCCAAAATAATCTAAAAATAAATTACATGCATAGTAAAGGCTTGAATTTCAAATTTGCTATAATACTTACTGTTTTTTTTTTTATTCTTTTTAAATAATGGCTTTTCAAGATCGTATAAGTGTAATATGTAGGGTATGTTATCTTTAGAAAATATTCGGAGAAATTCAAATTCAGTGAAAATCAAAATCGAATAGACCAACATTCAACAAAATAAACTCATTAGAATAGTGTAGAATTTGTTTATATTTGAATAAAATTTAAATCTGTGAAAGCAATCTAACTAATACTGCCATAAAATTATTTAGTATCCTATACTAAAAAAAATATATATATTATATATATCCTCTGTTTAAAGGAGAAAAGTAAGTCGAAAATAATCACTGTCGCTGATTTTAAAACAAAACAAAAAATAAAAGAACATTCTTTCCAGTTTACTTAAAAACTTAAAACAAAAACACAAATAGCAAAAGGGAACACAGATACAAAAATACACACAACACACACAATACGAAAATATTGACACGCTCTTAAAAGAAAGGATTTTAAAAAAATAAATAAATAAAAGAAATTGATGACACAAGCACAACATATACAAAGTAATAAATATTTTCTAGAAAAGAATTTTTGTATCACTTTAATGAGTGATTGAAACGTGCTCTGTATTACATATTGTTAATTTTCTAACAAAATATTATTGTAATATTTTTTTGTTTTTTTTGTACATTTTCTTAGTACATTCGCTTTTATAATCTTTATTTTTTTTTAATTTTTATTGTAACTTTTCAGTTGTTTTATGAACTCTTCGATTGTAGTAGCAAAATAATGTTTTGTTTCTGTTGTACACAATTTTTTCATAACATTTAATATATAGCAATATGCAAATATTCTCTGTTAATGATAAAGTAATATAAAATATTTTATTTATTTTGTTACTTGATGTGATGGAGTTAATGTGGGAAAAAAAATAATGGTGTTTTTACTTCGCCACTTTTCGGAAATGTCTCATTTTATTTATTGGGTTTACTCTGCACCTAGTTAATAATGCAAAATATGGCAATATTACAATTCTATATTTTCTAGTTATATTTTTTTTAAATTAAATCAAAAAGAATATGAACCCCACTTAAATTACATATATTATTTATTTTTTATGATATTTATTATTATAAAAAACAATTTTCCTTATTCTTTTATCTAAAAACTGTTCGTTTAAATCACACTATCATGAAATTATAATAAAATATATTTATTTGAACTACAATTCCTTTTGTGCCTGTATAAATTTAAGTATTTTTTAAAAGGGTAAGGCTAGAAATTTCAAAAATAGCATTAATTTCAATATAAAGAAACCTAGAATAATGTACTTAAAACTTTGGTGATTAAATTTACATTTTTTCTGCACGTATCCATATTTTCTAGCCATTTACCCTATTTGTAGCATTTTGTAATTGTTATAAATTTCTGTCTAATATTTTTAACTAAACTTAAAAAACAAAAAAAAACGACACATTTTAATCTAAATTTGTTACAATGAATATTCTATTGCAACAAGATAAAATTAAGTTTTCTAAATTGTGTTATTTAATGAACAGTTTAAATTTAATATTTTGTAAACAAAAATTTTGCACAAAAAGACTTTTTCAAAAAAAACAGCGAAGTAAAAACCGACACACTATCCGCACTTAATAATTACTGCACAAGATGAAAGGATGTTTAAAATGATTAAACGGGCATAAAACAATAAATAAATACTTAGGATTTCCAATAAACTCACTGCGAACGAGAAAGGACGATAACTAAGAGTGTGTATTCATCTTTCGACGAATGATTGTTTTACTTGATTTAAATTCACAAATTCAAAAAAATAAATTTATATATCGGCCAATTAAACGCAAAATAAAAGTAAATTATTTTTGTAAAATTTACGTTAGACTTTAGAGAAAGTTCAATTTTTTTGGCATAAGAGAAAAAATTAAGAAAAAATGAATAGGGGGCAAAAATTTGAGAGAAATCATTGTATCAGTTTTTGTAAAACAAGAATGTGATAAAAGTACGGTATGATGGTGCTAAATCCAAAAAGTAAACAATTAAAAAATACTAAAAATATATTAAAATAAATATATAGTGAATATCAACTAAAAGAAAAAAAAAAAAAAAAGAATAATTGAACCGAACGTGCAATATTACTAGTTATTTTTTATTAATTTTATTTTGTAAATTAATATTAATGAAGAGAAGAAAAGATAATATATTACTATTAACAGATACTTTTAACCTTTAAGAGACAATTTACTTTGATAGGCGAGACAAGGCGCAATGCATCCCCATTCAGTGAACTATTAAAGTCTTCAACACTCCGTCAAGTTAGCAAGTAGCAAAAAAACAAAAAAGAGGGTAAGAGTAGATCGAACCTATTTGATTTAATTGATTATCTGAAACCAATCGAAAACCTAGCTTAAAAAAAAATAAATAAATAAATAAAAACAAGAATAACAATAAAATAAAACTTCGACAGCAAATACCTGATTTTATGTATGTAAGCGAAAATGATTTAAATGTTTCAAAACATATTTCAGCTTCTCTGAGATTATTATACAAAAACAGGTAATTAAAAGAACCATTGTCAATTCTCGAAACAAAAAAAAAATAAATACAAAACATTTAATTTATATAAAGAATGTTTTTTATACCTGACACAATTTGTACGATTGCTTCTTAAAAAAAAGCGATTTCACCAAGCCAGGTATGAGTAAATTGCAAAGGATTTAAATAAATTGGTTGAGGTGATATTTAAAGAAAAAGAAAAAAATGAGGTAACACGTTAATTACGATGAGAAAAAATGAAGAAAAAAGTTGCATAATAGTTTTTGTTTTCTTTTTTTCCTAAATAAAGTTTTCAAAATACTTTAACTATGGGCTTTTATTTACTTAAGCAAAAATAATGTTTTTCCTCTATCTTTAATACAAACAAAATCAATAACATCGATAACAATTGAAAAATTTTGTTCTCTTCGTTACGAAATTGTGCTTCCGAAATCGTTTATTTCAAAATTAAGTTCCAATACGTTTCCACTCTGTTGGTATGTACCTACCCAAGAAGAATGTAAATAATAGGCTAGTTCTTGTCACTTTATTTAAGAATTTAATATATGTTGTTGAAATGAAATGACTGTAATTAATTTGTCACCTATTTCGTTGATTTGTTTTTTCTTTTTTTTATATATTAATGTATAAATCAGATAAAACTATTAAAGACGTACCCATGATATTCACGCAAACTGTTATTAATTCAATATTTTGATGAAGGGAATGTATCAGTGATCCCCAAATAAGGCTGAATAAACCATGCTTCTTTTATGAAAACATCTCTAAATAATTAGTATTAGTTTATTAGACCGATATCCTTAATATTCATATATATCTTTGCGAAAAACCCGTATCACTGACCTACTGATGACATATTTATTTTTTATTTTTAAACAAAAATATTCGACTAGAGAATAAGAAAATGAAAGCTCAATTCACATATATTTTGGTATTTAAATCTAGATCATCGTGTGTTTTGATATTCGTCTCTGATTTTTGCATGACAATTATATATTATATTTTTTTTTTATTTATTATATATAGTGAAATTTCATATACTATTTAATAACAAAATTAACACGTTCGCGGACGTCTACTGCATATGCAGTATTTTCGTTTTGCCCTAGTGGGTCACCAGATTTTTTTTGTATAATTTGAATAATCAAAACGATGAAAAATCAGTAGCAGAAGTTTATTTTTTCAATGGAAAGTTTACAAATTTGAAACAACAATGCAGGATTTTATATATATTTTATGTCTTCATATAAAATGTATCAAAATTCTCTTGTCTTGATTTGATCCAACAAACGTTGAAGGAAAAGTTCTGGAGAGTGATCATATTAATAACCCATGTAAATTTATACCGTCCGCGAACGTGTTAAACAACTGACAAAATGGAACGAAGGATTTACTCGTAACTATTAAACACAATAAAATAAAATTTCAAGTCTAAAAAAGCGAAAATATAATCCAAAAAAAAAAACGTATTTTTTTTTTTAATTTTTGGTATTCTATTCGATCTATTAAAAAAAAAATATTGTATATTGTGGAATACAAAAAATAAGTCGATCGATATGAATAATTTTCAAACTCTATGTATTTTTAATTTAATTTACATTATTTTAAATGGTTTCTTTTTTCGATTTGTACTCATTTACACTGCTCCTCAAAAAAACCCCAGAAATAGAAATCAAGGAGCAAAATCGAAAGGATTTTTTTTTTAAATAATACTGCATTTGTTTTTCATAAATCTTGGATTTCCTAATTCCATAAATAAACCAATTTTTTTTGCTTATTGACGAATCCACAGACATGAAAGTAACCCCCTATACTAAAAATTTCGTTATCCTTATGGTGAAATTAAAATAAAACTTTTAATTTTCTATTTATCATTCGTACTTTAGTTCTATAGTATCAAAATATGTAACGAAGGCAATGATTACCTACTACACTATTATTTTTTTTTTATTATTTTCTTACCCATTTTAAAAATTGAGCGCAACTGTATTTGAGATAAACTCTGAAGACATCGCATAAAAGTCCACACATAATTAAAATTGCATAATTTGTCTCTCGAGATAGAGGCTTGTGTTAAGAACCTTGAACAACTGAGATGACAACCAAGGAGATTATGAGAGATTAAGAAAAAGAGCACACACTAAAAATAAAAGAAGTAATTGTTTGCACAGAATTTGATTTTGACAGAAGGCTTGATTTGAATGAGAAACATACATTTGAATATTTGAACATAATTTTTGGTAGCATATAAGAAAACCAAATAAATACTATCCTTTAACACTCTAATATTATCTTTGCTACTTTTAGTCTGCATTCAACTTTATGTTAGTTTATAATTTGTGCTTTTTTGTTCTTTTTTTTTTTTTTTTTTGTTTCCTTTCATTGTGTTTATGTCTTCCTCTATGGGCTGATTGCCCTCTGGTGTGTTTGTTGGTTGCAGGATTGGGGGGACACCATCGTCTAACGACTCCTTTATCAACCACATCCTCGACATCGCCGCCTCCATCACCAATGCATATGTCGTCTGGCTTGAGGAGCGACTACCATCTGCAGGGTCACCAGCACCATCATCATCAACCATCGTCTCACTTTAGGGCCAGTTCCGGAGGCCACGCCCAGCAGCACTCCCAATCACAGTCTGTGGGATCGACGACCACTACACCAAATTCACACCATCAGATGTCCTACCACAACATGTTCACACCCTCCAGGGATCCAGGAACGATGTGGCGTTGTAGATCCTGCGGAAAAGAGGTTACAAATAGATGGCACCATTTCCACTCCCATACTGCACAGCGATCGATGTGCCCTTATTGTCCTGCCACTTACAGTCGGATAGATACCCTACGCTCTCATCTACGAGTCAAACACCCGGACAGACTGCTTAAACTTAGTTAAATTTCTAACGCATTTACCAAAAAAATAAAAAAATAAAAAAGAAATGAAAGAAACTAATGTAACTATACTTTTTAAAAGAAAATACTGACTTTCCTCAAGCAACATGCGATTTATCATAAAACTTGAAACAGTGGTAAGAATAAGAGTTGCCCAAGGATGTTGAGTATGTTTACCAGAAAAAAAAAAAAAAAAGAAAACATTTTTCCAACCATAAACATTTCAATTAAAAAAAAAAAAAATAAAACTGCATGATAAGAGTAAAGCACTTATAAATTTTTTATATACAACAAAGAAATCTTTTAACATTCAAATTCAAAGTCTTAAGATGATTTTACAAATAAAATTAAGAGCTTACCGTAAAATATCCAAAAAAAAAAAATATATAGATATATATATAATAGAGAAAACATATTCTTTTCCTCAGCTTTTAAATAGTCAGTCAGTGTGCTTTGTCGATTAACGAAAGCAGAGAAAACAATATGACTAGTAATAGTGTGCAGACAGAACTCAAAAAATCATAATAAAAATAATAAAAAAAAAAATAAAACTCTCCCTAAGATAGCATTTTAATAATACAATTTGCTTTAAGTACTGCAAAAAAAAAAAACAAATTAAGACAAAATTTAAATAAAAACATAAAAATAAAAAAAAAATCATGAAAAACACAAGGAGACACTATACGAACTATTTATAAATATCGCTTTAAATTCAAAAAGCACAATTAATCTACGGTTTCATTCAATTTTCTTTCCTTTTTACTTCTCTGAAACTATCAATCTGCCTTAGCTATAGATCTACGATTAAAAAAATAAATATTGTTTTAAAATACACTTGTAGAGGATTAAAACTAAAAGGCACGTTGGATTCAGATGCTGTTCTCTAATTATGTGAAAATATAAAGCAATGACGGTATTTTAAAGTAAAAGAAAAATACTTGTTTTGTTCATAGACTATAAGAAGTGACTTTTAGGTTTTAAGTTTTTGCTGCATTGCATTTATTTTTATCAGTTCTGTACAAAAAAAAAACAAAAAACCTTTCTTTCCTAACAATACTCAAGGATATGTTGCTTTTATACTGTGCCCGCCAATCAACATAACTCGCAGACTACAATCGTTTGTGATTTGAAACGTAACAGAAACTGAAGTCATTTAAAATTAAATTTAGTGGTATTCTATCAAAGAAATTTGTTTGGTCAGATCCACTGCAACTCAGTACGTAATTTATCACAATGAGACTGTTGCTTTTACTCTTTTACTTTTACTATCTTAAAGACTTTATATAAAAGAAAACTAAGAATTTTGTTACCCATTTTAAAACAGTTGCCCCCAAATGTACTAAAGGGAAACGGAATTAAAAGTGAATCTAAGATTTCTAAGAATTCCAATTTTCCTTGAAACTTCTTGGTTTTATCAGCCTAACTCCGGCTGTAAACACAGAATTTTCGAGTCTCAATAATTTTAATTAATAATGCGATTATTCAGAGTTCTGACATATTGTCTACTTTTCGAATACTTTCGTTTTGCAACTTCTGCAAATTATAAATATAGTGTTAGAAATTACCTATACCCAAAAGTGTAGAAAGTTAGATAACCTTCCGCGAATTTTATAATTTGTGATTTTTATTCCCTTCACTATTAATAAAATAAAAATAAAAAGATGTATTAAGATTTAACATATTTTGGTAGCGAAAATAATTATACCAAAAATATTAATCTTAATCCTGATTACGCCTACAAAAAATAGATGAATTTAAATGTTCCATATCCCCAATATCCACAATAATTCATAAAACAGATTCGCTCAAGACACGAACGAAATCTTCATGTTAAACTCGCTTCTGATGCCAAAATATGAGCAAATAATTTACGTACTTTCAAATTATTACGCTCTACCTCTTTCCAACATATGTATTTAAAATTAAAATAACTGATAAAATATTAACATATATTGATCAAATAATTTTAACAATGCCTGGATCGTTATAGTTTATTAAAGAGCATTACACCGTAATGGAGATATTTGTGATAAAAACAGAATTGCTTTTTTTATCCCCTTTTAGTTTTACATTTTCATAACTATATCAAGCTTTCTCTCAAAATCTATATAAAGAATGATGAAAACATTAGAATTAATTAAACTAACTTTACGTAACTCTTCCACATCCTTGGTTGCTATCGAAAGTTGTTGTCGCTTAAATATGCTCAGAAATTATTCTCCTCAATTTACTTCTCATTCACTTTTCAAGTAGATAATTAAAATGTCAGGATTTCCTAAAATTATACCTCTCAATATAATTAAAGGATTGCACTTTTAAATAATGTATGATTTCTGATATACTTGTATATTTCACACAAGACAAGCTCTAAAACGTGTTGCCTTTGGGCGTTAAATAATTTTTTATCATTCGACCCATACCAAATTTACTGAGGTAAAAAATACTCTTGTTAGATTAAAATCGATCTTTTCACAACATTTTTGAAAGTTAAAGGATATACAACTAAAATAATAAACTATATTAAAACAGAATTTTAAAAACGATATTATTTCAAAACATAAATATGAAAAATTTATTTTTATTATCAACAAAGTTATCACGCATGCTCTCTCTTAATTTCGGCAGTCTTTTTCAGTATAAAATTAATCTTCTGAAATGAATTTTGTAATATTTTAATATTTTAACACTAGTTGAAAGCTTATTTGTTTTTATTTTACCATAATGCACTATATGCTGTGTAATGATAAAAGCATTTTGGAATTATGAGCTCGAGGAAAGAAATCAACTATAAAAATTAAACTCTATAAGAAAAGCTGAACAGCACCATAGCGAAATTCTATTATTACAAAATCAATTAATTATATCTGTTAAAATAATCAAATTTTTATTTTTAAAAATTTCCTAAATCCTATTTTCTCTAAAAGGGGGTGTTTCCTCAAAACTATATTATTTTAGAATGTAGGAAAAACTTAAAAATTAAGTGCATAAAATGAATAACTTTGGTACACAACATACCCCAAAGATAATTTCACTTAATTATGCATCCCAGAAACTGATCAACTTGATCTCGGAGGCTAGTAAAAATCAAGTTGTAAAAATAATTATCATGTAGCAATATTTAATTATTAATTCACTATATGGACATATGCATCTGAATCCTCGTACCCAATCCTTAAGGCCTGTTTGTCCTTCAATTCGTAAGCTCTTCTTAATTTTAAGGTGAGACAATGTTTTGTGATAATTTTTTTTTTTGTTTTTTTTTGCATTAGTGTAAATACGGATACCTCATTTTAATCCACCTACACAAGTTGCTGTGCATATCCTTTAAAAAGGCATACACGCTTTTAGTATTACAAACATTATATACCAATTTTCATTGTTAAAAAAAAGAAAATGATCTTGTCAAAATTGTTTATGTATTTGCCCTTTTGGCATTTTGCTTTAAGTGTATGCCCCTGCACTAGTTCAGGTAAATTATTTGTTGAAATTTTGGAAGACTTATTTGATATCAAAAATTGTTTAGTCAAAATTTTAATTATTTTATTGTTGTAAATAAAGTGAGTCAATGATAAAGTGGAAACTTTTTTGTGATATTTGAATTTAATAAATTTTTTTGTTAGAAATTTTAAATACTATCAAAAACAAAATAAATTATATAAAAATAAA
Organism: Philonicus albiceps; assembly: GCA_963969385.1. Taxonomy (NCBI): domain Eukaryota; kingdom Metazoa; phylum Arthropoda; class Insecta; order Diptera; family Asilidae; genus Philonicus; species Philonicus albiceps. Next base: position 11,291,757 of record OZ017776.1, on the reverse strand, counting down.
AGGCAAAACGTGTAACGTACAGCGCAAAGCGCATTCCTCTGTCTGAACATTTTCTGAATTATCTAAAAATGCAAAATTGTATTTTTCATAAAAGAATTGACGATAAGTCCTCATTCTTTCGTCTTGTCCTTTACACAATTTAATAGAACTCTTCTTCTTCCATGTTAGCACGTTATTATATAATAATTGAATTAAATCCTCAATAAAAAATAAAAAAAGGACTTCTTTTCTAAACTACAACTAAACGAAACAATTGTAATTTTAACTGCTTTTCTAGACTATGTAAATGTAAATAGAACTCACGTCAGAAATACCAAAAATGAAACTTGATCAGAACGATATCATACAATAATAATCTTTTTTTTAAAGATTCTTTCAAAACATTTAGATGATAAGTAATCCAAATCTAGCTTGTATATATATTTTTGTACACAAATTTAAGACAATGAAGAAGGAGGAGAACCAACAAAAAACTTTTGCCCAAAAATATCAATTCAATTGGATCTTTCTCAAATACAGAAATAAATCGGGAATTTATAAATGTAAAATAATAAATACTTGGAAAATAACTTTAATACGTGTTTTATTACGAACTCACATTATGTTACACCAACGATTTTGGAAGCACAAATCCCTATCATGTAGTAAGGCAGTTGACTGTTGAACATTTTTTATATACCATATATTGAGAAAATATCTCATTACTTATTATTATTTTAATGCGAGAACAAAATAACCGAAATTTAGCTGGAAATCCATTTTTTTGCGGAACAAATCTATACCTGGTTTTCACAGATATTTTATTTATTTCGAACGCTAAAATAGGGTAAGCATGGATTTGTCAAGACTGAGGTAAGTAATATTTAACTATTTTCAATACATTTGTACACTGTTTTAAATACTACAAATTCTTATTTTTAAATAACATTTCTTATAATTAATCAGTTGGCGGGAAGCATAAATATCGACAATGTTTTCATAAAAATTCATTTTAAAAGTACCAAACTGACGAAATGTTTTTAATGTTTTCATTTTAAACTTTTATCATAAATTTAAAATTTTTGCAACCAATGAAAACCAAATTACATTTCGTGCAGACAAAATTATTAATAATCATAATTAAATAGAAGGAAATCTAATAAAGTCAAGAGGTTTTTGAATTCTAGTTAATTCACATATTTTATAATATGTTTTTATTCCAACCAGATGCAAAGCTGTTTATAAATTTTCTGCAGGAACAATAACGAAAGTATGTTCGTTAGAATGGTAGGTGAATAAAGAATGGTTTGATGCTTTAGAAAATTAAAATTATGTGTATATTATGGTTTTATAGTATCTTTTATACGATAGCTTAATATTTTCGTCAATTTTTAAGCGTTTAAAGTGTAAACCTTAAGCTTTAAACGTTTACCTGACTCTTATCAAGAATTCTTTTTATGAAAATCTGACAAAATTACTAGGAATACTACAAAACAGTACTGTTCTTGATAAAAGTTTGTCAATTGCGAATAAAATCTTTTCAGGATTAAGAACATCTTTATTTTCTTATACATGTCTATAGGTTCTAGGTTCTAGGTTCTAGTAGCTGCCAAAAGAAGGCACACTTAGGCCAAGGTAGGCCTATTGTGATACCACGTGGGACGAAGCCCCCAATAACTAGCCTTCGAACCATTTGGACTCTTTAATGAACTGCTCCAGGCTTCTAATCCTGACGGAGCTCAGTTCCGACAGATCATTAAAGAAAGTGGAGCCCAGGCTCCGATTTCTCCGCACCGCTAGTGCTGGGCATTGACACAGGAAGTGAAGGATGTTCTCTTCCTCTCCCTCATTGAGGCAGCTTCTGCAGAAGTCATGCGTGGTCACCCCCATCCTATTGGCATGTTTGCCGATGGTCTCATCGTGGCCCGTAATGACCGCTACTACGTTGCTGATAGCGGCTCTCTTGAGCGAGACCAAGTTTCTAGACCTGTTGCGGTCGAAGATGTGCCAGATAAATCTGGTCGTTGCGCAGGTGGACCTTGGATGTCGTGTGAACACTTACTAGCGATCTGATCGCAGGTTGACTATCGCTAAAGATACGTATATTGACCAGGGGCTTCGCCACATGTCTATAAAAATGTTAAATAATTTTTAAATTACTGCTTTAAAACAACCACATTTGCGACATTGTTAAAACAGTTATTTAGAAGTTTATTTAAAAACACAATATGTATCGAATATTCAATTTTTAATATTTTTTCCAGATCTAAAAATTACAAAAACGAGATTTCTTCATTATCGTTATAAGGGTTCAATTTAATGGCCAGAGAAAGATGTTATTTAAGTTTATGTGTTTATGTTTAACAAAAATGGATCTAGTTCAAATATGCATGGTGTTGTTTGCATAATAATTCCTTTTTTAAAAAATACATTACCAGAAAGTAATCGAATTAAATTTAAAAATTTGCGCGCTTTTTTCTCCATTAACGTGCTGGCGAAAGTTCAATGGACGGAGGCAGTGTAGAGTGGAGAAATCGCCATGTTGGATAGCTTGTCTTGTTTGGCTTTTTGACACTGGTGAAGGAAATCATGTAGTGTTTGTCAATAATCTTTGAGTGCTTTGATCCCGAATTTATCATTATACAAATTGACGGTTGCCCGCTCAAAAATTCCACAAATAAATGTGCTAATTGTATCTGTCGGTAAGTAAAGTACCGCTCAGCTATCGGCGGAAAATGCTAAACTTGTTTACCTTGTGTACCTTTCGGTTTGCATGCAATTTTCGCATAAGCAGCAAGTAAAGTGGAGAAACAATACCCGCTGGATGGTGGGCAGTGAAAAATTAGTAGCCATAAAACTATAAAAAGAAAGCGCGGTCTGGGATTAGGCGTTCAAATCGCGCCAGTGGGCTCGTTTGAGGGAGGCTAATTTTGCGCTCACTAGAAATCAATAGCTTCTATTTTGAAAGTGATTGCAAGTGCAAGGCTACGGTGCAGGAGGCACCGGATAGAGTGCCCTGATGCTCCTGATTAATGCAAATACCGTTCTCACTGAGCAGTTTACATTCAGTGGTGAAATTCCAATCTTTGCACTAGCGAGAAGAGAGCTTAGGAAAAAGCGCGCAATTTTGTCTCGAGTCACTCTTGGGAACAAAATGCTTTTAGAAAATTAATTAATATTAATGACTGGTTTTCTGAATATGTGGACATTAAGAAGCTAATAAAATTTAGCATATTTTTTTTTAGTAGTTTTTCACTATTTTTATTTTTAATGAAATGAGAATCTATGGAGTACGAACATCTACCACTAAAAATTATATTATAATTAGTAAAATGTGTGTAATAGTCAATAGAAGAACGCGAATCAATTTACGTTTTACTTTTGAAAGACATTTACCATAAATCCATTAAACATTTTAATTCCTTCAATACAAATGCACCACAACGCCCACAATCACTACTTTGATGATTTCTAACCGCAATATGTAGAATTGATTAGCATCAGCATTCTTTAATAATATTTTGAGTAATGGGAAATTTTTTAAATTCAAATTAAGACACCATGAATTATTTATTCGTCTGAATTATGATCAAAATAAAGCTGCATTCTTTAATTTAAAAGCTTGAATGAGTTTGTATTTTAGAAATTGTTGTATACCATTTAAATTTAAATATGGGTTGAGGTGTTATTTGAGATCTATGGATATGATAGGGATGTAATTAATTTTTTGAGAGTAATTTGTAAATCTGTCGTCTAAAATATTCATTTAAGTTATATGGTGTAAAGAGCAATCTGATATAAGCTAAATGCTTAAGGTAACTGAGATTTAATTGGTAACGATAGTAGGCCAAAATGACTTCTTACAAGTGAACAATTATTTTTAATCAAATTTTGAAAGATAAGAGTCGTTACTGCGGAGTTAAGAGTTAAACATGTACTATCTCCGACTTTTCCTTAGACCTTTTTAATAGAAACATAGTAGTACATTAACCCTTTGCCTTAAAACAACGTCTGGGAGACGTGATCCCCTTTCTGTGCCTAAAATGAGAAGCTCGTATCAGATACGTGATGTTTTGTTCTGGCTAAAAGTGAAAAACTCATATCAAATAATGTTGTTTTTGTACGATAATGTTTATTGTTATTGTTTGTTATAATTGCAATATAAAAATGTGGTTTTAGTAAATAGTAAATGGCAAACCAGTGGATTGCGCAAAATTTGGCCTGTGATTAAACTGCTTGTGGTCACGGCGAATGACAGAAACTCTCATCGAAAGTGGCACTAATAATCGTCGCTCAATTCATAAGGCAAAGGGTTAATTAAATGCACCTCTTATGTTTTAGTTACCTAAAAGCCTAAACAAATACACAGATAAACGCAGATATGTGATTTATTTTATGTTGTTTAGAGATAAGCCTTACAACATCGTAGCAATTGGGTACAAAATAAAACATAAAAAGATATCGTATTGTATAAAAAAAATTATTTTTAATTTAAGCCCTTGAAATTACACTAAAAATATATCTAACAGGTCACATTCTAAGATCTTAAAAAAGAAAATCGAAACTATAATGCATTGCAACAAATGGACTAAACCAAAATGGTTTTATTTATTTATTTATATTTTAAATATGCTTCAGTTTTGTTTATCCCAACAAAATACAATACAATAGTAAACATATTTGGCATTAAACAACGTCCCCATCCCCGAAATTCCCTATTCTGTAAAATTTATTATAATCGTAAGAGCTGTCTCTTCGAAAATAAAATTGCATATTACACTTTTTCCGATTATTTCTTGCATTCAAATGAAGCAAATATAATTTTCTTTAAAACATCTGATAAATGTCATAATAAATTATAAAAATAATCTAAAGTTTTAATTTTTTAAAGGGTGAAAATAACTAATGTAATCGACAATTTGCATATTCAGGCCAATTATCAATTTGGTAATAGCACAAATTAACCAAATTGTTGCGTCCAATGCTCCTTTTCTTAAATCAAACAGAAGTTGCGTCGCTAATTCTGATTATATTCATAATTCAATAAACCATTGTTTATTTCTCTCACTTTTTAGTTGAATAAATTATAAAACTGAAAGTTTCTGTCGATAAACATAATTTGTATCATGTTTTCAATCTATCCCTCAAATAAATGATGTATAACATTTTGTAAATCGATCAATATTTCCTTTGATGTAAATTATATCAAGTGCGGAAAGAGTTATAGCAGAAGAAAAAAAACGATTCGGAGCTAAAAGGTAGTGGTCTTTATGAAATTTAAAAATAGCATCAGCGGACAAGTACTTGAGGTGAGTCGTCTCCCAAATAGAGTGCTGAATTACAGTTGATATGCAAGATCTGCCACTAATTGAACCAATAGTGAAGCAGTCCTAATTTGTTAAAACTTAAGTTTTTATGAAGACATGTTAATTTGCCTCAGCATAATTTATTTTCGCATTCCGAAAAGGGAAATTAAAATTTGAGAGACCAATATAATTGATAGTAGACTGCAGTTTCGGTTAAAGCATTTTGCATAAGAGAAAGATGATCATTCGTAGAGAATTTTCCTTTCAATTTCCCGAAGACGGAATTATCATAAGTTCAGTTGATCGAGAACCGTCGCGTCTTGCACACTGGACAAATCTAGTCTGGCCTAGCCATTCACGCAACACCGGGAATTCGATGTTGTTTCATTCCCTCGCGAGGACTATTTTTAGAGGCTATAAAAACAAAAGTTTTTGTGTCTGGCTTCTCGAAAAGTCACGGGAAGTCAATTTTTGTGTATTAATTTAATAGAGAGAACTTGTGAAAATGAACAGACCAAAGACATCGTTACGCAGTCGAGGATCATCGTCTTCAACCGGAAGTAATCCCCGGAAACATGTTAGGGATTGCTGTCGAAAATTTATTGCATTTATGTGCACCCAAGTTGGCGTAGGTGGCCTCATAGTTGGCTACGCAATCGTTGGCGCTCTCGGTTTCATGTCAATCGAAACTCAGGAAGGTGATCCATTGGTGACCTATGTTCAAAATTTAAGACGAAACTGTGCTCTGGAACTGTATGCCCACTCAGAACACACAAACATGTTCAGTAAGGCTGAGTGGAGTAACCAAACCGGTGTTATTCTGAGAAACTACGAGAAAGATATAAGCCAGGTTATAAAGAAGGGTTACGATGGGCGATTGGTTATACAAATTTGGTCCTTCCCAGCAGCACTTATGTTTTGTCTGTCCGTTTTTACCATGATCGGATATGGACACATGGTGCCACGCACTCAGTGGGGAAAAGGGGTCACTGTGATCTATGCAACGTTCGGAATCCCCTTGTACATTCTCTATTTTCTGAATATGGGCAAAGTTCTTGCAAAGTCTTTTAAATTGTTGTACACAATGGTCCACGAATGCACCCATAACAGACCCAGAAGGAGCAGTGATCTGGAAGACGGTGAATTTTCACCTCCTCCAAAAAGAATTATTGTCCCCTCGACAGCTTGCTTGTGGGTCATTAGTTTTTACGTCTTTACTGGGACTGTAATGTTCGCAAATTGGGAAAACTGGAGCTATTTGGATTCGATTTATTTCTGCGTGACGAGTTTATGTAAAATCGGAATAGGTGATTTCGTACCTGGAGCTAGCTTCCGAAAAAACGTCCTCAAAGATAATGCAAATGGTGAAGTCGCAAGTCATATTACTGATCGCGAGGAACAAATCAAATTGGCCATAAATTTCATTTATATGCTTATTGGAATGGGCCTCGTAGCCATGTGCTACAATTTAATGCGAGAAGAGGTCCGAGTTAAAATGCAAGAAATTAAAGAAGACCTTCGTTTGTGTCTTGAAGATCTTCGGGACAGGTTCACAATGTGCTGCGGCAATAGAGAGGAACAGGAGTATTACTGATGTTAATGTGATTCGTAAAAGTTTTAGATTTTCTTTTAGACTTGTTAAATAAATGAAAGTACAAAGTGATAATGAATATTTTTTTAAGCTATTTTCCGTAATAAAACATTTTGTGCCAAAAGTGACATTGAATACTAACAATTTTAGGGGGTTTTATATAAACATAGGTGATGCTTGGTGGAACGGCTGGCCGTTTTTGTATACCAAGCACTGTAGCTGGTCCATTTCGTCTGTGTGCAGTGGCTGGATTTCAAAATAGGACAAATGATGTCGTATACTGTCCGCCAATTATAAGACAACATGGACAAAACGAAGAAGATTCAACAGCTGTTGTTTACTTTGGAGGCGATGTTCAAGTAAGTGAATGAATAAATATGAAATGAAAATATTTAAAAAAAAATCATTGCACTCTCATATATTCAGTGGCTTGGTTTTGTTTAATTTATTAAAGGTGTTTGATGAGTGCAATCGTCGTGAAAGATATAATGACGAATTTATTCATTTGTTTCTTTTTTTAAATAATCTAACTTAGATTTGTAAGTTTGCTTTAATTTACTTCAGTTTTACACAGCACATTTACTGAATTTGACTAGTATACTCGTCTTTACTTTTTTTTATTATGCAATGAACTTCCATTAGTCACAGGAATTATAAATTTTCAGGACTTCCCAGAGAGTATGGAAACGAATCGCGACAGTAGGGGGTACATGAAATATAATTTAGAAAGCACAGCTGTCCTATTGAGAAATGCTTTTCCACGGTTTCACATTATAGTTATACGGCCAGTCAGGTATCAGGAAATGCAATAAAATTATTACTTAATAAATCGCTGCAACAATTAAAATAATTCACAGAATGGAATTCAAGACATTTAGCTGTTTCGACAATTTTGTCCGTGGCAATAATGCCGGAGTACCCGATCACACACCAATGAATCATGCACTTCAACATCTTGAAAGGTCAGTTTTAATATACTAAAAATGTTATATATAATTTTTATGTATTATATCAGGCTTCTACAAAACATATCAAATCGGCTCAAATCTCTTCCTGAGAGTGAGATAATTTCCCAATCTGCACCAACCTCTTCTACATCGGGGGTAAATGATAGTTCCCAGGAGATGGATATTGATATCCTTCAAGTTCAAGAGACGGTTACAGTCGATTCGGATGGGGCAATGATCTATCCGTGCAGAGAAGAAAGGAATAATTCAATACCAACGTCACACTCGGATACTCCGAATAATTCGCAAAATGACCTGCAATTCAACAGTGTAGAAAATCAAAATATCCATACGAATAAGAATCCTCTCTGGTGGCGAGAGAACTTAAATTTAGATAAAGCTAAATTAATTTTAATTGGTTTTAGTAAAGGCTGTGTTGTTCTTAATCAAGTGAGTTATTTGGTTGAAATCTATTCTGATATTATGATGATTTTTTTGTGATTTAGTTTATATATGAGTTTCATTACCTGAAAACTCTTACCCCTGATGACAGCACCATGATAAGCCTACTGTCACGTATTAAAGAAATGTACTGGCTCGATGGTGGTCATGGCGGGCAAAAAAATACATGGATTACATCAAGAAGTTTACTGGAAACTTTAACCAGATTAGGTGGGTGAACAAGATTTTTTTTATATATAAAATCACTTTATGATTTTAAATATTACCTAATAGGAATTTATATTCACGTCCATGTAACACCGTATCAAGTACAAGACGATAGACGTCCGTGGATAAGAAAAGAGGAGAAAATTTTTACAGATCTCCTGCGTCGTTTAGGAGCACCCATAACGCGTCATTTACATTTTGATAGCACAATTGCAAATCTTTTTACCCACTTTGAGATATTGCAAGCATTTTGCCAGCACGTCCATGTGACAAGTCAGCAACAATTGCAACACCAAAGCCAACAACATCGACCTGCCGCAGATACGGACGAGAAGTGACAACGGTTGAGGAAAAACAATGGCCTACCTGTACATAGCTACTTTAGACTTAGACGTAAGACGCATAAATTATACACTTTGTACGGTTAAACTTAAAACATTTGACGAAATTCATTTTTAAAAAAGCAAAACAAAAAATTTAAAGATGCTTAGATTTTAACGCCTCTTCCATGACAGCGCGACAAACCAGTTAAATATCTACATCAACTTAAACGTGCAATACTTCTCTACTTCTTAAAAAAACAAAAAAGACATAAAACAATTTTATTTACACTCTAAATCTCTTGAAGCAGAACCGAGAATTCTAATAATATTTAGCAAAGGCTTAGTGTAGTGTCCTAAAAATTCCCTTCTGTGGTGTACCGCCTCGTTCATTAAAAAAAAAAAAAAGATAAAAAAGAAACTTGCACAAAAGTAATATCGCAGTAATTTACCACCACCCGTAAAAGTATTAAAAGAAACAAAAGTCAAGCAATAATTCCTTGTAAATATATTGCTTATTTAATTTTTTTTCTCAATGAGAAATTTCTTTTTATCTACGATAGAAATTACTTCGAGTATTTTATCCATTAAGAGTGATTCGATCAAAACTCAAATTATTTTCTAAGCTGCCCAGTGCTCCATTATTCTCTTTGTTTCTTCAGTAGGTTGAAAGTGGAAAGTAAATAAATTCTCATTTCATTTTAAAATTTTTTTAATTAATGTACCTTTTAAAAGGCAGTTTAAAATTGCTATCAATCTTGTATTTCGGACTAAGATTTTAAGGTTTTTAAAAAAGTTGTAAAAGAATTTATAAAAGTCTAAATATTACACAATAAATATATATATATTTATCTTTAAAATCTTAAATAATCGTTTAGAATTATAATTCGGTAAAATTGAAAACATCAAATGAATAGTTTGGTAAGTATCGACATTTATTCAATATTACTTTAGTATAGTTTGCAACATAACAAATTATCATCTCTTCGTAGACAATAAATTGGTTATGAGTTTTACTCAAGCATACGGAAGGAAGTCGACGAAGGGAACTGGAAAATTATACTAATTGGGTAAATCAAGCTAACCCTTACTATGTAAGTTGTCGTAAAAGTTGGGTTCATACAGAAAATATGCTATAAAATTATATCACCACTAAAAATTGATTTTATCAGGCATTTTGCCTTGCTACATTTTTATTCAATATTTCCTTAGGAATAAACCTTTACAATAACGTCTGCACGAAATGATCTGAATTGGCACGAAACCAATATATGTAAATGATTCCTTAAACACGGAAAAAGAAACGCTAAAATTTTAATAGTTTAAATTTAAATAAAGATAACGACTCAGCAATGCTGCATCAGCAATCACAGGCTATATTTTCCAAAATCAAGGGGGTATGCACCTTATACAGTTCAATTAGGAAAAGCAAATTAAATTATAGATGACAAAATTGCATGTTCAAAAGGAAATTTGGTATTTTCTTTTTCAATAAGATAAGATTATTGTTTCTCAGTTATGATTCAGAATTTTTTATTCATTATTGGATTACTGAGAAAAATATCTCTTCTAGACCAATGTTAATTTCATTTATAAACAAATTATTAAATTTGTGTGTTTTAATTAATTATTTGAAGAGGTGCATACCCCTTTATGGGGGTTAAGGTTTAAAATATCGAAAATTATTAAAATTTTAGACCAGGGGGTATTTACCCCAAGACCGACCGGGTATCCTTCACGTGGTGCCCCTGATTGCGCTAAACCCGGCGGATCTAGAGAAGCTCTTACCTCGATAAAAGTAAGCCCCAATCCCAAAGTGTCAGTCGATCCGTGCCGAGGGGATGAATGATTGCAGGGTGTGCAATTGCGAACGGAGGCTCTCAGATACCAGGCGACCTCTGAGAGTAGCCAGCCTTACTGTGGCAAGCGGGGCTCTGCTGCAGTCGACTCGTAATTCCCTAGCGTCTCGTGGGAACAAAAATGAATGAAAATATAAAACAAGTAGATAATAAACAAAATATTAACTATACTTTTACTTCTGCTATTGTACAAAGTGACTGCCAAATTCATACTATTACAACGGATAGCGTTAACAAAAAGCATGAATCGAAGAAAACTAATCTTAAAAGAACTTTTCCAACGGATGAAGAATCTCATCAACAGATTCGAAAATTACAAAAAACAGATTACGAGCAATGTCCTGAATTAAATAATGCGATATTTATACAAAAACCACAATTCAATGAAAATCAGATAGGTGTTAATATTAAACCAGAGGATCAATATGAAGAGAAAACACTGCACACCAAGGATTCAACTGCTCAACAGTACATTAAATCTATAAAAGGTACCGAAGCTAAAAATGTTGAACATTCACAAGAAACAGAAACCTTACAGAAATTCCAAAAACCGAATAGTTATAAAAATCCTTTTCGACAGTCAGAAGAAAAAACTAATTTGAATAAAAATCCTTTTGGATTTCTTTCACTAAAGGCTGAACTTGACGGAAATAAATCACTTCAAAATCAAAAACGGAAAAAGAGGTCACATGCTAAGAAAAGAAAGCGGGGAAATTATAAATATGCGAATACAGAACAATTAAAACAAATTAATTTCGAACAACAAAATGCTTCAAACAACTTGGAACCAGCAAAGATGTATTCGGTCGAAGATGATATTTTAAATAATGGTAAATTTGAAACATGCCCGCCTATTGCCTTGCAGAAGTCTGTTCAAACAAAATATTTAAGGTCTCGCCAAGATATTGAAATGGAATCTTCGAGAGACGACGTGGAGCAAGTACAAAATGAGGAGATGAACAAACAAATAAAAATCTTAATCCAACAACAAAATAAAAATGCAGAAAGTACTCAGGAACTACAAAATAAACAAAACAAAAACGTAAATTTAAAACGAAAGAAATTATCTGGTGCTCAAAGAAAACGTCTTAAGAAATTATTATTAAAAAATATAGATATCTCGAGAGACGACATGGTGCCATTACAAGAGGTGGGCAGGAACATTTCGGATAAAAATGAAATCTTAACCCAACAACAAAATAAAAATGCAGAAAGTACTGAGCAAAATAAACAAGACCAAGAGATAAATTTAAAACGTAAAAAATTATCTGGTGCTCAAAAAAGGCGTCTTAGGAAATTATTAAAATTGAGGGGAACTGAAAATTTTAAAGAAAATGAATTCGTCAAGTCTCTTTCCTCAAATCAACTACAACCGCAAAAATCAATAGAGAATTTTAAAGATTCCGATATAAAGAGTAGTTTGGACCAAAATTGTATTATAAACTCTCAAACTCAAATTTCGAATACATTAAAATTGCAACAAAACGAAAATCCAATTCGAAAAGAGGAAATATATGAGAAGCCAACACAAAATGAGTTTACTTCGGCAATGAAAGAAAATTTAATTTCTTCTAGTCCCTTTACAGACACAAATGTAGAAAGCAAACATTTTATTAAACAGGAACCGAAGTTAGAGCCATGCGATTATTATACACCTTCCTTAATATCGCCAATTAATTTGCAGACAATAAAAACTGACGTACTTGACCCTACGAAAGCAGATTCCAAAAATTGTGAATATCAAGTATTTAAATGGATGGACGCTACAACAGAATTCAGAGAAGATGAATTCAAGTGTCTGAGTCCACCGCCTTGTACAAGCAAAGATGTCCAATTATACCAGCAAAGCGATCTTCCGCGCAATAATGATATTAACTTTTTACCTAAGAATAGGGAAACATCTGCAAAAGTAAAAGTAACCGAAAGTGGGAGACAAAGAAATACTCGAAAGCAACGAAAAAGGGTCTCAATTACAAGCGATTCTCTTTTAGGCAAAAACGAGCTAGTTAAGCTTGAAAATGCTATTTTAGATGAAATCATTAAGACTCAATATGCTAATTTTACCCCTGCCTTTTGTGGATCTTGGAAGGAGTTTGGTTCCTTAGTAATTGTCTGTGCTAACATGGAAAGTCGTTCATGGTTAGAAAAAGTAATTGCAAATATTCAGCCGTGGCCTGGGGCTAAATTTAATCTTACAGATGGTAAAAAGGCAAAACGAATTATAGTGCGCTTTTGGATTCCGAATGATATAAAATCTACCTCACATGAGATCTTGCGGAGACTAGAAATTCAAAATCCTCGCTTATCGACTACTGGTTGGAAGGTTATTAGTAGAAAAGTTGGAGAAAAAGGACAAACTTTATTTGTATCTATCGATAAAAATTCGAAAAGAATCCTTGGAGAAGTGAACAATAAACTTTTTTTGAATCTTTCCAAAGTTCATATAAATTTCGTCAATAGCAGCGAAACTATGAGGATAGAAAAATGAATTTTCTTAAATAACCTGGAAGGATCTGAAAGCAAAAGCTCCAAAGGAAGAAGACTAGATTGCGTTACTGAGTAATATCGATGTAAAGGTAAGTTCTATTTCAAATGAAACATATTTAGTAAAAATTGTGATATTTTTTTTCTTCTTAATAATATGATCACAAAATAATAAAAACTATAAACAATTATTTTCACAGGACTTCCCTTGCCATTCGTCGGAGCCATCACAGCAGTCACAGATGCCGTCGTTGATCCTATTGCTTGGAACTGAGACGTCTCGACCGCGTCCAGTGATGTGTCGTTTTTGAAACTTACAATAGAATTGACCATTTGGGCAGGCATTCGTGCTGGGCTCATCACTACCATCAGGACAATCGCAGTAATCATCGTTAACCTTTTCAAATGATATTTCTCTCTTGTCACCGCTTAGACATTGGAAATTCCCATAGAAATTGGGCTTGTACGCGGTGTAGTCTCTCAGTCTTATTCCTCTGAAACAAGAAGGGAATCTTTTTGTTGAAATCAAGAATTAAATATAAAAAATTGTTTATTTGACTGAAATTGGAATGTGAATAAAAAGCATATTTTTGAAAAAATTTATACATGTTTTAATTTAAATATTTGTTTATAGATTAAAAAAGATCCTAATCGGTCCTGTTCAAGTTATGTTATATAATGTAAAATTCGCGCTGCAACATTGTAAAATTGGCCTATTTATTATACGAGCATATCGAGGGGAAAAGACGCAAGGAAACTGAAAAGTAAAATCAATCAAAACTTGAGCAAATTAAGTAAGGTTGGAGGGTAAAATGAATGACAACTTGGGAAAATTAAGTATCTTGGTGTAATAATTGATAAAGCTTTAAAGTTAAAGCAACCTTTAAATTATTTACCCAAAGAAAAAAATTGGTTTTATACGTTGATAAGGAATTTAATCGACTTGAAAACAGCAATGATATAGTAGCCATGCTCTCCCTTATTTTGCTTATTGTCTAGGTTTTTCGTTTTGTGTAGGTCAGACTTCTATAACTAGACAACAGATATTACAAAAGAATGGAATAAGGGTGAATTTTAAGCATAATTCCAGGACTTCTGTTAAATCAATACAAGAATCTTTGGGGTAGGTTGTCTGTTGAACAGGTACCTAGAACTTCAAGTAGGTCTCTAAAATATGCTAATGGGTTGAGACATTATTTCTTAAGATTAGAAAAGGTAGCCCTCAAAATTCAATTTTTCATTTAATAAACTCGCTATCCGCCAAACTCAAATCAGTACAGAATTAATTTAACTATAAAATTGTGAAAATGTTTACACGAACTAATAAATTAATTTTACTGTCCCCACTAAGATCACCCTGCCGCCGATGTTAAGATTTTAATTTAACATTGTTCCCAATGAATTTTCTTACTTTTGAAATCAATACAAGAAGCGGAAGTACTTTTAACTCGAAATATTCTCTTAAATAGTTAAACCGTTCTAAGCCTATAAACGTGGCATTCAGGTAACATGTTGACGACTTATGTGATCAAATCAGAATTAACCAAATCGCTGCAAATTAGAGCTCAACTGTTATTATTATAATAATGATTTTATTGCAATATCTATATTAAATATTAACGACTCACAGAATGCAGAATGTTTTAAAGTTGGTCAAGATTTATAAAATTTCACACGTGAGTTTAAAAAAGCATTCGTGTGAAATTGCGCGGGACATTTTAAATTAATAAATTGTTGAGCTTAGAAGATAGTTGGACTAATAGTAGGTACTAAGAATAGTCAAATGAAACTGTACAGATTTGTATACTTTAAATAAAAGTGGTATTCTTACTTACTTAATAATCTTAAGTTCTTCACTCCTCTCAGTTGAACTGGGACTGGAACTGCTTCTTAAGAATCCGGTGCTGTCTAGATAATTAATTGGGGTACTTGTTGTAGACAGTTGGTTAATATAAAATGCTTGATAACAAAAGAAAACAATAGCAAGCACAAATATCGCCAATAGTGTCATTTTAAATTTTTGTCTGTAAAAAGGTTTGTAGTAGATGTTCTCTCTCTTCACCCATGTTTTCCTCATTTTTAACACTAAATTATAAGTAAATTACTGTAAGCAATGGAGCAGCAATTATTTCGCAACGGAGCTAATAAAATATATAATTTATTTCTGAAATAATTGACTTAGTACGACCGAAATTTTAATCATTTCGAGAAATTTTTTAAAGACAAATCATCAATAAAACCCAAAACTGTCAATGTGACATTAAAATCAGAAAACAAAACAAGGAAGCTGTTTGTCCCATTTGGGATGTTTTAGGACAAAATATTTTAGAATTTTTAAAAATGTTACAACAAATTCTGTTCTTTTAAAAAAACAATTTTTATTTTAATAATATAGAAAGGTAAGTTCTTACTTTTCCAATAGCAGAAATGTAGCTATTAAATGAATTGTTGAACTAAAAGAAGATGCTCGAAATTTAAGCATTACCACAAAGGAAAGTACAGGAAAATTCGTTTTTTAACAAATGTCAAAATCATCAACTGTCAAGACCTACTTTTCACATAACCTTGATTTTTTAAGGTAATTTGTTTTATATTGACCGCTCGACTTTGGTTAGAAGATGACTGTAAAAGACATAAAGAGCTCATCCGAGTACGCTGAAACTATTAGGTAAATTTTCCACCATCAACTGAACACATTGGGTGAACCACTAGATTTTCAGATCGGACAAAGTCACGGTCGCTCTCTTCTCAGCCGAATGGGCCGAACAGTGCAAGCAAGTTCTTGATGCTATGAATTTACTGGATGGACAGCAGGAGGCCGAGAAGCTCCTCCAGTTTATCAATATTCCAGCAGAAGACTTTTCCGAAATCTCCCTAAAACACCAGGTAATAAATATAAAATTCTCCCAACCTCTGAGCAGGCGCTAAAATTTATGATCACACGTCGTCCTGCAGATCGAAGCCGTCCCAACCATAATTTTTTTCCAAAAGGGAAACGCTATTGACCGTATCGACGGCGTAGATGTCGCATCGTTAACTACAAAATGCAAAAAATTAGGGATACCAGAAAAGAAGGAAAAATTAGAAGATCGGCTTAAAGCTTTAATAAATAAAGCGAAGGTTATGATTTTCATGAAAGGGGACAGGGACGCTCCAAGGTGTGGTTTTTCTAAGCAACTAATGGCTATTATGAGCGAAACCGGGTAAGAAAGCATTAACTAAGAAAACATAGTGGCCTTTTCACTCAGCGAGGTTTTTTTCTTTTCTCTCCCTAGAGTCCAATTTGAAACATTTGATATTCTCACCGACGAAGAGGTGAGGCAGGGATTAAAAACATATTCGGACTGGCCAACCTATCCACAGCTCTACGTTGACGGCGAGTTAGTTGGTGGGCTGGACATTATCAAAGAACTTAAAGAATCTGGTGAGCTACTGCCAACGCTTAAAGGATAGATATTAAAAATGCAGAAACAATTTTACTAAGTTTTTAATGCATTAAATACAACTTTGTAAAAAAAAATGTGAGTGAGGATTAACAAAATAAAGCAATTCTGTAACTAATGTAATTTATGATAACACCGAAATAAGTGGGAGAGGGGATATGGTCTTGTTTAAGCAGCCTGTTTCGTCTGTTGCATAGCGGAAAGCTTGAGCTCCATCACATCGTGCACAGCATTCAAAAATCGTGACTTCTGAATTTGCAGGAGATCAATCTTTTCAATTTGTTCCTGGACGTAGTCTACCTTTCGCTGGAAGTAGTCCTTAGCACCTTCCAAGTTCTGCAAAATAGTACAGCCGTGAAGAAGATATTTAAATTATCAGAGGCAGTACCTTCTCCGCGTAATATCCAGTGCCAATGTCTATTACGAACCCGTCCACTTGCGTCACAACGCCTGGCACGTACATGCTGCCTGTGAGCGGCACAAGAATTTCTTTATTTTCCCAATCGGGCTTAATTTGCTCTAGTGCCTCTTTTGAGTTTGCATATTTCCCTTTGCACTTGAGCAGCGTCTGCAGGGATTCTTGGAACACATTTAATTCCTGAAATTAGCACGCGTTTGATTAACATCACCTACGCAGCCGCCGAAAAACCTTACTGTCTCGAATTCCATTTTCAGTTGCTGCAGCTGTTGAAGATTCAATTTTGTGAGATCGAGCTGCTCTACCTTTTCTGCAGGCTTATTTCCAGACATTTTAGCTAATTTTATTCAGTATTTTTGTAAAAACCTCGGCGAGGCTAAACCAATTTGTCGGGATGACGGCACAGATGGATTGAAAGACACTTTGCTGTCAAAGTTTTAGTACTGCCATAATTGTGAAAGGTTCGAAAAATGAACGCTAGTGATATTTTTAAATACCGCTCTCCAGTAAGATTTAAATTTATGTATTAAAAAAAAGCCAATCCGAATTTTATAGTAGAACTACGCAAATTAAAAATGTTAACCACAAAAGTTCATAATTTAACAAATTGATTTCTCAATATGTAATTTTCTCCTAGAAAGATAGGTTTAAAGAAATATTTCTTAAGACAAAATTTACCAGAGTTAAGAGTGTTGTGAGAAATGGCCACATGAATAAGTTACCACTTAAAATTTATTTAAACTAAATATATACAACACAACAAATATGCTGAAGGCCGGAGGGCATGAAAGCGACCACTGCAGGAAAATTATTTTTCTATGCTCAGTAATACTTTAACAAATAAATGGAATTTTGTGAATGTACATGACCTAAACAGTCAAACGGAAAAGAAAAAGAAAAACAATTTTGTACAGGGTACGCTTTAGTTATCCTTCTTCATTCTAGTTGATGTCATGCGATAGATGATAGAATCCCTGCCAGGGTCCATGGTAGCGATGGCATATGAAATAGCCAACAGAGAGAAGGCGAATACAACTCCAAACCACAAAATTATATTGAAGATCACTGGATAATCCTCAGAGTAGAAAGTTGCAAGATTTCCGGGCTAAAGTGAATACAAATGAATTTTAAGTACGATCACAAAAAAATAGTAAAATAATAAAAATATTTACTTTAGTAGCATCGGGAGTGGCTCTCTTGCTTCGTACAAATTCTGATTTATCGCAAATAACAACAAAGAGTTGTCTGTCCTTCAAGGGTGTTTTGGCTGCTTCAAGCTTACTAATTGCTTCGGCTAGATATTTGCGGGCATCGCTCATTGCTGGTGATACTTCTCCATGAGTTGATGCAATTGAACTCAGGGAGATACGCAAATTAAGCAGTGGTGGTTGTTTTTCAATAGTCGACAATTTATCCGCCAAGCTGGACATTAAGCTAATTCCTTGTAGCAGCATTTTATCGGAGGAATGCAGAGTAGGTTTCAAACTGCCCTTGGCTTTGAGGTTTGATAAAACGCTCATGTTGGCGAAAGTATCTGCGTAGGTATCAAACTGTAAGATACAAAAGGTAAAATATTTAAATATTCTGGAGTGCCTGGAAGCATTGCTTAGGGTTAGGTTAAACATTAGAGGTAGGTAGTTTACTCAATTTCTAGGATGATAAATAAGCTGAAGACCTACGACAATTTTTGAAATCTTTCTTCCGGTCATTCCATGCGGATTCAAGGAAGGTTCATGCAGGGCAGGGAATTCCCCATGGGCAGATGTGGTGAAATACCTACCTGTGATCAGAAAAATTGGCGACCTAATGTGTTAAGAGGACAAGCCTTTAGAGCGGTTTGAGGACTATACAAAGTATGTAAAACGTTCACTGGGTATCTCTACCTTAATCCGTATTTAAGCCTCAAGGAAAAAATATAAACGAAAAAAGGGAATACTCACAGCTTCAGTTCCTCCACTTAAGTCTACATCGACCACTTGGCGACTCATTTCCTCCAAATTAGATGTTAAAATGTCAATGGATTCTTGTGCGGAGTAGCCTTCGAGATCGTACGATTTCTTTTGGCCAAGGTTCAGGTTTTTCGCGCCTTGGACATAAACAATGATCGCTGCTTGTGCCGTCTTAAAGGGATCCATGACGTAGAGGCCGCCCCATCGTGCAGTATCTTGCACGGCGAGCCCCATAGATGCTGAGATCACATCTCCAATGAGTTTCGTATCTAATTTATCGTCTCCTTTAAACTGAATTGCGGGGGGCGCCTGCAAAACTGCGAACTCTCCCGAGGCGTAGGCTGGAAGAGAAAAGAAAAAAATCGATTATTGTTGCTGATAAGGCGATTGAGTTTGTAACAAATTTATATGAATACATGGAAATGCACTTTGTGCTATTTATTAATTTTAAGCGTAAATTACTTACCGGAGACAAAAAGCAAGGGAAAAATCAGTACGAGAGCCTTCATCCTGCCAGTGGTGCACTTTTTAATCATATGACGGCCTGTTTCAATTCCACTTAAACCTTGACAAATTTCACGTGACAGTTCTTAGGTGTAGTTAGTAATGCCACATGATGTTGAGTACAGTACGGTGTCTTATTTGTGGAAGGTATACAATTTATTAAATACTTCCTTTTGGGCTGTATACATTTTTCTCGGATATTTTAAAACGCAATGGAAAGAGCAACGATTCTATTCAAGTGTAAAATATAAAAGAAATTGTGTTTAATATATCAGGATAGTTTGCAAAGCATTTAATGCTGCGACAAGGAAAACGTCCAGGAGTGTTTTTGACGTTTAGCGAAGCCGGGGAAGAGTCGAGTTGACGAAATGGACGTAAACGACGGATTTCCTTCAATTTCTCCTGTGGTTTCAGTGGTATCTTGCTTAGCCTTGGCTTTCCTATACGTTTCAAGCCTTTACGTCTGGACTTATGAGCACAACAGGTAAATTCCAACGAATTCGAGTGGGCTGATGCTCTCTATTCAGGTTACCTACCTTATCGACTTGCACTTTGGCGGGAATTTTTTGAAAATATATTTTTTGTTCCGTAGAGACCATCCTACGACTGTAAAAAAGAGGTTCTGCAGTGTGTTCTTTGTTATGCTTATATCACCATTTTTCGTGTATTTATTTTCATCGAAAGATTTGTTTGACAAAGTCTCCCTGCCTGAAGCGATGGGGTTCAGGAGGAAAGGGCTGATACCTGCCATCTGTGTACCTCTGCTTCACACCACAGTGCTCTTCTTAGGACCCATCACAATACAAATTCTGAACGGGGGCTGGAAGTCATTCTTAGGTACTTCTACCAATTGGAGTAGTTTTGATTCACATCCGAATCTTTTGAACAGACAAAAGTTACTGGCTAGAAAGTTTCACTAACGTCTTGTGGTTGAGGAATCACATAGTGGCTCCCATATCTGAGGAGTTCACCTTTCGAGCCTCCATGATGCCCCTCCTGATGCAGTCTTTCGCTCCTCTAAAGGCGGTTTTCATCACACCCCTATTTTTCGGGGTGGCACACTTTCATCACATGGTCGATCGATTGAGAAATGGAATGGAGCTTAAGACTGTTATCATTGTATCATGTAAGAGTTCCACTATAAAACTATATTTTTTAAACTCAAATCAATCCCTTTTAGGCTTTCAATTTGCATACACAACGATATTCGGCTTTTATTCGGCGTACCTTTTCGCCAGAACGGGGCATTTTGTTGCTCCATTTGTAGCGCATGCCTTCTGTAATCACATGGGATTCCCAGAGGTCCAGGAGCTTATTCAGCAGGAGAAACGAAGACGTAATATTTTAATTGGTATTTATATTTTAGGGCTAAGTGGCTGGATTCTTTTAATGCCGATCGTTACAAATCCGTCTTGGTACGGTAACGATTTATGGCTTAACTGGGATAGATAGGATAAGTAAATATCAATGAAGATTTTAAATTTTTAGGACCCTACATGCTTGTGTTATACCATTAACGTAGTGCGTTAACTTGCAGGGTATAGAGTGCTTAAGAAATTTGACTATATACGTTTTTTAAGGGAGATTTATGTAACTAATAATAAAAAAATAAGTGTAGAACTAGGAAGTAAAGAGATTTTTACATATTCACTGTTTTTATTTTCTAAGTCGAGTTTGACTTTGATATTAAGAGCGTACGTCCTTGAAACTGATTTTATTGAAACTATAAAATGATTTTGGCAATAAAAACGTGTAGAATTATTCGAAAAAATAACGAACGAGTTTGACGAGTATACGCGAATAAACCGACAAAACCTTTCGAAGCAATTCAAGGCATATCTCGATATTTGGCGAATTTTTTTATATATAGAAAGAACTTAACTAACTGAGCTCCCCTTAATCTTTGCCGCCGATGCCTTCTCGAGCAATTATTCTTCTGATAAGAAGTGAGATCGACTTGACGCCACATGGGAGGAAAGCACTTTATTAAAAAAATCTTAGCAAAATCACTGATTTGATTTAATACTAAAATGGGCTGTACAACAAAGGCTAAGATTTCCCTTTCTTGACGAAGAACGGCTATAAAACTATTACAGGTGGAAGAGTACAAACAGTATTTTTTTTTTATAATTTTAGATATTTATTTCACAATCTGAACTTATACGTAATATGCGCAGTAAATTATATATATATTTTTTGTACAATTTAATTATAAAACTCTACAACAAATATAAACGTTAAAATGACTGAAATTCATTCACACAATTTTTTAAGCGAAATTAATACGACGAATAATATCCAGGATAACCAGCAATTTGGCACGGAGTCATAAACGAGCGCTGCATTTGGTAGTTGGAGTACATTCCCTGCTGAGCGTGGTAGAACATATCGGCGCACATCGGCACATACTCCAAATTGTCCATTAAATTCTGAAGACGAACCTTTCCGGTGTCATCGCCGATACTTACATTTTGCGATGATATATTCAGTCCCCAATAGTGCCCTCTTCCTGGATCCTCATAATTTCTGGGAATCTTCACAAATAGCTGATTTGTGCTCAAAGTGTGACGTACTGAATTTTGCCAATTATGTGAACATTTTTCAAAATATGGAAATCGTTTTCTGATATACTCATATATTTCGTGGAGAGTCAATTTCTTTTTTGAACTCTCCTGAATGGCCATAACGATCATTGCACTATATGTATATTTTGGTTTTTCGATGAGTATTGCATTCATTTCTTCATTATGATGCGTATTTCCAAGGATGGCGTTAATTGAAAAGTCTGTTGTTGACTGGATAGCCATTGAATGTATTTAAAATCCACAAAGGATTTTGGAAAAATTGTTTCGATAGGCAAAGGTTTTAAACAACTCAAACGTAAGTATTTTGTATTTCTGGAGCGATATAAAAGCACTCGACGACGAAGTGAGATTTGTTAACGAACTAAAAGTTTTTCTCATCGCGAGCCTCCTTAATAATTCGCTTTCGATTACAGGTAAGTTAATATTTAGGATATACCATCTGAAAAACATGTACGGAAGTGCACGATTTAACATGATTCTTTTACCTTCATTAAATGTCTTAAGCCTGGATTAAAAGTAAGGAAAGCCAAGATCAAATCCCAAATCTAATAGTAAGGTATTGAAAGGGATAATGGGATACCTGTGCCAAAAAAGTACGTTAAGTAAGGTGTCACCTTTATGAAAATCCTCGGGGACTTCAGGGTGCCCTCATTACTTTGGCAATGATGGGAATTCCCCATACCATCCAATACCTCTGCTAGAGTCTTGCGTCCATGCCTGAATTTTCATTCAGAAGGTAAAATATTACAATTTATCTTAACGTTACTAAAATTAATTTAGTTGCAACATAGTTCAAGTTTAAGGGGTTAATTATTATATACATTTCGTAATCTATATCTAGCTGTTAATGTAATTAAAATAGAAACGTTTAAAATGATAGAAAAAAAAACTACCGTGAAAGACTCGATACAAAATAAGATTAATGGTAAATACTCGTAAATGAAACAAATCAATTTCTTTGTTTACTTTTATAAGTTGTATAAATATTTGTTTTGTTTTTACTATAACAGTTGATATAAAATTATAAATCATTCCTTAAAGGATCATAAAGAAAGTGCGCACTATCTACCTCGTCACCTTTTTCTATTATAAGTACCTAGCTGAGGTCGCGATTTCAAATGAATTTTGAACCTTTGACATGGGTTTTTAACGGACGTTTTGCCCTTTATTAGCTTCACCTCAACCTTTAGCCCCAAACCGTTTTCTAAAAGCGTGCATTCTGCATAAATCTTTATCAGGTAGAAAACAAATTTACTTCGATTGCTATCAGAAAAAAAAACGGTCAAAGGGATACCAAAAATTGTATCCCAGACTTTAAAAGGATAGTAGAAAAGTATTTTTAGGGATGAATACCGAATTTAAAAATAATTTATATTGGTGTATATCAAGAGAAAGGATTATTTAAGGTATACAAAATTTAGCCTCAACACCCTTAGTAATTTTTTTGGATCAGCATCCCAAATTAAAACATTTTACCTGCTATTAGTATATTTAAGCCATTGCTTAAAAGAAAAACTTCATAATCAAGTCTTCCTTCGCTGAGATTGGATTATTCGAGTTGCGCTACGAAAATTACTATCTTTATGAATTGTGATTATTCTAGTGATAAAAATATTAAAATTGTGGAATTAAATTATTTAGAAAATATATAGAATAAAATATTAAGTGTTAAAATGGCTACACAAACCGACTTTTCTATCGACGCTATCTTAGGAAACACGAGCTCCAGCGAAGAAGAAAATGAATCCACCATGGAAAAACCAAAATATACCTACAGCGCAATGATAGCGATGGCTATCCAAGACAGCCCCAAGAAGAAGCTAACACTCAACGAAATCTACGCATTCATTAAGCAGAAGTTTCCTTATTTTGAAAATTGCTCACAAAATTGGCAAAATTCAGTGAGGCACACTTTAAGTACAAATCAATTATTTGTAAAGATACCTAGAAATTATGAGGATCCAGGAAGGGGCCACTATTGGGGCCTAAATATTGCGCCGCAAAATTTTTTCATTGGAGACGATACCGGGAAAGTGCGACTTCAAAATACAATGGACGACATATCTGCATATCATCAGTGCAGTGATTTATACTATCGTCAGCAGAATATACCTCTGTATGCTAATTATCAAGTTCCTCAGCCGATGTATGCTCAATGCCAACTGGCTGGATACCCTTCTTATTACTCATAGTATAATCTTGTTTTAATATTAAAAATCTACGACATTTGTTAAAATTTTATTATTTAAAGTTAATTAAAAAAAAAGTATGTTACAAAATGATGACTTTTATTTTAATATGTTTACGTTTTGTCTATACCATACAATATTTCCTGATATTTAACTCTTCGATAACAGGTTTAAATCGTTGTTTTTATCTTGGGTTCTATATTTCTTGCTTCTGTCCAGCATGATTAATACAGACTTAATAGTATTATTATCCCAATTTTATGTACAGCAAAAGAACTATCCATACATATCATACATCACATGAACTCACGTTCAAAACGGAAACTACCTGCTACCTTGTCTGCTAATTGTAACCCATTTGAAAATGGCGCGTGCTCTTCGAAATTACCTTCATTGAAAAAGGTAAGTAGAAATAAAACAGGTAGTAAATGAATGATTGCGCTGTAAACTAGAGTATGGTAATATTGAATGAGTTAATGGGATTTGCTACATTTTGTTACGTTTCTTCATAGTTTGTAAATTGGGAATCTTCTACAATTTACTCCTTTTAATAATAGTAAGTTGAATAAGGTAAGGTAATCAAACATGCTGCAAAAACAGATCTTTTGAAAGTACAAGTGTGAGAATTGTTAATTAAAATGTGAGTATTGTTAAGACTTCAGAGCCGAAATCTTCTTAAACTTCTATTAATACTGGAGTATTAGGATTAGGAGTAGTAGGATTTTTAAGCGACGTTAAGTATGTATAATTGAATTGTACTTTAATGAAGAAAAAGAATTAACAACTATTTCATCCTTGCTTTATGGCGAATGAGTACTCTTCAACCCCAGTAGTTTTTTCAATATGAAAGAATTAATAGAGGTAAACTATGTATAAGTTAACCCGAATACAACTTGCAATAACGATTATTTTGAGGCGTGCTGATTAATTTAGGTTACTCCCTTTCAAAGCTATGCAGGGTGCAAGTTTGCGGTCACTCTTTGGTAACGCCAATATTTGGAGCCTCTGTGCACTTTAAATTGGATAGTTGCCGGACGCTCTAAGTGTTGATTTTTTTTATTAAACAATATTAAGGATAAGACGCAAACATTAAATAAACAATTTTTCAAAATGCGAAGTCTTCTTTTTTTAGTTAAAAAATCTTGTACCTATGTAACTTACGCGACCATTAAAGGGTTAACTCTTATGATAAATAAATTTTTTTATAATATACTCATGTAATGAATTTCATATTTGCTACAGAATGATGTCTTGTTAGGACAAATAAAACAAATATTAATTCAATAAAAACTCAAGTAATTTAATATAAAAATATTTATTTTATTCATCATTCGACATTGTGCAAAAGTTTATAAATTAAAAATATGAAATATTCATTTTCAATAGTGTAGCGCAGAGTGTCCACCTGTGTGGTATTGTGTCATCATCATGTGTTGGTAGTTTTGATACAAATTCATGTTTTGCTGTCCAGGACAAAACATTTCAGTCAAAATGGTCTGGTACCCTCCTTCGTTGACGGAATGCTGAACTCGAACCTTTCCCGTATCGTCTCCAATTGTAAAATTTTGTGTTGCATAGCTCAAACTCCAGTATTGTCCTCTGCCTGGATCCTCGTAGTTCCTTGGTACCTTAACAAATATCTGATTTGTGCTCAATGTGTGGCGCACTGAATTTTGCCAATTTTGCGAACACCTCTCAAAGTATGGAAAACGTCTTCTGATGTAGTCATAGATTTCATTCAGAGTTAATTTCTTTTGAGGACTATCCTGAATTGCCATTACTATCATCGAACTGTATGTGTATTTAGGTTTTTCTGGTCTAGCACAAGAATTTCCTAAAATTGCGTTAATAGAAAAATCCGTTGTTGGAACAGCCATTGAAATCGCTTGGTTGAATTATTCAAAGTCTAAAGATAATTAAAGATAGATAAATATTTCCACTAGCCTTATCCTGGTGAGAAATGGTCTTTTCGGTAGACTTTGAATAACTGAATCTGAGTATAAAATTTTAGTTACCTCAATGATTCCTGGTTTAAAATCAGGTAAATGGATACTAAACTAAAAATTAGATCTTACTATGCGTAAAAGTTTCTTTTCTAACCCAAAAATGCTGCACAATTAGTTCCAGCTAAGACTAGCAAAACCTTAAAAAGGCAAAAAGGATGAAAGGATTTTCTCTGTTACAAGCAAAAGCCCCAGCAATTAATAGTTAATTTTTGGGGCAAAATGTTTCCGCTGAAAGGTTAAAAGGGAAATACACCTTGGGTGAGCTAGGGTTGACCTAAGCGCGAAATGCAATTTTTAATTTACCTACATTACATTATAGTTCCGGATAAAATATTTTTAAAAACCGAGCGATGTGAAAAATTAGGGTAATGTGCACACGATGATTTTAAGCGCTTAATATTTTTGGGGTTCTGATACCTTCCACGGTAGGACACTTTAATAAACTTTAAGAGGTAGATTTGCTTTGATTGCAGCTTTGGAGGTACATCTCAGTGAAGAATGCACGTTTTATCATGATTACCTTTGAAGACCTTAATAAGGAACCATTGAAAAAAGCCTTTTTTTAATTTTCAGAATCTTGCAGGGATTCGTAGGACCTAAATGTTTACGTGCATATGTTAATAAAGGTTTTTTTAATATAAAACAATTTAAATTATAATTTTTATTAAAACTACTTTACAAACAATATAAATAAGTTCAACAACATTGAAAATGCTTAAAATTAAAAATTGGAAGAAAGGCTCATTCGCTCATCTTATAACAAAATTATTAGTGAATCTGCGAATCAGTCCTGCGTTAAGGATGTTCGCCATTAAAGGAAGGACCGATTTCTTGGGAGGTCTACAGTGCCTTTTTCCTGCTTCTTGGCAGCAAACGTTGGGAAAGCAATCAAAGGTTGAATTACAAGATTTTGGATGTAAATCAAAAACTTGTGGCGGTGGTGGTGTGCACTCAAGGTATTCAGAAACTAAAATTCAAAATTATATAAATTAACTTTCCTGAATTGCTATTTTGTTGTGTTTTTTGTCCTAATTTTTTGAATGTAAATTTTAAATTATGGGTTAATTAACAAATGTTACAATTTCCTTTTGCTAATATTTACTTACAGTATGCCATAGATCGGCCGAACGAAAATGGTACTGCTGAATATTCAATTGATGGAGCTCTGCAAAATTTCCTGTAGCCATCCGGGCAACAGATTCTAGGCCAACAGTCGTCGTCTGTGTCACAAGACTTTACATCCCACCATAACTCTGCTAATGGATTTTGTGGACATTTTCTGGGAATACCCAAAAATGCTGCAGAAGAGCATTATGAAAACTAGTAAAAAATTCTATTTCTCGAAGAACTTAAGAAAAAAGACTTACGATTATGCTTGGGCTCAACCGGCGGTTTTGGTACACCTTTAATGCAGTTTTTACTTCCGAAAAGTTTGCAGCATCTTTCCTCCTTGTTCCAAACGGTACAGTCGCGATCATTATTGCACGGTGGCGCAAACAAATTGAACCTGGCCTCACTTTCTTTTGGGCACGTGAGTTCAACTGATGGTGCTACAGCGTTCGTTTTCGTCAAACTAATTTTTGTTGGTCCATTGGAGGTGTTTTTTATGGTTGCTGGCGTATATTTCTTTGGTGGTTGGGCCTTCCGCGTCGTTGTACTTGTTACTTGTGGTTTTGAAGTAGTTGCAACAGCCGTTGCATCAGATTTTAATTTCGGAGCAACTGCAAAATTAGTAAAACTCGTTACACCATAAAGCACCAAATTGAAAAGCTATTTGTACTTCACACTCTTAAAAGGTTAAAGTGATTTGGCCTACATAGTTGCGATTGAATTCTTCTCGATCATTTGAATTTAGCATTGTCTGATTTAGATTACAGATTAATTGTTACAGTAATAATTTTTACCTATTTCGTGCCAATTTAAAGTGTTTAAGAAGAAAATTCCAAAGATTTGTATTAATTTTTGTGAGTTTTCTCGTATAGAAATGAAAGTTAGAATAAATAATTTTTGTGTAAGATTAGCTGGCGATGAATGATATTTAATTGATTTTTAAACCATCTTAATGTTATTAAAACAAATTTTCAGAAAATCATAATCAGTAAATTAAAGGATATTAAGCAATAAATAGAAGGCTTTCATCTTTCTAAAAAGATAACTTTTTAAATGACAAATAGGCTTATTGATGGTGTTAAAAATTTAATTATATATTACTGATTGATATTTATTGTAGTTTTCTTCATATAAGTTAAGTAATTCTTCCTAAGATAGTTAAAGTCACGATATCTACTATTTTTGCTCGTGTGTAACTTTTAAAGCACCTCCAAAATTATACAGAAATTGGAAGAGACAAAAAAAAAAACTCTTAAAGTGAAGGTAAAAATGCAGTTATGACTTATGATATAACAAATGTGGGCACATTCAGTAGGTCAATCACCATTGCCCAATTATAATGATTGACAACCCCATTTTTGCACTATTACTTTTGTTATTGATGAGATTTAGTTTAAATTAAATGTCAGCAGCCATTTAACAAATTTTGCAATACCTGTCTATCTGAGGTCAGGTCAACTATGCCGTATCTCCGATTTATAAAGAATTAGTCATTTAGGGTACCTTCACTGATAAAAGACTTTGAAAGAACCACAAAAGGTATACGAGTTTCAATGCTACAAATGTCGTTCAAGGTGATTTGGATATTTTATAAATTCTCATGCCACAAATGTGTGCCAACAAAGTAATAATCGCAAAATTGTCTGCAGAGCAAGAAATTGAAACTGCTCAAAAATTATAAACTTACGAATATTAGATCAAGTACTTGAATGCAACCCGTTCACTTTTGATGCAAAAACAAGAAATCTGGACCCCAGCACCTGCATGAATTCTGTTTCGTTTTCTTTCAAGGTGAGTGACCCTCTTTTCTTCGTGGAATCGTGGTACAGCTAGATGATGAAGCTCGCTAAAAATTACGTAACATTCGCACGATGCTTAGGTGAGATTTCTTCTACTTTTCTGGATTTACACACTTTTTTTCCACGGACTGGAAGACATGTAAGCGACTCAAGGTCGATTGAATCTTGCTAAATTTTCTAAAATTTCTGATGTTTATTAAAGAGCTTTCTTCAATTTGTAAGATGCGATTGTAAATACTAAAATATTTGTTTTTTTTATTTAACGTCATGACCTATGCTAAATAAAAGACATTTAATTTTTAGTGTGCTTAAATTATATTTTTGATTTTGTCTGGTAAACTGCTTTTATTAAAATATAAAATATAATTTGATTAATAAAAATGTGTCCGGTGTGATGCCAACTTTCGGAAGAAACTTACCTAAATGGGAATTTATCAAATTTTTTCTATTTAATTTTTATTCGCCGGCTAGTGTGAATGAGGTGACCAAAGTTAATGATCAGGAAATCGGAGTATGTTGAGTAAAACTAACAACGTGACTCAGGTTCTATGATTTTACGGTGGTTGTTCCACGGTTGATTTCATTCACCTCCATTGTCAAAGATATGTTACAAAATTAATTGAAAATTAAGATTTTGAATTAAATTAATAAATTAGAATTCGTGGTATGCTTGCAAAGATATTTAAGAAATATTTAGAGACTTTAAAATAACATCTTACATTTAAATACTTATTTTTTGCATTACTAGCTAGGAGTCTCTACTAGATCATATGCATCTTATTTGTAATTATATAAAGTCATTCATATAATCCTTAGAAGGCTTGTTTGTCTTTGAGCGTAAATATTTTTAAACTTTTTTCCAAACCTTCATCCTAATTCTAAAATAATATTAATAGAGGCCAAGAATAGTTTCACAAATATTATCCACTAACGATATTAAAACGAAAGAAGTGAGACAATCCTTTGTTAAAACCTCATCAATGCCAGACTTAATTCAATGCAGTCCTCACTGATTTTGTAAAACTCTCCTGATTTTCTTTCTACTCGTAGCAAAACTAAAAGTACTTAAGTAAAAAAACTGCAACCAACGCGAAAAATTTGGGAGTCATAAATTATTCCTCAGAGTAATACTTCAAGATGGGTATCTTTGAATTGCATGTATATTCCTTTGTTAGATTTACGGCACCCAAAAAAAAGGTTAATTACGTTGAAGAAACCTTTGCCCAATATCAGTTAGTCAGTCTTTTGCACCCGGTTAATTTATAGTAGTAAACCTGTTCGCTGTATATGATTGCGGGAAATTCATTAAGCATGTCTATAGTCCATTTCGAAATGGGAAATTAATTATGATACAAAATGCATCCGTGGTTAAGTTGCATATCGGATTAATTAAATATTGGTCTTATATGAATGACCTCATTCGTTCTTTTCTTCTGGAGCTAGGTCAGTGCCATGCCCTGTAACGATTAGTGCATCAGAAAAAGTGCATACATTTAAAGTTAGCCTTGCGGGCATTACACTTTTACTCGTACTCTTAAAACTAAAGTGTAGCGTGCTGTAATTCTGTTGCATCTTACCTGCTTCAGCAGAGCCGTTGCTTGAGTCTAGTCCTCTTGCTGAAACCTTGTTCAGAGTCGTTGTTCCATTTGCAGTCGTCGCCTCCGTTGTTACTTCACTCACCGGCAATTTGGCTGGTTCGATTGCATAAAGACTCAAGAATAGGAAGAAGGTGGAAATCACTTTCATTTTTACTCATGCACTCTGCTGATTTCTACAGTGGATGCAAATAACTAAATAACACTAGAGCTGCAACGTATGCACTTTCTTGGGTAATCCCATTCGGTAGAGGCGCACTATCGCAAACTTCCGGCTACCGCACTTAACCCAATCTGGCACTTAACTTTTTGGTAAGTTTACCGCGATACGGCTGGTCGAAGATTGAATCCAGTTTGGCCTACCTCGAGTTGTCGGTGGTCATGCCGATCGCGCTGCAAAACTTAAAACTGGTGGTTCGCTCAAAAAACCCGCTGGCACAATGCGCGCAGCCAGGAGTCTTACACCTGAGAAGCTTTTATTGCAGAAATCGCGGCCCAGGTATGCACCGCCGGGGTACTCAAATGTGCCCAACCAGTATAAACACTACTGCAAATATTGCAGAAGAGTAAAGTTTAAATTTTAAGTCGCTTTAAATGCCCAGTCGTTTAGGAGGGAAACTCCTCATGGGTGGCTGCTGAAGGTATATTCGCAGAACTCGTTCATTTTGGGCCAGAGCAATTTTCTACTTTTTAATTGTCATGCTTCGATTGTGGAGTAATACCGGTTACATTTTAATTAGAAAATAACGATTACATGCAAAAATACTCGAAAAATTTTCGAAGTCATGGTACTATATAAACTAAGATGATTTGGTGAGCTTCAAGGATTTATGGAACTTTATTTTTTGACAGAGAGATATTGAGAGACCAGATATATTAAAAATACAATTAACGAAAATTTTTAAGGCATGACTTTGTTGATACACAAATAAAGAGTTCCTTATAAAAGATTTAATAGTTGAATGGTTCGGTAATGCTTTATACGACTTTAATTGACTCTATATTATTTTGAAAGTATAATAAACTATTGTAAAATTAAGAACAGATATTAACTTTCACCATGAGTTCGCAAGACGAATTTCATCTTAACATACATATGAGTTATATAGGAGTCTATAACGATAAAAAATTACGCAATATAATAAAATAACAGCAGAACATTATGAATAGCAATTGAACATTATCACTCCAACCAGCAATATCACTGCCAACATTTTTCAATTTTATTATTATTGCATTACGTTTACTAGAAGCCAGAGTACATTATACATCATATCTTTTACTTTTTGTACTCTTATTTTTTGTTTATCCAAATTTTATAAATGTTCTAACAAATAAAAATTTCCTTATTAAAATTAAGCAGCATGTTTTCTTAGCATTTTGAAAATTATTCAAAAATATTCTTGGATTGATGATTAAATAATTACAAACCAAAATCCATATATAATTAAAATTGTGCCTACATATACACTTTAAAAAATTCAAAATGAAATAAGTGTAATATAACGAGCTTTTCTTTATGCGACATCTACCATCCATTAGTAAAGTTATGAAGCAACTCCTTTTAAAAACGATAGAATTATTAACCATATACGAGTATATTTTAAAATTTACAACTTTATTTTTCTTTGTACAAATCTGAAAAAAGTACACTATTTATCTCATGAATTTTCCTTAAAGTACCTTTCTACTAACTTTCAATTTTCGACATTTAAGCTGTAACTGCGTGTATTGGATCAAAAGTTGAGCTTGAATCTAAACTTGGTGGCGTGTATCGGATTAGTAATGATGCCAAATTTCTAAAACACTCTTGAACAGTTTTCTGTTATATTTATATCAATTTATTACGAAGATAGTTATTTTTAAAATGACACCTTTCGATTTTAATATATTTTACAGTCTTAATATAATTTCCACAATAATTGATGTTAGTATTTATGTCTTTATGGAGGTGAATCATCAGTTGTGGAGTTGAAAACATCAGTCACTGATCAATCTTCAAAACGAAGTTATTTTTAATACAAGAGAGGACGGGGAAAGACGAAATATTTAAAGTTTTATAATGAATACAATTCGTTGTTTAGTATCGGATCAGTTTTCTTTGTCAGCTTTGCAAAAATAGATTTTCACTACTCTAACCGAAGGGAGTAAGTAGAGTGTTCGTCTTGGTTTACTTACCGCATATTTTGCCCCTTCATTGTTTCTATACGAAAATGAGATATACCGAACAAACTGAAAATCATTTCTTAATATTTTATTTGTAGGAAGCCCTTGCGACGCGCACTTATTTCAATGATCAAAAATATTAAAGGTTTTGTTTTGATTTTAATTTTTAATGGGGCTGAGTTGTACCGCTTAGAACAAGGTTTAATTTTTTGTATCATACTCCTATAGGATATCGTTAGTCTGCTTTCAAATATAATTGAAATTTTACAATACCGTAGACTCCTTTTACTGTTTGCTTTCGGGCTGTAGGAACGATTGATTTTTGTATTAAATGTACAGGAAAAATATAAAATTGTAATGCAAGTAGAACTAAATAATATTTTAATTGAAACCTTCAATATTACACTGACTAATTTATGTTTAATTTATTATTCTGTATAGCGTGTACCATGATTCAAGAAAACTATGTATTTAAAATTTGAATTAATGCGATGTCTTTTGTTATGCGTGTTTTGCTTGTTATACTAGCAAATTAAATCAAAATTTTAAGTAGATGCGTGTTACTTTGCAAACCAGAAATATACTTATACATATGTATCAAAAAGGTAAAATCTCTGTACAAAATAGGCAGAATTGAATGCATTTCTGCTAAATATTTATGCGCGGCATAATCAGTGCATAAGTCTAATTAATCGCGCAATTATTTCCACGTTAATTGTCCAGAAAACGGCTGAGCTCGTATTTATTTCATAATTACTCAACACTCATAAAAAGGAGTAGTCTGCGAGTGGGTTAATTGGCCGCAGCGTTACAGGGCTTCCCTACAGCGGTAACCCGGCGACTTTTTGATGGCTTGACAAATTGGCCCTGTCGGCGGCTATCTCCAGCGCGAACCCGGTACAACTCCCATTTCCACTGCAAATGCATTAGATGTGTCCGATAGTCTCGAGATACGTCGGAAGGCGAGTCGTGAAATATGTGGCTCGTCGGGCTAATTAAGAAGGACTGGCTGCTAATTACCCTGAGCGGAGATCGACATGTGTGCAGGTGTGCCCTGGTGTGGATCCGGCCAGGTACGTGCTGCCCTTGGGGACAATCGCGTTACAATCGGTAATTAGCAATTGATTGATAATTAACAAGCCTCTCAATTTCATCTCGCAAGTGTTGACCCCTCTGCGCCTCTCGTTTCGTCGGCCGGGTTTTTCGTGCTCGCAGCACGATGGGTTTTGCGGGTCCATTTTTTTCCTTTCCTCATCTTCTCCTTTGGGGGAATTTCTTTGACGCAGCGACCGTTTAAGAAATTTCCCTAATGAGAACATCCTGCTAATTACTCGCCGGTCATGTCCGCAATATTTAAGCGCTGTGCCCTCTTCCCGGCTGTGGGGCAACTTCGAGCGAAAATGTAGCAAATCACGCTACCTGTCCCCCAGAAAACACACCGTCACATTTAAACGCTATGCTCTTCCCTGACTCCTTGTCGTCGAAGGTCTACAAAATTAAAAACATATTGGACAGCGGCGGCGATGTTTTGCCAATCCGCGACGCATAATGTAAACAATGATTCAGGTTCTGGTCGCCTTAATCTTTTACTTAAAATATATTGGAGAAAAACTCAGTCATTTCCTACTAAGGGCGACGTTATTCTACATAGGTACACTAAATATGTATTTGTCATATTTTGTCATTCTTACAGGAGGAAAGTGAAACTAGGTCTTGTGTTTCTTAATTTTTAAATTTCAAATATTACACATGTTTATTCCTAAATATATTTGGTTTTCAGCAGCACTTTCGGAGATAATATTGAATTTTGTACTATTGTTTTTTCGTATTCCGTAGTATCAAATTTCGAAAAAATTATATATGAATTTAACTAACTAAAAAGTGAGATCGTCGTAAGTCTTCTTAATGGAATTAGGTTTAGGATAATTTATAATTTTACTTTAATTTTGTTCAATATTTCAATTTTGTAGTTATATTAAATTTTTAAATTTAAAAACAGAAACAATTCATTAAAATAGCTTCAACTAAAATATCTTCAGTTTATGGCAAAGAACAAATTTGAAAAACATGCACAACGTATATTTTCTGATACAGAATTTTCTAAATTCGGTCTATTAGTTTTGTAACTTGTTATTTATTTCCCTATTACATATATGGCATGTATGAATATAAGCTAAAACTACTGATTGGTCGATTTACCACGAAATCCCCTAAAACTACAGTGTATTATTTCAAAACGATTAAAGTGTTTTATTTTGATGTCACCCACTTGATTAACATTGTATTGATTTTTAAAACACTTTAAGCGTTTTGAAATAATGCACTCAGATTTACAGTGTATAAAGACTATAATGGCTAAATGTGGCTTCTACGTGCTCATTAAGAAAGTGTTTTTCGAAATTCAACCCCCTAAGGAGTTTCATGTTAAAGACTGTATGAGAATGAAAGTTTTTTGGTCAGCTGTAGTAGAAACTCAACATTTACACTTTTCAGATAGACTGTGCTAATTTTACATAACTATAAAATTTCTATTGGCAAAACTTAAACTTGGCAATTTAATAAGATTAATTAACTTATCGTCTATATTTATGCCAGCGTAAATAGCCTTTAAAGGTTGATTGGGTATTCTGCAGACGCATTTTTGAACTTAATCACATCATATTATGAATATGATTACCAAACTTAAGAATTCTATCTGCTGGCCGTTTGAGGCTCTTTCGGCTACGGGGTTTTTTCTCATGCGACAAATTTCATTACTATAGCTAAATGAATCATTATTACTGATTTTCAAGAACTTCTTTATGTTTCTTCTGGAATTTTGTATGTGTGAATTTTGCTATACGGATTTTTATGTTTTAGACGGTTAATCTAAAACTATAGCTAGTCATATAAAAGTTTTTATTAAATGATGGATAAATTTAAATTTATTGAAAGTCACTGTACCTTGTTTAAATTATGTAGAAATAAAAATACAAAAAGTAATTGCCTTGAAAGTTTTAAACGACAGGTCCTTAGAGGAGTACATCTCCAGATTTATCCGATGTCTCCATTGAGGCCACTTTGCAACAAATTCGATTTGAATAATTCGGATCAAATTTGACTTTTTAATGCGCTCCACTTACCGCTTCCATAAGCTTGCGGCCGGGCAGGACGAGCTAATAAAAATGCCCGCCAGATCGACGCACTCAATTCCAATAAACGAGTGCGGGAGCCACTCAGGACGGATCTCAGGCGATGGGCAAATCTCGGTGGATTGATGGCCTCACCTTTGGAAAGTCGCTACAAAAAACACCAAAAATTCTGTCGGATTCGATTTGTGTCACCCTCGGGCTTACGTAACAGGGCTCATCTCCCCGGCCCTTCGTTGTCGACTGCTGTTATCGCGGGCCGCAGGCGGATCGACGGATTCTTTCTATCAACCTGTCGTCGCCCTATCCGTCTTGAGGCCCTTTTGATTGACTGGCGTTACCCCGTCATTTGTCCGCTTTTTTCCATATCCGCGGACACATTTTTAGCATATTAACAGCCCATTGTTCACGGCGCTCGAGGACCGCCGCAACGCAGCGCATCGCAGCGGATCCAGCGTTTTCATTAACAATTCAATTCAAATTAACTTTTTATCAAGAGGTGTAAAACAGAAGCGTGGCGAACAGTTGACTCCAGGGTTGGGAGGGGGTTGACAATTTTCCGGAACTCTTCGGTTAATCCTTTATCGTGACTGGTTTTCTATTTTCTATTAAAACCAGATCATCCGAAGGAAATGAAATGTATCTCCGGTTAACGGACACATCCGGCGGTCTATGCTTCCGGCTGCTTCGTGTGTCACCGGCTTATAAAGGAGCAGTATTCGAAAAAATTCAATGGATCTCGGGAATTACATCCTAGAAAACTCTGAGTAGGAAATGGATGAATTTTTTGCCGATATTCAATTTGAGATTATGAGACCGATGGCATATAAAGCATTGTCCACTCTATGCACGACGAACCCATAAAAGCATCATCGTTGTTGTCGGTGGGTCGGTGGGTCTGTTTTCTAAGGAATATAAAGCTAAACTTTAAATACAATTTTATAAAAAATACATTTTTTAAAAATGAACGACACCTCCAATGTTAAGTCATCTATTTAAATTAATATTAAATTTAGTAGATAACAAACGCATAAAATAAAAAATAATAATAATAATGCATAGCTGTATTTTCCCCAATCATTTTTCACAGTTTAAAATTAGCGATTTTCACTGTAGAAAAAAGTGTCCTGAAATAACTTAAAACTAATTTTTTTTTTAAATTTACTTTTTATAATTCGATTCTTTTCAAATAAAACAATTATTTTCACTCAAGACGTTCGCTACTGAAGCTTCAGAAGAAAATCTTTTACCATAGTCCAGGGATAGTTCTATTTTAATATATACTTCAATTAGCATTGGTTTTTATACCACAGAATATAAATAAAATATTAAATTTTTCTGAACTGAATCAAATTTTTATCACCGTGGGCTAGGAACTAAAACCGCATTTAATAACCCGTGAAAAATGAGTGCAACACATAGTCATAAACTGATAAGCACGCCGCGCATTTGAGGTGCCCGGGCTCTTGTATTTGGGGATATATGCGACACTGGTAGGGAAGGTATTAAATTAATTTTGCCAAAAATTATTTCACACCTTCTTGAAAGATATCCCGGCACTTGCTACTACACGGCCATATTTTTACATTTTGGTTAGCTCCCTAACATTTCTGTACTTATTTCCTCCTGTTATAACAACTAATCTGTTAAAAACTATTTTCACGTAAAACCAATTTGAAGGGGATATTTTTAATTGAACAAATAATATAATTTTTTTTCTGTATTCACTGCAGTGTGATATTTGATTAGAAAGATTTGGGATTTGAATAAATGTTGCGGGAGTTCGATTTTTGATATTGGATTAGAAAATTAGTTTTCATCATGATAATTGATAAAAAGAGAAAAACGTTTACACTGTACGGGAATGCAGCTATAATTTTATGAAAGTAAGGTGGTGAAAGCAACAAGATTATTAGGAATGAAATGGAAATATCGCATTCTACCATATCTACATAAGTATTTAAAAAACAAAAAACTTTGAATATCAGAATTTGCAAATCAAAACAACCCCAAACATTAATTAAGAAATATAGTAATATTTTTTTATACTGGATTTACAAACATTTTTCGTACGATTGATAGGGATTTTGAAAAGTAAGTTTATAACTTATTTCTATGCGATACAGAAAGTTCGAGACTTACAAAATACCAAAAGACATATTTTTGTACTATTGCATCAGTTAAAAATAGTCCTCTTCATTAAAAATTAATAGTTAGAGTATATGACTGCTGGAAATTTCAACACGAAATATGAAACCCAACAATTTGACGAGTCCCGGATATAACGACAAAATTGTGTGGTTCCCTTCATTGTCGTTATAACCGATATTCACTGAACATGTACTTCTTGATTGGAGAAAGTAAAACAAAATGTTTACATTCTTTTAATGCCATGGAGTTATAGAAGTAGTTCCATTTCCTGCAAATGATAGTCTAATGTTTTGCATAAGATTATTCATTTTTAAGTGTCGATCACTGCACGTCTCCAATGATAATGATGCTTTTTAAAGACTATCTATTCAAATAACGAGTTACATGCTACATGAGTTTTAAATATTTGGTATATTGTTAATAAAAATGATACAATTAATCATTCTAATGAGCAAAATTGAGATTGAACGCGTAAGGCCAAAGCTAAATATCAAAAATTGATAAATTAATGTTATGGAACTCCAGAAATTCCGCATTTTGTAGTCTTTGCTTTATTCAGTTAAAATTCGGCTACAAGACTCGGAAAACATTCATAAGGTTGTTGCTTTACAATTAATATTCGGATGATACTAGAAATTGGTTGGAAAAAAAAGTAATCAAATTAAAATTGCAAAAGTCTTCCACTAATTAACGAAAACAGTTGTTTGCCAGTTTGTAATTATTTTAATTAGCACAAATGTCCCCCGGCGAATACAAAGGGCGCAACGACCATCGACACGGGAAACTTTTCAATTGTTCAACGACAACTCGAGCAG
This sequence comes from Philonicus albiceps, assembly GCA_963969385.1. Taxonomy (NCBI): domain Eukaryota; kingdom Metazoa; phylum Arthropoda; class Insecta; order Diptera; family Asilidae; genus Philonicus; species Philonicus albiceps. The sequence continues at coordinate 11,252,744 of OZ017776.1, read as the reverse complement.
CTCCGCCGGATCTGATAAGAAGCGTCCAATTTTTGATTTCGCATTGAGCGGCATGCCCTCGCTTCGGTTGCCTCCGCGTCTCGCAGGACTGAGGGCTGGGGCTGGGGGCCCTCAAAACGTAGATTCACCGCGCAACATTCCTGCAGATTGGTGATCGAAGACCAACCGCTTCTGAGGTCGCCCGCTAGCTCTGTCGCGGCTGCCGTTTTCCTGCGGAGCGCTTTCTCAGCACAGAAACAAGATCCTCGGCCGGGGTCTGATGTATCCAGAGCGCCCAGGAGTCCTGGCCTTATATTGTTGGGAGATAAATCGCGAGATGAAGGATAATGATATAATTAATGCTGCTGGTTTGTACAATTTCTAGGGCCTTTGTGCTCGAACAAAAGCCGCCAATACGGGGATTATCTGATTAAGAAGAGGTTGTTACAGCTCCTGCGGTATCTGCCTTCGTTTCATCTGCTTCATCCAATCTTGTCGTTTAAAGTCGTCGCAGTTTCTTGTCGCTGTACCTGCCCAAAGCCAATGAGGTCTTTTACTCCCGGGGCAAGGACTCGTCTGTCCGCTGAGGCTGGAACATTTTCTAATTTTTGTTCTTTGATTTTTCACTTATTTCTCAGTTTTTTTTTTTCCTTTTTTGATTTTTTCGCTTTCTGTTATTGCTGCACTGCTGCCGTCGTTTACAACTGGCAGTTGCTTCCATTTTGTTAGTGTTTCGGTCCACTCGAACTGGAAATAAACGAGCTGAACCGCACTGGGAGCAAGCGGCCTGATCAGGTCTTTCCTAATTTGTTGGCTTCAATTTTTTCTCTTTGGGGCTCTCGTGTTAGTTATCTTGTCCCTTGGCTTCTTACCTTGTAAACAAAACGCAATCTTGAAAGCGTACATGTGAGATTGACAACGACGGGCTCCTTCCTAGTGGTTGTGTGAAACCTGGAAAATTTCAAACCGACGCACATACATATTGACTGACAACACATCTTTTCACCGATGATCTTTGATAAAATAAACAAAATCCAACCGATATACTTACTTTATGCATTGGAATGAGGAAAGATCTTGGCAGCGAATTCTTTATAAACTAGCAAAATATTTGAATACTATTTCCTATTTCCTATTTTCCTAAATTACGAGAAAATCTATGAGCCGATCTATTAGGCAGAGTTTGCAACAGTCTATGTCTCTCGAAACTACAAATAAAATAAAATAATCATAAAATATTGACTAAGTTTTAAGAAAAAATTACAAGTAAATTGCTGTGGAAAATAAAAGAGATAGACAAATGCGAGTAGAACTCACGCCGCCTTGAAGGTTCCTTGTCATGATATTGCCTTACCTTACAGAATTAATAAGTAACTAAAATTGAATTTAAATTAAATCATTTATCATATAATCATTTTGATCTATGTTCTCTCATACATCGATATACGTCATGGTCAATTCAGCTACTGCAAATGTAAGTTTGTAATCACAAAAGAAAAAAAAAGGAGGATAATAATTTTTATGCGATGTAACTACAAATTAACGATTTTTGGATTTTTTCCTTTACTTGTACTGTTAGACCTTGCTTATTACCAAATTTCATGATTCTAGGTCAACAGGAAGTAATCTATAGATTTTGATTTATTTTCGAGTGTCAAAATATGCGACCATATTTTTTGACTGTGTTGACTTAGAAGATATTTTTACAGCTCTAAGGGACTGTAGACCAAAGTATTTGATATTATTTTCAACTTGATACTCTACGCGTTCCTCCAGAAAAAAGGTCTTGATAGACAGACCAACAGACACAGATAGACAACGACGTGATTCTATGAGGGTCCTTTTTCCCTTTTGAGGTACTGAACCCTAAAAAATGATTTATTTCCATAAAGAATATACACTCACTATGTTTTCTGTAAAAAAAATATTAACATTGCCCCCTAAATTTGAAAAAGTGAAATCTTATATAGATCTCTAAAAAATGTTTGTTGATACCTACTGCTTCAATAATAAATTGAAGGCAACTAATCGTCTAATTATTGTAGTAAATTACAACAAACATTATATTAAAACTTTCTTAAAATTATAATATTCAACATGACTTAGTCTTAATACCAAATAAGTGAAGATTTAAATTTAAAGTAGAACACTTTTATTACACAGGCATTCGTAGATTCAAGATGAGAATAATTGCCCTACTATTCACGAAAAAATTGTCTTCTGTTATGTGAGAATACAGGATTTACAGGACCATCATAAGTATAATGCCCATCATCATGATTACAAGAATACTTAAAATTACAGCATATGTAACTATTAGATGTATCTAAATAGCTCCAATGTAATTCACTACCTAATTCCGAAATAAATATAAAGCTTTTAAATATTTTAAAAAATATTTTATTTTTCTAGTTGCAGCGAAAGAAAATCATTTTATTACTTAAAAAACAGTTGGGCTAGTCATTTGCAGCGAATAATAATTTAGTTTTAAAGCCGCACTCGTTGATTTTGCGTTACGATTAACAATAGCATTGATTTTCAATAGATTTAATATAGAAATTCAGTAGAATTGGTTTGAAATTTTATCTGGAGTGATATATATTTAAAAATTAAGCAAATTTCTGAATTTTTAACAATTTTTAATAAAAAGTGTTGATATTTATTGTAAAAGAGCCATCTAATACATTAATTGAAATATATTTCAACAGATGAAAATTTACTTCATGGATTAAAATTGATCCCAATTTATTTTTTATTTTTTTTAATTTTTTGTTTTTTTTTTTTGGTCCAATAGGTCAATATTTTAGCCTTAGGTCTAAACAATTCTTTCCAAATTTCAGATTCCTAGATTCCCATGTGTTTGCATCGGATTGATTTAGGAATCTGAAATTTGGGGAGGTCTAACACTAGCAACCTGGGCATTGGGCAGTTGGGCGAAGAGGAAATGTGCCGAATTTCTACACTTAAAGGAAATATTTTATATCAGTTCAATGTAGTACGAGAAACTTGCGCAGAGGGTGTTAATTTCTCTCGAAAATTGATCTGGGAACTTTTTTACTATCATAAGGTCAAAAAATCAAAACTTCAATCATTGCTTTTGTGTTCATTGATTTAAAAAAAAATTAATATTATTTTATTTCTTTTCTTTTTGTTGCTTTATTAACATTATGTGAACTGGAGAGTAAAGTGAAGCGCCGTAAAAATTTGGCAGGTATGCCAGTATTGCTAAAGTTAACTCTGAGACCTAGAGCTAAAATATTGGCCACAGAAAAAAGACACATGTTACACTATTGTAATGATATTCTCTTGGAAAGAAAAAGAAAACACACGGCTTAGGGAGACGTTTTATAAGAATCATCAATTAATTTATAAATAATCTTTCGGATTCAAAAATGTTTGCAGTCGGCGGAATCCGAATGAAGCAAAACTTATGCTGAATGTCAATGAAATCGCAGACAAATAAGCGATGATTTCAAACTTATTATTATTAGTTAGGTAAGGTGCATAATAGAAACTAGTTCGATTATATGGCATGTAGTAAATGGTTAGTACTAACATTAGTACAAAAATAAAAAAAATATATAAATAATAAATTGTTGGCTACCAAAATCAAAAATTCATTAAAGAGATATTTAAGGCGCCTTGTGATTTCGACTAATAAAATCTAATCAGGAAAAATTCTGAACGTTGAAAAGCTTAATGTAGATAAATATAATAATAATATAGAAATAAAGCTATAGTATTTGTTTACTTCATAATCTCCAATTTGCTTAATATTAAACCTTATGAAATTTACTAAGGTTGAATTTCATTCACCTCTTTCGTTGTGAGTTATTTGGCGGCCAAAATTCATAAATTAATAAATGTTTGTTTTTTTCATTTTAAAGATGAAATGATCCTGATCAATTTTAGCATTTTATTATTTAATTTTGATAAAAACTAAATCATATAGGTTACCATTTAAAATAAATCGCAGTGTTTCGATTTTAATTAAAATTCTTTCAAAAATTTACATATGTTATAGATTATGTAGAAAAAAGATAAATAACCTCTTTACTACGGAAACTAACATCGCTAGCATGCCATGATCTATTTTCATTTTTATTTGTGAACTTTGGCGCCTCCAGTTCACAGCTCGACTTCCTTTTAAGGGACCAAATTGCTCGCACTGCAGTTCCTATTGAGGATTCTTCTCCGCCGCAGGAAAATCTAGAGACAAAGGCAAAAATCGGAACCAGATTCAAATAAGTTTGTAAAGCATCTTTCTAGGAAGCGCAGTGCCGCAATAAGGGAGACCATAAATCTTGTCAGTTCACAACATCATTTCTTTGACCAGTGTATGCTCCCGTTTGAAGAAGAAAATCGCTGGAGTGAAAGACAAAAGTCGATGAGAAGTACCTCAACGATCGCAGTAGAATGGAAATATTTGCATATTTCAGAATCTAGTATTCAGTTGAAGTGTTTTCCAGCGGGTCCACTTACTTGGACATCACCGCAAGCATTGGCATGACGATGACAACGGGCTTTTTTGCATATACAGACGTCACTCATGTCCTGGTATTGTTTCAGTCGCGAAATTTGAATAATAATGACAGCCGGCCATGTATCTAAATCGCCGACCTCTTCAGCCTCTGCTGGACCCGTTCGGGTTGGATAGAAGCGCCAAGGTTTGTCTTTAAGTGACATCCGGAACAAAGGCTGCGGGAAGAATGAATGCCACCTTGCTCTGGCCTCTGGCATGGATTTCGATTTTGAGTCGAAACCACACTCATTCGACTTGTTTGCAAAGTTTTCAAAATGTTTTTCCAAAATTTCTAATTCAATTGTTTCGGAAAAATGGTGTACAATATTGGAATTTTCACAAATTCCAGATAAAATACTTGTGAGTAATACATTTATGTTAATTTTCCTACCTTTGCTATTATTTAACTAACTAACAATTGTGTAGTACAAAAGTAATCAATTTACGAAGAGTAAAGGGCATTAATTCACTCGTTTCTTACTTCTCAAAAGATGAAATTTTAAATAGGCATCGAAGTAAACTTTTATACTCAATTATGAGTAGTAATAAAAGCCCTGTAATTGAGTGCAAAAAATGACTTCTTACTAAAAACGAGTAAAATACAATTAAATGATATTTCAACGAAAATTATTACATCAGTCAACGGGTACCAGGAAAGCCCTGGTGGATTAAGATCCATCCAGATTAAACGCACTGGCTGTAAAATAAAATACAAACTATACTGATAAATAATAGAAACATATTCTCTGACCGATAACCCTTTTTCGTCTGAGAGTAGAATAGGACTAAGTTTGAAATTAACAAAATTGTTGTTTTCTTCTTACGTCGTTGAATTGCTCTGTTAAAACAACACTTTTACAATAAATTGAGGTTTAGCATTACAGGAAATAATTGATGGATTTAATTCAGGAAATATAAATTTAAATACTTGTATACTAAATCGAAGAAATTTTTAAATATGTAGTGTAAGAGTTACTTCCTTTTCAAAGTTGTTTCGCAGCAATTCTTTTATGTAGTAAAATTAAATTAATCTTTACAAAGTACTATATGAATATGTATTTTTGGAAAATACTTGAAAATGTTGTCATCAATGAAATAAACCCAAATAAATAGGTAATGAGGCTACATATTCATGAGAGAGAAAATTGTTAAGCTATATCTAATGAGCAAGTAAGTAAAACTTTGTGAAAATTAATCTGTAAAATCAAAATCATTATTATTGCTCTAAAACTTTGCAGGTTCTTTTTTCAATATAAAATGAGGAAACACCTTTATATTCGTGCATACCTTTCGTAGATAGACTGATACATTCAAAAATTTTAAAGGTACCAGATAATGAGCGATAAAATCGCATCAGGGTTACTAACGAATAAACCTGGTTAATAACTCTGTGCATTTTTCGAAAAATTCGAAGGAAAATCGCACTTTTGATGATATATATATATGTATATGCAAAATTTTGATTTAATGCAATACATTTCATTAAAAAAAAAATTAAAATTATATTCGATATTAAAATGTTATTTTCCAAAACATATTTCATTTATAAAAGTTCTCTTATATAATTTATCTCTCTTAGTTTTATTCTTGACCTACTCCATGGATCCTAACAAATCCTAATCATAACTAAAAGTATTGTACTTTTATCCTCTTTTGAATGAACTCAAGCTTTATGTCCTACAATATTTGAACAATGTGGATACCCTGGTTCAAATGAAATCAATTATTCAATTTAAAAAGATAGTTTTCCTAGCCACTCCCTAGTAGGTACTAATTTTTATACATACCTTTTGTTAAGTGGCTATGGTTAATGACATTTTGCTTATGATTTATCTACTTCAAAATCAATGGCTAAAAATTGAATTTAAATTTAGTAAAGCTGAATAATTTTCTTAAAATCTCTGTTGTCTGCTTTGAATGATAAAATAATTAATTGGTTCCGGATTTTGGCTGCTATATGTACTTAAGTCTGGGTTCGGGCTAAGATTTTGATTTGAAACGGGACTAATCGAACTTGTCCGCGAAGGTTTGCATGGATAAAAAGCCTGAAGGAAGACACTGTGCGGTTATTAGATTCCGGCGAGCTCCGCTGGGCGCCCGGTCGATGGGAGAGGCACAGATGTAGGCTTGGGCAGCGTTTAATAAACAAGATCTGTTAGCGATTGTGTCAAATTAACCGAATAAATTAAAACGGTGGGGCAGTCATCGCGTCGCCGTTGATTAATTTATTGCCCTGCGTTAATTGCTTGCCATGTCCTTCGTGTTCTGAAAGCCTTCGGTTTCCGCGCTGGCCGTCCTGATTTCGTTGCCCAATCATCGGCCCTCAGAAGATTAATATTCTGCGATCGAGCGGGGCTAGTCGAAAAGATCGCAAAATTCTGCAGGTACCGCTCCCCGCCCTGAGTACACGGCGGGAAACACGGCACAGAACAACTCTACTGGCGCAACCGGTTCAATCTTCCTCATTATGAGCCGGGTTCTCGCCCTTAGGACGCTGCGGTCGCCGGTCGCCGGTCGCTCGGTTGCGGTTGTAGCCATTAGTTTAATTCGCCGTTCCTTGTCACTTAATAGCTAACATTAATGTCAGGGGATTTGCATCGAGGCGATCGTGGGCTCAGCGAACGCACAGATCCGAGTGTCATCGGCGCAAAATTAATTCCGCCGACTCACTGGACATCCACGTCCTCATCAGAGAGACGGTGAGGAGCGGTGCGGTGGAGACGTCGCGCAAATGCGCCTATTGTCTTAGTGCATCTCCGCCTCATTAGTCAGCCCACTGTCGCCCTGATTGCCCTGATAAATATGCGCGAATTAATTCTCGAATTTGTTCCTGGTGAGCTGCTTCCGTTTGATGTGCTCCAGTCGAACTGCGCTGATATGCGTAGGATTACGATGAAATGAAAATAAATGGGGTACCTAATGAGTTCACAAAAGACTTTGCCATTCATTTAAATTTCTTATCGTACTCTTAAGTAATGAGTTTCTCAATTCAAGTCTTTATGACTATGAGACACATAAATCAAAATGCTAACATACTGGAAATTGACAATTTTCTTCAACAGATCGTGTTTATGTACAAGACTAGTGCACTAAGACTTTAGTTTTGTATGATAGGTCAATGTTTATTTAAAGTATGAACACATTGATATATGTAATATAAGAATTCAAATTGGAGCTGGAAGTATAAGCTTCATACATATATTTTTTATTTTATTATAACCCTTTCACAGCAGCTTTTTTATTCATATTACCAGCAGCTCCAAGCAATCTCAATGGAATATGATTTCCCATTTTAAAGTAAATTGTATGCGCATAAAGAGAAAGGTGATATTATAACGTTTTGTTTTTACCTTTGAACTAAAAATGATTAGCATTGTCTTTATTATAGAGTCCTCGAGTTTGAAGACTAAATTTGAATGGTCCTGCTCCGTAGTCCTCGAGGCTTCACCTAATCGAGCAGGAAATATATGCCTTATAAATAATTTTATATTTTGAAAAATATCTCTAAAACCCACTGATTTTTTTTAATATTAATTTAGAGCCCTATTCTTGAATCCGTTCGGATCGAATCGAAAGAAGCTTAGAAAATCTCTTTTTGGATTAAAATTCCTTAATAATGGTTCTGTTAAATTTTCAAAAATTCATTCACTTTTGACTTTAAAATACTTCAAAAAACTCGTTGGATTTTTCTATTCAATTATTTTAGTCACTTTGAACAAAAAAGTTAATTAAGTCGGAGGCAACTGAAATGAATTTTTTTATAAATTTAAGAATTTTATTATGAAATTTCAATTCAAATGGTGCTTTTGTAAACTCTTTTTGATTCGATCCCAACAGAGTAAAGATTAGGATACATAATCATTATATTCAAACTAAACTTTACATCTAACTATCGGTGTAACTGATAGTCCTATTTGTCGACTAACATGAAATTATTTTAGACATTCAAAACACAATGCACACTTATTTTCAAAGGCCTTAAAGTTCTTACTAAATTTAAAAATAGGAATATTTAATATTTGGGTAGCTTTTATGCATAGGTATTACAGAGATAGGAAAATGTAATCGATTACTGATTAGATGATTACAAGATGTAATCGATTAGAATTTTTATGTGATTTCAATGGATGTAATGTAATTTCCTCCCCATTTAGAAAAGCCTTCGGGAAACTGAGCATACTTAACGTAATGTAAAAATTAAAGTTTAAATTTAAAATCTTGTTAAATACTCGACTGATTGAAAGAAATTTTGAATAATGAATTATTTAGGTTAGAAAAATTAACAAGCCATGCTGCAACTACTAACATTGCGTTATACTGGTGAATCTGATAAATGTTTCCGGTTAGAAATTTGTACTCGAATTTCTGTGGTCAATTAAGAATTATTTTTTTTATTAAATTTCACGTATTTAACACCTTATAACATTAAAAGTCAAAATCTATAAGTTGCTAAACTTAATTAAAATCTTATTCCTTTTTCGAATGTCTTTTATAGAAAGATTTAAAAGTTCGTTTTTGGCTATATTGGAATTGATAAAAATGTAAGGTTGTTTGTCTATCAGTCGTAAAATTCCTAATTCGAAAAATATTACGCAGGATCAGACTTAATACCGAACATGTTTTATAACTTTGTCTAGTTCAATGATTTTAATCATCTGAAAGGAATGGTATGGTATAATCCACATTAATTGATATAAAGAAACAAAAATTCAATACTCAAATACAAATATAAATTCTAAAATATAGCGCATAAATCCAATTGAGTTATTTTTATATTACCTAATCACATAATTAATAAATTTTGTAGGAAAGCCTTTTCATTCATCACTTAGAATTTGTATTAACTCGTTGGATAACAATACATCAACCATAAAAGACTGTATGTTTCAAATTTGGTAGTCTATTGAGGATCATTAAAATTCACATCAAGTTTTTTTTATCTCCTCTTCTCAAATTTAATCATCATGAAGCACAAATTTCCAAAAATCTTCATGAATCATGTGACACTACTGTGAAAAGCCCTATTAATCGGCACTTTCGGCCACGTATCTAAGCTATAACATATATAAGTATTAATGTGGCTATTATTTCAAGATAAAGTCATGTAATATTTTAGGCTATCTGGCGACCACTTGACCCCGCCTCCAGCTTAAGACGCCAGCTCGAGCCGCTGGAGTCTGTGCGGACCATAAGACGCTTACAGCGAGATCCCGCAGACCTCCAGGACGGCCGAAAGCGCCGAATTTATGACGCCAATAACGATATTAAAGTCACATTTCAATCACACAATACTTTAGTACACGGGTTTCAATGAAAATTTATGAAACCACTGAGTCATGTAATAAATCGCGCAGTCTTAGCTCGGAAAAGCAAAGATATGGGCACCTCGAGGAAGACGATCCATGCAATATGATAGCGCGGCCAGAGCGGCAGATTTATGTGCGCCCGGCCTAATTTGCATGTCGGGTACTCTCGCCGAGAGACAAAAGTCATCTTGGTCGGCTTCTGGGTTCGAAAACGGAATCAATAAAAACAAGACATAAAAAACAAAAATGAACTGGCTGCTACCAAAAGTAAAAAAATTAAATAATAGAAACCGCTGGACACCCGTAATAAAGAAGAGCGCATCGCCCAATTTTATGCATCATTTGAATATTTCACGAGAAAATATAACAAAAGGATAAGCAAATGAAGTTCTTTGAGTGGCCCTGCTGCAAGTGGAAAGATTGGGCTCGAAAGAGCAGATCGACCTTATCGCTGAAACTATTGTATGCAAATCTTGATTGGATCTGTTTTTGGCGAAATCAGATGAATTTCTGGGAGCGCGTTTTATGGACCTGCTTACCCTTGGCTCGTTCCGCGACATTTACCTTTGCATATAAACTTTATGTCTGCGCAGAGTAAGATTTTAAGCTTTTTACTCTTTAGCTTCGTACAGAATTGGAATTGCACAAAGGATTCAGTTCTAAACTCTCGGTTATTTATATTTCAAAATATAACGCATGTACAATGTGTTGTTTTATTTGTTTGGCTTATCCAACGAAAAACAAAACTAAAGATAGTAACTTACTAAAAGTTGCCAAATTAGGCCTATGTTACACTGTTTAAAATTAACCCTTTGCACTCGAGAGATGCCTCTCAGATACCACAACAATGTATAAAGGAAATTTAGTGAAAAAAGCTTCGAACGAAAAGGGTTAAAACTAATAAAGAATTTTTCTAAAATAGAACCACCTCAAAAATCTCCAGCTCATATTATCAAATTTCAATCGTAAGATTTTATGGTAGTAAGTTAGAACCAGAGGATTTTCAAGTGAAATTATTTAATACTTTTTTGGGGGTATATTTTTGTTAAATAAGTTTTTATTTTAGTATTTTTAGTGTAACCCCATATAGGAAGTTTTAAGAAATTTAAATGCAATTTCAACCATATTAAAGCCATCATTTTAGCTCCGCCACTCCACATTTTTAAAATCAGGCACAACATTTTATTTAAGTCGTCCCAAGAGTACACATATCCCATGTTTATGAGATTTCAATGAAATTTAATAATGTGAGGTTGCTGTTTTGGATTCGCCATTGGTATTATAAAAATCGGGCACCGGATTTCAAATCAGTGACCCCAAAAATCCCCATATAGTCAATTTGAATACAATTCGTAGATCAGGTATCATTTTCATTTCAATTTATCTCTCTGCTGGGGCATTACTTACCCCTGTAGGATTTTTATACCTATCGTTATACTTTCGAACAAATCTAGGTTCTTTAATAAAAAAATCAAAATCTGTTCACGGTCATACGCAACCAGACCAGATCAACCAGTGGGCATTAACTTGTTTAGTTTGGAATATACCTAATAAATATATTAAATAGACATGATAAGAAAGCTCTAATAAAAATGACGTAATATATTCAATTATTAGTTTTAATTACCGTGGCCTAACGAGGTTCGTGACTACAGGGGTAATAATTACAGGTGATGTGCTGCCATCCGTTGAGTAGTTCTCTTGTCCATCATCATATTTTAACCAAATTTAAATATGGGGCCATTCCGGAGGTATACCCTTTTAATTGAGAACTTCCTATTTTTTTAAGACGGCAAAAATGAAATTCGCTTTTAAGTATTAACAAATATCTACTTAATAACAAAGGCGAATATTAATGCATAGAACAATAATAGAGCCAATTTAGGAACACTTCCTTTATTTAATTATTTTGCTGTTAATGTAGAGATTTTCTGGATTTACTTCATATGGTCCTTACAGTGGTCATTTTAGTGTCTTGTACCTCGAAAGTAAAAATCGGAATTCTTGTAAGATCATTCACGTATTTGCCTGTCCCTTTGTACATAGCCAAATTTCTCAGAAACCATATGACATCGAAATTTGTGATTTACCATAATAACGTGTCTTATTAACTCACATATTTTGCATTTGTTAACACTTTGAAATATTCATACAAGAATTAAAGAGAAGACGGGTGAAAAATATAGGCCGAAGAGATGTTGGAATATAGCGCAAAGTTTCATTTCAGGCCGAATGGGCACCATATAGTTAAAAACCGACTAGAAGCCGAAAAAACATTGCTACATTCATCAGTTTTTTGACTTAGAAATATTTCAGTTTAGGGACTCCGGAAAATATACGGAAAAATATGCAAAAATAGACCATTTCCCATTTCTTATCTCTGAAACTACTGGACATAAAATTTTGAAAAAGTCAGGTAATGTAACAAATTAATTAAAGTTTACAGAAAAATTATAACGAATGTCCTAATTCCTATAGATTTATAGAAATTAAACGTTTTTTATAACATTCCAAATAGAAATATTATATGGCAGTTTTTTCTAATTAAAATTTAATATGAGTATATATTTAATAATTATAAAGTATTTACTTACTAAGCTTTACGGTAATGTAATGCTACGTCTTTTTAAATTAAGTTTTATCTTCGTCGGTAGAAGTTAAAATTACGAAAATAAAAGTATCAATTGGTACAGAAGTCGCAAAAACAAGAAAATACCGACAGAAAAGAAGAAAAGCAAGGACAATGCAAACGAAATGTTCTCATGAGGACCTTAAGAACGTGTTCGATTGATTTACGTCGTTGGCTCAATAATTTATTGCTTAAAGACGACATGCAGATCATCGGCATCTTGTATCCTACTCAAAGGGTCTTTATCTCGCCAGATTTTCCCTTCGTCGACGACGACTTCGTTTTGGTCGGAGCCGAAAGAAAAACAGTCAACCAGAGATCTGTGCACGTTAATTTGGAGGCAAAAACAATGACCAGCTGACCATGTCTGAGACATTTAGCGATCACTGCGAAAGTTGATCGCTCATTGTGTGAAATACTGCCGCATGGAGATGTCACGCTGCGAGGACGATTGTACGCTATTTAGAGGGCTCTAGGGCGGTATTCCTGGAGCACTTGAGGAGGAAAGTCAAAACAACGCCAGCCCCTATCTAAACAAATCACAATTTATGAGACCTCGAGGGCTTCGACCGATGCTTAGTAGAAGTGCTAGCACGTGAGTCCGATTCCAAAACCCTGTGTGCGGTCTCTGGTGCCACCCAAGAAAAATTTCGTACAAGAGGGTAAGCGGCGAAAAACTTTCTAGCAAAAGTATTAATTACAACCAGTTCCCGAGGAAAAATCGCAGGCGTATAGAGTTTAGAAAAATTGAAATAATTCAAACGGAAATGTTGTTGTCGTTTTGTATACCGGAAATTTTGCATCCGAACAATCTTTTCACGCTTTGTAAACTCCTGGCAACGATCAAGACGTCGAGCAATTGACTGGAACCAGCCCAGCAATGTTAGCAATCTTTTATAGGTAGACGAAGGTGCGCGATCTCCGCGTAATTAGCCCTCGAAAGTAAGAGTGATCTCGTCTCCGAGCGTTGAACTTAGTGAACGCCTTACTCATGTAAAGTGATACCCAGCGCTATACCCACAGAGATGGAGCGAAGCCTCTCTGGTGCTGGTCAAGATCAAGCCGAATTTGAAGTGACGTAATTGCAGAGCATTGTAACAAATTCGAAAAACATTCGTCTATTTCTTGCTTCTTACATAAAAGGAAAATGGAAGCTTTCAGTGATTTACTTTCATTTTGCTCATGTTGCACAAGTGAACACGTATCACTAATAACATGCTTGCCATTTCCTGATTTTAGCCCCCTTTGGGTTGGCTAATGTTCGCACTGTTTTCAAATGATGCCTCCTAAAGTGATTGGAAATGGAAATAATTATTTGCAATTATATTGTTAGTAGTATACAAAAAAAAACAAAAATTTAACTTATTGTTGCGGTCTGTTATTATGGTAAAATGTGCAAAAACTTTGTACTCATTTGATAAAAAGGAGATCACATGTAATTTGATTTGTTTTCTTACATTTTTCGCATAAATACCACAAAAATATTCGCTACAGTTGAGACGTTAGAAACGTTAGAAGATATATACGATAGACTCATATGTTAAAATAACCCAATAAAAACTTGAATTTTTATATAGCAATTAATCGTCAGTTTCTTTTGCAGGATATCTTCCTTTTGTCATAATTTTCTACCACATTTTGTGTAGAATTTTATTAATAACTATTATATTTATAATTATTTATTTCGCTTGATAATTAAATGTACAATGTTGCTAGCAGTAAAGAATGGTAAGGTATAGAGTTTTATATAACTACATATTTCAGCTAAGGTATAATATTACCTAATGTTGCAATATCCTATTAGCCTTAAGATTAAGGAAAATTATTTAAAAACCTCAGAAGGATACCTACTATTACTAAATAACTACTTAAAACTAGTCACCCTTGAGTTGCCTTATTAAGGGATGATCTGAAAATGAGCAGCTTTCGTAACATTTTTCTGCTAGAGCTATACTTTTCTCCACTATTGACTGCAGTCAAATATATTTTTACTACTAACGTTTTTCTAAAGACAATGCCTTACATTATTTCTTACCGAATTTCTTTGCAAGTTTCCCTAATTTACTAACATAAACTTAGTATCATTTATATTTTACTAGAATGACGTAAAATACGTAAAACACTTTTTCTATTGTATGGAGATATTTATTCTTGCTTTTTTTCCCATAAATTATATGAGAATTAAAGTTATGCGAAAATTTACGAAAACTGGGCAAGTGCGTGTGCCATTTATTTTCAGTTACTATAACGTCTAAAATCGCATAAGCAGTTATTTATACGCAATATTAGATACTATCGAAAAGTGTTAATTACGTAATATTGCACTATCCCGGAAGATATACCGTCTCATTACACGAATATTTCCTTATGATTGAAAGGAATTTTGAAAAAGTAAGTTTATACCATACTTTCTTTCGAAAAAAATAGGTTCAAGTGATAAGAAATATACAAAGATGTCTCTATCTTCTTATTATTACATTAATTAAAAGTAGCATACTTAATTAAAATTTAATATTTATAACTATAGTACCTAATTTTCAGCACGAAATATGAGACTCATCAAATTGCTGGACTTATTGCATAATCTTTTCTATTCCCAGTTGTGTAATAGGCTAAATATTGTTTACATGAACAGAAGTTTTAAGTTTCGTTAAACCTTTTTCAATTTTTGATTGGCATTGACATAATAAAGAGCAAGTATTATAGCTGAAAAAAGATAACCCACAAGATAAATTCGATAATATAATTTGGAATCGTAATTAAATACACAAAAGAGAAAAACGAATTCAAAAAGTCAATTAGTTTATCAGAATTTCTCAGAATTAATAAATACAACTTTATACAAACAAAAAGGCTAAAAAATACCCCCAAGATCCATTTAATTTGTGTTTGTCGACTGTGAAAAGCTTATTAATACGAAATAAGAAAAAAATGCGGAAACTAATTGAATTGGTTCGATCAACAGCATCTGCCACTGTCTAGCTACTTCCAGTGATTGATTAATTTTGGCGTGTGCTTCATTCTGCATGAGTATCAAAAGCCGTCGTAATCATGGAATTGGCTTCTTTCTTGAAAACGGCCACTCTAATTGTTTTTCTACGTGTAGTTTGGCGAGCTCTTTAAGAAAGTAGTCAGTCCAGGCTAAAGCGGAGCAATCTCTGCGATGAAGATTGGGAAAAAAAAAAGGCGTAAGCGTCAATAACGCGAGCGCAGGTGAAATGGTCGAGAAGGGCGCGTCGGGAGGACGTGGAGCGTAAAGAGCACTTTTACTATCAAAGATTGCATAATTCGGATGCCAAGGTGGATGTCGATGCGCCGTTCACCTGGGCGCATTTCTGGTCCGGATCCAGGGATTCGAGGAGATCGTTCAGATGGACCACTTGGCTATGCCATCTCGCTCAAACCTGCATGTCGCGAGAGGGAAGCGTCAATCATTTCTACCGGAAAAGATCACTTTCCCGTTGCCGCGGACCGGACGAGCACGAGTATGCGAAGGTTACATGACAATACTCACCAAGGGGCTCAGGTGCTACAGTTCTGCGAGCTCAGACGATATTTAGCTTCTTTAACTTCTTTCTGCTTTCTTCCGCTCAACTGTGAGGAAATCTTTCACTTTCCTCTCCTCGGCGGCGTACACCAGACGGGGTTTTAGAGTGTTTTCGGTAATTTTATCAGTTTTTTACCGGATCTTGTGACTCTCTTTCGCTACTAGCCGAGTTACTCTCCTACCGCCCTCCACTAATCCCATTCACATAAATACGGGTTGCTGAGGGCGAAAAGGTATCAGTTGCAGCTTCGCAGTCTTCAAGGTTGTTTATCTTTCTATTGTACCTACAACACCAGCACTCCTAAGCAGCGGAAGTTCAGTTTAATCAACCTTGTTATTGAGCCAACCTAAGCTGGAACAAAATGAATGCCATTGTAAGTGAATACTCGACAACTAAGGAATAGTACCTAATTAATAATAACTTTCCTTTTTCTACATTTCAGAAAACCATCTTCACCATCACCTTGATAGCCCTAGTTGGAGCCTCAGAGGTCGAACATGGACATGATGTTGAGACTACTCACTCAGAAGTATCAAGGCCCGTTGCTGTACCAATCTATGAGAAAATTGGAATTCCAATTCCTCATCCTGTGCCAGTTGCAGTCCCTAGCTATTTGAAGATTCATATTCCACATCCCTATGCAGTGCATGTGCCCGTCCAACAAACCGTCGAGGTTCCAGTCTACAAAGTGATTCCAGACATTATCGAAAAGAAAATTCCATACCCCGTCGAAAAGCCATACCCCATTGAGATCCAGAAGCCATATCCAGTTGAAGTAATCAAGAAGATCGAAATCCCAATCCCAAAACCATATAAAGTTCCAGTCACAATTTATAAGCACGTCCTCCAGAAGGAGAAGGGATGGCATTGAATTTTGTCCAATGAGTTGAGCTCACGTTGAATTTTTTACCTTTTATTTTTCTTTACTCAAAAGTTCCACTCTTGTTGAATTTTTTGTTGTCTAATTTTAGGGAGTTTTAAGTAAAGTACCAATTTCAACCAAATTTTTGATGAAGTTTTATTTCTTAGCCTTTTACTAAGTCCATAACAGAGTACATTCTAAGGAATTTTAATAACTGCCCACTCTGTATACAATTTCTAAAAAAAAAGAGACTGAAATCTTAAAGTTGACCTACGAGTATTATATATCATTACAATTATTAGTTACCTTTAATTGTATCTTCGTAATAATATGTTTTTTTAATACTAGAACTACTAGTTAAATAACTAGGAGTTTTTTAGAACATTTTCATTTTAATACAAATTTGTTTTCTCTACCATGACCATCCATCCATGATGTATTTTACGAAAATACCCTAATGAGCTTTATTTACATATATATGTTTTTTAAATATCTATAAATGAATTTTTTTCGAGAGAGAATAAATTTAAAATAAACAAACAGGGGTCACAATGACCCCCTTGGTAAATCTAATGTTAAATTTGGATACTTTACTTTTCGATATATGAGGCAGATTGCGCTAAATGCCACATACAGTTTGCATAAAACTTTGTTGAATATATTGCCTATTGTTGAATTCTGTCTTATCGTATATTTTTGAATACGTCGACTAAGGCCGAGTTATAGAGGATATTTTATTTTTCGACTTATTCTTATATTTAATATTGAAGTTTCCTGCTATAATAATCTTTTCGTGTGCACTGAAATAATTTATCCCAAGTAAAACCTCAACATTGTAGCTGAAAAACATGTTCTCCCATACATTCGAACTGCAAATGTAAGTTTGTACACACAATATTGAGAGATTTACCAGGTTATTTTAAGACCATAGACTTCTTATAGATTTTCCTGTAATCTATGTATAAATAAAGAACTATTTTCTGTATTTTTCAAAATTTCATTCTCAGTAGTGTCGGAGTTAAGGGAGAAGGGAAATGGTAAACTTTCATCTATTTTCTTAAATAACTTTAAAACTATTTACTCTAAAATTATAAAAAATATATTTGAGACCCTCACGATAAGCCCTTTCATTTGATAGGTCGCACGGTATAGTTGGTTTTTTTAATTTTTTAATTTTCCCCCAAAAGGTGAACTCCATATTTAAAATTCATTGACTTACGTTACACGTCCGTGTTTGGGTCAAATACAAACAGACACACGAGTGATCCTATAAGGGTTCCGTTTTTGCATTTGGACTTACGGAACCCTAGAAATGCCGCTGATTTAAATTTCAGAATGTAATAATTAAATTATACTTTCATAAAGGTAAACATAACATAAGAAAGACATTTTTAAAAATTCGAGGGTAACTTACCATGATTCTTTTGCGTAAATGATATTTAGGAACTAAGGGTATAGTTGGCATATAAATTATAAAAATAAGAACCATTCTCATCATTTATAATTAATTTTATAAAAGTTTATTTACCTTGAACCTGTTGAAATGTTCAGATAGGTGTGAAAAGTATTTGGTAAGTATTTTAATGGCTAGAAGCTTACACAAGCAAGTTATAGACCAATAATATCAATTGGTCTTGGAACTTCTCAAGAAATTAAGCAAGATATGATTTTCGTCTATGTTGGAAAATGTGGCCGAATGGGCAAGTTTAATCGCAGCTTTGACACTAAATAAATAAATTCCGATTGCGAATATCCCCCTAAAGAATCACAGAACATATTTCTTGAAGATTTATGAAAGGGGTGTTCCATCTCATCCAGTTGTTTGAACAACTATCGTTTTTTTTTATGGAATGGGATTTGTTGTTTTTGTGTTTTCTTAGATGAAAGGAATTTAAATAAAATGTCTCTACAAATGTGGCTGTTTAACATTTCCGTTTTCAATAGAATTATTTGTTTGCGGCATGCCGGACGAGTTTATCGTTATGAATCATTAAAAATATCGAAGATATGTATGCAGTAAGTGATTAACAATTATTACTTATGGCTATCATTGATAATTAAATGTATTTTACAAAGACTGTGCAATTCTTAAGTTAGTCAGTCAGAATAAAACAACCACAATATCATTATTATATACCTACTATAATATCTTATTTATACT
The DNA here is from genome assembly GCA_963969385.1 of Philonicus albiceps. Classification (NCBI taxonomy): domain Eukaryota; kingdom Metazoa; phylum Arthropoda; class Insecta; order Diptera; family Asilidae; genus Philonicus; species Philonicus albiceps. Next base: position 11,233,737 of record OZ017776.1, on the reverse strand, counting down.
ACATACATATTTAAAGTTGCCCTAAAAATTCCCCTAAATTTTCTACCCAAAAATTTTATATACGATCGATTTTAATAACTTTTTACACTTTTATTTTCTACCATTTTTACATTTTGCACCAATTTTTAGTTTAAGATTTCAATTTCCTTCTTTAGTTTTAATTTAATTAATTTATTCATTGTCTACAGATATTACTTTTAGAGAATAGTAGATATAGATAATATTTTCAACTATAATTCATGTTTTACCTTCAACGAAACTCACTTTCATTCACTCTTAAATTGCGTTCGCGAAAAAGTAAAAAATATAGTTACACAGTTCACCTCACGTCTAAAACTGAGATTTAATACACCTAACAGTTATTAGGGTTTGTGGGTCATTAAAATCTCTGATATTTCATTTTACAAATCCTAGAGAACAAAATTTTCGATTCGATATGTTCAGTAAATGTTAACTTAGTGACATATATCACACCAAAATTTATTACCTCAGATAGCAGATAGATGAGAGAAATATAATATTTGTTTCATAGTTATAAAAAGTGCAATTGGCTTTCCGATGAAAAATCATGGTTTTACATTTTTGAACTTTCAGATTTAATATGTTGATTTTACACTATTGATATAACCTTAACAATCATTCATGGAATTAATTTTAAGGTCTTTTGCAAACAGTAAATGGTTAGAATGTTGAAAACAATCTACAATGCCATTTGAACGAAAATAAGGAAGAAGGATTGGCCTAAACGGCTGCTTTGTAGAATGCTTCAATTGATAATAACCTTCCTTAAAAGAATATTTTTAATTCTAACGTACGATTTTGTACTTACTAAAATCTGAACCAACCAAGGGCAGAAGAATGGAAGTCGAGCAATTTTAATTTAGAAATTTGTTTTGATATACTGACCTTTTGTTAGGGTCAGCCTTAGCAAAATCATTCTCCACGAAATTTAAACAAAATATCTAAGTCTAGCTTGTGAATTTTGAACTATATTTGAAAACGTTACCGTACAAATTCTTTTATAAATTCTCATAGATTAATGTTTAAATGATTTCATAAGGTGACGTACATCTTTCTGCTACAATAATCTATTTGAGTGTTATAAGAATTCTATCCAACTAAGCTGTTCATGGCTTAATGAAGAAAGCAGAAAGCATTTCACCTTTTCAGCCGAAAGAAGCATCCTGTTTAATTAAAACGACGCCACTGGGCTAGCCAAATCTAATAAAGATTTGTTTATTTTTTTCTCATGAACTTAAGTAGTGGCGCCAAGGTCTGAAGTAAATTGGTTAATTTTTATTGAATTGATTAGTGCGACTTTGTGTTTACAACATTCAATCTGTTCAAATGTTAATTTTATTGAGATGTTCTGTTTTTTTTATTGGCAAACCGTCACTTCGATCTGAGCCTGCATCATTTAAAAAATCAATTTATGGCCTATTCGATGGTGAACATTTCTGTTTTAGAAAATTAATAGCATGTTTTCATTTATTGTTTGAAAATATTATAAAAGTTAAGTTGCACTAGAATGGTATTTTTAAGATCTTATTTGTAATAAATTATAAATTAAACATTTATTGTCAAGTTATTCAGCCTTGATTTATGGAATATGATTTAGAATAGAGGTTTATATTTTATACTTATTTATTATACGTATTTAGAGTTTCGGGTTCTTTAACCTCATTTCTAAACCTAGAATTATATTTTTTTTGTTATTTACAAAAGTTTATATAGATGTATGTTGGAAATAGTAAATAATGTCGATATTTCTCTAAATTTGTTTTCTTAATTCTTATTTATTAGAAAACAGTCTTAAAGTGAATATTTCATTCAAAAAGTTTTGTTAATTTGTTAATTTAGATAACCTTTTTTAATTTTTCATTACTTCATTACTTTAATTACAAAATCAGAATGATCGAGACCAGTTCCGATACACTGGTCTCGATAATTCTGATCTTGTAATTGTAATATTTTGCTTACGGAAACAATATAACTTTACATACAAATGTTTCCTACGATTTTGAATTTGGTGGTCGAAAATCGATGATAATTCTGACAGAGATGGTAATATGAGTAGCTCGTTTGAAGTTTGCTTGTAAAGAATTTTTTACTATCACATACTCGTAAAATTAGTCGTGTGAAGTAGGATCATAAATTATTTTTATGATTTTATGATATATTTCTAAAGGAGCTAAAAAGCTACAAAGCTAAAGGAGTTAGAGTTATAACTTAGCTTCTAACTTTTTCTATTTATTACAGAAGGTAGTTAAGTAATTTCAGTTATTTACGCTCAGATGAAAATATGGTAAAAAGGAACTCATTTAGTGGCTAGAATGAATGCCGCAGAAACTACGTCGTAAAATACGCTAGGTACGATGCATGTGAATACGCAGAATTACCTGCGATATCTCACTTAGCATCCCTTCGAGGATCTAAGGCTCAATACCCAGGCTCTTCTATCCCTTGTCCTCGTCGAACTTTCGGAAGTTTTATTGCAATCATTCATCGTCCGCGAATAGAAATTGTAAACAGTCCGCTGGGACAGGGCTATTTTACGTAAAATTACCATCTATTAGCGCGCAACTTGCCCAATTATGACAAGGTGCTCATAAATTATCTTGCGGCAGGTCCGCGGGTTCTTCGGGCGCAACGACTGCATTGGTATGCCTCTGGGCGTTCTGGCCGATCGGTCGACTTGGTGTGTTTACTCAGCGCCATGAACGTAGATACAAAAAAAAAAAAAAATTAGAGGAATTTATTTATTAGGCATTGAGAACCATGTGCGGACTTGTCATAAATCCATAAACTAATTAACCAGTTATCCTAGCCGCAGTCGCGATCAAAACTAATGATCGGCGATGTTAACACACGTACGTGTGCTTTTAGAGGCGGTGCGCGATATGCATGCCGCCTCGCGATCGAAAAATTTATTCGTGACACCGCCAAAGTTATTTATGGTCTGGGCACCTTTGACATTGATTATGATTCGAATATGATATCGCGAAAATGTCACCGCAAATAATTGGCTGTGAAGATTATGACAAGCTACCAATTCATCCAATTTATTGTCAATTGTTCGGCATTTTACGGTCGAGGAAGTTATTTGGTAGGGGATTGTACATTTTGAAATCAATTTTAGACAAAACGTTTCTATATAAAAAAAAATGTAGCCATTCGAGTGGCATAAGGAAAACCAAATTATGTATGTACGAATTTTATAATGTCTTGAGATTTTAATCTTGTAAGCTTGTACTCTGCATTGATAACATGACTTTAATAGGATTAAAGCTGTTCGCCTTTAATAGGATTGAAGCGTTGCGCGGCCTTCCTTGAGTTGATAAATTTAATATTCTCTCTTATGAGGATCGATTGAAATTGATTAACGTCTAACCCCTAACATTGCGTTGTACCGTCGCAGACATACTATAGATACGTCCACCAAGTCCTAACTGGCTTCCACTCTTCCCCCTAGACACTCACCTTACCAACTGTGGCTACTTTGAACCCTTTACAAGAATGCTACGCAAAGTTAACTATACCAGCCTTTTCGATTTCCACATCGATAAAGGTACCCTCAAATACTCCCTTTACCATCCAGTCCAACTAGTCTTAGTTTTAGTTACTTTTATTATTTTTATGTTGATTACGATTATTGTTCTCTCTAGTTAGCTTGCATTAAGCGAAATAAATAAATAAATAAATATATAATTAAATTCCTAGTTTTAATTTAGAAAAATGTATGCTCTTAAAGTTTAAAATTAATGCGAGTGATGCTACTTTATTTTTTAAAACCTCTTTAGCAATCTTTCAAAAACGCAATTCAGCAACAAGGAGATCTGAATAAAACGTAAATATTTTGTAGGTATTGTTTCTAGAATTGAAGTCTAACTGATTTTTTCCATATTTTAAAATATTGGGAAATTTGGCACTTTAAGCAATTCAATGTTAATTCCATAGTCGTAGAAATCGTACCCTATATTTCGGGGTTGCTGTTACGGAATAAAAACTAAGTCTGAATGATAAAGTAAAGGTATAAAAATATGGTTATATCCTTAGAACTCATGAACCTTTAAATTATTCTAATATTGATCCTGATATGAAAGTGGGGTATAGGTAAGAAAACCAGTGTACATTGTTTTAAATTGAAAATATTAATTGAATCTAAAAGATTCACTCACGTAATATTAAACCTATCCCAAAAATCCCAGAGGCGGGAAAATCACAGCAAACGACGAAATGAACAATCCGCGACTCAAAGTAATATTTATGCATTTTTCCTAAAGTGATTTCAGCATTTCGTATTATTAACATAAAATCCTTTTGGAGATTTATAAGGTAGACAGCAATAAATTTTTCATTTCTGGGAGCTAAATATCGAGCCCATAGGAAGACGGGGCAATCGAAGTCGGTCCCGAGTGTTGTTCATTTCCAGAGATTGGTCCGGCAACGGCATCCGTGCGTCTCCAGAGGGCCGCCGCTGATCCGCCGTGTCTCGGTTTAGACCAAATTAACCCCAACTCTGAGCGATTTGCAATAAATTAGAATTAAAGCTCGAAATAATAAGCGAATAAAAGGTACTTCGGCTGGCCAGCAACAACAACGACAAATTTATTTCGAATTCGCAATTAAATTCGCCGCGGGCGATTTCTGCGATTGGAGCGCGCGTTGCATATCTTTAAATTTCATGCCCCGATGTGGTCAAGTGATTTCCTCTGTTAGTTGCGCGGAATGCGTTGGCTCGGGTCTGGTCCCTCGTCCACCTCAATTGGAATGCAATTCCGCGAGTGGAACGAAGCGCGCGCAAAAAGCACCAAAAACGAATAAATAACGACTAAGAGGTGAGCCACGGCTATCCCAGCGGACGCAGAAAATAATTTCATTTTTCATATTTATAAAAATAAACCGCACGCCGCTGGACACGTATCTCGTGTTCCGCGGCCCCATCTCACCCGCCGGGAAGCATTTTGCTACCTTCACCTTCCTGCGCCAAAATGGGGCTTTGTTGCGGTGACCGGAGCACCTATCAACCGGTGTTTCGCGCTGATTGTGATATGAATTGCGCGACTTCTGTGCACTCCACCTGCTTATTGCTAGCTGCTGGATGCAATTTTTCAGGCTTGCGTTTGTAATTACGAGGATCCTCCGGAGTGCGCCCCTTTGGGGACCTGTTCCGGAGAACCACTGGGGCTCGTTCGGTGCTTAAAATCGCACAAAAACAGTAGGAAGTCGTGTGGGTTCCTCTTATTGAATTTTATTAATTTTATCTGTACGCTATTTGCGTAGTAGTTTTAATTCCTAGATAAAATCGTTGCAACTTTGTATTTAGTTTCTGGTGTAGGACTCAATTATAGAACTCGTCTGTTCTAAACCTAGAAATACCTTTAAATGTTTGCAGTGGTTCTTAGAAACCCCAACGGGTCGTCCAAATAATAATCATGCTCATATTTTTCAAACAGAGGCTGCAATGAATTTACATTTCTGATATGTATAAAAAGTAAAGAGTTAAGTACGATTTGAACCGTAGCGAGTTTCCCAAAGATACCCATCTAGAACTATCTCGAATTAGTCACTACAAAAGAATAAAATGTTGAGTACTCTTAGTATCAAATTGCTCTTTAAATGCCTGTAGATTTAAGATCTTATTATGGCTAGCTAGCTAGGCATTAGCTATGGATCGAAATTAAGTCAGTTCGAGATCTATGCATATTTGAAGCCAATTTCAAAAATTTCAAAGTATATTGATTAAAAAAAAATAAATATATATAAAATATACGTAGTAGACGACGTTTAAGCCTTACACAATTTTTATTAAATTGCCAACGTAATTTCAGAATTTGAATTTCAAATAATTGAAAAAATGAAATACTTGCAGAATTAAAACTTCACAAAAATAACAATAATACTAAGAATATATTGATTATAAGATTAGAAGAAGAATACGTTAACCAAATAGAAACATTACCTTTCTTGGTTACCAAACCTTTTTAGTATATACAATTTCCAAATGGAGGGTTGAAAAGTCAAATAAGCCATATAAACGTCTCGAATCATAACAAGGACTAGTAGATTTCCACCACTTGAGTTTGTAACATAAAAATCTGGTAAAAGATTTTTGCACTAATTCGATTCGATTAATATGCACAGTATAGACAGGACTCTATATGGTAGCACCATATTCAACGATTTGTAGCACAAAAGACATATATAAAGATTTTAAACTAGAGATATTTGAAAATTCTTTGGTGTTTCTCTTAATAAAGCCAAGTGCATTGTAGGCTCTAAAAATAACATGGTCAATGTGCTTATGAAAAGAAAGCTTTCTATTTAAAATAATTCCCAAGTCTGTTATTTCATTAACATTAACTGGCCATTTATGGAATAATTAAATGCAATGAAGGTTGTTGAGCTATAAAAAGAGATGGCTCGGCATTTAGAAATGTTTAATTGCAAATCGTTTAAAACATACCAACGAGATAACTTATTTAACTCCTCCTGTAGCATGCTTTAACTATGAGAATCAAGTGTGACCGAAAATAATTTCATGTTATCAGCATAAATAAGGTAATTTGCGTATGGAAAAAAATTGGCAATTGGTAATTAAAGTAGAAACTTGGACCGTCTAGGTCAAATACTCTCCAATCTGATCTAATAACTTATTCCAAATTTTAACATTACAATTTCTAAAATATTTTATAACAAAAATTCGAATATATAGTTATGTGGTTATAACTCCAAAAAGGTACGATTTTGACTAGGGGATAAGGTTTGAACCTTCCCCAGGCCTTGTTGTCGATGTCTTTTCGAGCAATTTTTATTCTGGTGAGAAGTGCGATCGACCTATCTCGCATATATACCTTTCTTAATATTAAAATATATTTACATTACTTCAATACATCGGTTTTGTTTTATAGCAAAGCCTTCAATCGATTTCTTTAGAGGTTATTTCATTATATTCCGAATAGAAAGAAAATAGTGGAAAGTTCTTAACTGAAAAATTATTCGAGTATTATTAGAATAGAGATGAATTTCAAAAACTACATTCCCCTTGAAAATTGTATGCAAAGTCATTCTTATACGAGTACAATAGATAGATGATAGCCTTTTGTGTTTGGCTAAACCTTACATGAAATAAAACTACCATTAAAATTATTTCATGTTAAGAATAAAGTCAAGATTCGTAATCTTTTCTTTTTCTTAAAAAAGTTATGAGAGATCATATAGAGAAAAACTCTTAGTAATTCTATACATAATCAAAGAAAGCTAGATATAAGGCTTGGCTACTTCGCAGAATTATGGAAATATTTTACAAATACGTTCAATCGCGTACGGCAGGTACGGCAGTGTCCCGCTAATTGGCTTATCTTCCTAGATTAGCCATATTTTTAGATTTTTGTAAACAAAATTTGCATGGTTGAGTTTGGCTGAAAAATTAATTTGTATATTATACAACATCAGCTCAAAGCATTAATGGTTAAAGCTCATTGTGTTATTTGTGCTATTTTTAATACTTACGTATATTGTGTATTTACACAAGTTTTAATTTGTTTTTATATTACATAATGTTATTTATAAATTAGGCGAACTAATATTTATATAGAGGTTGATATCTATGCTACTATTATTAATAAAAGTAATTAAGTTTTGGCTTTCATTAGATAGGTTAGACTAGGTTGGTGTAGTTTCCTAAAAAGGCTCACTTAGGCTATTTTTTGGCCCATTGTGTTGCCACGTAGCGTAGGAGACTATGGTTATACGTGGGAATCGAATCAACAGACTCTGAGACAGTAGACCACCGCGCTAACAACTAAGCTACCAGAGGCTATTTCATTACCCTCATTAGCTAGACTGGACAGGTATTTTTGTAAAAATTGTGTCTAATTCTGAGCAGTATTCACAATAGAAAATATTACTAATTTTCATGTCTATAAAACAAGTCTGCTATTAATTTTATTAAATAACTTAAACAGTGCGACAACTCTTTTTTCGCAGAGTGGGACTCTTGGGACTCAATTTACATAACTAATTCAACTTTTAAAAAATATTCAATAGTAGTAGTGGCTATTTGATTTGCCTAAGCTATATATAAGCCAGTTGTTTTTGAATCCAACCATTTTAATTTCTTGTAGAAAACAACCGATTCATCTGCATGTCGAAGACAACGAGACGAGAGCCCCATACGTAGGAAGATCTACCACCTTTGATTCGCCAGTTCCGTCCATTCCCGTAAATGGTAAAAGTGAGTCGCGGGAGAATAGAGCCATAAATCGTGGCTGCGAACATAATTTCTGATGGATAGAAACAATCGACTCATTCAAGCGAACATGCGAGGACATTGGTCAGAGATGCCGCGAAAAAGCCGTGATGGAAGCTGCCGCAGTTAATCGTCATTCCAAAGAAGGCAAAGGCTCCGCCTGCCAGTTCTAAATCTTCTGACTGGGCTCTGACTTATGCTACTTAGGTGCTTGGAAAAGGCAGGAAAATTTCCAGTAGATCCAAAGATTAATGAAGTGTTAAAATCTTCATACTATTGGGAGAGATTGTCTTCGATTCTAGCAATCCATAGACAATGGGACGATTTATAGGATGTCCGTTGACAGTGAAAAATTTAAAACGAACAAATCTTGGAATTTTCACTTATTATGCTAAGTTGGCTTTTTAGTTATAATCATGAATTTAGTTGGGTACATAAATGCAAAACCATTAGAATTCATATCTTAAAATTTTTAATCCAACCTTCAGACATTAATATCTCTTCAAATGAAAACAACATTGTCATTTTAGTAGTCCATTGAAATCGCCGCTAAGCGATAATTATCCAGAAAAAACTAGATATGGTACTCTACCTGAATAAAAAACGTGCATTTCTTGCATCGATCGACGAGTGAACGGAAAGAATTTCATAAGAGCTGCCGCCGGCCGTCTGAATCTTGGATCGGGCAAGTACACAATCGAATTTTATCAACAATCAACAAATTTTCATACAATTATAAATACTGTGGCCGTATTGTCGAGCAAGATGGTCAACCAACAGAGGAAAGGAGGAAAATCTGCCATCATCAAGAAATTGAGACGACAGTTGAAGTTCCGACAGCGAAAAAAAAATTGTAAAGGCTTGTAAAAGACTGCCGCAATCTTGCATAAATTAGCCGTTGCTAAAACTTGCATAAAACGTAGTTTGCTGAAATAAACCTGATGCCAAGAACACGATAATTATCTTATTGTGCTATTATGTGCCCAATAAAAACTATTTAACAGAGATAACTACTTTGGTATGTAGGAAACCTTATTTTATATATAAAAGATTTTATTTTGCTTCTATTGGTGTTTATATTATAATAATTATATATACCATAAATTGCTTTGAGCTAAAAAAATTATATTTCATTCAAAAAATTCTATCTAGAAGAAGTCTAGTCTACTTTAACTTAAGTTTAAAAGAAATTATATCTGGCGCTAGCCACAGATAGATATCGAGAACTCATCATCATAAATCTCGCAAAATATCTAAAACCAAGTATTGTTTAGTAGAATATGCCGATTTATATATTTTATAATTACTTTTCAAAAAATACTATAAGGATGCCTTTTGACGGTGAGTCCACAAAAAAATTGAATAGTTGTTTTCCTTACCCTGGTAGGTCAAATTTAGGGCCCTATCATTGAAAACAAACCAATGGAATCGAAAGATGCTTACAAAAGCACTTTTCGAATAAAATATATTTAATAAAGTTCCTAAAGTTTTCATAAATTCATTCTAGTCAAAAATTGACTTTAATTAATTTTTTCGTAAATAACTTCAAAATAATTCGATTGGATTTTTCTAATCGAATTATTTTAGGACACGCAAAAATTAATTTGGGTCAGGGATTACTACAATAAGTTTATGAAAATTTTAGGAACTTTATTAAGAAATTTTTATCCAAAAAAGTCTTTTGTAAGCACCTTTCGATTCGATTGGATCGTTTTCAATAATAGGACTCTTAATAAAAATCTTTCTAAAAATTCGATTGAAAGCATATAAGGGAGAGGATGATATAAAAGGAACTTTAGAATTATAAAATATAGGTATACATGATATAATAAGAATTAGAAAAATCAGTTATCACGGCTATTTAAATAAGTGGTAGGATGTCGTTTTTTTTCGTTATTTGTATATACATACGTGTATATTGCTTTTAACAAAATTTTTTTTATGCTTTCATTACTAAGGTGTATTAAAGTATTTAAAAGGACAGTGCATCAAAATAAAGTAATATAAATATTAGTATAACTTAAAACTTATACACTAAATTCATTTTCAAGCTTAAAAATAAACAGAAACCGAAGTACATATTTTATATTAGTTTAGAAAACAACTTCAAATATGTATGCAGTCTCATATATGTATTTTGGTATATACTAACAATTTCATAAATATAAAATAACAAATTAAAAACAGAATGTTTCAGCTAGATTTATTTACAACTAGAATTATTTCACTAGGAAATGAGAAAATTGATATAAAATAATCAGAAGTGATCAAAAGAATTTTTGTGAAGGTAATGTTATTATCTGCATTAGAATGCATAATTTCTCACATAGACTTCTAGGAATTTTCAATCCACTAAACTTTTAATTGAAAAAGTTGTAAAAACTCTGTTTCTAGTTGTGCTTTGCTATGTTCTACTGAAAAAAGTTTATAGTGTAAATGTTTCAACATTACAGAGAATTTTGTTCATTAGATCTTTCCTTAAATTGTTTTTATTATGTTTTAGGCATTTAAAATATAATTTAAACCTAATTATAGATAGTATGCTTTATATATGTGTAACAAATTATTTATTTATTTATTAATCGCTTAATACAAGCTACTAACAAAGTCCATAGTTGGTACGGTGATAACAAAGGCGAAAGAGAAGTGCCGAACGGAGGTTACGATAGGATTGGTGTAGATGGAGATTCGCTGGAGTAGGGAAGGACAGTCAATCTCACCGGTAAGCAACTAATGAATGAAGGTAATGTCAGCAAGGTCCCGCCGCTTCCACAGGGGCTGCAAGTTGATTAGCAAGAGGCAGTTTTCGTAGGGGGGAAGGTTTTGAAGGTCAGACCAGGGAAGGTCACGTAAAGCGAAGCGAAGGAATCTATGCTGGTTCTATTGATTCGATTGGATTGAAATGGTGACCACACTTGGCAAGCATATTCAAGCAGAGGCCTGACGAAGGTAACAAAGAGGGATTTAGCTACGTAGGGATCAAGGTACTCCTTGGACCATCGATTTACAAAGCCAAGCACGGAATTGGCTCTAAATTCTATCAGTTTATACACCCAGAGCAATACTTTAAAATCAACAATTGGGATTCATTCAACATTTGCTAAATCATAGTTCAGGAGCTACCTACTGATGAACTACAGCGAATCCTAAATGTGCGTATTAGGAAATGAAATAAGAACATATAGTATACTCGTATGTAGATTTCTTAAATTCGCAAAGTACTATTTATATGCATATCAAAACCCAATTTCGTAAAATCAGATATATATATTTTCAAAATATCGAAATGTTGTACTATTAAAACACAAGCCGTTCTTGTAGGGGAACGAGGATGCAAGAGACCTATTCATATTTGTACTAAATTCAATTCTAAGCAAACATAATACATAGAAATTTAATCTAATTTAACAAACGGTGTTTTGTCCTTACCTGTTTTGTATGTCTCTGCGAAAGCACGAAAACGTAAAGAAATTCTATGTCTAAAACAATTTACTTATTTCGCACCAAAATTAAAAACGTGTCCTTGACTATGGCTCAATAACTCAACGGAAGGCAAGGTGTAAATAGTCCGACGAGTGTATAAACATTTCATCGCGGGGCACATTTAGCCCCGAAATTAAATATTAAGGTGCGAAGAAGTGGCGAAGGAAAGTTTCTTTGAAAAAAAAATGGAAACCAATCTTGGCTCCGGGGCAAATCCCCGCGTTGCACAGCAAGCGGGGCGCTTCATCGACGAATCTAAATATAGCAAGCCACCGATTTGACACCTGAGCCGCACAGAGCACCGCCTTCTGTCACTCACCAGCGGCCAATCATACATCAGGCCATATTGAAAATGGGGCGTTCCTCAGCCATCCATCAAAAGCGGAAAGATGCGTGCAGCCGGAGCGGGGCGCACAATTTTCAACCGGCGGACGTCATTTCTGTGGCCGGCGAGCACCCGGACAGGCCCTCCTCGAACAGTGCGCAAGTCACAGAGTAGTCCGTCAGCCGGGGTTCGCCTAGCGACCGGCAAAAGCGCTTTGATCGCATTGGGGGCACTTTTTGCTTGGCCGGCCCCCGATTTGGTCACCGTTTTGCCGGAGCAGTGAGTAATGGGGCGAAGATTTTTCGTTTTTGCCGGCTTTTCGCCGCGATAAATGACGCCGGTATCGGTGTGCGCAGCGCATATTTTTTTTGCTTTTTTTTATTTATATTTATTTTTTTGCGATTACGCTGCCTCCGTCTCTAATCGGTTTTTGCCCTGCTCCCAGCGGCCGATCTGAGCCGCCCGATGCGGAATTTTAAACTGAAAATATTTTCTCGTTAAATTGACAATTGCATTGCGGCAATAAATTTATTGTCAGCGCTCCTTCCATCACGTGAGAGCCATGCGACTGGTGAACCGCTCGATGGCCGCCCGGGCCCGACCGTTGTATCGTGGCGGGCTTTTTGCAGAGCCGCCAGATCGATTCTACTGGTCGACGACTCCGGGCCGGGCTGTACGCTCCCCTGTAAAAAGCCGGCGAACAGCGGACCCGGGACAAAAAGCCTTTTGTCGGAAGACAGTCCTCTTTTGACTTCTTAAGTTTAAGTAACTGCGGCCAGCTTGTTGCCCCGGCCCTTTCTATTAAATGATGGAGCTACGAAGACCGCCTCGGAGCTATTTATTGCCCGGATGTGTGGTTCTTGCTCCTGTTTTTTTGCCAAAATCAAATCCCTGCTTGCTTGGATTAAGATGACTTTCTTTGTCCTAAGACCAAACCTAAGACAACGCGATTCCTATCGATCTTTCCTACTACCTTTCTACTATCTGGCAGTACAGTAATGAATTACATTGGTAATGATTATTTCTATCAATGCCATTAACAGCAATGAAATTTTAGAATAAATTTGTAATAAGGAAAACGCTCGATTTGGACAAAATAGCGTAGGGACTTCCATTTGCCCCAAAGGGGAAGAATCTGAAAGAATTTTGTGGCGATTAGCTATACTTTTTGAAATATTCAATTTTTTTTTAATTCCAAACTGTTGCACTATAACTAATACCAATTTATTTAGCACTTTATTAATAATGGTAATTCTGTTTCGATTACTTCAGTATTAATTAATTACTGCAAGAGAAAGGAATTTATAAGACACCTTTAGTTTGTATTGATCAGGGTATCAAAATAAATAAAAGAGGGTACTTACCGACATTTTGAAGGACGTGGTACTTCTATGAGCCCAGAAGACCTTCAGTGTAGGGAGGTGGAGCGCACATTCTCCAAAGACCCACAGACCAATCCTTTTCAAGATTGGTGCAAGATCCATTTTTCCGGATTTCTTCGCATCTGTGAAATAGCCTCACCGAATTTGAACTCAATGGACATCAGGGTAGGCCAATAATTTAAGGAAACGTTTGGTACTCTGCTACCACGATTGTGGGATATTTTACAAAATAAACAGATGTTAAAACAGATTTCATTTATACAATGATTATAAAGAAATATTGTGCGGTGTATTCTTTTTATTAGAGATATATGGCCTTATTATTTCAAGCCTGGACCAATAAATTTGGAAAATATTCTTAATAAGTTTAATACTCGTCGATTCGATGAATCCTATAATACAATTTTGTTTTGTCTTTTATTAATCGAAACGGCGAGCGTTGGAAGTCTAAGATAAGATGAAAAATATAATTATTAATAAAATAATCAAGAACACATCAGGGGTATACAATCAAAGTTGGTAAAGTCCACAAAATTTTAAAAGTGAGATTTAAATTGCAACACATTTTTTTCCGTATCTATATTTACCCCGTAGAATAAATTTACAAATTCTAGTAATCTCGACTGTTATTTCAAATTGAAAATTGATTTTACAAACAAACCTAGCAAAGTCCAAGTGAGTTGAGTTTCAATTTGCGTAAAGTCCTTTTCAACCAATAGGAAGGCTCCATTGCTTCCATTTCACTGACGACTGAATCTAGCCCTGTCCAGAAAGTTGGTAACAAATATAGGAAAGTCCTAAACATTCAGTTACAAACTTAGTAAAGTTCAAAACTTGGTAACAAAACTGGGAAAGTCCATCTTATACTTAAGGTTTTACTCAAAAGTATTGAACTGAGCGTGATGAACAGTTGTATTTCCATAATGCATTACATTCTGCATATAAATAATGTTTAACATTAGAATAGTTACCTGTAATTATTAAAATAATCGTTTTTATCGTTTACTGAACATTTTGGCACTGTGGACTTTACCAACTTTGATTGTATACCCCTGACATATTTTACTTTCCATTTCTATCTCAATAAAAGTAAAAACAAAATATTGTCATTTATCTGTTGCAATGAAAATTTATAAACGTATGAAAATCACAATGTTGTGAAATTGATCATTTTTCTTATAATTCCAAATTTGTAATTGGGACATTTGAAAAGAAACTGTTGCAAAATCAAACTAGCAACTAAACTCGTAAGCAAAAGAAAAAAGGATTCACTTATACTTTATCCCTAAATTTCTTTCCATTTTCTCAAGTCCTTTAAAAATTGTTTTGCAGTTTTACTCGTTCGAATATCTCTCCCAAAACATGTGAAACTCATGACGATATATGGAAAAAGCTAAATTTGTTGATATAGTTCTCAAATGCAACCGAAGACTAGACTCTTGGATTTTGTAAGGGCATTCATTGGATATGTCTAAGGTTATTCTAAAAAAAAAACAACAACTTGATATTTGAATTGAATTTATATTTTATCACATTTTTTTTGAAATTTGCGAATATTACTCTCCTGAAATTGTCTACCCTTTTCATCAATTATTGCTAAAGATTCTTGCTATGAATATTAATCAAAAAGAAATGCACCTACAAGATCAGTTTGGCTTCTCCGACTAAGACACTCATTATTGTGCTGCCTACTTTATGACAACATAATACAATTTGAAAAAGATATTGTACATCTTAATTCTTAGTATCAGTTTCAGTTTGAATTTTAAAAATCTTGACTATCGCTAATCACTAAAGTGGGAAAATGATATAACTTTATAGGAAGAAAGAATATTTTCCACTATCGAAAAGTAAAACATAACAGATTTTCCGAGTTCTATTTTCGGTTCTATAATTTCATTCCGTTTGATGTTCTCTTAATAGTACCTATATAGTATAGTATAGTACCTATATATAATATATATTCAGGGTGTTGTGCTAAGGTCTTAACAGGGAGGGAATTTATACTACATGGTCTCCTGTTCGGAGATCCTTCTTTAAAATTTAAAAGAAAAGCGAAATCAAAGTCTAATAGAAAAGCCAGAAAAGTTTAAAATCCGATGAAAATATCAACAACTCACTCAAAATATCTTAAGACGTATAAATTTTCAGGACAAAAGTGAAAGATTCGAGTGTAAAGCGTTCACCTGTTTCATGATGCTGAACTATTCTAATACGAATAACTTTGTCGAATTCTAGTATGGTTTTTCTCCTAGAAAGCCCACAAGACAGCATAGGTTTTTGTCAAAATTAAATTCGATTTTCCCATATATGTACAATGTTGGTAAGACGAAGACTCAGAGGTATTATAAAAGACATATATTGGCCATTAAAATTGCCATTTTAAAAATTTGATGCGACATTTTTCGCTTGTTTACGGATTGGATCGTAAGAGGTATCCTTAGAAAGTTGAAAGCTGTGCTATCTCTAATAACTCGCTATCAACCAAAATTGTACGATATATCTCAAAGTACCTATACTATAAAGCGTTTTTTAGGTTCACCTTCTTCATAAAACAGAAAATTGTCGATTGTGATTTAAGAGGGAATTTTAAAGGGACTGGTCTCAGAACAAGCGTTGATCAGGAGACCATGTAGAATCAATTGACATAGCCCTGTGCAGATCTCAGAGCAACGTCGTGTATATTTGTGATTAATGAATATAACGTACAAAATGACCAATTATTTGTTTGTTTTCGCTTTTGATTATATAAAAATATTCTTTATCCATATAAAATTTTATTTTTGACTAAAATTATGACAGAATTACAATAAATTACTTTTTAAGCAATACCGCAATGAAGAAACCTGATATATGATCTAGGTCATGCTAGAGAGTAATTTTCTCATAATTGGCGGGTTATGTAGAAACAACCTGTAAGCTAAGTACGCTAACTTGGAACTGTTGCAAAATAATTACTTGATAGTACCTGCAGCAAGGAGTCTATTTGTGTGCAAGTAATAAAACAGTTTGTATACTCGTAAGTTGCACAACTATCGACTATATGCATAGTTACTTTTATACTATCTAGACAAAAGTTCCTCTGAGATTCAAAAGCTGTATATCTGCGATTTAGCAATGTATTTATATTTCGGTATCGCTTACAAGAAGACTAGACACAGACTAGCGTTTTGATATTCTCTAAACTTTAGCAATTGGGTGGTTGCGTTGTCCTTGACACGGATGCTGCACGCCTCTGTGTGCCCGAAGGGCGACTATTCGTTTTACCAGTGGAGTTCATCTGATGGTCGTCTCGCTCCTCGGGCTCCGGCCATCCCTGAACAAAAGCAGCTTTAATGTACGCGTTTATCTCAGATTGTGTATAAATTTATCCGAAGCACTCTGCTAAGCTGTCAGCTCGTTTGACTGACACTTTGACTCAAGATATAAACGCTTGTTTTCGTTGTGCGGGCGGGGGCCGGTACTCGAGGGGTACACATCGTACACCGTTTCCATCTTAGGGCCTTAAGCGGGCGCATTTTCTGAAACTGAATTTTCATCTCATTCGCCATCCTCCCGGTCGTCGAGCCATCTCCGTTCTCAGATCAACAAAAACCAATTTGTTGGATTTTTCTATTTTTATAGTTTTATATCCGTCGCAATTGAGGCTTGATAAAGTGAGCAGAAAACTAAAAAAATAAAAAATAAATAAAAAAGAAACTCGTACGTCTCAAGCGCGAAGTAAATTACAAATAAATTAAAAATTTAAATGAATCGCTCCCGTAGAGTGCGCGGGCTTTAGTTTGCGGCTTTTGCATTCGGTCGCACTACGGAAGGGCAACTGGATGGATTAAAATTTTTTCTATTATTTATTACCGACCGCACGCCTTTTTTTGTTTTTTTTTTTTTTTAATCCGATCTAATCTCTCTGGGGAGCTCCGCAGGTAGCTAGGCTCTAATTAAGTTGTCAGAAATGAACTCAATGTGACCGCCAAAACTCTTTTGTTTTTACTTATACCGCACTTTAAACGGTATTCGTATAAAAAGATTTTGCAAATTTGAATTTATACTTTCAAAATTCGTTAAATAGCAAGCTAAAAATGGTTGCATATTAAGAAAGTCGTTTGAAATTTAAGTTGGCGTACTTTAAGATTTCAGAATTTCAATTTATTAAGGTAATTTTTTCTATTTAATGCTCGTAATTAGGATGCATTCGAGTACTGCAGTTATTGATAAAATTTCTTATTAGTTTCTTGTAAATTAAATACCCAGCTTCAGATTCGCCGATAGTGTCTAAGCGCCTGAGTAGAATCTTTGCAGTTGCCTAGATGGTCCTCCTCCCCACGACTATGAATTATTAAATGCAGTAAGATAATAATATAAATATTGATTTTATTTAAAAAGCAAAATAATACAATAAATTTCAAACTGCTTTTAAAAGTTATTGGAAGCAAAAATCCAACTCAAGGGAAGGTTATTTGATTTTATAAGAATTTGAAAAGACAAAGTCAATTAATTGAGTAAATAATTGCAAATATTAAAAAAAATAGAAACCCAACTATATTCAAACGGCTACGGTTTCAATTTTTGAATTATTAACTTCATTCTAATGCCTCTTTAAAAACTTTTTTACAAGAGCTATTTAACTTAAACATCAGTAATAAAAAATGTAAATGTAATAACTACTGGCTAGAACCAGAAACTAGTCTGAACTCTACGGATCGATATGATCTCATATAAATAATATCAGGTCGTCAAGGATGAAATTTGTAGAAAAAAAAGGTAAAGTTAATCGATAACTTACAAATATAAGAAATTACTTTAATCATTAAAGTTTGCACCCATATTGTCTTTAGGCTTTTGCCATTTAAACAGGAGGTTGTTCAGACCAATGGTATACAAAAAGTGGGAGCTAGATGAAGAAGTTCCAATTCCAATTTGCCACTGTAATTTGTGCAGTGAGTGATCTAGCGTTATCATGCAATAAGATAGGAGTCGATTTGTTGACCAATCTAGGCTGATTTCTTTAAGTTTTTGTATCATTTAGTCCAGTTGGTTGCAGTATATTTCTGTTGTGATAAGCCAGGTTTCATGAAATCATAATGGATCGAACCTGCCCTAGATCATCAAACATTCACCATCATTTAAAATGGATCAGATTTGTGATGAGAAAGCAACATCAGCTTCCAAACGTTTTGTTTTTGTTTTTCATTCAGTTTGTTTGCTAACACCAAAGTTCAACAATAATTCATAGGCACTCTGAGATGGGTCGTCAGACTCAACAGTGACCTTTAGTTCGTTTTCCTTTGATTCTGGGCGACCGCTTGGTTCCTTTGTGAGATTAAAGTTTCCTGTACAAAATTTGACGAACCAATTTGATACTGTTTGCTGCATAGTGCGAATTTCCATGTTCAAAAAGTATAGGCGAGATATGAAACTTTATATTTTATATAATATTAAACCAATGTGAAATAATAAGTTGCTAAAGTTGGTAATATTATTAACTAATTTTTAATTAATTTAATTAACTAATATAATAATAAAAATTATAATTTTTGAAGGACTCTACATATTGAAATGACCCTTCTTTTGTTTGAAAGAACATTAAGAAGCACATTTTTCTGTAAAACGAACTTTCAAACAACATTTTTGCAAATTTAATTTTCAAAAAATGCTAAGTCGTTTTAGATTTACACATAAAATGATTGGGGTTTAATGGGTATTGAACAATTTTTGAAAATTCAGAATGTCGAATGACAAAATAAGGACCTTTTAATGTTAACTTCCTTTTAAATCGAATAAAAATAAGTTCATGGAAGGCACTGGTATATTACTAGTATCAAATTTTAAAATCTAAGTATTTAAAAGCAGCGAATATTTGAAAATTAAAAGGATTTTAAGTTTGAAAGGGTTTTTTTTTTGTAAATTGATATAACTACGGTATTTACTGCAGTAACATACTGATTAAACGTAATGACTGAAATTTAGAAAGCACTACGTAATTTTAATTCATAACTCTGTTGTAAAATTGTTAAAATTTATTTAAGAATCCTAAATTGGTTGTATCATTACGCAAATTTACATAGAATTTGGATATCCCGACAAATATTTGTTTACTATTTTTAAGATTCAATTTTCAACAAATCTTGGTGCTTTTACGGTGTAAGGAATTCTTTGTTAATATAGAAAACATGAAATCGCAGTGTGATATTGCCTATTTGAATTTATTGTAAAAAAATTCATCGATTTCCTGCATATTCGTAGATATGTTTTAAATGTGTCCATGGTCTGAAATCATCCCAGCCCACTACAGATTTGCGCTAACAAGGTAACAGATTTTTTGAAATTATTAATCCATTCCAATCCGCAAGCCGATGGCGATCGAAAGAGCAAAAAATCTGCACACTGCCATTCATTTCCGTTCAAATCCGAATAAATGTGCTCCTGAGGTGCATCTTGATTATGAAAATCGTTAGTCGCTCATTTTCTTGCAAGTATCCACCCGATCTGATCGCATTGGCTCACGTGGATCGATCCGTAGGACGTGTTAATTGACATCCAGCAAGGCCGGGGACCGGTGAATAAAATTCTAATGAGTGATAAATAATTTCCCATAAATCAGTGAATTTGTTTAATTCCCTCAAAGCGAGTTGATTAATATGCAAATTAATTTCTGCGGCCGCCAGAGATGCCCGCCGCGGCTGGTCCTGGCTGGTTTTTGAATCGGCCAGACGCTGTTGCTGGTTCCAGCACTGATCCGGAAAAATGTTTACGAAGCGATAAACAAGCCGCTGCAGCGTAAGATCCAGGGAATGATCAAAGACTGGACCCCAGACTCCGCTGGAGCTGGGCAGGGTCCGGGTTCAGAGGTGACCCACTGCTGTGCGCGGTGCTCTCATTGACAGGGCGAATGATTTAGCTGCGCACCGGTGAACCCCTGTTTTTCCCGGAAATTAGACAACTCGCACGTTAATTTGTATGAAGTTCACAGGAATCCCAGGAATCTGGGGTCCGGTCAGCGCTGACTGACGTGCGTGCGCGCCTCAACAAGTTTTGATAATGAAATTAATCGCACGTAGCCACCCATTAAAAATTTAAATGCCGAGCAACTTCGACTTTTCATCTCAGGGAGATGCGACTTCAGTGGACCCCAGTCAGAGGCTTTTAAGAAGTGTCTTGAGGCTTTGTCTTCCCGTGACGTAGCGCTTAATGCAGCTTTTATTATTGTATTATTTTTTTTTTTTCGCTTAACTTTTACGTCCGCTTTATGCATGCTATCAAATTTGATAGACATGGGATAGACGGGCAGTGCCGGTCTCAATAAAAAATTCATTTTCTCATAGCCTCTTAATGCCCCGACTGACCACTTGAATTTCTCAATAGAATTAATTTGATGGATACTGCCATTGCCTATCGGTGGATAACTGTTTATCTGATTTTATGATAATTATGATGGATTCGCAGCGTTATGGTAATTAAATGACCAAGATGACTGCTAAAAACTTAATTGATCAATATGTGTGCAAATTTTTTCATTTAATTGCCGTAAACGAATTGCTACAGATGAGATTTCGGATCAAGATCTAAAAGTTTTCGCTTTTTATGCCATTAAATGAGGCATAACGCTATTGTAGTTTTTCAATTATTAATTGATTATACGAACGAAAATATAAGGCTTTAAAGAGGATTAAGAAACATTTCCATTGGAGAAACTTGAAATGGTTAAATTATTTGAAAAGAGGCCAAAGGGATTTAAAGATCAATAACCCCAATAAGATTTTGGTTGTGAATAGATAACGAACATCTTTTAATTTCACACTATCACAATGATAAACGAAATGTAATTGTGATAAAAAATTCGAAAATATATCTTATGTAAAATTTATCCGAAAACTTTTGATTTGGCGCAATTATTTAGAGCAGTGATCTCCAAACTTTGTTGACCGTGTTCCCATTATGACAAAAAGCATCATAAATTGTACCCCTGATGATATTAGGTTACTATCCACGGTTAAGATCGGAGACATTGTTCTCTTTCTGAATTCCACAGAGTGGAGTTTACAACGTTCAATTACATCCGGTTTAAGGGAGCTTGATGGTTACAAAACGGCGAGCCTTAGCGCTAATTGGACTCGCTCTGAATGAGTAGTATCGCCACTTTAACCAACCAACCAACCCCCTAATTATATATACATGGTTCCAATATGTGCCAATCAATTCCTTACAGTGTTGTGATCAACATTCACGATGAGCAATTTTTTCGTAAAATCTCTCCTTCACTCCTTTTTTAACGGCTGAACTATTTTCGCGTGTGTAAGAAGGTAAGGTCATATAGAATGTAATAACGTCTGTAGGTCAGTAAGGACAACAAGTAAGGTTTTCATAAAAAGTACACATTATGAGCTTTTTAATAGTACTTCATATGTCTCGATCCATTGGCAAATGTGGCAGGTAGGAACGTTAAAATTTAAAATTGGTTAAACATGTACTTCTTTATCCTCCGTTCTTAATAATGTCCTTAATCAGTATGTGGTTAAAGGAAATGCACTAAAATATTTTTCAAATTAAGAAAAATAACCATGTCAATATCTTTAGTCCGTCAAAAGTTATTAACATTTTTGTGATTTCACTGGAATACTCAATTGGAAAAAAATTTCTGCCATTAAACTTAAGCGACAAATCTCGAGATTTCTTGCGTTTAAAAGCACAGACGGTCGTTTAAGTAACTAGATAATGTAGAGGGTGTTCAAAGTTACCTCCATTGAAAAAATAATTTCGGCTTGGGAGACAGTGAGGGGTAGATCGAACTTAGACAATAGAATTACAAGATCCTAAAGACGAAGAGCAAGAGGTTGTGCATTCGTCAAAATGGTCAATATAGTGGCCATATTTAAATACAGTCTGTTCAACAAGAAAGGAACCGCATATTTTTTCACTTACGTAGGAAATATTTATTTCTAATTTTTTTTTTATATTCAAGTATATTTTAAAGTACTGCGACGCAACCAATTAATAAATTTTGTAGTTCCCGCCACTACCGAGAATGGCCTGGCATCTTCTGGGAATGTTTTCGATGAGTTTTTCCGCATATTCAATCGACAGCGAACGCCATGTCTTCCGAATCCTTCTAGCGAATTGGCTCTTCTTTATGCCCCCATATATTCTCTATTGGATTAGCATCTGGGGATTGGGATAGCCAGTCCAACGTTGTTATGTTATTTTCTGTTTTCTAGATCCTGCACGGTTGACTCCAATGTTTGGGATCGTTAATGTGCGCACAATGTAATGTTATGTGCGACACTGGCATGAATTAGTATTGTCGTCGTAGCCCTTCCATGGTGCAATCACTCACAGAAGGAGAGAGAGAAATTTAACTTCTTTGATAAAGGGCAGGTCCTTTCTTATTATAAAAACGGGTGTTGACTATTATGTGCCGTTTTGTCCTCTTAATTTTTATATCTGTTAGTTATATTGATGTTATATAGATATAAAAATTATTTATGTTTTTCTCCAAAAATAAGGGTTTAAAAAATACTACAGAACAAATCTCCAACAATATACGTTTCTTATAACTTTATGGTACTTGATAAAGTTATAATAGTTGTATTATTAGGAAGTTTTAATACTGATTTCAGAATTTTTGGTTTAAATTTCTATAAAAAGAAATATTTCAGTGCAATTTTGTGCGTGCGAGACGACATTAAGTATTTTGGAGTAAAATGTTGCACCTCGGCGAACACGAACTTTACTTTAGAGACCTTTGATTTAGAGGGTTTATTGTTTATCATCGATTCTGATTCCATATTACCCTAACCGATTAAGCTGAAATTTTATGTAAGCTCTTCAGTCATATCTCAAAATAGCCACATATTTCCAGAAAAATTAATGATATTTTAATTTGTTTTGAATAGACATGGATTATAGGTATATAAATTTATTAATTTGAGTATGTAAGGAACTTAGTTTGCTGATTGAAATCAAACCAGCATATCTTCACACTGATCAGGAAATTGAATACGTTGGTCGCAAAAAGAAACAATTAAGAAAAAAATTCCCATCATTCCGACATGAAGTTCATAAATATTCGTCTGGTGAAAATAAAAGACATATTCATTTGATTACACGATATGAGAAATATCTGCAGTCATTTAATCATTGGCTGGCGAAACTGAGACCTCGGACCCCACGACGACGGAGTCCCAGCCGCGAAACGATCGCCGGTCCAGCGGAGGATCTGTAAGCCAGCTTTAAGAAAAACTATTCCCACCTGGACCCCACCGGGCGGCGTGTTATTGTCGTCCCATCCGGTGCACGTTCATTTATCATACTCGCACTTGCCCGGTCCGGCCAGCAGGAATTCATCACGGCCGGACCCCGTCGTCGAGCTGCCCAAATTCGCAGCATCATCTCCATGCGGGTAAAAAGTCGCAAGTGATAAACTTCAGCGGAGGCTCAATAAAAAGGCGAATTTATGGTGCATAAGTGTCAGTCGCGCACAAATTACAATTTTCGATGATTCGGATGCTGTTGGGGCCTTCAGCTCCTTTTGCGAGCGCCCCGCGCCGTCGCCGTTTTGCTCTTGTTGCATCCGTGAAATTTACAAAATGCAATTCCGTTGCCGCGGCCGGCTCTCCGAGAGGAGCCAGTCGTGAAGGCCTCGACCTAAAGCATGGCCGGGGAGGTGCTAGAAAATCCTGATGAACTGAACTTGTCTCCCGGCTGTCGTGATCCATAATTACCGCTGAAATTTGCGATCGCCAATTATTCCGTATACACGGGGAGGCGGCGCTGGGCCCTGGGCTCCGGACATTTTCAAAATTGCAAAAGTTTTGCTCAGGGCCCCATTGCCGTGCCGGCGATCTCAGATACAACCGAGATTTGGATTTGGATTTAGATTCGGACAGCCAAATGATGTTGGCCTGCAACAATAACCGGCGAGCACGGATAAGTGCCATTCATTAGACTTGCACAAGTTGTGCACTCTAATCCCGGCTGGCGGTGCCCCCATGGGCTCCAGTGGCACTTTGGGGCCCCAAAAGTCGGCCAGGCCAGCCTTCGGCGGTTACAAACAATTTTCATGTCGAGTGCGCCAGTTTACGACTGCTCAAACGCCTGGCCGCCGAGGTGTGCGGGGCCATCGTCGCGGCACTGCAACTTGTGGTGCAGTAAAAAGTTAGAAATTGCATTTATGCTGATTTGCATGGAAAGTGGCTTGGCCTGCATAAATTCGACTCCGTGCGGCGCTTGTTGAAAGAGTTGTAAAGCGCATTTGCATACAAAACTTGTTTCTTGCCCGGGACCGGCTATCGCTTTGAATTCGCTATTAAGGAAGTCATTTGGATACGGATTTTCCTAGCTTCTCAAAAATGAACATATCGCAGGAATCAACGACGTGATGGAGCGACGATCAAGTCACCTGCGCACCTATGAAGGGCTTCTACAAATCCAGGAGCTCTTTTTCACATATTGTCCTTATAATTTAATTTATATCCAACTAAATATGATTTTATTTATTAAAAAAAAAAATAAAAACAAAAAAATTGTATCATTTTCAAACTTTTAAAATTCACTTTGAAAGTTTTAAAGACAACTATAATCAAAATGTTCCGAAATTTCATCGGACTTAATTCATATCTCATATTTAAAATTTACGAAAATATACTCGTATACTTCGGAGCATAAGATAAATAAATACGTCCTTTAATTTCAAACATAGCGTTTAAAAAACTTACTAAAATCAACTTTTAACATTTTAAAATCTGATTAATCCCTCAAAACGACCGATGTTCTATTTTGTTGTACCTTTTGCGTTATACGACGATTTTTCGTGAAAGTGGGCACATAGGGATCAAAATTTGATTTAAAAAATATATATCCAAGGAAAGCTATGTTTAAACTCTAAGTATAAAAGTCATTGTAAATTCAGCAAAATACGTAAATGGAAATCTATTCAAAATAAAAAGAAATAATGTTAATTATGTAAAGACTTCCTTATAAATCTACTACAAAATTACTATAAAATAACAAAAAGAATTATAGCAACAACGGCAAGTCTAAATAATTTTATTATCAAAGCTGGATAATTTTATATGGTTAAAAAATTAAAATTACAAAAAGCAAAAAACATTTGAAACATTTTCAAAAATACAATTTGGTAGGTATCAGAAATACCTACATATATACAACAAAAAAGGGCCTCTGGAAGTTCAGTTGTTAGCGTGCTGGACTACTGTTCCAGAGGCTGTGGGCTCGAATCACACGAATAACCATGGTCGCTTGCGCTACGTGGTAACACAATGGGCCAAATTTTGCCTAAGTGTGACCATCTCCCCATAATCTAAACCTAAAAAACCTATACAACACAAAGGCTAATAAGTATCACAGTTTTTTAATATACTTACTACAATATATAACTTATGTACAGAATATGCCCGGATAAATAGCTCATATTGTATAATTTTATATGCTACAAATTACCACAAACCAAACATCCAATCGATATAATGGATCAGAAAACTGTAATATTACTCTACCGTGTGTCGCGTCATAATTTTTATTTTCAAGTAAAACTCTATGTCTATGATATTAGAATTTAATTTTAAACAATGCAAGTTAAAATCTAAATTACTGACTAGCATAAATTGGTTTTCAAACTATCAAAATTGCCAATTGACATCAGTCTTCAAGGTCCATACTAGAGACGTTTGTTTTACCTCAATGTAAATTTGTGCATACCACTCTTTGATTTTAAAACTGATATTGTAAAAGTACATAGAAGATTGTAATATCATAGACCTAAATAGAGAAATATTATATCTATCTTATATATACAATAAAACTTGTAAAATTAAACTAAAGTTTTCATTTGACTGCTAAAAAATCGAATATGCATTGATTTCATAAAATTTTAAAATGTAATTTTTCTGTGAATGATAAAATATAGGCAATACTGAATTCAAATTGTCGGGCTAAACCAACGAACACTTTTTATAGATAAGTTCATTTTAACGTAAAATGAAATATTGTTCTGATAAACATTGTCAGCTATCGCTAAAAATGTTTGCTTCAAACGCATGTTACTTTAAAATTAGGGTTTCATAAAAAAACATAAAGTAGGTTTCATAAATCCGTTGCTTTGACAAAAACAAAATAAAGCTAGAAATATATTTCAAAATAAAATAAATTGCGTCAACATTAGCATCATGAGTAACTCAATGAGTACTTGTGGATCCAAGAAGAGATATATGATTAAAAAAAAACAAAAAGGCGCAATTAGTACAAAATTGTGACTTTCGTTAGTTTGTTGTGCACCAAGATTACCCAAAGTTGGTAGAGGGTAGACGGTAATGAAATACTTCGCCCTCAAAATAGAAAATATTCCGCGCTTATCGCACAAATTACACAAGAGCGCTCACAGATCGCTGGAGCAAGGCATATTTGGTCTCGGCAACAAATTACCAGAGCACGTGCACCAGGACCAAATATGAGCAGCAAAAATTTATGAAATGCAAATTTAGCCGAAGAAATTTTTCAAACAATAAAGTTATAAATTTCCATGGTACATACAGCGAGCAGCCAGCTACCGTTTGGCATATCAACCAACGTCTCAAGGAGCCCGGCGGGCCCGCCGGACTGGTACGGCATTCAACGCGACTACGTACAATGACGATGCGGACACGGCGCATTATCTCGCCGCGGCAGGACAAACACTCGCCGACCTCGCGCATGTGCCCTCAAAATCTGTTACCGCCAATAGTACAAAATAAAGTGGGGCTCCTTGGGAGTCGTCGGCCGTTCGCGGCTCCAACGGCTGAACTAGCGTGGCCGGGGTATAAATTAAAGTTGACGTCTCGATTTGATTTTCCCCTATGACTCAATTGGCAACTGAACACGGTACTGAAACAGGTACCATAACTATGAATTACAACTAAAAATGCAAGTAGCCGTTAGGGAAATACGAGTCATAATTTCTAACTAACTATGCTTTTGAAACGATTTAGAAAAAGAGGCTACTTGTAACTTGGATAAGTACATTTGTATGTTTGATCATGTAGTACCCTGGAACGGCTGGGCTAATTTTCGTGAAACTTTTTGAATATAGCTTGGAATAGCGTGCCAGGTGAATAAAACATTAATTTTTTAAAAATAATATCGTCCGAATGTCGTTCATTTAGTTTTACACACGGTTGGAAGCGGACCACAGTGTTTAATACCACGCGCTGGAGTAAGTGAATTTGATCTTGAATATTTTCGGTAATCCTTACTGGTAGGCCCTAACTGAGCCTGAGTATTCAGGACTGAAGAAATTTCCCGGAACCTTTGAATTTGGTCGATCGCTCTCAATCGTTCAATCGCTCAATCGCCAAATATTGTAGTCGTGAACACAAAATGCTCTCCCGACCACTGCGACATTGTAAATGAAAAACTCACACTTTGGGTTTTTCAATTGGAGCCACCCTCGGCCCGCACTGTTTATAAATTCTTGAGATATGTGTTCGAATTTCAAAACATAATTCTGCCACCAGACACTTTATTTAATTAATTTAAGAGGGTATCGTAGAGTGTTAACAAGATAACTTTAACATTAGTTAAAGATATATTTTTTAACCCTTATCACTCCAACCGGCAGTATCACTGCCAACATTTTAAAGTTTTTAATCATTATTGTATTAAGTTTACTAAAAGCCAGCGTACATTATACCAGACATTATGCCTTTTCTTTTTGTACTCTACTCTTAATGTTTGTTTACTCAAAATTTTATGAATTTTTTACAAATAAAAATTCCTTTATTAAAATTTATTCAGCATGTTTTCTTAATTATTCCATAATATTCTTGGATTTAAAATTTGAATTAGGCCAAAACAAAACTATAATCATTTACAGCCAGCTAAGTTGTTTTACCAATTTCAGATATGAGTTTGATGATTATTTATTTTATAAAATACACAGGTATAAAAATAATGAAATCTACATATATCTACCTTTTTATAGTATACATGGTAGATTAATAATTATTTTCAAATTTGCATTTTCTTTCTTTTAAAATTAAAGCATAACTTGATCGGCTATTCTCGTAAAATACATGATAATCATTGTACAAAATTATCTTAATAAGTTTTTGATATACAAACAACTCAAGTATATGATAATTTCAGAATGAAAGAGTTTATTTTCTCAAAATTAGTGATTTCTGGGTCTGAAAGAATTTCTTATTTGTAGCATAGTCGAAATATGTTGTATATCTTTTCTCAAAATTGACAAAATTATTAATAAAGGTGCTAGTTCTTTTCATTTCCCTCGCAATTGCCATATTTTCTAAGCCATAATCTTCAAAAATCGTTTTCTTTATCGTCTTTTTTAGCTTAAATACTTTTTTGTGGGACATTTGAATTATACTAAATTAAAACTTAAATTATTGCAATTATCACTACATTTACTCTTAAATATCTTAAGTAAACAATTCGAAAAAAAATTGAAATTGGGTATGTTGTCCGCTCAAAAACATGAGTCATTTTATAGGAAAATACGTTGTTCGCCTATCCAAACTCAAAATACCTACTGTTACTATAAAAATACGTGGAAATAAATTGAACTAATTTAACAACATTCTTCTTCGGTGTTCCTGCCCTTCATAAAAACAAAAAATTCGTTTTGATACCTGCAACAACTATTAAATAATTAGCTATTAATTTTTCGAAAATACCGTGATTTTATTTCCGCTACTGTATTTTTTATGAGGTATAATTCTATCAATACTTTTTCAGTGGTATAGTCCAAATAGTCTTTGAATAAAATGATGCACGGACGAAGGGATATGGCGAAACTTGTTTTGCTATGGAACTCTAAAAATACATATCTAACCAAAGTGTGGGTTTTTTTTACAACAAATTATGAGTAGTATCTCTGACTAAGGGAATTGGAAAACTGACTCAAATATTTTTTGACTTAAGTTCGGAATAGGGTAAATGGGTCGATTCGAATAAAATGTTGCAGGATTGCAAAATTAAAAGTTGAATATTTCGGAAACTATACCCAACCGACAAAAAATTCTTTGAGATCTTTCCATTTTAGATCAAATGGAAGGCTCTTGCAAAATTTTATTCGAATCAAACCATTTCCCCTATTCCGAACTTGTTCCCATTTGTTTTTTCTATCTGAGCAATTTTCATGACTAAAAACCCAGTTCACCATTATATTTATCGAAGTAAATATGACATTCTTTCTCCAACACTTCATACGGTTAGTTGGAATACCACACCGATATTCAGACTACCCAGATACTTATATAACATGAAACATTTTATCAACTATTGGATCTACAATCTCTTTAGTGGGAACAGGAAGAATGACATTCAAAAGTAAGTCTTAGTTAGAAAAATATTTCGGCTTAGAGTTTCCCAGAAAGGTCTTGCTATTTTTGCTTTGTTTTAGTGCAACAGATTTTTATTTTTTATGCATCATATAATACAGAATAAGCCAAGGTGCAGCAAATCCAATTTGACCCGCGATAAAGAACATTAGCGTGAATTTCTCCATTGTATCGGGAAATGGTAAGGGCTGAAAAAAAGTATGTTTCAATTATCTTTCTGTTAGTAAATAACTCAACCAGAACTAACATTTCTCCATCCGCCCATTAGATGGGGATGAGCACCTTCTTCGACTGGAGTCATCGCGGCTCTCTTAGGGATATATTGCGTAATATATCTCACTAATCGTAGCATTTTTTAATTAAATAAAAAGCGTCTACAAGCCTTCTGAAAATTATGTTAATGACATATGTAGATAAGGTTTTCTTAGCCTGCTTAATGCAGTCGTTTCTTTTCTTTCAAATAAGCTAAAGCGGTTTTATTGAGAAAAGTAATAATTAAAGAAAGCGATGCTGCGGCGGCTGTGTCTAATTCAGTGTAAATTTTGTTTCTTGTTTTATTTCGTGTTCTTGATTAGGTGTAATCTGAGCCGGGTCCGTCAACCCTGGCAGATGAGAGCAGGTGAACAGGTGAACATTATCACTCCATTAATTTCTGATAGAACGGTATTCATTTCAAATCGTTCGGGATCTGTAAATTGTATTTACAAAACAAGACATTTTCGAGATGAGGACGGTGCCAAAGAGCAACAACAAGACAATGCCTGTCCGGCGATAAGCATCTGATAAATCCGATACAAATCAAATCCATTTTCGGCCCACTTGAGCCAGGGGCCAGTCTTCTAATGGGTGTTCTAGCGAGTTGGGCTGGTCCATTGAAACCGCATATTTACACGCCATTGCCACGAAACAAAAGGGCCCAAAAGAAGCAGAACCGGGCCGGGAAGATCTTGAGATTCTTAACTAGAGATGACCGCGACTGGCGTGACGACTTGACCTTATCTCTTCAAAATCGCATCACCGGGGGTTCGACTTATGCATCAGTCCCAGCATGGGGCCGGTATCCCGCATCGACGAGATACGCCGCACCGTCGCACAGTCGGCCACATATCGGCGCGGTCCGTCTCTCGGATGATGATGGCCTTCTTACGGAAATTCCTTAACGAAATATTTAAAGGAATTTTTTCCTGTACCATTTCCCAGAGTGAACAAAAACAGAAAACAGTCAGAACATAAAAAGGGAGCCGAGGCAGCATCGGCGACACGATCTCTGAGATCCGAATCCGATCCGCAGCGCCGCACCGGTCGACTGTACACGGTCGCGGGAAATGGATTAGCGAATTAGGATTTTAAAATGGTCACGGCTGTCAGTTAGAAAGTTTTGGTACTCTTGCCCAGCATCCAGCCGCGATGTCTCGGGGATTGATGGCTCGCACTTTGAAAGAGAATTTCACCGCTGCGGTCTCTTGCCGTGCGCGTCACGTTCACTTTCTGCTGGGACTGCGCACATGCCCGCCTTGACATTTATTGGCTTTTAAGGAGGATCGTTTAATTTTTGTTTTTTTTTGTTTTTTTGTGATTTTAACGCCAAATCTTAATTTATCGCCCAGCTTTGATTTATTGCTGCCATCGCAGAAGTCTTGATATATCACAGATTTGATTTACCGCACTTTGATGGACTTTGCGCAGCTTTAGCGCATAGTGTGCATAGTGTGCATCGTGAATCAAACGAGTCCAGGTTTTAGTCGAGCAGAAAGAGCGACTAAACATTTAAATTATATTCATAATAATTACATAAAAATATCTTGAAGTAAATTCCTTCACATAAGCGTTATTTATTAGAGTTTAAGAGATAATTAATAGATAATAAATCGATATGAAGACAGCAATTTATGAATGCCAAATTAAATAACTATGTTTTTAAAGTAGCTCCTACATAATAAGCAAGAAAATATTTAAGTATGCGAAGCATTCACTGATATTATCGTGAATTGAAATTTCTTACGAAATTACCGACACTTTCCTAGGTAAAAAAATTTAACGAAAATCTTTTAAGTATTAGACTTAGCAGAGCATTGCAAAGCGATGGAAAATAGACGAAAATATTTCAAATATTGGACTTAGCTGCAAAAGAGACAGCAATGTGATGGAAATAACATTTTTGCAGAATTTTCCATCACTTATACTTCACACTTGGTTTTGCATACTAAAGTATACAGAGACTGTACGATAGTGCCGCTTGTGGTAAGGGTACCAAACCGAGTCAACGCTAAGAGGCCGGCTGGTGTCGGTGGGACAAGTTGAATCGCTTATTTAACACTATTTCTACCACGATTTTGTGTATACCTATTTCGACCAAAAGGTGTCTTTTGACACCTTTGCGTTTAGATGCAAATAATTATGGAAATAATTATTAAAACATGTTCTCCTTTTTTTTTATCTTCCTCTTCTTCTTCAGTGTCGGACGAGTAATTTTCATATTTGCTATCGATTTCATAGTCACTTTCAAAAAATTCATCTAGCTCATCTTCTCTTTCAGATTGTGAGACTTCATCAATCTCAGAGCATTCATCACTTATATTATTTATTTCTTGCAATACCTCCTTGATTCTTGAAATTCTGGACATCCTTAGAATTAGATACAAATTAGAATAAATAAACTAAAAAATAATAATACAAACCTGAAATGGCAATTTCAACAAATTTTACACGACTATATATTTGAAATGAAGCCACTGCGAAGTAAACACCAGTACTAAAAACTGCGTTGTACAATTGATTTTAGAACTAATCACTTATGATCACACAATGATCTCCAGTAAAATGTAACATTGCAAACAACAACCGAATATAAAAATTATACCGGGGAATTCAGTGTTGCGGGTCTAGATTTTCAAATTGCTGGAATTTTTAACCGAAAATTTCTGGCATTTTCTAAAACTTGCTGAGAAGATCATATACATAGCACAGAAATTCCATGGCTTGGTATAATAATACGAAGAGGAAAAAACCAAGAACAAATTACAGTTCAGTCCATCACTGTTGCCAAATTTATGTCATGTGTAGTTTCTTTATATTTTTTTTATTTCTTGCTGTGAGAAAAATCGTAAAGGTGTCAAAAGACACCTCATGGTAGAAATAGGTATATCATGTCTGTTTATACTGATCCAGGATGACCTGGAGGAAAATGATAACGCTAAATAAATTTAACAATTATTATACGAAAAGTCAAAACATTAACTTAGAAAAAATTATTAAACTTTGAAATTAATTTCAAGTTAAAATTTTAAAAGGTGTCTTTTGACACCTTTGGTAGAAATAGTGTTAAGCAGACGACTCCTCAAAATTGTTAAAGAGTCTCCATATTGTGCCAGCCAGCCACTCATTTGGTAGGTAAAACTTTAACAATATTTTCCTTTCATTAGTTTACTAGCCCTTTAAAATGTACAATTATATTTTTAATCGGGTTTAAAACTCCATTTGTATCGTAGATATGCAAAAATTCGTATAAGAAATACTGGAAGTAAGAATAGGTACTATTTAAAATATAAAGAAGGACTCAAAAATGTAGGGGATAAATTGAAAAGGTGAATGCAAAATTAGTTCAATAAAATTAACTTTTTTGTGATTATAAGTTAAGAAGTTAAATTCTAAGACCTCTAATAAAATTAGTCTGATTAACCCTTAGCTAGTATCGATATTTTAAATTACATTGTTAGTATCGAAGGTCCAAAAGGACGAAGGACGAAGGACGAATGAAGGTAAACGTCTTTTGATTTTTTTTATATAAAAATCAACTTTTATTAATTTTATAATAAATATGTGTATCATTTATTATTATACAACCTTTGACTTAAGATAACAATAAATGTTTGCAGTGGAGTCCCATTTGAAACCCACGATAGCAATTAAGGGTTAAATTATCCTTTTTTAGGGAGAATTAAGGATTTTCAAGTGATATTTTATGATTCAGTTATATGAATATAACTAAATACGTTAA
Organism: Philonicus albiceps; assembly: GCA_963969385.1. Lineage (NCBI taxonomy): Eukaryota > Metazoa > Arthropoda > Insecta > Diptera > Asilidae > Philonicus > Philonicus albiceps. The sequence continues at coordinate 11,199,950 of OZ017776.1, read as the reverse complement.
ATAAGGAAAGTAAACCGACACGTATTTAGGAGTTTAGTGACTAAAAAAAACATTCTTATTTAATATGGTATATAAATCAATCCTTTTGGTTAACACGTTCAACCCGGCGTGGACCACCGGTGGTTCACAGATATCTCATTCATTTTGGGGGTAAACCATCGGTTGTTTACATATATATGATAATGTAAACAAGCATCGCCAGAAGAATAAACAATTTATTATAGCGTGCCCGCCGATTATAGAGACTTCGAAAAAGTGCGCCGAGTTGAACGTGTTAAATATGACAGGATTCGACCACTTTTTTACGCGTTTCACAATGCAGGTCTGAAATACCAAAAAGCTAGTCAAAATATTAAGACATTGTTCATTGTACAGGGAGTTTTTGAGATCATTGATAACGATTTTGATTTCAAAATGTATACCATAAATGGTTGCCAAAACACATATCGCTATATACCAGTTTTGTGCAAATTGAACAACGTTTTCAAGTTTTTGATAGTTCAGACCACTGTGTACTGCGGTTCATATTACCTGGAAAAGTAGCTGTGTTTTGTGAATCTCATTAGGTTTTAGTATCTAGTTTATCGTGATATAAAATTTTTTTTCAGAATTGTGTATTACACAATTTGTAATAATAATAAGATACCAAAATTCGCAAATATCTGTAAACTATTAGAAATTGAATTGTAGGCTATATTTAAAAAAGCGTCAATTCAAACATAGAAATGGTAAGCACCTTAGAGACTGCTAAGGAGAGCTCGACCCACTTCGTGTGATGGTATCAAGTGATGACGCAGCACTCAATCGCTAAAACCTGATGCCTGATAACGTCACGAGTTAATGGATTAATTTCAGGTTAAAGGTGCTAAACGTCACGAATGTTCACGTAATGTTGATTGATTGTGGCACGGTGCTCGCCCGGTGCGCTTTCAAATTCAATTGTTACTGTTCCCGCCAATTTGAGCGGTTCGCATTTAAATACGTTTGTATAAAGTGCGTTTCGTATCTCTACTCTAGGAAAATAAACAAATTGTGGGGACGTTTATGCAAAAATAATTGCGTAAAATCACTTAACGCTCTGAGATACACACGCTCGTGGGAACCCCCCCACGTTAGTTTACGTGCAGCTGGGGAGCAGTGTCTCCACCGTCAGCAGTTTCTTAATATTCAAATGAGGCGAACGCACTGAGGTGCACCGCCATCCATTAGGCGATATCACTCGCAGCAAATAAATCAAGTGGCTGCGAGCAGAGTTATGATCGCCGATAAATTCCAATAAATGTTTCCATTACAATACGTGGCGGTTGTAGAGGGAGGGAAGGTATCGTTCGGGTTGATCTTCACACTCCCAAGATGCAAGTCGAGGAGCATTTGACTGAGATAGTCCGAGCGTCTGGAAAAAACGGATTTAAATCAAAAACTCGTATAACTTGTCACAAGATAAACTCCCAGGCCGGGGCTGGGCCCCGCTAGCCAGAGGAGCGCGATCTGGTCGAGTTCCCATTGAGGGAACCAAAGAGGTTCTGCCTCGCCACGAGACAGATGATCTGAGGTGAGATGTAACCAGGCTGATAACCATCCCGGCTCAACCAGACAATTATGATGGAAAACATGAGTCGACCAGCTTCGTGAGCCAGGGCGACCGAGGAGCAACAAAAAACCGCCGAGCCACCTTGTTGGGCTCAGGTGAAATTAATTTTAATAAAACGTTTAGCCATGACTCGGAGGTGCGCATAAATCAAATCGCGTACAACTGATATTGCTACCAGGCCGTCCACCGCATCAAATGCTTCAGGTTTATGAGTTTTCAGCCACTATCACATAGTGGCGGAGGAGGGGCTGGGATGGTCTATTGCCATTCGAGCTGGATGCTGGGGCTCCAGTGCTCCGGGAGCGCTCCTCGGGCCCCTGAATGTTGTGTCGATGTGGGCACGATGACGACTCCACTGGCCGGGCTCGGGTTGTGGCGACATTTGATTATGCCACTTCTGCACCATTTGGAAACAATTCTGCGGTTATCAAGGGCAAATGCGCTGCTCTCAACCACCTTCCTCCGGGAACATTCTAATTCCAGGCAGGTTCTCCAGATTCTCCCGGTTTAAATGCCTTATGGACTTTATCCAGACAATTAATGGGTGTGAGTCTGGTTGCATCCTCCTCCGGAGCTCATGAAAGAAAATGATGCGTGGGGTCTAGGGCGAGTGCAGCTTCTCTCTTTTCTAAGTAAACATTTCATACTTTTAATGGTAAATTGAGGTCAGAGGGTCAGTTTGTTAGAAGATTTATTTTGTGATTATCCTCCACATAAGTTTAATTTTTATGCATAGGTATCTCTAGATAGACAAAGTGTTTAAAAAGCCATGATACGAACGAAGGGCATAAAGCATGTAGCATTAACCCATTGCGCTCTATGAACCCATAATGGGTTCCCAAACAGCCATTCGATTTGGGCTATGAACGGAGATGTGGGTTCTCACACAGCCATTCAATTTGAGCCAATTTAACCCATAATGAGTTCATAACGCTCAAAGGGTTAAGACCTTTTCTGTCACAATCAACATATTTTGCAATGGAATTACAGTCAACACAGCATTCGCTCTATCGTAAAAACCAGGCAGCCCTGTGTGTAATTCGTCGTAAAATGTAGTCAGTCCACAGCACACGTTTAACTTCACATAACTCAGCGCTCAAAGGTTTAAACATTCTATTGTTAAGTCAATAGTCATTTTAATAATATTATATAACATATGCTTGCTTTTCAATTCTACACCCATTATCGATTTCACTTGTGAAAAATTCAGTGAACGGTGGTGAAATTCAAATATGCAATAACAATTTTTAAAAAAGGTGATACATTCGAATTGGCGGTAAAAAGTTTACGTTTCTCCCCCTAAGAATTTTACGTAATTAATAAACGTTCCTTTTCTTTAAATTGAATCAACAACACAGAATAATTGAAGTTTTATTATTTTACTTTCCTTAGAATCGTCTGTAGCACTTACCTCTAGTTTAGATGTAGTCGATATTCATTATATCTAAAAGACAGGGGTACAAATAAAGACAATTTATTAAATTGGGAGATCTAGTTACAACTGCATCGAAAAACAAAATTTCTGAGAATGAAATTATATAAAATCATAGGTAGCTATTTCATTAACTAGACTAAAAAGTGAAGAAAATTCAACTAAGTTAAGATGAATAAACGGTGTGGAGGTGTGTAAAACTGACATCAAAACATTGTCTCCACTAGTGATAACGATACAAAAGGAGTTAAATACTTCTTCAATCTTAGGACGATCATATCTAGTGTTGAAATGAAGTCATCAGTTAGAGATAAGGAAGAAGTCAGCCGATGAACGGTGGAGATTTGAAAGATTTTGTTTTTTGGATTGCGACAAAAATAAGGTTCAAGATACCTAATCTAAGTTTTATATATATCTGATGTTAAAATTTTATATTTACCTTATTAATATTTTAATAATTTTTTCATATTGGAGACATTTTGGAGTCAATTTTACAGCAGAAATTTCAATAAATAACTGTAGGCTTTTGTATCCATCGTATCTTTACTAAATTTATTATCAGTACGAATATTTTCGTAGTTTTTGTACAAGTAAATATTAAGATAGAGGAGTTTCTTTAAATCACTTGTTTTTTCTCCAAATCTATAATTTTGCTTGAAAATTTGTGGTGATCTGAATTTGAAATTTATAAGAGGTATAATACAGGCAACGTAACGTTTGTTTACTTATAGAAAGAGTACCAAACACTCTCCTGTGATAATAACTTTTAACTGGTCAATTTATATTTATGAGAGGATTTCATCTAAAGGGAAAGTTTTAAGGATGAAATGTATGCGAAATAAAGTTAAACTAATGCAACTTAATGACGGCAGCCAAAAGTAACGAAATTCACTTTCTCGCTGTGGTGGAAGGTGTAGGGCTCCCTAAAAAGGGTTATTAACTAACCGAAAGATATTGGCTAGTAAGGTGTTGCTTGGTAACTACATATAATAATTTCGGGATTATCTTCATGCCCATCACGGCAGCTAGTGAGTAGCTCATTTGCATAGATTCAGCGCACCGATCGGAAGCGCGCGAATCAATCATTTGCGCGAATTGAGATGCTACACCTGTTGCACGCATCGGCCGTGCGGTTCAGCTGCAAAGGTGCCGCCGGCTCTGGCGACCTTTAGCACTGCACGCAGCCAACGAGATAAAACGAGATGAATCGATTAAGGCCCGCTGCCGTCCAGCTGATTGCCGGAGCGCGGCCAATAAATCACTTCGTGTCAATGGCAGGGGGTCCGGAGACACGGCGCGTTTCGTCTGTTTTTTTTGTTTTTTTTTTTTTTTTAATTTTTTATTATTTCTCAATTTCCCGTAAATTTTTTATATGTGCGCCAAAAATTTTTGCCGAGGCGCACTGTTTTCACGCAAAGGCCCAAAACTCGCCAGGGACCTTGTTTTTTTGTCCTCAGAATTTCTCCCGTTTTTCGCCTCTAATTTATCTTTCGTCGTCTTAATACTTTTGTTTTTACCAGTGCACATCGTTTTTCTTAAAATTTCCCCCGGGTTCATGTTAAACGCAGTTACCAGGCATGTCGTAAATGTTAAATTGCCCATCGTGGCCGATGTCAAAGGTAGAGGCGTCCGCGGTATCTTGGTATCTTGTAAAATCGTAAACGTTCGTAAATGTTCACCTGTCTGAGCTACGGGTTCACTGCCACTCGGTGTGCTGTCATCTTTTGACCTCAAAAAGGCAAAAAGAATTATATTCTTGGGAAGCTAACTGTTTTCTTAATGGGCACTCGAAGAAAGTGAGGTCAGGCACTTTGTGAAATGGCCAATTGGCCTATTCATTAGCGATGCTATCCAACGTTATTGAACTTTTTTAGTTCTTTTCTGCGCGTGCCTTGAAAAATTCGGAGAATTTAGAAACTCTTTAGACTTAGAAGAACATAAGTTCAGCTTAAAATGCTTAGTATAATTGCACCAATAAATTTAAAATCCAATTCATTCAAACCAAGTACTGATCTGCATAAGATAGTCGTATTTGTTAAAAAGCACACATCTTATGAGATTGATCTGCTTTAGCATAGTTTAGCCTAGATAAAAGATCCAAGACTTTCTAAGCATGACTGACATTGAATTTTCCTGGGTCGAAAATTTAGTTTAGAATGCACATAGATCGAAATGAAATTAAACTTTTCAACTTTAGATCTTCGATACAGTTTTGAGGGACCTCAATAAAGTTTATAAATATCGATTAGCTCCGGAACCTTAAACGATACTCAAATTAAAATTAGTACGCTACTAGTGACCTTAATTCACTATTTGTCTTATGAGATAATTCGTTTATAAAATTAAATGTTTTATTCATAATCATCAAGATAGAAATTTGAAGCCATTAGATTTTAAAAATATTCTAAAAATAAATTAAGTATGATTTATAGTGCACTGCACAGGTGTGCTAATTTAAAATCTCCTTTTAAATTTTGAATTATTGGTTTTGCAGTTTTGTACTTTAGAAAACGCCCATATTATAATCCACCCTACTGCGGATATTTTAACATATGAACGACATGTGTTTAATTTTATATTGTATTTGATTTTACTAACTTTTGTTCCACTAGTTATAATTTTAAACAAATATATTTTTCATTTTATTAGCGAAAGAGTTTTATCTTAATTATTTTATTATATCAAACATTTCATAGTATAAAAAGTCAGATTTAGTTAATTAAAAAATTTTCTAAATATCTTATAGAATCTATATATGTAAGTATGAGTACATCATATGTAAAATTGTACGTTGAAAACGAATCTGCCAATAAAAAAATATATAGACCTTCAAATTATCCTCTAAAAATTCGACTTCTAAAATAAAATCAACAAAACCTAGCATACGTTTCTGTTTCATTTATTTATTTATTTATCGCTTATTACAAGCTACAATAAATTTAAAACTAATTAACAAAAAGACTAAAATTAAAGTAAAAAAATAATAAATTGAAATTAGAGAGCGGGAATGATAATGGCACATGATAAGATAGAAAAGGAAAAATAAAACAGGCAACTTAGGAGGAATTAAGGACATTTCTGAGAGAAGATTTACTCAGGTGAAAGTCAAAAAAGGGGTGGGAGTGGGCTTTCCGAAGCATACGGGTGAAAGGCTCAGAAAGTCCATAGTTGGTATGGTGATAAGCAGGGCGAAAGAGAGTTGCCGAACGGAGGTTACGAGGATTGATGTAAATGGAGATCCGCTGGAGTAGGGAAGGACAGTCAATCTCACCGGTAAGCAGCTGATGAATGAAGGTAATATCGGCAAGATCCCGTCGCTTCTACAGGGGCTGCAAGTTGATCAGTAAGAGACGGTTTTCGTAGGGGGAAAGGTTTTGAAGGTCAGACCAGGGAAGGTCACGTAAAGCGAAGCGAAGGAATCTACGCTGGACAGCCTCAATCCTATTGATTCGATTGGATTGAAATGGTGACCACATGATATGTGTAGAAAAGAAGGCTTCAAAAGGTTAGAGAAGTTTGAAAATTACCTCTAAATTTGTAGGAGCGAATTCCTGAAGCTCAAATAGACCAAGAAGATTATAAATTAAATTTTAAATACGTTTCTAATTTGTGTTTTATGCGAGAATAGTGGTCTAGATTGTTTTAAAATCAAACTGAATCATTGTGAAAATTCGTTTCTATACATCGAAAAGTACATTTTATACCCCATGCCATTAGAAAAATTAGACAGTAGTAATTAATTAATCATAAAATAATCAGATATACCTCGAAAGTAAACCGGGATTAGTGAATATGAATGAATGAAAGAGATTTGTGTTCTTACACATATGGCAAAAGGAAGTTTAGAGAAGTTCTGTAAATTGGTAGACTCATGATTCCTTCAAAATAGCTCCTAGAGTAAGGCTTTATTCGTTGTCTTACTGGGAAAAGACATATTCATAAGTACGATTAGGAATAACTAATATCGATATTAAATTTTTGGTTTTTAAAGAAAAATAAAAGGATAGTAGTGTTAGGTATTAACTTTATTCCGCTGAGTCGTTATCAACCGCAATAAATTGCTTATCGCGAACTATCTAAACTATCCCCGGAACTTGTCTGAAGAGCTCGAGTTATGCTCGCGAGAAGTATGACCGTGTTCGGATCGTAAATATGATGAGTGTCCATGACAAGCAGTTACAAGCGGGTCTCCGAGAGGTCACGTCATAATGTCCAGGGAAACATGTCATCTCGGGGGTCGTATCTGTGACTCGGATCGTTGGGTATTAATTCCGCTGCTCTAGCGCGAGTTGCTGCGATGATAAGCAGAAAGGTTCACAGAGATTTGCGTCCCGTTGACACCTAGCGCGGCCGGGTCCACGAAGGCGACGTGCTACGCGATAATCGCAGCCTCCCATGGACCGACCAATGGCCACCTAGGCCCAGTGCCCAGCGCGAAGCCCGGCCTGAGTAATTGCGGACATTGAGCGCGACTGTGTTGGCGCACTGGCGTCTTGTAGGCACTGGCCCGTTTTGTCCGCGACCAATTAATACACGGACACGGGAGATAATTCACAAAATTATCCGCAGTCGGTTCGAGCTCCTTCCTTTATTCCGCTTCTTCTGGAAATTTCACAATTTTTGCAATTTCCACGGACGTCTGCCGTACGATAGGTTCGGTTCCCTGTCCCGCTCAGATAAAATTTCACATTGTGGGCAGCCCGACCGTCGTACGTGGGGGGCACCTCCGCATAGGGGCTGCACTGGCCATATGCATGGTCCGGTCGTGGCGGATTACTCACAATTACTCGCTTATTTATCGAATGACAGCTGAATATTAATATGTCATGCAATTAAACGTGAACGTGCAATTACAGATAAAATTTTTGATTGCGGAGCGCTATCAAATTTCTGGCTCTGGTTGTCATCCGTGCTGTCGTGCTGGGCCCCGCGCTTAGGGACCATTCACCAGGAAGAGGAAAAGTTTAGGGGACCCCGAACCGGACCCGATATGATGAAAAGCATGGGGCGCTGCTTAGTCACGTTCTGCACTGGGAAACGTTGGATTTTACAAACGCAAATTTTAATGACGGAAGTGATTGCTTTCAACAGAAATTTTCAGTAATTTAGTAAACCCTGAATGAAATATTTTGGATGAAAACATATTGATGCAACTGATTTGCTCTTTTAGAAGTAAGAAATGCATCCAGCATTAACCCCTTGCGCAAACAAATGTCCTTTCTTTTCAGAAAATAGTTTCAGTAGTAGGTTACTAGCAGAAAGAGATTTGAAAAGGTATAGGTACAATTTTTAGAACAGAAAGGTCTCTATCTCTGAAACTTTAAACGAATTTTTTAAAAACCTCTCTTATAAGCTTTATGGGGAATAAGGGAGTTGATTGGCTAGTCTGGTAAGTGAATTAGATTTATTGCACGATATATTTTCCCAGCATGATGGCAATTTATAAAACCTATTTTTGAAGAAAATCTTTGGATGCAGAAAACTACAGCAGTACTACTGTAAACGTAAATGTTTTCATCATTTTTGAATTTTTTTCTCATCAAATAATTTTATATAAAGAAAGGAATAGGTGAAAATCTGATGGTTAAGGTCGGGGAAGTATGGTCGATGCGAAAGAATTTCTCATCCTAGCTCTGAGATTTTCTGGCGAGTCGACAAAGCAGCATGTGGCATAGCATTATCGTGATGCAGTATGATTTTCTTCTTATTGAATATTATCAGCCTTTTTTCTTGGAGTACTTTATTAACTCGTCCATTTGTTGACTGTATTTCTCCGAATTTAACTTTTTATTGGGTTCCAAAAGCTCATAATGGATTGGACCTTGCATATCCCACCATATGCACAGTATTCTCTTTTTTACGGCTCAAGCTCGGTGTAGAGGTGAAGAAGGCATGTTTTCCTTACGATATTTTCATATGTAATCCATTTTTCATTATTTGATCTATTATGGTCTTAAAAATATCGTCATCAACCACAAATGGCTACCCAGAGCGTGGCTTATCACTAAGACCGAATTTTTCGAACCTTCTCCACGTTCTGTCCGCAACAACATCTTCACCATAAACTTTTAACAAATTTCGACACGCTGACAATGACATGAGATATCTTTGTTTAGTTAATTTCGAAGGGGACATAATAAACGCAATTATAAAGATATACAGCCACATATAACTCAAACAAACATATCCAAATATATTCAAACTTGAAACGAAATTATCGGACAAAACTTTCCGGTAGACCTAATATATTCACCGTTGAAGTTTTGAAGAACATTTATTTTTATTTTTGACACTCTAAGTCTTCGCTTTTTAAAAAGAGGTTATCATTTAGATTATCTTAATTTAAGATTAATTACCAGTAACAAAAATCCTTCGTTTGAAATCGGTTTGCAGTTAAATATTTCAAATTTATAAAACATAATTAGATTTCAAAAAATTCATAAAAATTAAAAATAAATTAACTTTCGAGCTCGAAAAATACTAGATAACTCTAATCATCAAGGCTTAGTAAGCCGGTTAGTTAATCTTCACAACAAATAATGTGGCCACATGAACAATACTTGAAAATAATTTTTTTGTTGCATTTCTCACAAAACTTCTGACACGATTTTTAGTTTAAAAGTGTACTAGAAAAACTTCTTTCGTATGGCTCGCATAAAATAAAAAGAGTGCTGTAATTTAAAGTAGATTTATTTAAAAAAATTTATTATTTAGGGCCTTATCATTGAAAACGTTCCAATCGAATCGAAAGGAGCTTAATTTTTTCACACATAACATCAAAATAATACGATTGGACTTTTATAATCGAATTCTTTTAGGACTTTAAACGAAAGAATTAATTGAAGTCAAAGGCTACTAAAATGAATTTATGAAAATTTTAGGAACTTTGTTAAGGAATTTTTATCCAAAATAGGTTTTTATAAACTCCTTTCGATTAAATTGGATCGTTTTCAATGATAAAGCCTTTAGTCTACAAACGAAGGATTTTAGAAAAAAAACATTTTTTTTCTAGCAAAATTACGAAGATCCCGTGGCCTCGTTGCCGGTGCCTTTTCGAGTAATTTTTCTTTTGATGAGTAGTACGGTTGACCGATCCCACATACATCATATAATTGTTATTTCATAAAATTTACATATTCTTTAAATAAAGAAAACTACTTTAAAAAATAGAAGGATTATTAAATTACGATTCTTTTATTTGAAGGCAAAAGGAACACATGAAATCAGTAAACTAATGCAATTTCTATGGCTAAATGTTTTTAAAAGTTACCATCCAGGTTTTCTTATATCTCACACTTAGATCAAAACTAAGAAAACAAAATTAGAAATTAGTCATTTTTCAGTATAACAAAAATCAAATACTTAATTTAAAGTTATGAAACAAAATAACGTTTTAATTAATAAATGTGTCCTTTTATGAATAAGTTTTTATTGAATCTGTTTTTGTAGTTAGTCGCAACCTGTGGCAGGGTATCTGAGTACAACAATAACTCAAAATTCTTGTTTTTTTGTGTTGTCTTAATTTTGACTGTCCAAATAAGCGTATAGTTTATTTTCTCACAGTACTAGCGATTGAAGTAAGCATGGAAAGATTTAAAAATGTTACCTTTTGCGGAATAAGTTAAATTGCAGCAAAAAATTTTGTATAAACGGTCTCGAATTAAATTAACAAAATAATCAAAGAATTAACCCTCTTACTACCCTACAATTTCGATATATCGGTTTTAAGGTAGTAAAAGGCCTAAAATTATAAATATAAAACTTATTGAAATCAATTTTGGCTTATAAATGAACATTTTCAGTTTTTGGCGCAATTTTTATCATCAAGAGGGGTTTTCTCATAGTGTGACATGTGCGTGGCACCTCCTGCCAACATCGTCAACCTAGAATTTGAATTCTCAAAAAACAAAAAAAACAAAGTCCTTTTGACTTTAAATCGCCGAGGAGGGTCACACCAGGATTAGAATAGTCAATTAGTTCCATCCGATGGTATCTTAACGTCCTGACCGAAATTCCTCTTATCGCGGCAGGCAAATCCCCTTACAAGTCGCCCGCCGGGCGATTAGTTGAATCAACTTTAATTTCATCCGCACAATTCGACTAATTTTCTCTGCTTTTCCATTTAATCGGGTCGCAACAATGGCTGGCGGCTGAAAAAGAGCTACGCTTCGGCGGCACGGCCCCCTGGATAGAATTTCGTTCGGAGTTCCTGTTTTCTTGCCTCCTCGCGTTACCCAACCGTTCCGGCAGCGCGGCCTGTCTTCCCGGATGAAATGTGTGCAAATGTCAAACGTCACCGTTTGACATGCGTGTGACATATCAGTGACAAGCCTGCATTAATCAAATATACAAGAATAGCGCAAATTTGTACGCCTTTGTGTTCCTCGCAGAAGTCCCTTTTTTTTTTTTTATTATTATTTGGCTGAGTGATGCTGTGGCCGGGAGCGGGCACACCCATGACGGGGACTTCGAGGATTCTAGAGGCCGAAATGCAAGTGCCTTGGACCACTGCTTGTTTTCGGGGGCTTTGAAAGTTGATTGAATTCAAATGGGGTCCATTCGCCGTATCCAATGAATACGAAATGACTGGGCCTTGGCACCAGCGACGTGGCGGTGCAGACGCAATTTGCCCAGAAAATGGCATCGGTCGGGACCGTCATCTCGCTGAGATTGCACAAAATGTAAAATTTTTAACAGGGGTTTTACTGGGGATGGACCGGAAGCAATCGACTGGTGCTACATCTGCGACAATTACCGCATCCTTGCCCGTCAGGCGTTGACATATCACGGACAGGGGAAGGGGAAGTTTGTTGGCACTTCCCTGCGATTGACCTCATGAATTTTTCATGTTCACAATTCCCGCCGTTTGGCAGGGAGAAAATAATTTGTTAATGCAGTTGTTTGTCATAAGGAAGGAAGCTGGCGAAGTGGCTCGCCGCGAGTGATAATGGATTTATCATGTGTTGCTCACCATCGAACCCTCCCCAGGGGGCTGCGGGCGGGTGGGGCTTGAGGGCTAATTTCGAAATTACCCGGAATCATTCCGTAGCCGACCAGTGCGGCTTGATCTGCTTCACTTTGATTGATTGCCTTTGTACTTTTGACTGAGATCCTCGAGGGCGGCCAGCTAAGGACGATGAGGCGGTTGCGCTCCGCTGAGGGAAACCAGCTCCCCGAGGCACTCAACTAACGAAAAAGTGACTTACGTGGGATTAGATATTCTATTCGACTAATGGGACCAGTTTTTACCATTAGACCGACTACTTAGGGCTTCTTCAACACTTTTTGCTCCCTCCTCGGGCTAATTGCTTCTGAATGCGGAACACCAAGGTACGTAAATATTTTTATGCTTTTAATTAATAATAACTAAGCAAGGGAGGCATAGATATCATCAGGTGTATGAGTCAAAACCATGCATTCAAAATGTACTGGAAAGAAATTGTATTGTAACAATTTTGTTTTTTGCAATACCCTGGATATGTGTAAAACTAGTGTAAATTGGTAAAATAAGATTTTATTTGGTCTTTAAATGGTCTTTCCGAACCACTATAATTTAAAAGCTCTGAAATAGAAAGAAGAACGAAACAATGGGTATGTAAAAATGAAAGTCGTGCTATTCAATTTCTTCAAACAAATGCCTATTTTGAATCTGTATTCAATCTGATCACATGATTTATGATTATTACAAGTACCAGTCTCGCCGAGGGGCTAGACAAAAAATAAAGGTAAAGGAAATAATTTTGAATCACTCTTATTTCCTTCAAAAATAATAGCTTTGTTCACATAGAAATGCAAAAAGTTCTGATTTTGAAATGCTTTTTAAAAGTAGGCATAAAGTTTTATGAGAATCCATGCCGGGTAAAAAACTTAGACGGAAAATAGACTTAAAATTGAATTTTAGACGAAAGACAAGACGGACATTTTTCAAATATTGGGTTTAACAAGAAACCTAGTACAAAGAGCCAGAAATAAGTCGGGAATATGTTGTTTTAAAATTGTCCTTTGTTTATACTTCACATTTTGGGTTTTGCAAACTAAGCGCGATCGTGGCGTCTGTGTTAGGGGCACCAGGTCTTAGCCATACTGAGGAGACCAGTTGGTGCTCCGGTTCCAAATGCCAATTAATTTTTGAGCTCGTCTATCTTGGCAGACGTAGGGGTATAAGCAAGGACTAACCGTCAGTCAGATCGGCAGACAAAACTATAATACCGTCTGCCTTTAAAACTATCAATTTTATTTGTCTACTCGTGATCCAGATATACTTCTATAAAATATTATATTACTTTTTCTCTGGCCTTCTTTTGTTCAAAAATTCAAAAGTACTAGATATTTTCGGTTCATAGTAAAATATATGAAATAGAAAATATTAAAGGTTTGAAACTGAAATTATTTAATAAAATTTTACATTGCCTGGTCTATCAGCAAAGTTTCTTATTCAGTTTTTTTTTTTACCTGACTGGCCGAATGTTTTTCGACAATACGTTTCTTTAGCGAATTTTGTAGCCTAAACAGCTAGATGGATTTCAATAAATGAAGTGTCGTTAGATTCATTTTAATAGGATATATTATATAAAATTTAATAATTTTTATATATGGTATATCAACGATGTATGTGCCGTTTATTTTGAAAATGATGTAAGTCCAAAATATGATAAGATCGATTTTACTTGAAAAAATATAGAAAAATCAACCTTATGACATTTTAGATTTACGCCATTTTTAAAATAAACAGGTCATATGTATACATAACAATTATTCGGTCCAAATACAATGCCCCCTACTAGATAAGGTTGCGTGTCATGGACCTTAGCTCACATATTTTTGCAAAAGGCTAGGCTTATGTTAGCTTTAAATCGAGTAAAAATACTTGCTAAGTTAGTTATTAGTGCCCTCAATTACAAAAAGTTCTTGAATCGGTCACATGATCAAAATTCTGGGATTTTAGTTCTACTAGTGATATACTAAATTACCTAATTGATTAAGTTTAGTCCTAAAAGAATGAAAATGAGTTCTATAGGTTAGGTTAGGTTAGGTTGCTGTGGCTGCCTAGAAAGGCACACTTAGGCTAATTTTGGCCCATTGTGTTACCACGTAGCGCAGGACACCATGGTTATTTGTGGGATTCGAACCCACAGCCTCTGGGACGGTAGGACAGCGCGCTAACAACTGAACTAACTATCAGAGGCCCCTTCAGTTCAGAGTTCTATAGGAACGTACAATTTTCTTGAGGGGAAGTGAAAGGTTGTTGATGTTAACGATTTTTTTTTTAATGAAGGATAGTTCAAAATTGTGTGTAAATAGAGAGTTCTGATTAATAAATTAATAGAGAAGATTGTAATATGAGAAGTAATTAAAATAGAAAAGATAATTATAAAGTTAGTTATCTAGTTAACTACGAATTTCAAATTAAATTCCGCTGTGGTGACGACCGCCAAAGGAGCCCAGAATGCGGCGAATGTTTTGTTTTGCAATGAAATGAGGACTAGATCCCATAAAAATTGCAAGAAAGTAATAATTTTGATTAACGGTTGTAGCGCTCCTGCATCCATCACCCGAGGAAAAGTCGCTGTTCAGATGCATGTTCGTTGCGGGTGATAAATGGGAGACTGCATTTTGTGAGCTTTGCCGTCGCGATCGGTCCGAGCGCGAATTATTTTTGCACTCCTGATTGCCGTGCATAATTCGTGTTTACGGACAGACCGGCCCACACGAACATAATTAAGGCATTTTTCAACTAATAATTTCCCGGCTGCCTGGCACTTGAGCGCACAAAGTGCGTTTACAAAATCGCCAGCCGAAACTTTCCATTATTTATGGGCGGCGGGGCCGCCTAACGAATCTCGTATTAATCAAAGGAGTTCCATATGAACTTAAACACATCTCGCGATGTGTGTCATGTTTACAAACATTCTTTGATGTCAAAATTACCACCTCAAAAGCACCTGAGACACACACGGGGCCAAATAAATGCTGGCAGTGGCCGCTGAAACAAATCGCCGAGTCAAAATAAAACGACGGCCGGGCGCGGGACAAGTGTAATAAATGAGCCGGGCCGAGATGGACGTTATTTATGGAAGGCCCAATAAATTAAATCATTACCTCGTTCGGCCCGGAATTTATGACGGTCATAGTGGAAACTGGTGGCGGAATCTTCACTCTCATTGAAGTTTCGCTAAAACAGGGAAAGCCGCGGAGTCCCGGCCGGAGGAGGTTGGCCCAAAATGATGAAGTGTTTATGGCTGCTGGATACACCTTGATAAGTACTCGATAAACTCTTGTGTTTTAACACCGCGAATTTGTCAGGAGAGAGCACCTCCCGAAAAATATGGCCCAGGATTTCTTGTGTCCTTCTGAACGACGGCAGCGGCGGCTCCGTGGGGCCCTGGAAGCGGTGCGGGCCAATTGGTCGGCCATAAATCTGCCCCGTTGCATTCGACTAAGTGAATATGGAGTCATCAGAAACAGATTTAAATTAAGACAGATGAGGGGAATAATTAAGCACTTGCAGCTAACTCGCTTATCACTGCGTTGCTGCACTGGACCAGGCCTTTCCGGGCCTCAGTCGGTTCGTCTGGGAGTCGATCCCAATCGAAATGAAGTTTTTGCTTCGATGCATTTTTTGGGAATTTCGGGTATTTACAGGAAACGCACTGAATGCTGTAAATCGTTGCCAATTTTTTAATTAAAGATTCTGATTGATGTACTTCGGAATTACTCGGGACCGGACAAAAAAAAGAGGCTCATTTCAATTTTATTTCATTAAATCAAGGATAAAAGTTAAGGCGATAAAATAAGTTAGCATAATTAATGGGTTTTCAAGATTTCGAACGACAAATGTTTATGCGCACGTATGATACAAAAATTTTATTTTATATTTAACTAGCCAATGTCCGTGCTCTCTGCTGCACCAAAACAAAAGCTGTTTTTTTCAAAATTAAATTTTGAGCGATATACGCTTGCATGATCTGTGAGAACAGAATGCTGGTTAGCCGCAATCTTAAAAGATTCTGGTTCAATATACCATGACAATGCTGAACATTTTTAAAGCGTAAGAAATCCTTATAAAAGCGGGCACTTAGGGGTTGTTGGAGTCGTTGATCTTTAGTTTCCGTTTGAGCTTTTTAAATCTATAATATGGCAGATTTAATTTAACTTTACGGAATTAAATATGCTAAATGTTTTTCCGTCATGTCATTTCACGTGTCATATCATAAAACATGTTATACGTCAGCCCATGTGCCAATATTCACTGCACAAAATGCACTACTTGTGTTCTTATTATATATTGGCTGTGTTTGACGCGCCTATTGGAAATCTTTCAAATCTGTTATTAACCCTAAACCATTTCGTACTCGAAATATATAGACTGGCAAAATTTGAGCTCAATCGGTCCAGTAGTTTCGGAGTTTATACAATTCAAATAAACAACAATTGCTTTTTATATAAAGGTTCTTTCATTAAGCACTTCCTTTATCTTTAAATTTAAATAAGAGAGAGAGATATCATCGAAATTTTTTATTTGTTTGAAAGGCCTATTAGGTGTAGAATATTACTTCGTTCAAATGTCCGCCGCGGCTTCTCTGAGTGGCGCGAATCCGAAATGTTCAATTTTCCACGACTCTCGCGTATAAATCAGGCTGAATTTGAACGATGGCACAAGTTATGTTGGCTTTGATGGCCGCTCTGGTTTCTGGCTTATTCGCATAGACCTGTGACTTAAGAAAACCCCACAAAAAAAAGTCTAACGGGGTCAAATCACACGATCTCGATGGCCAGTTCACATCACCTCCATGTGAGATGACCATGCTCTCAAATCGCTTGTACAGAATGTCTAATGTAGAATGAGCTGTGTGGTACGTAGCGCCGTTCTGTTGAAATCACGTGTTGTTAGTGTCCAGATTATACAATTCAGGCCAAAAGAAGTTGATAATCATTGACCTATAGCGCTCGCCGTTGACGATTATGGCGACCGTATTGGCGCGCGGATTGATTGCTGGGTAAAAATAAGTTTGTTTCGGCATGCCGGACCAAAAAAAAACTTAAAACAAGATTGCTCTATGCTTTCTTTATGTAATACATAAATATATAATAGAAATAAATGAGAAATTAAAAATTCTTGTACTAAACATTCCATTCCTTAAAATTAGTCAATGATTTTTTAATTCAAACCCATGCTAAACATTATTGCAACTATATTTGCTGGCTTCCTTTCTTACTATAAATGTCGTATTAATGAAAGCAATACCATTTATAAAGCTAGGTGTTTTGACAAAGTACATATAATTATGCACATATACAGGGTGATTTAAAAATAAGTATTCCAACATGTGCCAATCGATTCCTAACAGCGTTCAAGATGAGCAATTTCTTTGTATACTATTACATTACATTAGTTTTAAATTGTTGCGATATTTTGTGAATTTGAGTTCCACGTTTTTATTTTTTATTATTTAATTATCATAAATTTATTTTATCTGTTTCATACTAACTTTAGTTAACAATGATCTTTTAAAGCTTTATATCCTACAGATTATTGCCCGAGTACGGTTACGAACTAACATATAAGGGTATGTTTCTCTGTTCCCTCATAGCTTCTAAACTACTTATCGTATTTTAGAAAATAAGGTGTCATTTGATGCCTCTTAATACTCCACGTATCATAGGTATGTGACGCCTCGTTAAATCCAATAAGGTGGAATTTAAAAATAAATTTAACATCTTGAAAATAAATATATTATGTTTGGCATCAAATGATCACCTTAAGAATATCTAAATAATCTCTTCAATAACAACTGCAAATCGGTATTCAACAGTCGTAACCTAAATATCCGTAAATCAATGAAAATAAAAATCAGTCACAGATTCGAAACTCACTCATCGCAACCAAAAGACAAATTCTATAGCGTCAAACTTCGGAAAACTTTCAACAATATTATACCATCTATCAACAATACCAAATATCAAAAGTCTTTTAGCCGTTTGTCTTACAAAATGTGACCCTATTTTAAAATAGTTTTCGTTAAGTTGCGGTTAAACGTTTCATTTTGATATGAACTCAAGAACCCTTTTGAGAAGTTTTGAAAAGTATAAAGATTGATTTTGCTAACATTGTGCCAGTACTGATTGTGATTTTGTAAAAGAAAACAAAGATTTTAAATTTATTTTAATTAACCCTAATTTTAATATACTTTCAAATATCCTTATTAACTTAATTAAGGAGATATACTAGTATATATCGATTTTTTATGAGAACCATAAAAATTATCCCACAAGGCCATGGATTGAAAATAGTTGAAAAGTCGAAGCTAAAAACTTCACGAATCTAAAGGAAGTCCTTCAACTAGAATTGGTTTTAATCCAAGGTAGAAAATGAAATTGCAATCTTAAAATTCCATTTTTGTTTAACATTTCTTGTTTCAGCAGATTTACGTGTTTAATTTTGAAAATGTTTCGTATATTATGTAATTTTCGTATTCGTATAACATAATTCGTTATAATTGTAGTTGTTCAAACTTAATTGCATGGGCAATTCTAATTGGTACATAGTAAAATAACAGGTACATGATTTGTTTACATATTTTAGTATGTGGGTATAGTGTAAATCTCAGTTTTTGAAAGTCTTTTATTTTATTAAAGTATTTCATTGTAACCCATTTTGAAATAAAGTACTATAAAACGCTGAGATTTGCAGTGTTGTTAGTTTATTTTTTAATCAATAAATAAATCTAAAAGTCATTTTACATGTCGACAAAACGTGAAACAAAAAGAGTTGATGTCGTTGGCCTCTGTTGGCAGAATAACGCCATCGCCGTGAATCACCTGAGCTCCAGACTATCTCCTGGTGACCCACTGTCCTTGTTTAATGTTTTTTTTTTTCGGGGTAATAAATCATCGCCTGCTGCAGCCCGGCCCCATGCAAAGCAGCAGCCGGCCAGGAGGAAAAACTGTTTACCAACAAGGCTAATCGGCGGCTGTTACCTAGCCCACCTAGACCTAGCCTATACCGTGCATTAGCCTGAAAAAGCCCGGTCGGGATGAAAAATGACGAACTGACGTCACGTAGAGTGTGTAAACGACGTGTCATGTCATGATCGCGTCAAAATGATGATGATGATGACTTGCAGTCGACTAGGCCGAACCGTAAAAACTGAGGAGGAAGCAAATAAAATGGCATTTGGACTGAATGCCTAAAAACAGTGGACTCCTCCCGGCCGGTAAGAGGCCAGCCGGAAGTCAGGCCTTGCATCGGCTGGGCAGACATCGGCCAGACACCCGAAATGGTCCAGAAACTGGGAAATTGATGGACTCGGCCTGATGCGATTTTTCTAGCGCTCGGCCCTGCTTAGCGTCAAGGACTCTCTAATGGGGCTCTGATGCTGGGTGATTATTCACGGAACTGGTGAGAGGCTCCTTGGTTTCCGGTGTGGCACAAGTGCCGCGAGAAATTATGAGTTACGGCGGCAGCGTGCGCCAAGATGCTTTAAACGTTTCATCCCCAATTTCCTGGACTGTTTGAGAGGCAAAGATACAAAATACGCCGCGGCGTCAGAGTGCTAGCCCTGCTGAGGAGGGATTAGCGTCAATGATCTGCAGCCCGAACTGATGGAAGGCCGGAGATTGACAAATTTGTTCACATGCGAGCAGAAAGGCTGATAGTCAGCTATTAAAGACAGATTAGCTCTGATATGTCAATTCCGGCCGGGCTGACGTTAATCGCTTAATCATAATCTCTGCGGCGGCAGAGAGCGGCCTATGTGTTGATGGAGGGAACGTTTTATTTATGGATTTATGATTAATTGTGACGCCACTTAATTTATCTGAAAGTAATGCAAATTGAACAAATATCCCGTGCGTCTCGCTACCGCTTTCCCAGCGATTTGCGACGTGCACGGTGTATAAACGAGTTTTATTGATAAAAATCAAAACCGTCGAATTCTGCGCTCACATCGGCCGTTTGATTACGCCCATTTTCAGCGGCAAAATATACTCACAGACAACTTTTATAATTTGTTTTTCGACGAGACGATTAAGGCGCGTCTAGCTGCCTATAAATTATTTTAATTGATATATTTACTGTGCTAGTCTCAAAACAACGTATCGTTTCGTACACAAACAACCGTGCAACATTTAAAACGTCGAACCACTTTCTCCTATTAAAACTTTCAGAGGAAAACATTTGAATATTCAAAATAACAGCGTTTTTATTTATAGTTTGACTATATTTTGTTTAGAGAGAAAAACTAAGGTTTTAATACCTTTTTAAAAAAGTTTTCGTCTATCCATTAGCATTTGGTTTGAATCTTCTTACAGTCTAGAATCACTTGATTGAATATATTTTGCATTAGTTGAGTTTAATTTACTTAAAAACAAATCAAAAACTCTACTACATAAAAAGCGAATTAAAAAGATAGAAGGAAGTTGAATTGGAGTATCCTTCATTCTTTGTAAAACATGATAAAATGTAATCGGGAGGCATACATATCATTTTTATATTTACAAATTGAACAGAAATATCTAGTATTTCTCCTGCTGCACATTATCGGTTTTTGGAATGAATGTTTGAATGCTTACGACACCTTCATCTTCATTTATCATCTTCATATTGCTTCTTTAAGGCTGAAAGCTATATGACTAATTTGAGCCAAGGATAAAGGATTTTCTATGTCAATTCCTTGAATTCTATTATAGGTTAAAAAATACTCTTTATTTCTTAAATAGAGGTCTATAAATTAGTTTTTACTTTTGGCTCAATTTTTAAATCGTTAGTTAGAGAAAGTCTTTTAATAAGAAGTTTACCGTGGGACAATTCTCAGGAACTCTCACCTTACCTGAATAGGCTGAAGTTGTTGAATTTGCAGACTTTGGAGCACCGACGCGAGATTTCCAATACCCTTTACATTCATAAATTGTTAATTGGCGAGACTGATTGTCCTGAATTGCTTTCTTCGCTTCTTATTAACATTAAGCCGTATAATCTCCGAAACGCTGACATTTTACAGGGTCCAACTCATCGAACCAACTATGGCAGGTCTGGTCCTATCAGCTCTTTAATAACTGTGTACAACAGAAATTATCCCATGCTTGATTTTAACGAGAATAAATCACAAATTAAAATTAGGCTTAAAAATAATTAACTACTTTTATGTTGCATTTTAAGATTTTTTGTATATTCTATTGTACAGTCAGGGCGGTTGTCTATTGGCTAATAAATAAATAAATAATATCTGATTTTTGATGATTAGACCTTACGTTTTGATTATCAATATATTGAATTTTGTACTTACCGGATATATCGTTGAAAATACTTGAAATTAAATGATGAATAAACTATGAATTAGATAATTTATTATTAAACAATTTCAATATTTTGTACGTCTTTTCCAGCTAGCAATTATTTTTATTTAAGTTTTAATGAAAAAATAAGAATGAAAAAGAACTTAGTTTACTATAGAAATCTTTCAGAGTTGAAGATATTCAGTAAGAATTTACTACGTAATTTAGAGAAAGAAAGAAATGTTTCAAAGGCACTGATGATCAACCTACAAATTTGTAAAACAAAAACAAAAAAGTACGAAACCGGTAGAAATTTTAGAAGTTTTGACTATTTTTCAAATTTAAATAACAAACAGAGTGAACTTTGAGATATTAAGAATTTTAAACAAATACGATAACTGCCACTATCAAGGAGTTATTTATCACCATAAAATTACCATTTGTCTAAATTCGGGGGCCACAAATGACCCCATTCACTGGAAGCTTCTTGAAGAATTTTGAAAATAAATTTAGTGCGATGCCCATCTTTGGCTTCCTAAAAGTAGTATCCTGCTGCGTGCGCTTTGGAAACCTATTAGCACAAGAATTTGAAAAAGATTTCATAATTCTCTGTGAATTTATAAGAAGCACTCCGGAATCGGTTGCAGAAGTTTTACTATACCCCAGCAGGACGTCATCGATATTCAGATGAGTTCCCACTAGATAGCCCCCGGACGAGACTGCGTCCAGCAGAAGCCCAAATGGGATATAATTGGAATTGGGCTAAGATTCGTCCATTTTAAGAAATTTACGATAACTACCAGAAAGCAAAGAAGTCACGCAGCTGGAGCGATGCGACGGCCGGGCGAGTTATTGAGGAAGCTGGATCATTTCAGGCCCAATGGAAGACTATTTAATAAATTAAGGTAAACGGAGGCTGCATTGTCCGGGCCCATAATTCGGTTAGCTACGAAAGATCCAGAGTCTAGAGTCTGCTCCTGCCGACTGGGTCCGGGATACCGGACTCATACCAGAAATCAAGAAACCGAAGTTCGTCTGTCGCCCGGATGGTGATGTACGTGGTTACGCTCGATTATGGGCGATAAAGCCCATCCCCGGCCACTGGCAGCGCTATAAAATATCTTAATTTAATAAATTTATCAAATTAGCCGACCATTTGTGAAACGTGCTGTAAATTTCAATGGAACAACAACAAGCGGCCGACCGGACGGCCGAGGAAAACCACCGCGAATTTCATGATGGATGCATGTTTTGGTTTAATGCACTCGGGCCAATGCATCATTCGATTCGATGCACTCTTGCACCGGCCTCTGTGTGCAATGCCGCTTGGCTGCAGTGCTGCAAGCAGCGCATACACGCGCACCCGTGAGGACACTTGGAACCCGCGGGACCAGACCTGGGACATGTACCTGCACGGGCGACCTGAGGGCCAGCATAAATAATCCTTTGGACGTTATTAATGAAGTATTAAGCCACGCTAAATTCCCCTTTGATTCGATGACATTATGGTCCTATTAGTATTAATTTTACTGTCACGACTTTTCTACATTTTCAATTCATAGAAATTATCGCGGAAATGAAGGAAGGAAAAGGGCAACAAAAATAATTAGCTATTCTTTTTAAATATTTGAAGAAACACGAAAATCGTAATTAAATTTTCAAAATTTGAAACTATTATGATTTAAAAATGAAAACACTTTTGTAGAGCTTCATATATGTATGTAGGAAAGATATGTTGTATAATTATAGAACAGACAACAGTACAGGCCACCTTTATAAGAGGTAGAACTAGAATGACAAACTACAATTACAAAATGAGTTGAACATGCCCCGAACAACTTATACAATTTCCAAAATTCCATAAAAACTAAATAATATTATTGTTATGCATCAGCCAATTTAAAGGAAATTTCAGTAAATGCACAAAACAACTTTATGATTATTCCGTAAATTTCACTGGAATTGCATTTAAAAATTACTAAAATATCAAAGTTATTGATAGTATGGAACTAGTAACTCAATTATATTGGAATAACTCCCTGGTATTTTCAGAAAACTGAATCACTGAAAATTCATTAAAATAATTTACTAGTTCAATTTCACTAGAAAAATTGCTTACTATAAAAGTACTAAAAGAGTAATTATTACTAAAAATGTACACTTTCTAATTAGAAATTTGAAATTTAGCTAGCACAAATAAGTAAATAATATACCTACATATATATTATAAAAACTTCTCATCTTGTAAGCATAAATTTCTGCCATTTGTGTAATAGTTTTACATAAGGAAAATTAATTCAAGAGGGTTAAAATACATACAAAATTGTTAGATTGCTGATTTATGAAACTTCCGGAAATTAATTTTATAACTCTAGATCATTAAACATATTTCCAATTTATTCTGTCACTAAATATTAGTTAGATAGACTAATAAAATGAAATTATTTTATTTATAGGTATTGTTCATTAAATGTAGAAAAATAATGCAATTATAAAAGTACCTTAAATAAATCTACTTTTTAGGGCAAATCTAAAGAGAAGTTAATTCTTATACTCCTTGTGTATTGGGAAAAATACTGACACTGTTTGCATCGGATGTCGGTATTCTGATAGACTAATATTTAGTGATCTAGGGTTTTAAAGTAATTCTTGAATATATATGTATTTTAGAAACATTTAATAATACATTTGAATTAAACAATTTCATATTTGTTGTTGTAATATTATACGAATAGATTGATAATCTGCAATTCGTTAATTTTTGATAAAACATTTGAAATTAGCGAGCAATTGGTAATAGAGTAGAATGCTATTTTAAAAAGTATTTTTACTATTTTCAGTATTAAAATCCCATTAAGAGGTATCTGATTTTCCTATAAAATTCAATATATTTTAGTAATATGCAAACAACTGTCTAAGCTCGTCGATTTTATTCTTTAAAAAATACTAAATAAAGTTTTTCTAAAACTGTTTCATAACAAAATCAAATTAAATCCTTAAATATTTAATAAATTAAATTGTAAAGCCAGTATATCCTACTTCATATAGTGGGGTTTTCTTTTTTATTGCATTAACGTCTCTATGTATCAAAGTACCCTAAAGAAATTAAAACTGCTACACCGTCAAGAAACTTGAATTATTGGTCTGATATAATGAAAACAAAAAATATCGAAAGGTTACCTAACAAAAAGCGGCGAATGAGCTCAACTAAGACCCGGGCGGCAGTGTCTCAGCTAATAAATCACTTCTTGGCATGTAATATCATCACTAAGCAAACACAAATTTACACAAGAGTATTAAGTGTCCCCTACCCCCTAGGAAGATCCTGAACGGAATTATGCTGATCATCTCGTCAGTGCATTCCCATGGCGAACAATAGCGACGAGTTAGGGGTCGTTCCTCATCACAATCGGCCGATTTTTAGCTTCAAAACGAAATTTCGTTAGTCGACTTTGCAGCCAGAACTAATCCGGCGTGGCCAGGTCAGGTATATAACTCATAATTCCATATGCACCCTCTCAAAGTGAAAAAAAAAAAAAAATAATACGAAGATTTAAGGTATCTCGCATTCCAGTTCTCGGTCCAGAGTGACTTCTTTCAAACCTTTTCACCTGGCCTGTGTGTGTGTTAGCGTTCCACTGTTAAAATCCCAAGAAAGTGGAACTTACACACCGTGACATAAATTCCTACCTGCCGGGACCTCAAGAGATTAAAATTTAAATCGGCTAACGATCGTCTGACATAAATTTCTTCACAATTGAATCTGCCGGCCCTTTTCACTGCCTTCAGGCACATGGTCCTTTTCGGGTCCTTTAAATTTATAGTCAAAAAGTCAATTTGCTTTTGTATTTCGTAAATTGGAATTTTTTTTATTTTATTTTTTTTATTTTTTGGTCAGCTATGGAGGTGGAATTCAATTTCGACTTAACTTTCTCGGGCGATTTATGAAGCCACCGCCATTAGAGGTGTACAAAAGGGCAAATATCGAACTGCTCCGAAGCGATTATTTACCACTGTTAGAAGGGGTCACCAGATTCTGTCCTATTGCTCCGGTTTTAGTTGGGTCTCTCTGAATTTCTGGATGAAAAACAAAATTTAAATTTTTATAATCATATCATCGGTTCTAAAAATTAAAAAAAATTATATGAGTGGTATTTTTGTGAAAAACCGTGTTTTTCTAAATTTAGAATTACAATTTCGGTGATCTAATTAATGAGTATATTAAATTTAAATGTACCCAATATGCAAAAGTAAATCATGGGTTCATATTTTATTTATGTATATGTAGTAAATTTACTTCATATATGAATTCACAAATAAAATAGTTTTAATAAATTACGACGGTAGAAATATACTTTTTTTAATTTTGTACACCTAAGGTACATATTTCAAGGTCTCATTGGTATAATTGTATTGATTCCAAAAGACCACAAATATACTTTTTTCCAGAATAATAAAAGAATGCTGGCAAAACATCAGTAAAATGATAATTTCTTAATCTAAATCTCTTTATCCTCTTTTAATAATATCCTTGAATTGATGCGTATCGAGGACGAAGCATCTAATCTAAAAATTTGGAAATGAAGAAGATAAAAATGATGTAGCGTTTAGGAAGGTCTTTTATCCTCCTCAGCGCTTTTCTCATTCAGTTGCTAAGGACTCGTAAAGGCAAAACGCCTTATCCACCTCGTCCTTTATCCTGAAAACCTGGAAAGTGTTTTTTTTTTTTTTTTTTGGTTTTTTTCTAAACGAGCGACATCATAGTCAAAGAAAGAAAAGCCACGCAGCGAGCCAAACGAAAGAAAGGACGGATGCGTGCTAGAGGTGACCTCCTTTATCAGCTGCTCCTTTGATATTCAAGGGAAAATGATTTATGGACCCTTTTTACCTTTCCAACTCGGCGGCCCATTGTTTCTCTCTCCAAGGAGTACTTTGTTTGTTAACTCGCCTGTCCCCGGAGGGATTTCACCTTTTTAATTGAATTTTAGCAAAAGGACAACAGCAAAAACGACCATCCCCCGCCCATTCTATCTTTTTGGGAAAGGTGCACATAGCTCAGCTGACAATTTATAATTAATGTGAGACTCGAACTGTGGCCCCGAACGAACGGCCTGTTTTTCTGGTATCATGTTTTGACATTTTTAAGGACCTGATCGGGGAAGGAGTAGTGAAAGATCATAAATAATCGAAATCGTGTCCTCGGCATCTATGCTGATAACTTTTTGATTTCTCAATCCAGTTTCACATTTTAATGAACTAAAAAGACGATTTAAAGGAATTTGGGCGTGAATAAAGGGACTAATCTCTTCCCTTCAAAAGGATTCACGCACTTTGACCTTTAATAGTGATTGATGCTGCTTTTACGCGTTCAACGATTTTCATAATCTCTCAAATTTGTACAGATAAAATCACAAAACAAAAACAAAAAGCTAAATTCTCAATAGTGTTTATAATACATAAATTCTATTTAGGACATTTTGACACAATAACTTTATACTAATTTAAATTGTTAAATGTTTTTTTTGAAATGTTAGAGTCTAACCGTTTATTTATCCTTTTTATTTTCCACTTAAAACTCATATGTTTGGTTTAAATACTACTTGGACTGGTCAAAATGAAATTTAAACTGCCAATGTTATAATTTATTTTTTAATTAAATGATTTGATAATTTTTGACTTTCATTTTGTACAAATAACTTAAATTTAAAATCGGTAGATTTTACTTATTAATCTTGTTATGAATTCGTTGAGAGAATTTAAAAACTGCCTGGGGAAAATGAATTGCACTGATTAAAGGAAGAAACACTGCACTGAAATTGGATAAACGTTGATATTTCATCAAATTGAGTAAATTTTCTTAAATTGGATAAACCTTGATATTTCATCAAATTGAGTAAATTTTCTTTAATTCAATAAAATTTTTATCACAAGAACAAAATTTTAAACTTTATTACAGAAATGTATGTTTCTTAAAATGTCACGCAACTAATCTAATAAAATCAATTAAGAATATAATTATCAGAAGGAATATACATTATGTATGTATTAAATTAATTAAAAGGCTACAGTTGATTTTATAAACCTTACAGTTTAATTAAAATTGTTAAACCAAACTGCCCTTATAACAAAGACTTTTTTCTGAGATATTAGAGAAAAAAATTAATTAAATCAATGCATTAAGCAATTCTTCTCCAATATTTAAGTTCCTCACAAACGCTACAAAAATTGCTGACTGCTTACTTTTGTGTTTGGCATTGATGTGAGTGTGCCATTCTGAGGTTATGGGCTCGATTCCCATATGAAAACTCTAGTAATTTTCATTATTATTATACAGGGGGTGGTCTATATGGTGGGCACTTCGACCAGAAACGGTATTTTGTGCCAAAACCCCACTAGTGAAGTAAACGATCCCGTTACCTTAAGGAAAGCTAGAAGGTCCTTTACAGAAGAACTTCGGACTTCAGCCGGGCTCAGGAATTCCCTCCAGAAAGTCCTTCTTCAAGTCCTAATTAGGGCCGGGGAGTTATACAAAATCTTAGCTGTAGTTTTCTCGTCCTCTAAACATAATCGACATTACGTCTCAACAGACAGACCTATTTTATGTAGGCAATAGGGCAGTTTGATAAGTCAATGGCTTTTCGAATTACCCGCGCAGAAATTTTAAATGCAACATTGCTCCTGTTAGCTGCCAATTATTAATAGACTACTGTAAAATTTTGAGCAAGCTGCGTCTTTTACGTTGTATTTGACAGACATTGAAAGCAGACAAACCTCGTGAATTTTAACGAAAATGGAAAAAAGTATGCTGATTAAGCATTATGTGTAGTCACCAAGGCAAAAATCCATAAATTAGGCTATGAACTGCTACCTCGTCCAGCATATTCTGTAGATTTAGCCCCCTGAGACTATTTTTTGTTTCCAAACCTAAAAAAGAGATATGGGTCTAATGAAGATTGCCTATTTTGAGGGCTTCGAAAAAATCTATTATTTGGAAGGAATAAAAAAATTGGAAAAATTCTGGACTAAATGTATAGAGGTAAAAGAAGACTATGTTGAGAAATAAAATGTTAATTTACCTAAAAAAAATATTTTTCATTCAAAAAGTCACTGACTTATCAAACTGCCCTCCTATCTTAATCCGTAGTGGTGAGATAAGTAGCTCACCAACGGCCAGAGATCGCTTTTGCTCATGGTGATGGTGTGTTGGAGTATATGTTGGGTGTAACAAGCTCTTTGGCTTGCCCCGGATCATTGGCTTAGTATAGGGTTTGATTTCTTTCCATCCATCTTTCTACCACAGCTTTGGCCCAGGAGGACCAGTTAATACTGGAGTAGGGTACAGGGTCTTGGTACCTAAATGTAGATCCTTCTACTTGAGGCAGCCAGACTCTGAAGAGAGTCGAAGCACTCTTTGAAAAAAAACTCTAGTTAAATAGTAAAGTGATAAAAAAACAAAAATAATATATAAATAAAATTATTTATTTAATAATAAGGTAAAGTTATTTTTATTGAACAAAATATACTACCTATATATAAATACTGCATATTGTAATTGATTCGAAAGTCCGTTTATTTTAAATCAATTAAATAATTTATATGAGTAATCGCAAACGTCGTACTATCAATTAATATTATTTTTTATTATTTCAAAGAAACTTACCTTATATTGAAGTACGTAAGCGTTATTCTTTAATGTTATTGCATTTTTTCGTTAATTTTTTACCCATTTGTTCTCTCAGTATGATGATTTCCTTTTTTCTTATCAAATCTTGCACCCTATTTTAAATTTAAGTGTAATCTTCGTTTATAATAAATATTGAAAAAGTGTTTAGATTCGAATGATTGTTTCTATTTCATTGTGAAATTGTTTATATTTTGAAATCTATTTTCTGAATCTTCGACGTAATAAAAACATGCTGACTAACAGGCTGTATCACTCGGATCTCGAGCATTTCTCTTGTTTTTTATGTGAACATTTTGTCTAATAAATGCCGTGAGCATGACAAATTCATCGAAACATCGCAGAAGCCAATTAAGTGAAATATGAAAAGATTGAGGAAAGGATTCCACCCGAAACTATTCAGTTCGTGCAGCCCCTTTAATTGCTCGTACCTGTGCCAGTCATCCATTTTCGTCCGTAGGTTTTAATGTGGTACGGCATTCACATCACCTGAAATTATCATAATTTATTTATAAGACGGACAAGATCTTTTGGGATTTCTTGTGATCTTCTACGATTCTTGGTCCAGGTCCATTCCGACTGTATGCGCCTGTATGCGACTGTATCTTCCAAGAATTCAAGCCATTTCGGGACTATTTCTCTCATTTACTTTTTTTTTTAATTTACAAAAAAAAAATTTTTTTTTTTTGAAAAACAAAAATCTTTTTTTTTTGTGGTGATATCTCGATTTCTTTCCCAGTGCCGAAGATGAGAGAAGGGTCCACTAACGATTGTCTTGGAGGAATCACCAAGAAATTAACTTAACCGCCCCAGCTGGCCTGATGATGGGCTCTGGAAAGGTCAAATCTACGGGAGTGTTGCATCACATCCCCGGTCGCGCTATTAAAATTCAAATTACACAAAAATCCGAGAGGCATGTCAGAAATTCTTTCCCCATGTACCGCGACCCGGCGATGATGAGCTGCCCCGGCCGAGGCCACTTTATACACGGACAGGTAAGTAATTACAAAATTTTTGACACTAACGGTCAGCACGTCGGTCTATTCCCCGGGACTTGTTGACCTCTTCAAGTTCGAGATGCCGCGTTCCGTGATTTATTGGCCTAAAATTGAGGTTTACATTACTCGAGGCCGTTCTTCGCTGTTTATCAGCCTGTTCCGGGACAAGCAAACATCTGTGATACCTGAAAGAAAAAAAATATTCCCGGGGACCGCTCACAGGTGTGCTTAGTTTTAGATTGCCCATTTTTGCCCGTGACACGCAATCTTGCAGGAATTCCTGCACGGGTGGAGGATGTATTTCTCGGCTGCTCCTCTTCAGTTTTTTTTTTTCGAAACATTTTTCGCTAAGCGGCCGCATAAATAATGAAATTACTACTCACGTGTGCACCGCTTTCAACAAGCTTTTAATTGGGCTTGACACGCACCTGGTCCCTGCATGAATCAGGCAAACTTATCATATCATGCTTTCTGGATCCGTTAATTTATTACGAAATCCTAGGGATGTATTTATTTAATCCAAAATAATTTTGACGAATTATTTCTGCTCATTCTTTCGGCAGAGGTGTCGGTTAATCCCAACCATGTATAAAGTACGGTTTTGAAGTATATTTGATTTTGTTTTATTATTATTATTATAGGGGATCAATATCCTCGAAAACGAAAAGCTTTAAACAAATGCAAATAATGCCACTATACTGCCTACTCTAGAAAGCGTCATGTCCATAAGGTCGTTACTGTGAATGTAAATTTGGTTGGTCTATTTAATTAGTTTATTGATTATTTATTTTATAATTAATAATTCTGATAAACTCTATAAGGTTTCTTTATTTATTTACCTTTTTGAGTAGTTAAATTTCGCTTTCGGTGAATAGTTTTGAAGCTATGTTCGTATTGAACTAAATTTTTCGAAAGGTGCTAGTTATCGCAAACAATATAGGGTTACTTGTCACACCTAAAATAATCCCAACATTTTTTACTTTTTTATTTTTGCATATTTATAATGGGGAAGAAGATCCAACCCAAAGAGCTGTTTGATTTTGCTTAAATTAAAAACACTAAGGTTAATGATACCGAAGAACAAAACTATTTCCTTGTGCAGAAAGCTTATAAACTCAAACTGGGCTCAAGATAAAAAAGTGGCGGGAAAAAGAATTTATTTTATCGCTACGTTTCTGACATAGATAAATATCTGTGCGAAAAAAAAACTACAATGCTGACGTAGATAAATACTTGTGAAACTTACTTCAAGTACTGTGACAACATACCCCAAACGTAGGATAAGCTGCCACAGTTGATGTTAGAATAACGTTGTGAAAATACTTTGTC
The DNA here is from genome assembly GCA_963969385.1 of Philonicus albiceps. Taxonomy (NCBI): domain Eukaryota; kingdom Metazoa; phylum Arthropoda; class Insecta; order Diptera; family Asilidae; genus Philonicus; species Philonicus albiceps. Next base: position 11,168,646 of record OZ017776.1, on the reverse strand, counting down.
CAAATATAGAAGACTGAACGTTCAAATAAATTGATAAAATTATTAATTTAAACATATTGTTGCAACTTTCAAAAGATTTACCTGAATGTTATTATTATCTAAATATATTACTTCTGAATAATTAAGGGATAATCTTTTAAATATAACGTTTTGATTAATTTTTAATAGTTCATTAGGTTACATTTTAAAATGTAATATTTGAACGTTGTGCCATATAAAGTATAAGATGACACCAGACGGTATTTCGCCCCTCTTTGAAATATAACTGAAAAGTAAGCTGATATAGGACCTTGTAATTAAAATCAGAACCATGTTAATTTATGAGCTCTATATTTTTCTTAAAAACATAAAAACATAACCTTTTTCATGTTCAGACTTGTAATTTTTAAACTTTAAAGACTTTTAGAATGGCATAAATAAAACATACAATACGGCAACCTTAATATATGAAGATTAAAGATAAAAAGGTAAAAATTGTATTTAAAAAGCATGAAAGCGTATCGTTGATTAGAAAAGCCTACACGAATCCAAAGAATGTGAAATAGACGGTGGGAAGAAAGTTGAGAAAAAAGGCGTACAAAATTTCATGCGTTTTTCATTGAATTAAAATTAGCTCTTGGAGCGCCACTGCAAAAATCATAAATTAACACGATGTCCGCGTGCAAAACCAATTTAAAACTTTAAGCACGCGTTTTTCAAATAAATTGCCATTCACGTTGGATGATTGCATTGATTTATTTGGTTTTTAACGCTTCCACGGAAGGCGTTAATTGCGGTGATAATTTTGAAATCAAATAAAAGCAAAGAAAATTCAATTGCATTCCGATCACTTCCTCATTGATCAGGGTGGTTCTGCACGTTAAGAAAGTATCTAACGCTTTTATGATTCCGATGAAAATTTCACTGAAGTCAAAGAACTCTCAAACGATTTTTTTTGTTAAGATATATCGATTATGACTTACATATAATGAAAGTTTTGCTACACCAAGCAAATAAGATTGATAAATTTTTGTCAAATAACTCCGACAAATAATTATCGCATTTAAGATTTCGTATATAACAATTTATTTTTTATATTTAGTTGCTTTTGGCTTATTTATTAAGTAGTCAGTAGTAAGTCAATAATTGCAGTGCTGATTGGATGTATTCTGATACAATACAAACAAATTTTGTTTCACGGAACTTACTCGTACGAAATATAGCTAATCTTTCCGGTGCACCCCAAGGTAGTATTCTCGATCCATTCCTTTTTATCAATGGTGTCTCTTTGCTTCTTTCATCGACTAGAATACTTTGTTATGTGAACGATATAAAGTTATTTCATGTAATTTCTAATGATACCGATACTTCTCTTTTACTTTCCGAAAGGTGCTTTTCTAATCGTCTTCTATTAATTGTTATTTAATTTTCTAGAAAATACTATCCTTATTTAAATTATTTTGCAGAAGCAGAATTTTTGGTTAGATCACGAAAGCAACAATTTAGGTGTTACCCTAACTTGTGTACATTATTTTTTAAGGACAATATTAGCGCAACAGTAGAATTTGTATTACCTAGTTTCTGGTTAGGCCCATTTTGGAGTATGATACCTCTCTGTGGGCCTCATTTTAATTGTTGAAAATTGATCACAGTGAAAATTTCTTCGATTTGTTCACCGTAGTCTGTTCGAATCTCCTTCCTTATGCCGACGGACACTCAAACTGATCTACCTGGATTCATTCGAAAATAAACGTGTTATATTCAGAATTGTTGCTGGGTACAACGACTATTTCTATTCCGCATTGCTTCTTGAGGACTCATGATGTTCTTCATCTACTGCCGTCTATTACTACATCAATGTCCTATTTGTTTAACAAGCATGTTTCCTACTTTGATTTTATAATTTCCAAGACTCAGACCAATTTCGTATAAATAATTAAAGAAATGCAATACAATGAAATTTAATATTTTCTACAAAAGCGAAAACTTATTGGTAGATTTTCTTTTGCATTTTTTAAATGCATATTTAGAAATATCTAAACTAAATTTTTAATATTTAAATTCCAAAAATTTTCTGAGTTGTAGTGAATTTAGTGAGCCTTGCGATAAATTCTAGTTTGAAACTTTAAACGTGTTTTTTATGGAAACGACTGTGGTTAATTCACTGAGCCACATTATTTTTTTTTAGAATTAAAGTTACGTATTGCGCTGAATCATTAATCGAGTATTCTTTGATCTGAGAAGTTTTATTTCAATTTGAATTTTTATCGGTTCAAAAAATTGTAAAATATAAAAAATTTGTTTGCTACTAGCAGGCCTTCAGCTGTGGATAATTTGAAAGCTAAAGTTTTCAAAGGTTAAATCAAATAGTGATACTCTAGTATTCTTTTTTTATGGCAAACTTTTATAAAAACCAATTCCTTAAATATTGATTTTTTTTTTGTTAGTGTTGAAGACAAATATCATCTTTATACTGAATAGGTATATTCGTGTTCAACATTTACTGGTGAAACCCCTAGGTGCAAATTTTTCATAAAAATATTTCGATATTTAAATTTTGGTCCACATATCTGATGCACCATTTCCGATATAATTCGCTATTTTGAATTTTCGAATTTCGATAATAAAAACGAAATCAGTGACTCTGAAAACTTCTATGCACAAGTTTTCTTTGAAAAACAGTATTATATAACTAGTCACTGGACTAGAGTTGTTATTCGAATGGTAGTTTCGCTAGAGTCAAAGAACATTGAAATGATTTATTTTTTGAAAATTTTCAGTAAACGAACTAAACGGATCAGTTCGGCTTTAGTCAAAACAAAGAAGCGCCCTCCGCGATGATTCAACCGAAGAGGTTCCAGATTGCTTAAGCAAACAGAATTTTGTCCGTGCGATTATCAATCAGCCGGTTCGGTTAAGCTGGATGGGATCGATCACTGGCGGATAGCCGTCTCAGATGAAAGGGAACGTCTCGCGGGGCGCATGCGTTCGTTCATTAATCAACCTGCACGAGTGCTCCTTTTAGCGGAGCGGGTGTCTTTCCCGTGATTGGACATTAATCGTCTGAGCATCATCGGATCGCCTCATTGAGAGCCAGGGAATTATTTTGATCCCATTTGATCTCCTATCAAATCGATTTATCACCTCAACACGTGCTGAGCATGTAATTTTCCGATGATTTTATGCTGCCTCTCATTGATTCTTCCCCCCCCTCCCCACCGGGATTGCCCTAGTACCCGGAGGAGCCTCGATCCGTGAGATATATGAACCAAAGCGACTGCACAAATTTGCGACTCAGTGGTGAATTTTCGAGTGTTTGCGAGTGCAAGGGTACTCACGAATCGCGATATTGCCAAAGCTCAATTTTCGCCTATCTGCATAAAATCAACAAGCTGTAAAACGGGCACTCAATTGGTATATCACCCACATTTTCCGGCTGCTATAAAACTGTGGGAATTTGAACTGTTGGTGTTTTGCAATAAAATCACTCACCGCATCGCATCGATTGAGCGAAATGAAGGCAACTAATAAAAAAATCTCGCTCTGTTTACGAAAGACCCTCAAAATCTTCAGACAAATATCGCTCGCCACGCTATCGAGCTTTATTGTCACGCATAATTTATGACTGTTTGTTTGCGTCGCGGTGTCAGCAACAAGTGTGGGTAATTGAAAAGATTGTAAGCGCCGCAACGTTAGCGCACTTGTTTCCTGCTTTGTTCTGATTTACAAAAAGCAACGCCACTCATGCAGCACACCGCGACGATCCAAAAGAAAAAAAACCAAATATATATGAAAAAATATATTGTCCGCGTAATCCATCTTAAAAATTAATAAAAACAAAAAAAAACCGAATCCCAAATATCCAGCGATTCAGGCTTTAATAAAAACGCAGTAAGTTCAAGGTGAAGGGGGAGACCCGCAGGACCTATCCATTAATCAATTAAGCATAAAACACCGCATGAGTCTCTCTTGGAAATGCGTCCTCCGACCACCTGGACCACTTTAACCTCAGCCACACCGATGATAATCATCCGCTCCGGTCGGGCTCGGTTGCATGTAAAAATCAATTAATGGCTACATCGATTGGTACACGCTGCGGCGGGGGTGGCCCGGGGATTGGTAGAAATATTTGATGTTTGGTCAGTCGAAGAGAAATGGCTGGCAATTTGTGAATTCCAGAAATAATGGCGCAACCGAAAACAATTTTTCCATCGAAAAATACTCGCCGCCGAGCAGTATAGTGATTTTCGAAATATGGGAAAATCGGATCCCCGATAGACCAATGACCCTCTACTTCTAATTTTTGTCCAGCAAACACTATAAATATTCATTTAGAAGACAAAACGTTTTTTTATTTTTTTTAGAATAGTATAAGTACTCGTATTCTAGCGGGTGGATTAGACACTGAATATTATTTGCTGAGTTGCGAATTGCTTTTTAGACTTATGGGTTTTGAAAATGATGATAGTATAGTGGCTCAGTATGTTTCTACTAGCCCCACACATTCTTCTTAGTCGACGATATTCAACGAGTCTTCCTTGAATTTTTATTGTGAACTTCTCCTGATGAGAATTTGTTTAAATAAACATAAAACTTTCAATTTTTCATTTTAAATTATAGGGACATTCCTCTATAATAGTTTTAATGGCGCTTTTCAGAAATTTTAGTTTTTCAAAACTACAAAATGGGATGTTGTGGAAATCTAAGAAAAATTAGTTCCTGTCTAATTTATTTAAATGCCAAATTATTAACTTGTAATCTAATGTAAGAAAATAAACTTGATTTTTACATGTATAGCAAATGCAGAATATGTGAGAACTTAATGCGATAATACTATTACGATTTACAAGCTCTTGCAGAAGAAAAACTCGAATAGTATCAATAAAATAAGTCCTCAAATGTTCTACCTAGTTAAAAAATAGAATTTTAAATAAATATAGGATATAGAATAGATAACAGATATACCCGAGTAAAAATTGTGCATTGAATTTCCTATACACCGAATAACAACTAAATCGACACTTCAAGTTAAACTAAAATAACACCAAAGTAAGCCCTTTTGGCGAACAAAATAGTTAATCAACTTCTTTACAACAACTAATAGAGCACCAGCTTCAATACCGAATCACTACTAAATGACTACTATCGTCAAAAAATTCCATACCAAATGAGCACCAACATAGCACCGTTTACTACACTAAAATACCACCATTTGACAACTAGACGTATGCTAATTCGTGCAGATATAAATTTATAGGTAAGGCTGGTGCTGAATAAAGATGCAATCATGTTCTGGTGGTGTTTTGGGGCTTCCATCGACTTTTAGAGTTTTCAATTAATATCTGTCCCTTATTTGGTGGTATATCAGTGCTCCTAATTTTCCAAAAGAAAATCGAGTCTATTTGGGTTGTATATTGGTGGTAATTAAACGTTTGGTGGTTTTTCGGTGCTCTTTTTGTGCTGACGATTTTTACTCGGGATATAATTAAGGCAGAAATTATTAATTACATTGAAAACTGACTGAAAATACATAGCAATCGAAAAACTCTTGTGTCTTCCTCAAATAAGAAAAAAACCGATGAGCGGATTGTTTCGATCGAGACAATAAGCCAATTTAATCAGTTTGGCAATTGTAAATTGTAAGTACGAATTATATAAAATTAAATTTTTAATTTACAAAACACCATATAAGCCGAATTCAGTAATAGATAAATTTTAAAGTAAGTCATAAGTAGAATTGGTTGCGTCGGTCCTTTCGAGTGTCCTATGGCAGGGACAACTAACCATTGCCGAATTGATGAGATCGGTTCATGGTCTCGATCGAAATATTCCGCTCATCCACTTTTTGAAACTTGATTATTTTAAGCAAGGTCAATCCTCAAAAATTAGTTCTTCTTATTTGAGGAAGACACAAGAATTTTTCGTTCGCTATCAATTTAATTACCTTTCCCCAAGTGTAACATGATCGTTGAAAATATACTGAAAGCAAAAAATAGTATGTAGAGAAAATTAAGACGGAGTTCAGACTGGAATGCGCTGAAATATTTTTCCTGCCGAAGAAGAGACTGAAACCAGATTGAACATTTTATATTTATATAGAATTTTATAATATATTTAAAAACAGGCTAAACTAGGATCAATAGTCCTCAGATACCAGCAAGGAACTTAAAATAGTTTAAAGGCTGAAATTTTTTAACATTTAGACTTACAATTTTTTCGTTATACCTCTTTTTCTAAATCTTAAGACTTAGACAATGTCAGTCAATTCACGATTATGGCTAGGCTATTTTCTTTCCGCTATTGGAAAATTTCTATGTCCAAATAATATTGAATCAGTTAAACATTATGTAATTAGTTGGTCTTTTTTACTATCTTTATCACTGTAAAACTTAGTGTTTCATTTAACAACGCTTAAAAGTGTTTTAAAATCGAGACAATGTTAATTAAATGTGTAACGTTAAAATAAAACACTTTAAGAGTTTTGAAATAAAGCACTGAGATTTATAATGATTTAAAAATGAATTTTTGAGTTGTACACACATTCGTGAAAATATAGAAATGCATTTATTTATAATTCGAACAATTACAAATTTCTAATTAATAAATTCATCAACGTTTTATTTAGACTATTTTTGGCGCTTCGCTTTAGAATATGGGGATTGAACTAAAACTAACCGAATTTAAGCGCAAAATATATTCCAGCCGGTGGTTCCGATTCCGATTACAGTCCAAATTTTGTGAGTCGACTTTCTGTCTCTAGTTCACTACTTTAGTTTACTTTCTGTTTATTTTCCTGCTGCTCTTAAACAAATAAAAAATGGGTGTATTTTTCAGTTAGATTTCGAGGATATAATTAGGGAATTAAGGATGACTACAGGCAAACATTTATGTTTTAGAAAAATAAGTAAAATTTATTTTGATCAACAAATTATAGGCCTAAGGTAACCGATATTTGTCGAATATTCGATTCATTATAATCTGCATAACTAGTATAATTCAGTAACTTCTTTTCATCTTTTCATATTTGAAATTGGAGTATTTTAAGTCGATTAACTCAATTTTTGTATAGTAATCGGTACTTAAGGAACGTATCAAACTAATACCAGACTTATTAAATCACTTTTTTAAATATATGTGCATAAATACATAGTCGCATAGAAGAGCTGAAGTAAATAAAGAAGTCAACCTCATTTTTGCTCTATTAATGTTCTGGTAAAACTCCAAGAAAAATGTCACAACCTTTGAGACACGATCGTTTTAACATTACAAAGCTGTTAAAAGTGATCGAGAGATTTTCCATTCTTCTTTTCATTGAATTGGCATGCTAAAGACCTACTCAAAAATGAATTTAACAATGTGCCATTTAACTTAAAGAAACCATAAATTATTTTGTACCATTTGTGCAGCTGTGATTTAAGTTGCGGTTCGGTTTCTTTCACCTGAACAAAACATGGTGATCGCTTCTGTCGCGTCGCCAATCGAGAAAAGTTTTATGAAAACGATAAAAAGTCCAAAGAATTAGATTTGCTCGAATATTTCCCATGACAATGTCCTCTCCGCGAGCCAGCTGTAAGACAATATCGCGGGCTCCAATTATCAGTCGAACATGTTTGTTCTTTTAACGGCGCACTGGCGTCGAACAATAAATTCCCGGCAACAATCAAATTAATTTAACGTTTCGTAATTATCGAGTTATCTGAGTGAGCATCGAGCCCGCGATCCTGTCGAGCGCGGAGCACCCCGCTGCTGTTGGCGGCTGCGGCGGCGGCAGCGGCCAAATTAAAATATTTTGTAATATTCCCGAGCCGGCGAACAATGGAGGCGACTGCTTCTTTATGAACTCGGGCTATTTGCAGCAAGGCCGAGACGGCGGGAAGGTCATCACATAAATCTCCCGGTGTCCACCTTGTGCCATCTTCCGATGCATCTTAATCGTGTCATTGACGTCCAGCTAAGCCCCATAATCTCGGGGCCGCTGTAAAACGTCGATGGGAATGTGTTCCGGTCATAAATAGTCCTCACGCCGGACTGGACATCGACGCGAATAGAGAAGGAAGGCTCGCAGGGCTAGAAGAGTTTCGAAGGGTTCGCCTAATATCAAAAACAGCCAAAGTCGGTGGCCACGTAAGAGGGCATTCACCGGCCGCGACATGCAATAAATCTTCCTCAGTTTCAGCCACGTCGATTCGATGCCCTAGGCCGGATTTCAGGCGGGGACTTGCTCCGGCTGGTCCTGTGCTGCGGTCGTCCGGGGATCCGGGGACTTCTCTAAAAAAAAATTTGTTAAGCTGCGAGATCCTATCGGCTAATTCAAAATTTTTTACTTTATTTCTGCGTTCGGCTGTAATTAGCCTGCACCACCATCGCTGGATTAACGAGGATGCCCCGGTCGACATTCAAATCGGGCGGATCGCGCATAGTGCGAGTATCCTGCGGGACGCAAAAAACTCCCCTGCCCATTGTTCGGGCACACAGCCAGGGTTCGGCTATCCTGAGAAACAATTTCCAACTTTTCTGATTTCTTGTTAAGTGTCGTCCTCTTTTTTGTCGCATTTGATCGATCTTCGAGACAAACGCGGGAAGACTTGCTGCCTTTTGTGGCAGGACAAACCGATGTCGTTCTTTTCGACAGGGCAAAACAGACAACTTCGGCCGAGAAGTCGATTCCCAGATATCAAAGCAAAAAACCTCTTTGGACTTTTGGGCACCGCAGCACCACAATAAGAGTTTTTTTTTTTTTTTTGCATGGCTCTCTCAAAAATGTTGAAAAAGTAAACAGGTTAAGGGGTAAGCTAATCGGATTTTTTAAAACGTAATTTTACGGATGCAAATGAGATCTACTGGCCCAAATAAATTAACAATTAAAACACCTGATTGATTTAGGTCCATAACACCGCTTAAATTGAGTTTGTTGTATCCTTTTAGAATTTGATTTTGTCGGTGATTAGTAATACCTGAAATATTTAGTTTTAATATTTGAAAAATGACAATTTAAAGAATTCTTAATTCAAAATTGTTTGCATTCTTGTAAACTGCAAGAGTACTTCAATTATATTAACCCTTGAGCTAATACCCAACTTTACCGACATGGTTTTAACACCCGGGTAGCTGTTTACTAAAGTTTACTTAAATTTTTAATATTTCAATATAAGAAAAAGTGTTTTTAATTTTTTTTTTTTATAAATATACCTTGCAATTGGGTATCTAAGCAATTTTAGTGTATTGTGGGTACCCGGGTTAACTGGGTTAAAAAATAAATAAAAAATAAAAAGTAACTTAAATTCATGATTTGCTTGCTTTTGATTACCTCAACGTAACGTAAATTTCCATTTTAGTCCATGCAAATATAACACGATGGGCACCCGGATACCCGGGTATTAACACAAGCGTTAAGCAAAACATTAACATTTCGGTCGAAAAGTTCATTTTAGAATATATTGATTGATTTAATAATAAAAACACATTTGTTATTATATTGGCGTTTTTATTTCAAGAATATTTCTAGTTAAAATGAAGACTTTCAAATCAACTTTGTTCAATATGATCTGATCTGGAATTTTGCATCGAATTACATTGTTTAAACTTTACTTATAAGTTTTTGCAATTTGAAAATTTATATCAATTTACAAAAATTGATGTATGCCCATCCAAACTAAAAAGGTAAAAAGTGCAAATTTAATGTTATTTGATGTTAATTTTACGAAATTAAGAAGTTTTGGTAGGGACAACTAATCACAATTTTCTATTCATTCATCATTGTTATCATCTCACTAAATCATACAGCTGTTCACTTAAAAATTCAAAGAAAGATCAGAAACATCTACCTACTGCGAATTTGATTTTATTTCAATAGTTATGCTGGCACAATATTTATAAAATAGAGTTATAATTAGTTTAAAAATCTCAATTTTGCTTTAAAAACAATTTAGGTTACAAACTAATGAGCATTATTGATTTGAAATTTTTTCAAATTAATGCATTATCATCTTGAAATAGAATTGTACGCTTTAATCACTAGTTATATAAATTTAAAATGTTGGAATCCTATATATTTGTACTTGATTTTAAGATACACTTTTCTCTGATTAAGAGAATTTGAAGACGGTTTTCAAACTTGTTTCAAACTTAACGATTTTAGTAGGATCTATTAACTCTGGACTGTATGCAGTTTGTGGTATAAATTTGCTTGTAAAGGAAAGCAAATTTTAAATTATCTTGCGTGCAAGGTCAAAATCTTTTTAAAAATTCAAATTTTGAACAAATGCCATGTTCAGTTCAATTCAGTTTAATCCTTTTATTTCGCTCAAAAATGAGTAAACTCCATTATTTTTGAAAAAGATTTAAATTTTTTATTGTCTATTTAGATTAAAATGTGTTAAAATAAAGTGAAAAACGTATTCGGTTATACAATAAATTTTTAATTATGATTACTCGCATCAAAATTGAATAAATACTCTAAGAAACATTCATTTTGAATACAAAATTTCAATATAGGAAATAAGTTCCTCGCTTTATCAGCCTGTTGTATTTTATATCGTAAAAGCAGCAATTTCTAGACCTGTAATTAAGATGAATAATCTAATCAATGAAATTCTGCTTACTTAATCTCCTCCTGCTCCTTGAGGGCAAAAATAAAATATTTGACTCTCAAAGAAAGAAAAAAATATGCAGTAAAAGAAGTAGTTTGTTAATTAACTAGCAAGTTAATTAATTTTAAGTTTCAATAAGTAAAAAAAGACCTTCCGGCATAAGCCACAAGAATGGGGTTGATTTCGTGTATTAAGAATGTGTTAGACGTTTATTGTGGCATGGAATGTGCTTGGAACACTCTTTGGAAAGCCTTTCAGGAACCTCTATATGTTTACAAGTCTTCCGAAAAGCTCAGAAATTAATTAATTAATAAACAACGCCTGCCATAGGACTCAATTATTCGAGTTATTCTTAGAGCTCTATCTCAGACTATGGTAGTGATGGGATTAAATGAACAAAGCAATTATACAATAATTTTTCTGCGGAAGGTGAAGACTTTGTCAGATTCAAAATATTGCAGATACTTAGTAAATTTATAATAATTGAAATTTTAACTCCTCGGTTAAAGCATATGCAGAGACATAGAATTGAGGTTTTTGTCTAGGTGAGGACTAAAAATTAATGTAGTTTTCGATACACAAAACCAAATTTGGAAGTGTTAATTCTTATTTATATAGTCTCCAAGGGGATTTCCTCTTTTAACACGATCTTTTCTCTTAGCGATAGTCTTTGAAAAATCCTCCAAAGAGTCCAAAAGAACACCGCCTGGCGACATTCCGTTGATTAGGAAATTGCGCAACGCGGTGTCATATCAAGTGGCATGGCACGTCTCAGATGGGGCGCATCCTCCGATTCATCGAATCACGGTGACACCGAGGCAATAAAATAAGCCACAAATGCCACAGCTGTAGCATTTTTTTGCGGCAATCGTTGCCGGTGTCATGTCGTTTTCATTTTCATTTTCGTTTTCCAGTGGTGCGCTGCTCCTTGTCAGGCGTTCGTTCGCTGTGACATTTCGAGTTCACCAGAAGCCCGGAGGTGTTAGCGTGTGTAACGTCGTGTAAATTCCTGGAACCTAGCAAGCATTTCATTAGCACCGGGGCACCAGATGAGAAATAGGAACACGACTGGGGACTCTGCACAACGGAGTACGGGGACCGAACGCAAACAAAAAACACAGAAGACGACCCGGCAGAGGCCTCGGTCTGACCACAAAAAAAGTGAACTACACGAATCTTTAATCTCTCGGCTAAGATTTCTGCCGTTAAGCACTTGCGCCGGTCAACCGGAGGCGCATACGCGCCCGAAACGATCTGCTTTTCTATAAAACGACCAAAAAGGGCGAAAGGTACATAGGTGTCGTCATTAAAGGTGACAAGGTGCTTGCCATGTAATTAAAACCGTGTTCAGGTGACCCAGGGAAATGTTCCCCGACCCCGGGAATGCGCCGTACCGCTGTTTTCGGCACAAGCAAATATGGCTCCACACAAATGAGTTATGTTACCCTGTCCTGGCCCCGCCAATTTCTGACTACTCCTGCGGGACTCTGTTGACAAATGCACGGAATTTGTTTACTATTTCTACACCGCAAGAAGTCCCTTTTAGGAATACCCTTGCCAAAGTCCATAAAAGAACCCAAGGCCCTGTATCTGGTGACGGGTCTTGCAGTTGAGTCAGAGTTTGGTTAGTCGCAGGGACACCTTCTTCTGGAAGCAATTTCACATTTTCCTTCACCTAATTGGCTGTTTGTTTCTTAAAAGCAATTATTTTTATTTACCTACAAGGTGTTAGTAGAGATTAAAGCCATGCTGATATAGCTGTATGGGAAACACGAAGCTTCCAATTTTACCTATGAAATTAATCATAAAATTAGAGTTCTAATTCAATAATAATAAAGAAAATGTCGAACTAGTCACACTAGTTATAAATTATATTGATTTTCCACCCAGCACTTTTAGTAGGTAAACCATGTAAACTAGCCTTCAGTCAGGATGCTTAAAATGCCAGAATGGTTTCGGATTTTTTCTTAAATCATAGACTGCGGTCACTAATCCAGAATTTTACGCAGTCTTTGCAGTATTGCGGTCAAATATTCAGTTTGATTGCAAAATTTGTGCATCTCATCGGTTAAAACTTCAGCTGCTGCACGCATTCATTCGCTAAACTCCACAGCACCCACTGTTTTAGTGGGATTTTAGTATGTCTTTTATCCACCTCAATAAATTCTCTTAATTCTAGGAAAGGGGAGGAAGGGATAAGGGAATCTATAACGTACAAAATATTTAATATTTCCACTTTTATAGTCTAAGAGCTTTATAATCGCTCGTCTATGTCTATACAGAGTCACGAGATTTACCTTAAACGTTTTCTTTAAGTCTACAGTAAAATTTAAAAGTATCATCACGACACTTATCTATTACTTCCCTGTTTTTTTTTTTATTTATTATATTTGTCTTTTAAAAAACCTCTGTGTTGCTTCTTTATTTTTTTTTAAGAGTAGCAGTCTACTTAACATTTCTGTTAAATTTATCATTTTATGTTCTTGCAGCAAGCCAATCAAGTTTAGGCTGTGCTCATTTGGAGTAGTCACTGCTTAAATTGTGCAAATTCTGAATTTTTAACCACAGTCATAGTTTAATTCTAATGGTTATTGGAGCGGACGATATATTCACGCCACTTATTTTAGTTTTTAATAATAAAATTCTAAATTGGATTATTATTTTGAAATTCACAAATCAAAATTTCATAGGCTGTTTAAAACTGGAATATTATTTTGTTTTTAATTTTACTTTGAGTACAATACCGTCCAGTTGGAAATAAATTCGAATTGACTATGAAGTTCAATTTAAGTTTCTCTATGTTAATTATACGCTCTTTTCATCAAATAAGATTTTGAAAACGTTGTCTTTTTTTCTTGCCAACACTTCGTACAAGTCCGATTAAAATGAAAAAGCGGACATACACAGTAGTTGAACAAATGCCGCTTGGCTTTTCTAAGAGCGTGCAAGGGTTGCACATAATTCGTAAAATACGACAGGCTGTACGCTGAGGCGTAAAAGCCGATATGTCAGTATCCTGATTCATATGATGCCGAAATTCAAGTTGAAATACAATAAATACAAAATTTATATTGTGTCTCCTAAGGCAAAGTAACCACGTACAGCCCTTGTACGCCACAGCAAACCGTTTAAAATGTGGTCTTTGTACGCCCTTTTGTAAAACCTTACTTTAAAACTTAAATATTTTTATTCGGGGCCCTTATAAGGCAGATTAAGTATGGGAAGGTGGGCCAAGACGAAGTACTTAAGTTTTCATGGCTAATACAACTTCGTTATTTAGTATATAAGAAACTAATACATTCTTGATCAAACCTTTGATTATCAGTCTTCTTACTAATTGCTAAAATAGAAATATATTTCAAGTAGCAAGCATAACATATTTTGCCCCACCAGTGGGTTACCCCTAAGGGGAAGATCCGGTTTAGTATTATAAATTTTTAAACACAATTTTCCACTATTCTAAATTTTTGTGTAGAATCACCCGAGGGGGCAAGTAGAATCTCGTCTATCTTTCTCTTTCAGATGATTCTACATACTTAGTATAAAAATTAATTTTTCTCTTAATATCAAATTTGCATAGACTATGAAAATAAAATGTAGCTTGTCACAAAAACTCCTTATTTTATAAAGTAATCACGTACATATAGAAGAAATCAAATTAGATCAGAGCAAAAAATGTTTTTCTAACTTATGGATATACAAAAACTCCTACTTAAATTTCGATTTCATTCTCAGAATTAATAGGGGCGGATTGGCTAGTTATAATAAATATCTTATTGATCTCATAATTCGTTTGGTTTAGGTTACCCAATTTTACTTCATTATAACCCTATCTTAGATCTCTCTCCCCTACGTCTTCTTCGATAAACACATGGGGACACGCTAAGACACAAATATTTCAATTTGTTTTCACATATGATTTGTAGTTGGTTTTAGTGTTAAAATGGACTTTTGTATATTTTATATATAGTGTTTTAACAATTTTACTAGTTTTACTCTTAGCTCGGGCAGTACGATTTTAGTGCTATATCCTTTAATGAATTGGGTATAGGTAAAGTAGTATTTTAGTTTACTATCTGTGTAATTTAGTGACTGAATTTGAAGTGTACTATTTATAAAAACAGTAATATTGCACATTCGGTTGTAAAACTCAACATTTAATTAAAAAAGTAAGTCAAAAATGCATCTAACAAGACACATTTTTTCGCCTTCCAGAGGCGTTCAAAAAATTCAGTATGGGCCGCCCTAAATGAAATTCCTCCAGGGGGCTTGAGGAAAATTCGCATTTCGGGCGCGTTAATGTTTTCATTTTATCGGATACCACCTCGGATGTCATCCCTTATCCCAGCTGAACAGAAAGTCAATTCAAAAATTAATTTTAATGTTTCCCTGTATTCCCAGAAGTTCAGCGCAACATTTCTCAGCTCTGCCGTTCGGTTCCCGCACAGCCAAATAGAACCGGGGAAACGACCCCAAGAAAAGGAACCAGCCAAGATCCCTTGGTAGGACGAACTCCCTCCGGGATTACATGTGTACTCTGGAAATATTTCATTGGAGACACCCTCGTCCTCTGGCACCCCTCGCCATCCCGTTTTTAATACAGATAATACAAAGGAAACATTCTTCCCGTCGGCGTCTGGGGAACTCCGCTCCGGGCTAGCGGGGCCCCGATGAGCCGCGCCAGGCGGTGTGACGTGACACGTTACCGTGTAACCATTTTCCGATCCTAATGTAAAATTTAGCAACCTCGGTCTTGAGGACGCCTATCGGAGGCATCATGCGCGGATGTTTACGTCTCCGGTTGATGGTGTGATAATGCGCCTCGCCGGCTGTGCAGCGGGGTCCCCGCTCTAGTGAGCCTCTGCCTCCACTTCCATTTCCACCTTCATCTTACAACCTCCACCTTCTACTCTGCTCCCGTCGCCGTGGTCGGAGAAATTTTCGCATATCTGACGGGGCCCATTGTCAAATTAAAGTCAAGTGATTCGTGTTAGCCCATCCGGAAAAAATTCACTCTGCGGCACCCCGCCCGAAGCTCTGTCTGGTTTGATACGTGGGAGTGTTCCAGGCTCACCATTGCAGCATTTCCTGAAAGAAGCCTTCGCCCGAAAAGGGGACTTTTCCGGGGGGGGCTCCGGAATGCAAGAACTCGTAAATAACGCAAGTCAATCAAATTTATCTAAGCGTGAAATTTTTGGAGTTCGTACAACAAACCGGATAGGGGCAGAGAGCGCAAATCTGACGATTGGGTTTTGCCTGGTTAAACTTTATTTTCACTTAGCGGTAGGCTTCCAAACGCAGATAAACGAAGATAACCATGTAAAACTTTTAAAGGCCTTTATGTAATATATTGGAAAAACATCTATATAAAAACGACTATGTTATGAAAAATTTATATGATTAGATACCATGAAAAATAACTTTAGCTTCTTTCCCAATAGTCTTACTATTTTTGATTAACCCAATATGCAATTAAAAATAGTATTAAAGGGTATTTAATCAATAAGCCTATTCAATTATGTACATACATAGAATTTGCATATGTAATGCATATTAGAAATCAAAAAATTGCCTCACCATATTGGACTTACCATTTTAAATTTGAAACTTTTATATAGATAGTAAAATCGTAGAGAGTCCCTACAAAATACTCTTAGTACTTAGCTTCTTTTGTAGTAGTTTCAAAATATAAGTGGCTTTAAAATATTCTTAGTACAGTAGAACGCCGATTATCCGAATTAATTGGGACCGGGGTCGATTCGGATAATCGAAAATTCGGATAATCGGACATAGACTGGTAATAAAGAAAAACGATGTGTCACACATAGAATAAATATGTAGTCTTGCGTCTTGCCTCTAGCTTTCAACCATAACAGTTGAAATATATCTGGACTCCAGCGAGTTCCAACTTGTTACAACAAAACAAAACAAAAATTACATTACTTACTTACAGTACATGATTTTAATTTTTTATATTACGCTTAGGACCGATTCGGATAATTGGCGATTCGGTTAATCGGCGTTCGGATAATCGGCGTTCTACTGTATTTAGTTTCACTTAAATTCGTTAAATTCGAAAATTTGTGGGGTCCTATTGGATCCGTCATTTTTGTTATACAAATTTTGATATTAGATTTGAAATTAGGATCACCTTTACGCTAATTTATTTTAAAATTCTTTCAATTTCCATAAATTTGGTCACCATATTGGGTTCATCATATTTAAATTAAATTAATTTTTGCAGTAATTTTGAAATTAATATCCTCAAAATATCCTTAGTATTAATTGTAACTTAAATTTCCTAAATCATCTCTAAAAACCCTAAAATACAAAATTTCATGACAATCCCATGAAATTTTCACTTGTTGGGTCTGCTATTTTAATATCCGTGAATAAAAGGTAGTAGTATATGTTAAATTGGGATATTTAATATACAAACAGAGTTTCAATTTTATATATGTACCTTGTAAAATGAAAAATGTTTTGTATTGTAATTTTAATAAAATAACTAAATGCCTTCACGAAAATTTAAATGTCTTGAATAGAAAGATTTTGGCAGCCAATTATACCTATGTAGATTTAAAAAAATTACACTTAAACGAAGTAAAATTTTTTCTTAAATCAAACAATAAACGGATGTAGTAAAAGTTGAATTTACATAAATTACATTTATAATGTTAAAATAATCCCTACAGATTTAGAATAAGTGGATGAATTAGGAAGTAAAATGTAAGGAAGAACATTGAAGTACCTGTACAGAAATACTCAGCACCTCAATCAAAGTAATCCTATAATTCTAACAGCTTATGTTAATTGATGTCGAATCAACAAAGAATTCGTGTCAGTAGATAATGCGGTTAGACAGAGTCGGATTTAATTTATCGAACAAATCTATTCCCTCCAGAGTACCGGCAGCGGGTATCTCATGCCAGGAGATATGAAATGAATAACTCAATCGTCCCGCACCCTGTCAGCTTTCCCCCTTGAGAAAAATTATAAGCAAGGCACTTTTCTTAAATATCCAAAGTCCTCAAATAGCAACAGAATCTCTGCCCTGAGCGCGGATCTCATCCGTAAATTGAAAAATGATCTCTGCTCACTGATGCACCTGTCATCGGGCATCAGGCACTAAATTATAGACGCTATCTAAATTTGTCAACCGGTGACTTTCGGGGGAAAGAATGCGATGTCCCCGGCACAGTTTGTCAAATCAACAGAAGTCGCAGCGGAAACTTATTTCGAACAATAAATCTAACCACCCGGGACCCATCCCGGTACTGGGGTGGGCTAGAGGAGAACCCAATCGCTGGTCAAAATCTACGACAAAAGCCCGTTCCATCCCGAAAGTATCTGAACTGCGAGTGGGATCATTAATTTTGCACCAATGGTCGGTGATGAGTGTTCCTGTCACATATCATTTACCCCGGGACCAGGAAACCGCACCGACCGATTGTTTTGAGCTTTTAAAAATAAATTACATGTGGCAGCCGGCAATTTAAGGAATTTATTAAAAAATAAATTGACAGTGGATTAGATGCTCTTAGGACACAGACAGGAGCTTAGCGAGACACTACTGGCTCCAATGACCGATTTAGCAGCTGTGATGAATGTCCTGCGCTCCTTAAATTCAGCTAAGATTAGCACATAGCGACTATCTACGCACTAGGGTTATATTTATACTTATAATTTACGTTACTTTGATAAAAAAAAAAAAAAACAAGATCGACTATTCAAAAAATATATACTGGCAGTTTTCCAACAACATGTGGCTAATTTTTGAGAAACTCAGACAACGATTTAAAAAGTGGAACGAGTTTCTGATTAACTCGGTTTTTGTTAGTCAAAATTTAAGAATACATTAATAGGTAAGTCTATTGATTTGAAAATGTTCACTTGTCAATTCACAGCGATGTATTCATAAATATAATTTGGAAGAAAGCTGATGACTAAGAGAGAAAGCATGAAAGCAATCGAAAAATTACAAAATTAAAAGTTTGATTACGTGTAATAATAAATCTACCTAGTATAATTCAATATCAAAATTTTAATTTATTTTCTTAAAGGTAGATTTACTCTTTTGCGTTATCGAACTCTTAATTTTGTTTCAGTTGTTTTGTGTAGTACACTTATGCATATAATCGATGAATTGGTTTAATGTTTCGAAAGAATTTTCTAACATTGATAACATTTATAAAGATTTTAGTAAAGTAATTCAACAAGATCCCTCACAGAAAACTTTTATCTGCTCGTAAACTGTCATCTTTGAGATTTACACCATGCACCACCAGTTATATAACTCGAATCGTATCTTACTAATCGATCTGAACAAATTCTTTTTGGATCTGGTCTGTCTAAGACAGTATCAGGTACTTCTGGTATACCCCAAGGTACCCGTCTTGGTCCGTTGTTGTTCATTTTATTCATTAATGAGATCGTGGATGTTACTCAACATTCCAAGCTTCTTATGTACCATATGCTGGCGATATAAAAATATTTAGAGAAGTTTCTTGTCCTAATGAGTGTTCTTTATTACTGAAAGATATCAATCGTTATATGTAATGATGCGACTGTAATCGTTTACTTTTAAATTAAAAAAAAACTCTATCATTTATTTTACCCGCAAGTCTGACAAATTTAATTGACCTTACTATTTATTTGACGCATTTTTGTTCTGATCAATTCTTTAACCTAATAACAGACTTGATTTCAAGCTTCATATTGACTCTTATGCGTAAAAACTGAGCAAAAGTTCAATCTTAATTTTTAAATGGAAAACCCAAGATCGGTTTTGAAACTGTGTTTTCTACATAGAGTCTGAATGAGTTCTTGCTCAATTTTTTTAGAATATAAACCATTAACTTTTACAAACCAAAAGCAATTCCCTTCTAGGCGTTAATCCAGAGAAATTACTGAACCTTTTGTACGTAGGTAGAACTTGTCCCACCGATCTTAGAATATGCTACTTTGTTATGTAGTCCTCATTATTCCATCAACATAGCTAGGATTAAATCAATACAAAAACGTTTTATTTGACTTGCTTTAAGGAGTTATCATGACAAAATCGACTTAAATTGACCTTATTGTCATAGATTTGAATTAATAAATCTGCAATTATTGCAATGTGATCGTGAGATTTCTAAGGCTGTTTTTGTACATCAATTACTATGCGCAAATGTAGATTGTCCAGAATTATTGTCACGAAGCATATGCATATATTTGAATTGGTATAAGCCATTGAAATTTAATACTAAAAATTATTTAACCGTATGAAAGGCTTTTTGATTTGAGCTCCAAGTGAAATGTTACTTAAAATGCATCCGTAATAATTCTCAAATAACAATTTAAACTTATTTCAAAAAAAAGTATTTGATTTGTGTCCCAGTAAATCTTTTAGATAATTTAAGGAATTTTTGATATAGTCATCTTAATTTTTCTAGTTATAAGAAAATAAATTATTAATGGATTAATGGAATTTACAAAAAAAAAAACAAATTGGGTAATCTAATCGAAAATTTTCGAAAGGAATGGCAGATCTGAAACTGTAATTAGAATTTATTCCATAAAAATATGAAAATTATCGGAAAAAATGACAATGAAAGGTAATGCAAAACTTACAGCGTACGAAAGGGGACAAATAATTTAAAAAATCATTAAAAACAGATAAATGATAAGTGAAATCTTCCCGTGACAAAACAGCACGTCGCACACATTTTACGCATCTCAAAAACGAGGTTCCTTAAACCGTTTAGGTTTCATGCATTAGAGATTGAAGTTTGAATCTGCTGTCCTTTCGGGTGAGAAGAAATTTGTTTGGACTGACTGCTATAGCCATTTTTTGATTAATTTGAATAAAGAAAAATTTAAAAAAAACCTAATTTTGCAGGTGGTACTGCAATTGGGTGGTTTAATCAATCCTGAAAAATTTTCGATTTGTTTCATGAGTTCATCGAGTGATATCCAAAAATTTTACTGAATCATTAGAAGACATTCTACTTAGTTATCTTGGAGAATTCATTGACATATGGTGCACTTCACATATCAACAGAATAACGCATCTATCCATGAATCAACGTTTTTAAAAAAATTGGTTTGAACCAAAAAAATATACGTTTATTGGACTGGATAGCCTCTACCTCTGATTATAACGTAAATTTCAACAAGAAATGGTTCAATATTTAATTAATTGAGCAGATATTTCAACTTATACCGCATCAAGGAGGGATATACGTGATATTAAAAGGTATTGAAGTAACGATAGTCTTCATATTGAGTAGCTGAATGCATTCAAACGAATGTTTATGGGTTTTTCGATACTTTTTATTTTATTTCTTTATCATTTTGGCTTTAGAAAATATCTTGTTAAATATTTTATTATTGATGTCTGATTATAAACATATATAGCGTTTTTTTTGAAGATAAGGTCCTGATTTAATTTTGGCCTTAATGTAAGCTACACGAATTTTTTATTTTTGGGAGATAAACTTGATTAAGCGGATAAAAAGAGCAAAATTTAAAAAGTGTATTTCGTTAAAAAGCCTAAAAGGAAATAAAATTGGATGGGAAAACTTCGGACGGTTTTCTTAGTCTTAAATTATATGAATTAAAACATACTAAATGAAATTAAATTACAAAATATATTACTTTTAAAAATGAAAATTTGATTGTTGTAAATTACATTCCCAGATTTTACCCCTTTTATCATAGGTAAAAGGCACTAAAATTGACTAAAATGGTTGTTTTTTCCCCATTTATGTTGATTGAATTTTTATATGAGTGCGGTAGGGATTAAAATTGAATTGGAGTTAAAATAATTTAAAGCATCGTCGTTTGTCTACGGTTTTTTACTGTCAACCGTTAAGGAATTGGGTTTTCTTGTCGAAAACTATTCTCAAAACCTATTTTTGCTAAGAGACTGACTATTCAGCTGAAGAGACGAGTGTAAATGTGTCCAATAGTAAAATCAGCAAATCGTCTCGCTTTGATCTATAAAATCCATCCATCTGTCGTAGAAAATTTACGGCAATCGACGACCATAAATGTTTTTTTTGCGGTCTTCATAAAACTCGTCATCAAGACAAATTTCTCTGACTCCCATGAACTTGTCTAAATGCATCCTATAAAATTTTTATTGATTGGTTCGAATCGTTTCGAATCTATCACTCGCCTCGGTTCCTCAAAATCCGACCATAGTGGACGGAGGCGAGGATGAGGTATTTTCAGTTTCGTTTTTCGTTGATTAATCATCAGCACGCCCGTGTGACGGATTTACAAACTCTGCGACCGTTTATCGCCCTTTAGATGGCCAAAGTCGTTCGACAGCGGGTGGTGGAGGGAGGTGTGCCATCTTAATCCGGTCAATAAAAATATAAAAAGAAAACTAATCTTGTCTCATGCACGCCTGCCGTCGCGCGATAAATAATTATTAACAATATCATTTCGTTGAACGCTTGAATAAATTTTGTGAAGAGTCTGTTTTTTTTTTGTTTTTTTCAAGAAAAACGTATTCGTTCGCAAGGCGGTGGTAAAATTTATGAACTCCGTCAAGATCGTTTTATAGCTAAACCGCTAGCAAGAAGGGAACTAAAAATCTTTAAATGTTTTACGATTAACCGATTGACTTAACGTTGAGTTCACTGGTTAGCAATGTTCTACCTTTTTGTTATTTTTACGGGCTTAATCGGAATATTATTGCTTTTAAAATTGCAGGCGCAAATTTTATTTTTATTTAATGCAAAGATAGGAAATTATATCGGTTTAGTAAATTAATTAGTCATGTGGGAAAGAAATCGAATAAAATTGTTTAGAGTTATACGGAAATTTCTGTACTACTTAAAACCTAACCCAAAATATGCGTGCTTGTTAATTTTAAAAATCAAGTTATTTAATTATTATAACACAATTATTCTTTAGAATTGACCCTACATATGAAAATTACGAATTTAACAAAACTAAACAAGAGAAATACATTCAAAATAATTTTTTAAAAATATTCTTTTATTTTATTGTTATAAATGATTTATAAGTTAAAATTGAAAAAGTTAGACAAGTACAATGATTTTAATGATGCGTGGGTGGAAATAAGGGATGCGGGGGTGGATTCGCTCGGGAAACACCACTAACTTGTATTGTCACCGAAGTTATACATGTTCGCCAAATTTCATTGAGTTTGGTAAAGTCTAAGTATAAAAATTTTGCATTGCAAGTTTTGACGACACGTAGTGTAAGTTAAATAAAAGAATTTAAAAAAGGTCCTATATATGGTAATTATGGATTTAATAAAATTTAAAAATACAAATATGAAGAAAGTTAAAAGAAAATGTATACAAATGTACCATATATGTTATCAATTTTAACATCTAACTGATTGTTTTACCCTTTTAATGTAATTAATATATTAAATAATAATAATAAATAAAATGGTGACTCGACCGTGATATGATTCGAACCTGCAATCCTTGGTTAGATAATTTGTAAATTCTTTTATTACACTGAGAAAAATCGGATTCGCAAAATTGCTTGAGCTTTATTAAAAAAATAAATTATAATAATGACTGCCTAACAATGTGTGTACCATTTTCGTATTAAATAAAATCATTTTCAAAATTACATGAAAGCGATATCAAATCAAATGATACCTCCGAAAACTAAAAATGACAAATTGTTTTCTCTATTTTTTAAATAATTTGAAGATACAATAAAATATTTAGGAATTTACAAAATCATATTTATTACATAATTTAAGTAGTCATTTTAATTTAATTGTTGGGTGCTGAGCTATTACTGATGATACTGATTATGTCGTGATCAAGGTGAATATTGCTTAATATTGAACGGGGATATAATTTTATATTAGAAAACGCTTTACTTTTAATAAATCCCACATACAGTAGATCCTCAACCTCTTCATTAGTATCACTAGTAAGAGTTATGTTTATGTACATGAATATCTTTGACCTAAAAAAATAGTTTTCAATTTGGGAGCGAAATTATTACTTATAGAAATTCTTTACGTGTTGTAATGAATGGATGAAAATGATTTACTGTATGTACTTCAAGACACATTCTATTTTGTAAAATGAACCAAACGGCGGTTCGTTTCAAGTATGATAAAATTAGATAATTTTTTTTTCAATTTCCAACTGTATATTGTTTAGTTATTACCAATTAATTATACAAAATATATGAAATTTTGCACCCAAATCCTTTACGATATAAAAGTTTAATACGTTTAAATATTTCTCGTAATCCTACGATTTTATCAGATTTGTTTAAAAGTAGCTGCAGTAATGCGGATCTATGATCTTCACATACATGTTATATTTTAAAATTGCTGATAATAGGCGTAATAAGACAAAAATTGTTCATCAACTTATAAAAGATTTCGAATAAAAATATAAACCATAATAGGGTGATTCAAAAGTAAAAGTAAATAAAGTTTATTTTCTCTTGTGTTTCCGGGCAGGGCACTTAATTTCGAAGTTTTCAATTTTATGAGGCTCTAAATACATCATTGTAAATTATTTTCAAATGATACCTGGCAGAAAATATTTTCGTCCTAAGATTACGTTTTTGATTTATAAAGACCTCTTGAATTATCCTCTATACCTTTAGAAATAATGTTTTCTATGTTGATTGCATTAAAAATTATATTCTAAAAATAAATTAATTGATGAGATTAGCTGCGATCCATAAAGTAAATTTAATCCCATTGAAATTTGAAGTTTACTTCAATTAATGCATTTATTATTTTTTTATTAAAATTTAAATAATTATTTTTGTTTAAATGTACTCTCTTGATCAATTATTCAATTTTTATATATAAATAAAAAATGTTAAAAATCACATCTGAAATTATTCGTAATCAAAAATCAAACTAAATTCTTATACGCTGCAAATGAGCCCAAATGTTTTGAAGCTATTGAAGGCTTATCTAGCGCTACAGCTAGAAAAATACTATCTCTAGAAAATATCTAAATGCAGTGCATTTCATGCTGAATTGGATAGTAAACTACATCGGAGCTATTTATATCTAATTATCTCAGATGCTAAGTATAATTTTAGGTATTCGCTGTGAATTGATGATAGACACTACATGGTAATTTTAACATATTATAGATATGTATAATCCTGTAAAACAACATTAAATAAAGAGAATTCGAAAAAGGATTTATGGTGAATAGTAAGCTTACACTTTGTAGATACCCTTCTGTAAAATCCAAACCATTTTCTTTTAAAAATAATAAAAATGCTCTGCTTTATATTAATCCTTCGCTTATTTTAAATTAAGCATTGCGAATATCAATCGACAAAATTTAAATCTAGTTACCAGTTGAAATTTAACACAATAATTGTAGAGAATCAGTTTCCTTCAACTTCTGAAGTAATATTCAATAAAAAGCTATTAGAGTGTAGGGAAGGAGGCCCAAACCGGGAAATTTAAGATAAAATTTAAGAAGTCTTACAGAATTTATTGATGTCAGAAGTTAAATTTATAAAATAAAGTATGTGGGCAAAACAGGCATGTTTGAGGTAAAGTAAAATACGTAGGTTTATATAGGCGCACTTTATTATTAACATAACACTTTAAAAAATATTATTTATTTTACCGTAAAATATCTAAAATCGTACTAATCTTTTAAGTAGCAATAATGATGTTATTAGCGACATTATAATAACTAATAAAAAGACTGTATATATGTATTTTTCAAAAAGTATTTTTGTTTTTTTATTATTCATTGAAGAGTACTTTATAATAAGCTTAAAACTGAGTATGATATTTTGTTCTTTATTTACTTAGAAAAAACAATATTAATGTGTTTTACAAGTATTCCTTAAAAAAAACGGGTAAGCTAACTATTTTGCATCGGAGTAATTCACAAATATAATTAGATCAATTATATGAATACTGTTTAGTTTTATTTTTATATGATTTTGTATGCATATTTTAACCCTTTCGGTACTAATACCGCCTTTAATCGGAATCTACAAAACGTTCTCTCGGTACGATCGCTGCCTAAAGTCGGTATTCACGGAAAGCTTTATGGGTGTAGTACGCATTCTGTGCGTAAAGTCGCAAGCTATGTATGCTGACAAGGAGCTCGAGATTTCCATCAATGCCCACTTGTAAGCGGGGCTACTTAGAATGAAAACTCTACACTGTGTTTGCGGCAAAATATATTTTACGGCTTACACTGCCGTATACAGTGAAACCATTCTCATGGAAAACTTGTTCAAACGGCGAATGTATAACCGTGACCAATTCTACCGCTCCGAAAGGGTTAAAACTTTGATATATAAATCTAAAAAGTGAAGAAAACACAATCGTAATGGCAAATACACCAAAACCCTAACATATTGAGAGTCACAAAACCTAATTTTAGAAAAAGGTAAAAATTTTCAAAACGTTGGAAACGGATGACGTTAATTCACATTATTTTGAATTTTAAGCAACATCGTATAAAAAACTGCAATTATAAATAAATCAAATATTGGAACGAATTATTTATGTTATAAACAAACATGTGATGAAGGCGGGGGAGCATTATCTAGTTGAATAATAACGAACCGTTATATTCAATTCAGTGAGACTGAAATGGTTTAAAACGGAAGATCAATCTTCATTCATGTTTTAGAGAAAATCATCAACAACGGAAAAAGAAGATGTCCATGTAAGACATGTCGTGTATGTAAGGCAAATAAGAAGAGGAACAAAACTCGATATATTTGCAAATTTTGTGAAGTAGGGAACTTGTTTTCAAACATATCATAGAAAAAAAAAGAATATATGCATATATTTCATCACATACCGTCTTCAATTTGTTAATATGTGACTAGAAAGTTACCCATAGAGGGTTAAATAAAATAGTTAAATATAAGGGAATGCGAGAAAGCATAATAATAAAAACTTCAGCTTAAAATGATGGCCCTAAACTTTGAGCAATTGTCTGTTAGGATTAGGATTATTTGGAGTAGTTTCAGCAATAAAATAGGACGAGGTCAATTACCCATTTTTGGCGGGCTCTTCAAAGTCCTTCCGCCCGTTGCCCCGAGCCCTGTTTAGCCACAGGCAGCCACTTTCACCGGCCGCCATCTATCTCTCGTGACAGAAAGAATTGCTTGTTATGGCAGCCCCGTCACACTTTGGGAATTCATTAAAACACCGTAAAAATTCGTAACGGCGTTGCGTGAGAGTCCTGCCGCCGCCGTCACCGTCACCACCCCAGGATCGTAGGACTCGGCAGTATCGCTTCGGCAGGAGGCATCCGGCACCATTCCATGCCGCGCCGCATAGCGCAGCCAGTGACGACGCGACGGCAATTTACAGCCATTTTGGGCATCGGTGGGGTGAAGTCGACTGCACTTCCTTCGCTTTCGCTGCATCGTGACATATGCACGTCCCGTTCGCACCACCATGCGCACCCGTGTCCAAAGATGAACTGCCGCCGGCCCGTGGAGGGGCAAATCAATCATTCATTTTCCGGTCGGCCCTGATAGCTGTGCGTTGCGTTGCGCCAAGAGCGCTTCACTCTACGGCGGGGAAGGCCTCCCGCTCGATGTGATTTATCGCCGAACTGCTTTCTATCACACGTCGCCGGTATGTCTGTCTCACTTTAGTGCTTGCTCTCTTTGGGAAATGAACTTTCTCCTTTGGGACTGTTCTCTTCGGCGGGTTTGTTTTTCCTGTCAAGAGAAAATTTATTGGCATTTTGATGTTTATTGTCGTCCCTTTTTAAAACTGCAGTTTTTTTTCGGGCAGGGGTAGTTGCAATGAGTGAAATGTTTGAGTAGTTCAAGGGATTTTTTTTTCGATTCTACTCAAAGTTGAGCACCTCCAGAGAAAATATGCCGAATTGTATTTTGTTATGTACAGAAAATTTAATTTTAAGCTTGGGTTTTCAGTATTATAATTAAACATTAATTACATATTAAAGGAATGAGCAACAGTACCGGCAGCATGACAAACTAGCGGATTAAACATTTCATTATTTATTGATTATAATTTTAAAATTACTCATACACTATGGAATTACCTTTCAATATTTTAATTGTTACATTTTGTACGAGATTTACATAAATATTCTTGAGATATAAAAAATACTTTGCGAAATACAAAAACCTACAACTGTCTTTATCAATGAGAAATTTAATTAGAAGAAAATATTGTTTAATCAGAAATATCGAAATACCAATAATTTTTTTTTTGATTTTGTCTTTATTAAATAATTTTAAAAATATATAAAAGCCTGATTATTTAATTTAATTTATTTTGCTATACCTCAAAGAGTACCTGCATACAAAATAATTTTAAAACCCTAATGAAAAATAAAAGCATTCGGCAGAACTGTTGAAACATACTTTAAAATAAATGAATAACTTACTAATCTATTTAAATTTATAAAAATAATACCTAATTTTCTTTTTTTCAATGATACTTTACCGTCGGATATAGTTGTTTTCTTAACTTTAAACTTTTTTGGCGAAGTTTAAAGATTTATTCCCTAATTTAAAAGTGCAAAAAGTCTGCGGTCTGTTGATTGATTAACCGCACTTTTCTTTATCAAATTTTGTGGTATCTTGCTTTTAATTTCGAATTATTCAAGTATAATTTGTTCTTCCTATAGTTAAAATTCATTCTTAGTGAAATTCTTTGTATCACTACTCATTGAAAACCGAATTTCTCTAATCCGACGGCTAAAGGCAAACTATTCGCAAGTATTGTTTATAACGTTTTTTTAGTTTTTGTATTGTATAAATTTTATATTTTATGTACTTGATAGAAAACGAAAAAATATATTGCATTGGTGAAAAATATTAATTTTCTCTATTAACATAGACAGTTTTGTTGTTAGTGATATAGAAAATAGTTTACAATTCTACAAAGAATTGGTGCATTTTATAACATTAATTTTTATTTTTGAATAAACACGGCTTCTAGTAGTATGACACTATTAAATGCGATAGAACATCCTGAAATAAATATAAAGGATTGTTTTGCTACAATGGTAAAATCAATTCTTACCCTGCTCACAAATAAAACAAATATGATTATAAAATAGAATTCATTGCATGCCTACAAACCTGATTAAATTGGCTCTTTTACCTCATACGCAAATCATTCCATAGTTTAATTATACTAAACGAGGAAAAAGTTCTTTGATTAAGTGCAAATTGTGAGTTCTAAGCGATAGTAAAAAGTATTTGTAATGTAGTTACATAAAACGGAAAGAATTTTTCGAGAAAGCGTGATTCAATATTTAATACCTTTTGAGGATACTTTTTAATTACTTAAGAGGTTACGGCTAATCGTTACCACCGGATAGTAGTGAGAAACGAAATTTTGAGGGTTTTATTGTACATTTCTCAAAATTTACGGAAAAATATATTTTGAATAAGAAATACAACTTAAACGTTATTACACTGAGAGCATTTTTCTTTATATGTTCTTGAAAAAAAAAATATTCTCATATTCTTACATGAGTTCTTTTTTCCATGTGTACTTCATGATTATTAGAAAAATACCAATTTTTGCAACTTCTACATCACTTTAAATATCACATTGGGTTTTAACGAAATTAAACCGGCCTTAAATTGTTTATAATAACCGTAATTCTTAACTATTCGCAAAAGTTCTATGTACTTTCGGTGAAAACTTTATATAAGAAGTTACAATTCAAATTTCCAGTGAATCGGATAGAAATTGATTAACATACATTTTCCGTAGTTTTGGGAAAAATGGGTTTAATGTTTATAGATTGTGACGCGGTTTGATTAAAGACACTTCGGAAATTGAGTTCTTAAAATTAAAACAAAAATTTGGCGCTTAAATTGCTTTTGAGTATCATTTTTAAAATGTTTATACATCCTATAACCCAATAGAAAATAGAATAGTCAAAAATTAATTTATACATTAGGTGTAACCCCTTAAATAGAACTAGAAACACAGAAACTGATTATTAAAGTCGTATACTTTTAGTTTCTGATATTTAGATTAACTCTTTGTAGTATTACACTATTACAAAACTCTCCTAGACTCTAAACTCTTGCTAGATAATGAGTATGATCAAACCAATTCACGATGTTTATTAAAAACTAGCTACAATATTCTCAACTTTATCGCTCGTATAAAGAACATAGTCGTCTTTTTCCAATTAATATTTATAGTATTGCATTTATTCTTTAGCTGTCTTTTCTTGAGGGTAAACTATGAAAAAGGGATGAAATAAAATTACGTTTAGTAAATAACTTTTAATCCTAACAGAAACAGATTACAGATCTAAAATTTGTATTTAACGGTTGTAATCCGTCGCTTTTGTAAGTGCTGAAGTTACGTAAATTTAAAAGAAAGGTAGACTTAAATTATAACTTTCCTTCTAACCTGTCATGCCAAGAAATCAGCCAAAAGTGAATTTTATGCACTCGACAGTTCCATCAAATGCAAAATTCACATTCAACAAAAAGAAATACCGCTCCAAAAAAAAAAAAAATTGGGCGCGCAAAAGAAGGGTCACACGTTACTCTGCCTGTCGGTGGGCCGACATTAGGCCGGCATTAGGCCGTTCGACGGCGGCGGCTAAAGAACGATTGTGGCGGCAAAATTTATGTCTCAGTGTTGTGTGGCACAAAAGCGCGCCTCCAAAGGAACCAGGAAGAGGAGCAGCCACGGATCCAACAAAGCCACAGAACGACGGCCCCATAGCGTTGGCGAGACAGACTCCATCAGCAGTAATCCAGCCAAAAAAAAAAAAAAAAGAAAAGAAAAAATTTATGAATTTCCGCCTAAACTTCCGAAGGGAAAATGACGAGAGCAAAATTTGTTCGTGCTCCAAGACGGCAACTGAACGCAGTTAATGGGACCGTCAGACATTTTGCCGAGGTATCGAAATGTCACATTTTTTCCGAGTTGCTTTACTTGGAAAGTGTTTTGTATTTTGTTGACGAGTTTCCATTTTTGAATTGAAAATGTGTTTATAAAAATCGCTTTTTATTAAAATCCTGCAATTCTATCATTAGGTTAGGTTAAGTTGGTGTGTTTGATTAGAAAGGCGCACTCAGACTATTTTTTGACCCATTGTGTTACCACATAGCCCAGGAGACCATGATTATGCGTGGGATTCGAGCCTACAGCCTCTGGAACGGTAGACTACCGTACTAACAACTGAACTACCAAAGGCCCCACAATTCTATTATACTTTAAGTAAAAATGCCTCTCTTAAAGTTTGCATAGCAGTAAAAGTCCTTCCATAACCGCCAAACAATAAAAAATCAGTCAGTCATCGCGGGCATTCAACAAATATCAAATATCGCGTCTTTGCCGGCGCTTCCTTAATTTCGAATAACTTTTATGGTCAATCCATTTTTCATGGGAGAAATGAAAAAGGACACTCGCCCCCGCGTCCCTGTAGTGCTCCTTAGGGAGAGAAAACTCTCCGAAAGGTCGGGGTTTTTTTTTTCTGTATATATACATATATTTTTTTTTTTGTGTTGTACTGTCCATTCTTCTTCTTTTTGGTGTAAATTCGGGTGAATGCACCGCGCCACATCAGGCAACACGGAACAAAGAGAGCACCCCGGTCAAGTGACAAGAGAGAGTACGACACGAGAAATAAATTTTCAGCACAACTACACCAAAATGGAAAACATATTTGAGAAGCCACTTTGACACCCCCGGTCAAAAAAGCACAGCGCAACGAGCGGTTGTTCTTCGTCGGGTGAAAAAAGCAGCAACAACAAGGCAGGCAAACAGACAAAACAAAAAGGAAAAAAAAAAAAACAAGCAACAACAACACAACGACACAACGACACCTTCGTGAACGAATCAAACAGCCATTAATCGCACTCTCCCTTTCGTTTACACTATGATTGATAGCGATTGTGGTTTGACGCTGTCTCATTTCACCGGCGGCTTTTCATCCATCCATCCATCCAAGATCCAACCCGTCTTGGAACTGAGCGAGGAAAGCGGGAGTGCAGCCAGTCAGGCTACGCCAACAGTACACTCACCATCAGCCGAGGCCAAGCCATGGTATACACTGTCGACCGCCGTTGTCGTCTATGAGAGTGAAACATGAGGCATGCCACCACACATTTGATAAAATGAAAAAAAATACTTGCCAGCCCCAAAAATGACACCTCCAAGTCATGCCGGACTACTTGCACCGGTTTTAGTAAATTCAAATACCGTCTGTATCCCGGTCCTGCTTTATCTAATGGGGCGAAAAGAAGAAGAGACAAAAACAAACCATAAAACTGTGGAGCACGTGTGAACCGGGGAGGAATATGCGACTGTGTGATGTTGACGCCGACCGACGAGGGCTACACCTTTTTACACTTCTAACACAGATCAGTGACAGTGGCTGTGTAGTAAATCATTTTTAATATAATAAAAACGGGTGTCCATTTATTACGAAGGCCGGATTGAGTGTAGAGGTATTGTAGTAAGCTTCGAAAGGTGGATCTAAAACTCAGCTGGGCGCGCTCGCGAGAGAAAGAGGACTGCCATGCTGCCTACTTTCTTGCCCGCGAAATGCGTCCAGCGGGAGAGAGTGTGTCGAACCGGAGAAAAGTTGAATGAAGGCTGACGTTTGGTCCAGGATTTGTTTTTGATGCGACTGCAGGAACAATAGAATTTCCCATAATTATAATGGGGCTTTCCGATAGAGAGAGACCATCATTCTGGATCCTATAGAAAGGATATTCACAAATATTTGCTGGGCTAAAAAGAGACCATCCCATAGCCGGGGAAATCTGTTGCATGCCCTGCTCCGAAACTTCAAAATGCTATTTATCTCTGTCCAACATGTGATGATTGATATGACTCTTCAAAAAAGCTCAGAAACTTGTTACTCTTTTATTTTGAAGAGGGGAATGGGGGGAAGATCCAAGTCACCGTTAAAGATGTGTTAAGTGAGCTGTTTTCACTGCGACCGTTTTCTACCCGTCCACAGGGAGGGTCATATAATCAGAAATTGTAAAAACGAAAAACACATCCACAAATTGGCCCCCCCGTTATCCATTTATCTTTATCACACTACCGTACCGAATGCGTTCAAATCTCTCTCTTTCCGTCGCGAGAGAGCACTCTTTAAAGGCGGTCCCAAAATGCGCAATGGCCCAAAAATCACTCAACCCTCCCACCCACACAGCCTAACAAATGGGTTTGGTTTTGTTATATTACACACGGCGAGCGTGACTCTCTTTTGACTAAAGAGGCGTACTATCAAATCAGTCATTCCTTCTTTTTTTCCGGGTTCACTACACCGGCAGCCGGGTCTTCCCGAGACGGTTTTGTATTGCATTCCTACAGGAACTCTGCATGCTGGCGTGAGTGTGTTTGTGGTGGGCTTAATTGTGTAGTTGGAGCCGCAGTTTGGTCGCCTGCAGGAATTGCTAGAGTACGGTTATCACTTCTTAGTGTGTTTTGTGTTTGCACGCACTGCTTCAGTGTGAGAGATTGCCTAGTTTTTATACCTTTTACTGCGGTTGTGTGGAACGGTATGCGAATGGTTGTGTGCTTGCGGTACGAACGGAAACTTTAATACCACTCTCTCTCCTCTCGGGGTACACACGCCATGGCGATATTGTGAAACAACATTTTACCCCCGCCAAGTTTAGTTTTCACATTGATTGACAAGCCCAGTGTGTATTTGCCTTCGAAACGCGTACGACGTGTGTAGAACACAATAAAAATTTTTTTTATAAATTACAGAGAGTAAAGCCACTTAAAATAACATTTTCACTTCAAATAAAAATTAATTGCGCTGTTTTTCGCTAATTTCACAAATAACTAAAACAGTTTCGGGTCTGTACAAAAAGAAAAAAAATTCAAATTATAAAAAAAAAGAAGAAATATAATACAAAAAAAAAAAAGGAAGTTGCGAGCTTTTTTTTCCCCGAAGTACCTTCGCCCAGCAGATGAGAGTATTGTTTATGGGTGGCAAAAAACAGCAGAGAATTGCGGAAAGGATCATCGTTGATCATCACATGATACTATCAAATCCATCGTTACATAACGTCGTGCAAATCGAGTGCGGGCAATCTATCAAAAAATAAATAAATAAAGAAGGAAAGGTTCCCGATCCGAGACCCGGTTTTGTTTTTGTCTCGTCGCAGGGTTTAGTGCTGCAGTCTGTCCACTTAACAGCCAACCTGTGCTGGGGCCGCTCACCGAACATAACCCACGTATACGGCTAAATTTAGTAGTAAAATTTGTATAAAGAGTAAAATATTTGTAGCGAGTAAATTTTGTTGAATGTCATTATTTATTTCTATGTGCGTTTTACATACAGTGTGAGAAAAAGTTCTTTTGTGATTGTATAACAGTAAAGTCCGAAGCATTGAAGCAGGCAAAGTTTGAGGCTGTTGCGCCGTCAGCTGTTCCCGGTCACTCGTAGTGCAAAGTTATACGTCTCCTTCAGTTGATCATTAATCACCGGTTATCGAGGACGTGTGCGCCCAAAATCCATTCTGCAGCTCACCTGTACCCCTTCCGCCCCCGCCGCCCAGCATCTAACCCATAAAATAAAATAAAAAAAATATATATAAGGAGATTACTCGATCCGAAGAAGCCAATCGACGGGAGGAACACTCTGAGTTCATCACGACCGTCACCATAAATGATGGAACATGCCACGTATAACAGATCGATCTGACTTGAATATCGCGCCAAAATCATACAGAAGCAACAGCGGCAGTCGGTACTATTTTCGTGCTAAACACAAACAACTCTAAATTACCCTGCAACGAACATTCTCTGTAAAATAAGCTAACAAACAAAACTGTTCTACAAAGTGTTCTACTCCTTCCTTTTCAAATCGCGTCGCGTTCGCGTTCGTTTTTCAGTGATCGCGTTCATCTTTAGTTTGGAAAATATAAAATAATAATAATAAAAAAAAAACAAAACGGTATACGTACTTTCGGCGTCTTCACGTTCGTCACTTGCAACAAACAAGACAGACAGGGGATAAAAATTACGATAAACAAAAACCGATCAACAATAGTCGTAACATCCAGAAAAAGGGCTTTGCGCCGAATGCTGCTCGAGTTCCGGCGGAGATAGGCAGGCTCCTAGGAAACAGCTGATCGATCGTGCCGACCCGATTGGAAAATCCGTAAAAATCAAGAGGCCAACTTTGCCGTTTCGATCACAACATGACCCGGCATAAGTGACATTTTCAGAAGAAAAAACGAAAAAGGCACCCTTTCTCCTCCCAGCAGAGGACATTCGGTGCGATAGGCCCTAGAATAAAAATCTTGGTTGACGGTTTTATCAGCGAAAACATTTAAAAATCAAATTAAAATATCCGTGCCTAAAAATCAAATATGCGGTTCATTTGCGTCTTCTACCGATGACAGGACCGGTCGTATCCAAAAAGTGCGTGTTCATCGAGCGCCCAGTGAAATAAATCCCTCAATGTTTTTTCTGTGCCTCCCGCGCAACGACGACCGATCGAAAATTCGATAGATAGAAAAGTGATAAATCGCTAAACAAAAGTCAGTTCAGTGGTGTTATTTTTATTTTCGATTAATAAGAAATTTCTTAAGATTGTTTTGTGCGCTAAAAAGAAAAAAAAAAAAAAGATATACATGTTTTATGTTTTTTTTTTATGAGCATAGAAAAGTTTGTACAGAATTTAGAAAACAACCAGACGAGCTAGTGAACCGTTTCGCTTGGCTCGCACAAATTTACGTTGCTGTTTGATTTTTTTTTTTCTTCTTGATTTTGAATATTTTGTGTTCAAAAGTGGCACAAGTCGGGTTGGACACCGCTCCCAGAGCATTAATGGCTCAGCCTAGGGTAAGTCTGATATTTATTTATTAATTAATTAATTACTAAAAAAAGTAAGAATTTTTTTTTTGCAAACGAAAATTGTTCGGTGCTAAAGTGTCTTGTGATCGTGTCTTACGTATTCGTTACAAATTTTACCGGAATAATCTAAAAATATTGCAAGATTTTAAGGCATCTGTTAGGTTAGGTTAGGATAGGTTGCTGTGGCTGCCTAGAAAGGCACACTTAGGCCAATTTTGTCCCATTGTGTTACCACGTAGCGCAGAAGACCATGGTTATTCGTGGGATTCGAACCCATAGCCTCTGGGACGGTAGGCAGCGCGCTAACAACTGAACT
Source organism: Philonicus albiceps (assembly GCA_963969385.1). NCBI lineage: Eukaryota > Metazoa > Arthropoda > Insecta > Diptera > Asilidae > Philonicus > Philonicus albiceps. The sequence goes on along the minus strand of OZ017776.1, from coordinate 11,132,957 downwards.
ATTAGAGGCATCTGTTAATTTTAGGACAGATAACAGAGTTCAAGAGATATAATAAAAAAAATCACATATTACCGACGGTATTTAAATAATTTAAAGTTTTCACACAAATTTAGAAAGCTGCCTTTTGTTTGCAGTAATGAACGAATTGATTCAATCCAGAGCCACAAAATCTAACATTCATTCCGTCGGGTACCAAAATCCTACCCAAATACCATTTCAAAAACTAGAAGACCTTTTTAGAACCAAAACTATTCTAAACTTGCATAAATTGATTACGATTTTGATAAATTTCAAGTTAAGCCGCAAAATTCCACTAGGTAAATCATTTCGTTAAACTACACAATACCAAAAAACCACAGTTTGAAATAATATTTAATGGACCCTAGTTGTAGAATATATTAAAAAAGGATTCAAAACGTTTAATCGTTTGGTTTAACTGTAGAAGAAATAGTTTAAAAAATTCAGAGCTACTACCTTTAACAAAAATCTTTAAAGTATTAGAAACACTTCTATCAAACTGCCTTTATTTTTCTTCTAATTTTTATGTAAGGCATTTTGATTTCACCGACTACGATAAACCCACATCGGATAAATTTACGACAACCCGAAAGTAGTCTTATATGTCTGTCGAAAATAACTTCTAAATTCAAACTTACAATCTGAGGCAGTTGGTTGGATGTTCAGATTTTGAAAAAAGGCGAAGATTTGATAAACATTTTGCTAATAAATAAAAATCCTTTTATACATTTTTCAAAAAAAGAAACCACAAGAGATATAATTAACTATTTATTTTTTTACTGTTAGAAACTTATAGATGATTTCCAAAAAATGGTTTACGAAAAATTGATAAATAGGAAATTAATTAGGGTAAAAAGGTTTGGTTTACAAATATCGAAGTTTAGGATGGTGAATACAGGCCTAAAAATCTGAGTTTCTTGACTAAGAAATTTTGAAATGGTACCTTTTTAAAAAAAAGGACCGAAACTGCTTTTACATACCCGTAAATATTTTTATTTTATTTATTTTATTCGTACAACTAACAGGCATTTATGATTGGGGAATCTCATGTAAATATCATTCTAACAAGGTCCTAAATTCACACTTTAAATTTGCCCGGGCAAGATATTCCCGCCGCAAAATTGAACTTTCAGATTTAAATATTGAAAATTATTAGACTAGAGACTAGTCCGACTTTAACCTGTTTTAGAACAGTCTGTCACGTGAGTGGAAAGTTTCATTTTTCTTTTGTGTTGTTTTATATTATTAGTATGCTATTAATTCTGAATATCGAAGTATTAATTTTGCTTCTAGGTATTAGGTTTTTGCCAGTTTAGTCTGTTTATTTCTTCAGAGGTTTTTAGTAACTACATTTAGATAATTAAATAGGTTCTTCTAAAAGAATATATATCAAAATATATATTAGAGAATGTAAAACTGCTAAGTTAAGGTGAAATTACTAGACTAAGTCTCAAAATTCAATGCAGAAAATTTTAAGAGGTTCTAATATCGAATCAAGTACTTTTATGCAGTTGTGTATAGTGTGCATTGCTCAAGGAGCATATAGGGTGTTGTAACAGCTAAGCGAATTTCAGACATGCTTATTATAATAAGAATAAATTAAGTTTTTAATTGATGCTTCGTGTCTATCAAACTAGACGAAAATAGCTAAATATGAAAGCAGAGGAAGGATTATAAAATAACCTTTTCTTTCTCTATATTAAGTAAAACTACAAATTTTTGGTAATTTTCGTATTATAAACGTTAGAAAACGTTATAAGTTTAAAAAGTATACTACTGATAAATTTTTTATAGAATAATGAGTACTAAATTTAAATACAATTATACACTAAATTTCACCATTTAAGAATAGGCCAAGAATACGAAAGAGAACCTGACATTATTTTAGACCTCAAATGAACGAATATGCAAAATTTTACAAAGCTATCAAAAGATATTCAACAATTAAAAAATGTTCTAATTACATAAATAAAAATAAGTGTAGAATATGCGAAAAGTACTGATGATTTTGAGTTAATAAGAAACTTCATAAAAACTACGAAACGTACCTCGTAAACTTAGCATAATGCGTTGAACTTTTTATGAAAATTTGTTACGATTATTGTTGTTGCTGCACGATGTAGTCTGCTTATTATGATCATTTCATAAATCTTATAATAGGTGGATTTGTTTAAGTAAAATAGATACGTTAAAAGTAGTATGGGATTTCTTAAGTTTTAAGACGCATCTTTGTAAATTTTATAGTTTTGTAGTCTAATTTTGCAAAATTTTCGTATACTGGATGGGTATTAAAAAATATATAACATATATGTAGACGGTTGTGAGTATTAAATCCCTATTATAAGTAGTATAAAGAAACTTTCAGAGTATACAATGGAATGAATATAAAAACCTATGTATGTATTTTAAGCAAAAAGTACTCTGATCAAATAAGACATTATCTATATAAAATAACCGAACCTATAAATGCAAGTTAACTTGCATTACTTGTCCACCACTCAATAAGTTTCTGATCAGATTTAACCCTTTAATTCCTCCAGAAACACATAGATACCCCTATGGGACGTCTGGTACTCTAGTCATTAAAATGTTGACTATAAGTAATCTATTAACCCTTTGTATTAATAATTGTTTTCCTAGTTTGTTCTCGGCCAACTCTGATTTAGTTTTTGCACTTTTGATATCACATGTTAGGTATGAAGTAATACAAATAATTTGAAAGCATTTTTTAAATAAAATTGCTTCCCACTAATTTGTTTTATATTTGAATATCAAGAGGTATTTTAAGAGTTTTAAGGAAAAATAGTTTTGTACCGCCAGAAGTGACTTCATAGTGCCAAGGGTTAAACTATTTTAATTTGAAAAAAATGCTCTATAAGACAGAATCGAGTTTTTGATTAAATATAAAATTGAGTAAATTGAGTAAAAAATAAAAACTCCCAGAAAACCGAAATATTACTTTTTTTCCATAAATAAATTATAATAATTTTTTTAATTTTAAATTAATAAGATATAAAATTTGGCCTTGCTATACTTGACATATTACACTTTTAGTGAAAAGATAGATTGGTGATGCTCGTTGAAAAAAAGATGCTTATTCTGGCATTTGTAGGGTAGCTACGTCTATCTTTTTGGATGGAATCAGGTTTAATTATTTAATAAATGCTTAAAAATAATAAAATAATATATAAAAATTATAATATTAGAACGAATAATCAAATATTGGTCATATTCGCGAGTATCATCTAGTACAACACCCTAAAGCATGATATAATTAATCATATATAATCAGATATACCATTGATACAAAAAAAAGTTATATAAAAATAACTTTTTTTTGAATAATCCCAATTGACGCACTCGGGTCTGACAAGCCACCAGTCAACTCCCTGTAACGATCTAAACTTGAACCAGGCTTTTATGATAATGCTAAATGTTCTATAAGAAGAAGAATGAGATAGTACTCCTAACTAACGATGAAGGTCACCGTAAATATCATTTGCATAACTTAAATTGGATTACTAAAGTTAAACGAAAAACAGAGGGTCTCGTTTGTGTATGTCAATGCTTTAAAAACCGAGTTCATGATCTAAAATAAATATTGGTTTTATTTTAGGTTACATGATATAAGTTCATTAAGCCTTTTAAAAGTTCAACCAATTTTTATTCACAAAGTAGATCAATTACAAAGTTCCCTATTAGTTCTCCCTCGTTTTGCATTTCATTGGGTTTTTCAAAATTCGGGTAAATGTCAGGATCTACTTCATTAAATATTTCTTAACCACTGGTCATTGATTTTTTAAAACTACCTAAAATAATACAAAAGGTAGTTTAACGAAAAACCATATGTCGATCGAAAATGGGACGTATTCTATCTACAATTTTATAAAATACTTCGTACATTTGATAAAATTGCTTAATTTACAATAAATTCTTTTCAAAACTACAAATGTATCCCTGTTCTGATTAATGTTGTATGTATAATAATTGGAGAAATATCGTAATATCGTAATACAAACATAATAAGTCATACGGTGTCAAAAGTTTCAGTCTGGCGCAATATACTCCTAAAACAGCAATAAACTTCCTTAAATTTCTTACAATTGAGAAAGTTAACTAAATACGCTGTTCAGTTCAAAAGGTTCACCTTAAACTTCCAAGAATAAAATTTCAGAAAACTGACAGGATTTCAGGACAAATTTCTAAGTACATAACTGTTCGAAAAATAATCCTTTTATGGCTAAAAATAATTTTTGAGAAAGCTATAAAGAAATTCAACCGACGCGAAATTCTAAAATTCGCCTGCTTTTACCACAGGTTTGGTTGTCCTTGCCCCTGTCAAAAGTTATAAAAGAACTCAAAACATCGTATTTCATTTTGCCTTCCTGTTTTATTACCTTTTAAAGGGCTGTCGTAAAACTTATTTCTCAACGTGAAATTTAACCGGGCCTCTGGCACATATTTTCGACTGCAGTTAGTTAAAAAGAGTGCAATTTTATAATTGTTTTATGCTTGCAAATTGAAAGATGTTAAAGCTACACTTTACTAAATATGTTTAAGAAACTTTATTGAGTTTAAGAGCAACGTTTTAAAATTTAATATTAAAACGGTGATCTCATTAATGCGGAAGTGTTAAGATTTTCATTATCTTCTAAAACAAAATTTGCTTTCTAATTGTTTTCAACTTAAAATGGGAAATTCTCATTGTTTTAAAACTTTGTATCTCCGATAATATTTTGATTTAGGTTTTGATCAGTCATACTCTTTTTGTTAATTGAAATGAGTCGTTGTTTATTATTTTTATTATTATTATTTTATACTGTACTTGAACTTTACTTTCTATTCACTTTCTAATGGGTTCGACTTTATTTAACTTGAAATTAGTTACTAATTAATAAAGTCAATATGTATTATTATAATTAAAAATGAATTGAGAAGCGAATATCAGAAATGTTAATTTAAAATTCATTTATAGTTAGTTCAAATACAAAATTTCAAATTAAATTAAATTGGGGGCAAAGTCAATTGATACATTATTATTTTTTCCTATTTAATTTGTAGTTTCGAGTTAATTATTTTGTAATTGCAATAATTGTTCGTCAATAACAAAAGATTAAATATAAAAACAGGTTTTTAGTATAGTGTGTAAATGCCAATTAACGTGGAACAGTGTGCTTCTAGCGTTTTAATTCCTGAAGTTCAAATAAAACATATGATTTATTTGAAAAAAATAAGTTTTCAAAATTAAAACTTATCTAAATGTACAGACGCAAACAAAATGTATGATTATGTTTTTATAATTGGAAACTTCAGAGTTGTTTTTGTAGCTAAAGTTTAGATTTATGTATATAAAATATAAATTTGGAAAATCAAATTTATTTCTATTGATTAACAACATTTTAAAAAATTGTAGTTTTTGAATAAGAATTTGTATGATAAATTTAGTAAAATGATAGTGCCCTGTATATTTTTAATTTTCATTAATTGCCACTGTATTTAATGAGAATAACTCAAGTCATAAATCAAAGGATTTCCAAAATTTCCGTAATCTCACTAGCTGTTTTTTTGGAAGATAAAAATTAAAATGATAATACATGAAAACTACCGTTTACTTCAAATTTAAAACAGCAAATTATTGAAAGCGCCTTTGAGCGGGTTTTTGAAAATACGAAGGTTGAACGTGAAATATTTTCAGGGAAAACGCCAGCACGCATTATTACAACGTACCAGAAAATTGACAGCATATAATTTTCTTGTTACAGAGCCGTATTTATCCCGAGTGACATTCTAATTGCAGGGACCCCTATAGAATTTGCATGATCACAAATTAAATAACTACTCAAGTTTAAATGAAATGGGTAGGTTAATTAAAAGCAATCTTTTTTCTTTTTTTTTTTTTAAATTTTTGTTAGCTTAAAATACTCTTCCGAGGTTTTAACGTTTACATTTCATTTCAATGAGGAACTGTAAGCGGAAAAGAGATTTTACAAAATTTATTCGATTGATGATTGTCTTGAACTTTAAGTGTTATTTATCTGGGAATTTAAATAAAATCTTTATTTATTAATTAACTTAAAATTGAGAGGACTTTCAAATGGCAATTATTACCATTTTTTGAATTTTCGTTATTTGTTAAGAAATTAAAAATTAGTTCACTAATTAAATATAGTTTTAAAACACGTACTAAATTCTCCGCTGATAAAGTGATTAAGTGATCATTTCAAGAAACTAACTAACTTTGGATACTGGTCAAGGGGCAAACCTTGCGAGTTTAGAAAGAAAATCATCTTAAAATAAGAAGCTTGTGAGCTTAGTATTATAGTTTAGTTGTTATTATATATAAATATATATAAAACTTAGTTTTTACAATTAAATTATATTTTATATAATAAGAGATATGGTGAGACCTTGCGTCTATAAGCGTTATTTATTGATTTAATAATTTTGGTTAATATAAGTTTTAGGTGAGGGTCATTACTTCATAATTTATTACACGATTCTTGTTTTCGGTTTAGTTTCACTATTAACAACATTAAACAGTAATGAAAAATAATCATATAAAAAAGTTGTAATTAATAATCATATGCAAAAGTTAATCAATAAAATGAATAAAATTCTGAAAAATTAATGAGACTGCTTGTCTGGAGGACACAGACAATTCGATGGTATAAAATGCATCCGGAAATCCTACCTACCGCATCACCTGTCGACTTGAAAGGTGTTGATTGAGTTTACTTGCGTAATTATCCAACAATTTAATTTTCTTTACGTCTGTACCATCGGGATGAATTTTGCGGCATTCGCCCAAGCAAAAAATTGAAATTTTTTAACTTCAATGCGTAAGCAAAAGTGAGGGACGAAATTTGACACCCCGCAAGAAGAAAAGGGAAAGTAAAATGAGCTCAATATTGCATAATATTACTCTTAGTTTTTGACCAGATGCACTGAAATATTGTTTTTTTTTTTTTTTTGGTGAGAGTAAATTTTTAGGAAATTTAAAAGCAATCAAAGCTGAACGAAATTGGGAGTAAATGTTCCATAAAAATGCGTTTCAAAGGGTAATGAACTTTTTAAAGTTATTGCTTTAACATTTAATTTTGCGAAAGTGTTAATATGGAATGTAATGTTTCGGTTGAGGATATAATTCAATTTTTCGTCTTAAATCTGCTTGAGTTGAAATAAATTTAAAAAAGTAAAGATTAAATCGTAACAAAAGTAAAATGAATTTTGCAAAAATCAAGTTTTTCAGTAATGCTATAGTTTCCCTGGATGGATGTGAATTAGCATTGTCTTGCTGAAACCGCAAATGGTGAATAACATTAAAAAATAACGTCTAATTATACTATATACTATACTAAACTGTATATAATAATAAGATAATATAAAATGTAAAATAAATAATCTACGGATATTTATTTTAAATATAAAAAAACGTTCTTTAATAAATTAGAAACCAAATTTTATCTAACATTAAATTCATTTTTATTAGTGATAATTGTGTTAATATAAAATAATAATAAAAGTAACTTTAAGTCAATAATCTCTAAATATATTGCCAATTTTTATTCGATCCTGTATTACTTTATAGGCTATTTTTAAGGCTTTTACTATTCATATAAACTTACGAAGCTTTAGGTTATTAGACGATTAACGCAGTCACTCATTTTTGATGGACATCACGAATATTTGCGTAGCACTCCGATGGTCGGCTAAGATAATTTTGATGGTGATAATTTGTGCTGTATGACAATACAAAACATGAGTTTATCATGAAGCAACTTTGACGATTTTGTTTTCATAATCTGTTTTTTTTTTCAAGATAGAAAATTCTGCAATACAGCGATTAAAGTTCAATAAAATAATTATGCGGTTAGAGTTGATAGTGCATCTAGGTTACAATTAGCGTGCTATTTCAGATTCGACTTTGATCCTTTGAGATTTTCAGCTCTAAATGCAATTAATTTACCAGATGATACTGCTACTGATGCGGTTTACTATCAAAATTCTATTATTTCTATTTATCTAAAATACAATGTAGATAAGGTTCGAAAATGCCATATTCTTTAGATTTATCAGACACTGAAGAAATATAGGTGTTGCTAACTATATGAATTTCCAAATAATAAAAATTACAACTATTACTGCATACCTATTCTTGAATTAAAAGTGTCGAGATCACAGTTTTGAGACTTTAGAAGGCGCTTAAAACATGGTATCATAGTGCAATTAATAGAAAAGATAATTTTTCGAAAGTATTTTTGTAAAAACAAAGGCTTAAATGTTGTTTTCTAAATATGTTATCTTCGAAAGAGCGACCTCTAAAATAGAAGAGTATGGTTTTACGATCATAGTTCACCTTTCTTTACTAAATAGTAGAGGTACGAGGTAAAATCGATGTCAAAATTCAGCATATTCGGGTGTCAAAGAATTAAACGAAATATTAAACAACTGTCCACAAAGATTTTTGAGGAATAAACTGCCTTTTAAAAAGGGGCATTAAAAGAGATCTAGTTTTTGTAAAAAATGTACCCAAAATCCATCATAACATGCAACCGTTTGGCGCGGCATCATTTCAACCAATTACAATAAACATTATCGCACTTATGAACTCAATCCGTCTTCTCGTGGTTTTCTGAAAAAGAGGTCTCTGAAATTCCATAGACACAGCTTAAATCAAAACGACTGGGCTCACGTTCGGGGGCTCAAGAAAAACAAGTGCCACGGAAAGAGCACTTCCTTTTTTTCGTTAATGCATTGAAAAAAATTGCCGGCTAACACGAAAACTCATTTAGGACAAGCGAAACGGAAACATTTCATTACAGAAGAAGTCGCTTTTTTCGTCTTTAAAAATAAATATATGGTTTTATTTTTCGTTTTAAATTGCACGCCGCGGAGGGCAGTGCACGGCTGGAATTTGAGCATCATCATCATCATATCAACCTCCAGCCGGCGGCTACTTGATCCGGCCGCCGTAATGGAGGCTGGGGGCCCCGCGTAGAGGCTGAAAACGTCTCCATCTATTCGCCATTCCATCGATGGATGGATCCACCACCATCATCGGTCCGAAAAAGTTTCACGAATATTTTGTGTCGTGTATCTTCCTACCCTGCGAGATCGAGGTTTCGCGACTGAATGCATTTTGGCAGCTCATTTTTCAATTAGGATGAAATTTACAAAATCTAGACATGGAAAAAGCGCGCCAAAAATTTAACCAAGATTAGCTATTTAGCTAATTTTTAAATTTGAGTAATGGGAGGAGATTACTCAAATGAAAGAACTTTTTTCGACATTTAAGGTTTCTTTGGGCGGCAACTGAGTTAGGTGTAGCTTATGGGAAATTTGTTGAAAGCGTGGTTAGATATTTTGATATATTAGACTTTTTTGTTTTTTTCTTATGTGTGGTGAAGAACATGTTTTATTCTCAAATAATTGCCAAATCGAGTTCCTGGAACCAGAATTTGCATAAAATTTTATTTTTATGTTAACATAAGAGGCTCGGATCAAGGGTGCAACCAGGCAAGTTGTGATTAAATTAATGAAGTTTTCGTGTTTGAACTTTGTCTGCCCAATTATGATATATTGTTTTGAAAAATTAATAAAGCAAAAATAGAAAAAATGCCAAATGTTATATAATTAATTTGTTACTAGGTGCAGACAACTGGTAGCATAACCATCAGGGTCAATTTACAATGTACGGATTTACATAAGATGAAAATGTTAAAATATGCACTATATCATAATAATGCCAATTTATTTTATGCCATAACTATTGATTCTGATCGTTATAAAACGGATAACGACATATTTTAACCAATTTAAATTTTAAAGGTCCATAAAATAGAAATAAAAATATTTGAAATACTATCAATGCAAAACCAGATATTGTGTTAAAAACGTAACAATTAAAAGAGCTCAAAAAAGCATTGATAGCAGGAATCTTAAATAATATTTCGAAAATAGTAAAACTACAAAATACTAAAATTTATAGCTGTTATATATGTTGACCTAAGAAACTTTTATGAATATCAAAAATAATATTTTTAATTATTCTCGTAATTTCCTGCTAAAATGTTTCAATCTACATTCAAGTTTTGTATCGTTTAGAGCTTATTCATTAATTTATTATTAGAAAACTAAAAGCATTTTGAAAAATACTGAGGAACTGATTGAGTATGAGATTTTCTCATAAATTTTAATGAAACCTTGTACGATTGTTTATTTTGAATTAAAAGTGACGAATATGTAAAAACAAGGTTTCGGCCGTTTGTACATAGTTTAAGGATAAATTTATCTTTGATATTTTAAAAAGTAACATTTTCCCTCACAATTTTTAGCATAATTCTCATGGAATTTCTTTACGCATTTGTCTCATAAAATCTGCAAACCGAAAATTAAGCGAAAACATTTCTAATGAAAGATCTTTTCACAATTTTTATGAAAACATTTTAGAAATATAGAAAAAACCACGACAGAAAATAGGAAATCAGTTTTTAAAAATTTATTGTTAAAAATCTTAGGAAATACAAGAGACCGACCAATTTTGACCCTAAATGAAAGTTTCGACAGAGTTTTATTAAAATTTCGTTAGGAGACTTTAAACTCAATTTATTCTAAAACAAATTTTTGAAATCAAAATCTTCACACTCCCGAATAAATATGGGTTGGTTGGTTTGTTTTTCATAACCCGAAAAATATAAATAAATTATTGCTGAATGGTTTTTATGCTAAATAGCAACTTCGTAATTTATTTTAATAAGTTTGCTATTGACATGTTGCTCTAAAAAATCTGTTAGATCACACAACATGTTCAATCATCATCCATAATTCAAAATTCGTGTACAGATTGCGACCGTTTAACGTGAAGTCATCCAAAAAAAAAAGAAATATTATATATATGATAAAAATCTAATGAATGTCTTTAGCATGTTCCTCGAAGTCTCCTGCCGCTAAAACAAATAAATTATTGCGGTCTGGGGCATCGCCACGAAGCGGAGCACAAACATTCCACCCCGAAAGGTCATAAATTTTGAAGCAAATAAATGGCCGCGACCTACCACAATGTCCTAGAAAAATAAGAAGGCTGTCATTATGGCCTGGAATAAAAAAATTTCACCACATTTCGATCTTGAAATTGAGAGTGGCATATCGTTGACGATGTTTGTCGCAGAGGTAAAATCTTTTCGCGGGCAATCGTTGTCGAGAAAACCAAAAAATTTTAAAACGATATGTGGAGCGAAAGTCGTATAGGCTTTTCGATAATGTGAGCCTCTACGGGGAGATATTTTGGTTGGAAGACCCGGTTATGGGTCTTGAAAGTCGCGAAAAGATTACCTCATCTCCTCGAAGTAGGTGCAATGAGACTCTGAACTGCGACATTCGTTCGATTTGGCCAAAAATCGTGAAATGTAATAGAGCGATTGCGACTGCGACTGCGACGGTCGGGGCTCGGACAGGTAAAAATCGGACTTCATCTGTGGCATACGAAATGAGTTTGGCTTCGTGTCGTTTCGCGGGAATTTTTCGGAGTTTTCAGGTGTTTTGGCGGCGCGCACCGGTAGCACGGTGACAGGCGAAGATTCAATTAGTGTGCGACATTACGCGCTGGAAATCGAGAGCGACTGCAGCGATTAATAAGTGTCCCGTGCGCCATCGCGAGTCGTTGGGCGGCCGGAGCAAAGCCCCATCGCGCCGGCTAACAATCACGATGATGGATAGATACTTAGATAAGTTGGATGGATAGAAAAGATATATGCAGATAGTATGGATGTATGGAAATGTGTCGCGCATAGCCGCGAACTGGGTAGGCGCTGGAATTTGAATTTCAATTAAAATTTCAATAAAAAGCCAGACCGAGGCGATGACAGTTAAGACGATTTGTTACATTATGGCCTGGTACCAGATAGTGTTCGATGCAGACATGATATGATAATGTCGGACAAGAAGTCGCATTTATTGGGTCCGCAGAGGAAAAACCCAACGCTGCGAGACATCGACAAGAGGCTGACATTTCTGTGAACTATCCCGGGGGAATCTAGCTTGAATGCATAATTTCTAGCTAGTTGAATACCTCCATCTCTCGCGATGTCCTCTAGATTAAGATTAGAACCTTTTTGAGATGCTAATGCACAGGTGTCGCTCGACCGAGAGCCAGTGCCTTTGGATTAAAATCTCTTCCTGATACGGTTCTATGGCGCGGTCGCCAGTTAATCTGATTGTTGTACCTCTTTACCCCCATTCACCCTTCTTTTTTTTATTTTTTATATTTTATTGCCGCCTTAACCTCGTGTAATTACCGTAGTTAGTTATGTAAATTCAGTTCGGTTTCTTTTCACATACATCCGTCCTAGTCCTACAGCTCGGCAGCGGTGAGCTCGAGCTTCTTTTTCAAAACTTTTTCCTATCTTTTCACTTTTTCTCATTCTTAAAGATCTCTTGGACGTGGCTAGCTACAAACAACGGCACGGACGACGCCTGAATTTCAATTTAAGAGCTGAATGTCCGCCTGTTTGGTAATTAATTGGGTAGTTGTTGATCTTTTTTGCGCGGTCGCTGTCGTTTTTTTTTCTTATTCTTCAATCTTTTATTTTATTTTTTTTTTTTTGGTTTTTCTACGGCTTTCTTCTAATTTTGTTACGTTTCGTTATTTTGTTGCTAGTTAAGGCTAGAATAGATCACTGCCAGCAACTAGATGAGGTTCCTGCCCAGTCACTGTGGCATGACAGGAGAAATTTTTCTGTTTTTTCTTCAAGTTAAATGGTAGTAAAAACAGTTCAAGACCGACTTAACCTAGCGCTAAATGTAATTTGTTAAGAAATTCTACGGGATTAGGAGCTCTTATGGTGCTATAGTTACCGTTTTGATGGACAATGGCCTTTACGGCATGATTTTATGTAGGAAAAGGTGAAAATTTTTTTTAAAATTTTGGAATTTCAATAATTTGAATTTATGTGTTTTTACCCTAGTCAGATCGATAATCTTGTGTTCAGTTAGAAATTAAGAACGCTATTTCATGGTACTTAATATAAATTCGTTAAAGAGAAGGGGATCTTAATTTTTTTCAAATTTCTCTGAACTAGTGATGAACAAAATCAAATCAAGCCAAGCCTATGATTGTGTTGTTATTGTTGCAATGGACTTAATTTCTGGCCTGCTAAGTCTTGGTATCGTTTTTAAGATTCTTCATATTCAAATATTTTGGGTACCTTATTTACTTGTATTTGGTATGGCTTGTAAGTAAAATGAGACTATCACAAAAATTATAAAGATTTTCGACTGAACTACTTATTAAAGTAATTTTCTCATCCTCATCAATTTAATCTCAAAAAATTCTAGAGTAGGCGACATTCAAATTCAAAATTCTGCATTGCTATCCACTATTCTTTTTGATAAAATTATTTATAACAGAAAAAACTCTATAAAACGATATTTTTTGATTTGGATTAGCCAAGTAGAACAGGAATTTAATTTTATTTATCTCGGTATTTAAAAGAAAAGAAAAGGTCGTAATAGAAAGGAACAGGGTCGTTATTTTTTCAATTGTTCATCATTTTTGTCTAAAGAAATAATTTCATTCAAATGTAAACTGCATTTATTAAATGAGGAAATGTTTATATTTTTTGTTTTTTCAATGTGTATCGTGTTGTTTGAAGAGCATGGTTTAAAGGGCCCTTTTGTTCTTGTTCAAGTCTCACATGGTATTGATCTTGGTATCTGTTTTAGAAGCCAAGTCTTTGCCGTACAAGTCAAGCCTTGTTCTTGGCCTTAATTTTGCTATCGTATTGGTTTTAGTATCGGTTTTTTGACATTTTGCAAGATTGGTAATTCAAATGAACTCTCCAAAGTTTCATTCTTAGTCCTGTGTTAATTGACAATCTTGACGTAGGTTGATGAGCAGGTCTTGGTATTCGAAAAATACACTTGGCCCATTGTGCTATTATTTTTAACCAAGAGCTTTTGGTGGGTTAGGGTTTAAGGTCCCAATTTCATACCTAGGTTAAGTTAGGTTGCTGTGGCTGCCTAGAAAGGCACACTTAGGCCAATTTTGGCCCATTGTGTTACCACGTAGCGCAGGAGACCATGGTTATTCGTGGGATTCGAACCCACAGCCTCTGGGACGGTAGGACAGCCTGCTAACAACTGAACTATCAGAGGCCCCAATTTCATACCTAAGAATAAACAAATCTTAAATTTTAATGACTTGAACACTTGAATGGTTTGATTTTGGACTTCTATTACAAAATTTGCAGATATTCATCTATAAAAATTAAATTTCTTACATCTTTGATGTTATTAATAAAATATTTCTTATTTAATTTTGAATGAAAACAGTTTTCATTGTTGCGGCTGACCCAAAGCGGCGCAGGCGGATCATCTTTCTATTTTTACGCAAATTACCATGTTGCACCGTCACGATCCTAACATACCTTTCATTTTATTTATTAAAAAGTAAAAGTTCTATACAAAATTTCCATGTTTTCCCTATAGAAACAAATATTTCTCGTCCAATTTTGTTTCATATTATGTATTTTTTTTTTTGTTCTTCACTTTTTCATTTTTTTAATCAAAAATGGCTGAAATACAACGAAGCGTGGAATTATAACAAAACAGGCAGGGATCCAGGGTTAAAAATACGTCACACTGCGATGGCAGTGGTCTGGAGGAGGAAAACCATGGGCAAAACTGAAAAAAAAAGGTCGAGTGGAAAAAAGAAGCGAAGTGAGGAGAACCGGAGCGCCGTGGCCCCGGGTAAAAATAAAACACAAAAAGAAACGAATTTGATTGATGATCATGCATCTATTTACTGAGTTTTTCCATTTCTTTTTTACCCCAGAAGCGGCAGCAACAGCGGCAGCAGAACCAGCGCCAGAACCGTGGGCCCCTGGCCTCACTATCTCTTCCCGGGGCTGGTTCTGGTTGTACGCCGCCATTCTTTGCTGAAAACTGTAAGGATAGGGCACAACAGCAAAAAAAAAAAAATAAATAAAAAAAATAAATAAAAAAAAATGGAAAAACCTCTCTGGCCCCTTCCAAAAACAGGAAAAATCCAACGAAATAAAAAAAAAACAGGAGAGGCGGAAAAGCGTAGCGTAGCTTGTAGCGTGGAAAATGCCCCTTTGCATGTGGAAGCGCCCGGCCGCCACTCTCCGGGTGATACACCTTTCGTTACGTGAGTTATGTGGAGGGAACGTATGCAAATTTGGAGCCAGGGTGTATACGTCATATTTGTGGCTCGCTTCCATGGTGATCAACGTCACCGAGGGGCACCCTCTAATTGTCCAGCGCGCAGCCACCACCCACCGGGAGCCCCACCCGCTGGTCTGGGTGGTATAATACATTCCGTGCGGACTATTGACAGCTTCAAAACAAACCAAAACCTACAGCGGCGCCCACTTTTCAAATTTCCCGCTGTTTTGATCTCGGCGAGGAGCTTTTCTACGGAGGGTGGTCGTCCCGGTCAGCCGGAGCTTTTCCTTTTCCCTTTCACCCATTTTTTTTTTATTTTTCGCATTACACAATTCCGGCAGATACCTAATTTTTGCCCGGCTGAACCGCGCGCCAGGGTTGATGCGTTAGTGCCGGGTTAGCGTCCCGCCCCGACGCGGGTCGGTGCCGAAACGGGAGGGGCTGCAACTCAACGCGGGACCATCTACAGTTCTAGATGCCGCAAAAATGTCGATTCGAGTGCGTGTGACATTCATCGATTTCTCCTTTTTTTTTTTACGTGCATTGTTCACGCGCGCCAATTTTATTTGTTTAATTCGCCGATTGCGGCGGGTACCGCGCTCGGTTTAGTTTCGAAGCCATCATACCCCACGCCGGGGGTTTGATCCGCCATTCATTTATTTTTATTAGCACACACTGCTTGCAACCGCTCCCATTCGAGGGCTAGAGGGTGGGCGGCAACGATCATCGCTGACGATTTCGAATGTCCCGAATGATGAGGTCGATGATTTTAGGAGAGGGCACAGTTGCCACCACCCAGACCAAATTTCGGTAACGTCGTTTGTTTTGATTAAAATTCCTCACGATTGACAGGTGAAAACAAACGCTAACCGAGGTCTCTGTCAATGTGCAGAAAATGTTAGATCGATTAGCAGGCAACTTTCGGGTTAAGGTTTTTGTCGAGGCTTGTTCTTCCGTTGTCATTTAAACAGGAAAAAAAAAATGTTTTGTGATTTGTTTAGCGCTCCATGTGACAGTCTGATGTTTTCACGGGCTGTTTTGAGGTCACAGATGGTTGGGGGTTAGTGCATTTGATTCTATTTTTACACTTATAAATTTCTTAATTCTCTTCCTTGGTTTTGATTTGAAATCAATAACCGCGATAATTGCATAAAAATTTAACAGATTACCATTTTGAATTTGTGTATTTTTACAGCAAATTTGATATGAGTGACTACGTTTTTATGAATAATTTACAAATTTTGATAGTCCACTATTTTAAAAACTACTCATAGAATTGACACAAAAAATTTATAAACAATTAACACTTATTATAAGTATTCTTATTGACCAAGAATTAGGGAAATTCATCAAAATAACGTCAAAATAACAAATAAATTGCTTTAAAATAGCCTAAGAATATTCGCATACTGTTTTGATGATATTTTGAAGTATTTTGATGTATTTGAAATCAACACTATCTCTTAAAAACTAGATAAAACCTGTCTTCATAAGAATTCTTTTCGAATTAAATCAAACACGTTTTTCTGAAAAATGCTAATCAAGCAAAGATCACTTCAATCAAGATCTTTAGGTAGTCGGTGAAAATTACTCACTTTTCTTACTAGAAAATTATGAAGGTATTCTGCTTGAACCGTTAATAAAATAATGAGCAAATGAGATTTTCGCGATCGCGAATTAGCTCACGTCTACTTGTACATATAGACTATTTTCTTTCTCCGCCCGCAATTTAATCGCGCATACTGCACATAGTTTATGCTGGCGCAAGGAGACTATCATCGGATCGCGGCAACACCTCCCTATTAATTAGTGATTAAGTGAGCCGCGACACAAGATACTTGGCGAAGTGGATAAATGTGGAGTAGTAGTACAAAAAATGCCAAGTCCTCTGTCCCCTGGGGGATGAAAAACGTCTGTGACATCTTAACTTTATACCTCTCAACAATAATTAGTCGGGATTTTTCTAATCTTCCTCTTATGTCTTTCAGTATGATGATGGCCTGCACGGCTATATGGATTCGGGAGCAGCAGCAGCAGCTATGTATGATCCGCACGCCGGACACCGGCCGCCTGGATTACAAGGCCTGCCGCCGCATCATTCGCCACACATGAGTCATGCAGCCGCAGCTGCAACAGTTGGTATGCATGGGTATCACTCTGGACACGGGACACCTAGTCATGTATCGCCGGTTGCTAATCATTTAATGGGAGCAATACCTGAAGTACACAAACGTGATAAGGATGCTATTTATGAGTAAGTACCAAAAATTTCTAATATCTAACATATATCGGACTGTGACCAAAATGCCTCCAAATTAGATTAATCAAAACGTTTTGGGGCGATTCCATTGATTGGCGAAAACCGCATAATTATAGAGCTAGTGACCTCGTGCCAAGATCTTATTATAGGGGGAAAATATCGGTTGCCTCGTCGCCGAAAATTACTATATTTAACCTTTTAGCACCCTCCCAAACTTAAAGATCCGTGACCCCATGAATTAATATCCTCGTCCCGATAAATAATAATAAAAAATAAAAGGAAATAAAAGCAGCCTTTGCTAGAAAGATGGTATCAGCAGGACGCATGCACCGGTGGCTGGTTGCCTTTTTCACCGGCTTAAACCTTTTGCGCATGCTCCTTTCGCATTTTTTTTTTTTTTTTGTTTTCGTTTATTTATCGAACGTGGATCGGCTTAAGCTGATATTACCCCGCCCGATAATTACAGGCGTTCGCTAATCTTCCGTTAAGTGAAAAATTTTTGAAATTTTCTTATTACTTCGCTAAAGGTGACCGGGTGCAGTCTACTCCATTTTACATGCCGTTTGGCTAGGACGAGTAGTGCCTGTTGGTTCCGCAGGACCCTAAGTCAAATGGCAACAGCTGTCCGTACTTCTGGCCGATCATCGGCAGATCGTTTTTATTTAATTTTCAGTTCGTATTTACTTCTCTGAAGACGGGGTGTAATGAAGAAAACCAATATTTTTTTTTATTCTTTTAAATTCATTCCGGTCAAAGGCAAATTCATTTTAAGAAAGAAAAAAAAAACACTACGCTACGGACATGCTGTCCACCTTTTATGCTATTGTAATCGGTTTTAGCTGAAGAGAGGAATCTACATCTTTTGTAAATAACATTTGCATGACAAATTTGAAAAGTGCGTTGTAAAATGAATGAAGGTTGAAGATCATAGGAAGGGAAATTTTGATAAAAGAAATTATCAAATGTCTAAAATCATGGTATATAATACTTAAATAAAAAATTTCTTATACGAACTATAAAAGATATAACCGAATTTAAAAACATGGATTGTAACAATTTTCGAAATGCTGACAAGCACGCATTTTTACTTTCAACAATTCACCGCGTTGGTTTTAAAGCAAGCTTTAATAAAAAAAATTACGATATATATGTACGCCCTTCGCAATCTTTATACATTTCTTTCAAATTCCGCATATGTGATGCGTTTTTGTTAAATGGAAAGGAATATGTTTTTATAAAGTTTACAGTTTAATCATTATTTTAATTTACATATCAAGATATCGATTATCACGCGCACTGTTTTCTACTTAAAAATAAAACATTATTCTGACAGGAAAGCACGCTTAAAGTTCTGTAATTGCTTTGAATAAATCCTGCAATGAATTTAAATATAAAATAAAAATAATTTAATAAAAAGAACAGTGGCGTTGCTGCCAGTTTCTAGATAATGCACCGTCATTTTTATTGATTACCTTCTGCCGTCACACTAATTAGGCGTTGCGAATTATCCTGTCCTTAACGCCTCAATTCTGCAGATATGCCTTTTTGCGGAAAATAGCAAATAGATAATAAAAAAAGAAAAAAAACAGATCTAGTGAAAAAGACAGAATTATAGTGAAACTGTGCTTAAAACTACACAGTAGTACCTTTCTCAATCCGCACTCGCCTTTTTTGCAATTTGTCATGATTTAACTTAATTAAACGTCGCTTAAGCTTTATTTATTGATATTCAGTGGACTAATCATGTTAGAGCCGTTTATTTTAATCAACGCGGTAGTTGCATGGAATTTCAACAAAACCAAATGCGGATGAGATTTTCTACTCGAGACTGAGATCTTCTAGGCGAAATTACTTAGGCCGCAAACCGGTCTAATCATGGCGCCCATTTTTATGGACGACTGGATTTTTTTACGACTCAAAAATGCTCTTTTTTTCGGACCTCCTAAAATATTCAGCTTCTTCGGTGGGATTTTCTTTGGCGCGAATTTGATTTGATTTGGTTCGACGTTGTAAGCGATCGAGCATTGAACATGCAAACCGCCGAATCGGGCGATAAATTGATTCTTCTAAACAGGTTAATACTTCAGGTGTTTTCTTCGCCTGGTTCATTTTCTGTTTTGCCAACAATAAGGGACGCCGTTACATTTTGGTGCCTTATTAAATTCAATTCAAATGCTCTTTCAGCGGATTTTATTCTTTCCGCAGGGATTGGCGGCGGCGGCGGCGGCGGCGATAGTGCGCCGTATCTAATAACAAAATCCAGTCGGAAGAGACGCTGTTACAAGTTGAACAAGCGGCGAAATTTACATTTTCTGACATTCAAAATTAGATAACACCCACGTTATGACATCGCCGATTGTCCGAATCAATCTTGCTGGGTGTTTATACAGCTCCGACTTGGAACATGAAAGTTTTGTTCGCAAATGAGTTTTTTTTTTGTTTTTTGTATATTTGTTTTTCGGCTGGGGAAGGTTGGACAAACACTCTAGTGATTTATGAGGCCATTCCCTTGAAACAAACGTAATAAGGGTTGCCTGATATAAAATTTAAAAATGTCTTTCAACCAGCCGAACGTATGCTCTGAATTACCTTGGATAAGTTTTTTAAAATTTCTATTCGCCCAATTACTATAGTAAGAAAATTAATGAACTAGTCATTATTGGAAATTGTACAACATTATTTTTGTTGTTTTCCTAATAGCATAAGTAGGCGGTTAAACTATACCTATTTATTTATTTAAAGCAAATTACTGCTGTCCAATAGAACAGTAGACATAATTGGAGGAGTTACAGAGAAGCAACAGATATATATGGATCTAAAATTAGATTATATCGCGCTTCTTATTACATTGATGCTTTATTCATTTATACCTCGCAATGTAAGAATAATTTAAAATCAGTAGTGGACCCAGATGATTACCTTGCGGAATCCCATAGATTATTGAAAGATTTTAAATATGCTCTTTATTGATTAGATGATTTAACTTAATACATTTGTTATTTCAACATCGTAAATAATTTTAGAGATCTTGTAATACGATAGACTTTATTTCACAAGACTGTCACAGTGGACATGTTGGAAATGTGAACTGTCCCGCGGGAAGAAAGACCGACTTGAGTCGAAAATAATTTATCGTTTGTTTTCAGCCGTAGAAAATTCATAAAAAAGAAAAATTTTCATGCCTAAAAATAAGTTTAAACGCTTTTGCGTTTTTTTTTTTTTTCCCCAAATACTTATTCGTTTTTTTAGTGCGTCACAAATCTAAATGTGTCACACAAGCATCCTACATTATTACTCATAATTTTCTTTTTTAACTGAGCCATCATCATGATTTTCCTCTATTTAATTTTATATATATATATTTTTGTCAATGAAGAAAATCTCGAGGCGATATCGTAGAAGACGTCTTTTGATAGGAATGACCGACAGAAAAAAATCAGAAAAAGTATAATCCTACAATTTTTGCAGATCTTTTGTGACACTTCAAATGATTGGGGGGGATTAAAAGAATTTGAATAAATAACAGAAGGTGCTATTTTTGTCTAATTTTCCTTTTAATTTTTAAATATATTTTTAAAATTATGCATTTATTTTTCGAGGTGAATAAAATTGTTTGACGCGACAACCTGTGACGGCTATAAAACAATTTTACATGCGCGTGTGATACCTTAATTGAATCATAAATTACTTTTGTTTCAATTCTTAGAGTAATAAAAGTTTTATTGTGCATATCTCGAACACATGAATGTTCGTAAAAAATTTGTTCTAAATATAATTTGTAATCCAAAATTTATCCGACTGGAAATTACATTTATTTTCTAGTAAATTGCCTTTTAACTGAAAAATTATTTATTCCAGGATTTCACGTTTTCGAGAAACATTTGCTTAAAATGTAAAAAAAATGTCTATTTCAGTTTTTCAAAAACGTGTTGTGTTATTTGCTTATTTTCATTTTTGGTTTCGTAAAAACACATCATACTTTCGGGAAGATTAACCATAATGTAGAACAAAGGGATTAGCAAAACTATAACTAAGTAGAGTGAATCGGACTGTGCTAGCCCACTCCTTATAATTTTTTCTTATATTAAAATGCATCCTGTAAAAATTCTATAATTTTTTAAATCAAAGGTTCAATTTTTATAAATGATATTTTCTTAAATTTGTACTCTTTAAGGTTTCTGAGCTATTTTTCTTCAGCTCATGGTTTTTTTGTTTTGGAGCGTATACGAAATAATTGATAAAATCTTATAATGGTAACAGAAAGTGGAAAGAAAGTATGTTTTCAAAATTAAAAACCCTACGCTTAGGCTTTTCTTTGTATCATAATAAACAATAACACAAAATGCGCAATGATATCCCGAAAAAATATATCTAAATCGGGTTTTTAATACTTTAGAGACTTTGGATTTAAAACTATAGGGGCGCCAAAAACTTTCGCTTCCTATAGACTAAAGATATTAATAAAAATGTAGTAATTTTTCGGCTCTGTAGAACCAAGTGTTATCCTGTCGTATACTTTGCAGTATTGTATGGGGCTCGGTTTTCCTATTCAGTTTGATTTAAACTCAAAAATTGAATATACTTTGTTCAAAGAGGTTGTAAAATGTATCGTCAATTAAAAGGATAACTTCTTAGGATAATTGTGAGTGATAGTCGTTTTTGGATATGAGCTGTATGGTAATTTTGAATACTGCGCAATTTTTTACTCTGTGTAGGTTTACGTCTTTTCCATAAAAGGAAAACTAGAGATTTCAGACTTTTCTCTATAGATGCCGAGCTATCACGGCTTATAACGTAGAAGGTTTAGTCCATGTGCATTATCGCAATGTCATGTTAAAAAATGAAGGGAAGGAATTGGTATCCTGAATATTCAACTTAAATGGACCAGGTGTTAAAGAAAACCTTTGCCAAATTTGTTAAAATTTTGCCAAGAGCTAACTTAAAGCATCATCCTAAAAATTTCAAAATTAATTTCACTTCGAAGAAGTCGCAACGAACAACAGGCCGGAGGTAATTAATTGACCCTCATACAGACGTTTCCCATTGATATTATTGTCCAGACAAAATTTCCACAGTATACACTTTGTGCGGAGGACAACTCCGTCCCGAAATCGCAATATTCTAAAGAGCAGACTAATAGCCGTCTACAGATTAGGGCCGGGCTCAACTCCCAGGACATAAAATTTGTATCAAACTTCCGCATATCCCGGCTAGGGATGCTAACTGCTGACTGCTCCCAGTAGTACTGGGGGAAGGCGTTTCGGGGTCCCTCTGTCACCCTCTACCCGGCATTGGGGCGCTTTCGGGGCGAGTACAAAAGAGATTGAGGATGGATAAAAATTACCATCAACCCCTGATCACATCATGGCCAAAGTACCGGCATCACACCAGAAAATTTCACTCAAAACTTCGGTGAGAATAAGCTCCTAATGGGCGCCCCGGCCCCAAAAATGGCACCCAAGGAGCCGACCATTCTGCCGCTGAACTTTGATGTTTTGTGCGTGATTTCGGCGGTTTTTCCACCTCCTCCACACTGTGGGAAAAAATTTTTATCTTTAGCAGTTGAGTTTTTTTTTTGTCTTCACGTCGATCTGGCTAATGATAAAATTATTTAAATTTAACTAGTGACTCTCGAAGGTGGAATTTCTTCGCAATTTTCCCCCGGACAACGGCCGAGATCTTACGACGTGATAAGTCGTTATGGCTGTCGAGAAGCACTCCAAACTTGCGAAATTCACTTAGACACACTGTGCACCGCAGATTCACTGATAAAACATGTGAAGTTCAGCGATAAAAAATAAGTTCCTCAGGGTTTTCTTTATATATACATTTTTTTTTTTTGGGTTGGATTTTTGAATATGTTATGTTTCTTAAATATAATTGAAAGCGATTTGAATCACCGTCCAAGAGGCGTGAAACGGCAAATCATCTTCTCTTGTACAATTTCCCAGAGGATTTAGTGTTTTTCTTTAAGAAATTCCACAGTTTTTCTTTCTGCTAACCAAGGTGGGCAGGTTTTACCTTCAATTAGATTGACGAACATTGTTGAGGCGCTCGTAAAACTTTTATGGACAGAATGCGGTGGTCGGCGGCCTGGTTAAACACAAGAGTTTAACTGCCTTCCATAACGTTTCAGAAAATTAAAGTGTCTGGTCGGTCTAAGAAATGAGTCGATGAAGTCTTTATCCTCGAGTGCATGGGTGGACAGGCGAACTGCAGTAAGCAATCTCAAGGGAATTTTGCTTTTAACTAACTAAAAATTAATAATCGCTTCGGGTACAAAATTGCTTTAACCTTTCTAGACATGTTTTTTATTCCTTCTCTTCAAAACTCTGGGTAGGGATTAAAGCATTTTCTATTTTATTCGTTATTTTGTATTAATTTCCTTTCTTTACACCTAAAATCGATAGATATAAAAAACGGTTTAAAGAGTCCTGATTCTAAATTCCAAATTATTAAAAATAGCTTCGCAGTTTCTCTAAAAACATTTAAATCAACTCAGAGCAATATCTCATTTATTTGTCATAGACATACCTGGATTATTGCAAGCGACAGTTAGTTTAAACCTTAAGAAATCGATTTATACCCCGTAGAGCATGTAAGAATGCTTAAAAATTCATAGTATAAAGGGATGTAAAATTCTATAAATGCATACCCCTCAGTGATTTCACCAGATATTGCTCAGTTTACTTAGAATTTGTACAAAATCCAATTAATTAATATTATATTTTATGTTCATGTTTAAAATCCTTGAAATTGTTTTAAGAACTCCCCAGAATTACTGAAGCTTAAAATATTCATTTCCTGTTTTTCATATAAAATATGCCGACATCAGATAAAAGATGCATTCATTTTCAATTAAAGTTTTTTGTTTCAACGTATTTTCTTTTCCTCAAAGGTACTTAATTAATTCCAAGCTCATACGAACTAAAAAATTCATTTGTAGATTCCTTAGAGAAAAGACCCTAGCCCTAGTCAAACCGCAGAGCGCATCAACTAACTATCAACAGAAAAAAAAGTTGTGCGCACCACAAACATTAACACCTTTCCCTCGCCTTAATAACAGGTTTCTTAAACACCTTGACCGGCCTTCAACATCCATAAAAGTAAGACGTTTCACGTTGCACGTTTATCGGACACAAAAAGGTGGCAATCAACTAATAATAAAATTGCGCGCGCAGTTTATCAGGGACGGGGAGTTTCCCGGATCTCATTTATCACCTGGGCGAAGAGAATTCGTCAGAAAGTCTAAAAGTGATCCGGGCCAGGATATCTCAGGGAAGGATTTGCTCCCTAGCCTCGTTGAGAAGGGGTTTTTTTTATTATTTTCTTTTTTTTTAGTCAGTTGAGGAACAAATTAATTTTATTAACATTTTATTGCAGGGAGAGCAATAAACGTATAAAAGTCGAGCGCAGGCGGCCAAGAAAAGCGGCCACCAGAGCCACAACTGTTCTTTGGCCTACGTTCGAACTGCTCGGCTACTGGCATGCTCTTAAAAATGTTTTTCATAGGGCTGCCGGGCCAGGCCGTTTTTTGGGGTCCTAATGGAGTTCGGTGTGGACATTTGAAATTCTAATTGAAAGTAGGCCACCGACCTCGGGGATAATTGCCTCTGATAGAACAAATTCTCCGGCTGTGCGTTTCAATTTGGGGGCATATTTTGAGCGGCCAATTTGTTGACAGCAGGCAGGGGCAGCCTCGGCACGAATGGTTCGTTGCGTTTCGCCGTATGACACGGCGGCAGCGGCGACGAAGACGAAAGAAAAAAAGCTGCTCGTCATAAAATTGTAATAAGGAAGGAACCTGGTGACTCGAACAGGTTGATTCCGGTGATAAGATTCGATGTCGAGATAAAACGGGAAGATATATTGCGGACGGAAGGACTAAGTAAAACTCTTGTTTCGGAGGGAAATTGAAAAAAAAAAGAAAAACGTAACGAATCTGTGGGCTCACGAGGATTAGGTAAATAGGTTTCCGGTAACTGCTGCACCATGTGCGTAGTCTAATAAATAGTACTTGAATTAGAAGGTAACGCATGTTTTCAGCTCCTATAAGCTACAAAGCAGCTGCGCGGGATATTTCTAACGTCGGATACTTAAAGGGGTTATCTTTGTATTTTAAAGAAATTAAAATGCCAATTGCAACAAAAAGCGATGAGAAGTACATACCTTTCGATAGGATAAGATAAGAATTAATTCTGTATCTTATTAATAACAATAATAAAATATAAACAAATTCTGAAGATCAATATGTGTCCTTAAAATGCAAAAATATGAAATAAATTAAACAAATTTAGAGTGGAAATGCGTGCTAGTCTACAAGTAATTTGAATCATTAGCAACATATGTTCTTTAAAGGAATGTTAGCCCTTATTGTTTTGTTATTCGAATAGTGATTGATATTCAAAACAACTCTACCATATTTGTATTTTTGAAAATTCCTTGATTAGCTTAAAAGGCATAAAGTCTTTGTTATTTTTAACAATCCCAGCTTCAAAGTCTACAATTATTTTGTTCTATTTCGAAAATTGTCTATATATTCAGGTGCGGGATGCAAGAGGAGTTTTATTTTAGGAAAATCATTAAAGTCGTTTACAATCTACCTCTAGCAAATAAGCACCGGGCGACATCGTCAGAAGCAAGAAGTTGCTCGTAAATACAAATCGCGACATGAATGCTATGAGTATGAATGGTCGTAGATACAAAATAGAGAAGCTGCATCTACAGCAGCTGGTATCTCCTTCCGAGTGGAGCATTCGCGATGCATATTTTCAGTTATGACTCAAAAGAGCAACTTGAATTGCCCGAGAACACACTTAATTCCAGCGAGGATTAAAATAAATCCTCAAAACGATAATCATCCACCGTTGGGTGTATATGGGGGCTCCCATCTTAAGCCACCTTCCGCGTCTTGGGTACACGCAGGCACCTATCTGAATCTGATGCATATCTATCTCGAGCTTTGGCCAACGTATATATGGTACATAGTATCTGTCTGGTAACGAACTCGCGGTCTTTAGTTTTTGTGGCTGTCATCATAATTTTCGTCGACCAAAAATGTAAACATACAGCGAAGGAGAGTACGCGAGCGGTTCCTTCTTTATAATGTTGTTGCTTGGGGCTCTCAATGCAGAGCCCCATTTCACTAGTAGCAAACGTAAACGAAAACAAAAACTCCCCAAAAAAAAAATTAAAAAAATAAATAAATTTAAAACTCTTTCGATAGTGCGTGTCGGCGCTCTTCTTCTTATTTGGAAGGGTATTAAAAGTTTAAAATTTTACAGACTCCTAAACTGCTGCCCGATTCTGATCCGAATTTACAACAAAAACTTGTCGCCGCTATATAAACATCTTTGCGCGAAGAGATTTGGAATTTTCACAGGAAAGATCGTCGTTTTTCTTGCGCCGCGCCGACTAATTCTATTTGCGTCACAGGGGCACCATTTAGATCAGGCTAGAGGAGAGTAACCAGCTCTTCACCGCATGCTTGCAATAAACGCGCGCATTTAAATTTTACATTTATTTTATGCGCGGCGTACTCAAGTTAAATTTTGTGGAACCGAAAAGTGTTATGCATACATTCCCTGAATGGGTTTTATGATGTGGGCTATTTTAATGGAGGGGATGGTGGCTTTTTGGTCATTTTACTTGTAACGCTTATTTGATTCTATGATATATATATATATATTTTTTTTTCTTTTGGGATTTTATCACTCTCTTTTTATTTACAGACATCCACTTTTTCCACTGTTGGCGCTTATTTTCGAAAAATGTGAGCTTGCCACGTGTACGCCCAGAGAACCTGGAGTGCAAGGTGGTGATGTCTGTTCGTCAGAGTCATTTAACGAGGATATAGCTATGTTTAGTAAACAGGTAAGTTCATTTTTGTATGATAGATATACACACATACATATATTGAAATTCGCGTTCCTAATATATAAATGAATGGTCTGGAATATCAGGACAAAAGTTTACTACCATTCCTTGTCTGTTAAACCTGTTTTTCCAACAGAAAAAAAGAAAGAATTTATGTTTCTCAATCTACGCGAGAATGGGTCATAAAATTAATGTTTAATATTTTTTTGTACTACAACCTGATAGAGAACATTTGGCAATGTCTTGTTCGTAAGAATACCCCAATAACTGAACTATTAACGAACTAAAACCATCAGCCGAGAGTCCTTGAAACGTTTGTCAACTGATATTTTCGAGAGAATGAAAACATAAAATTTCGTTTATAGCTTTGAAACAAAGTGTAATTAATAGTTAAAACATATTGATAGAGCTAATGTGCAAAGATCTATTGGCTAGTGGTCTCTTATCCAATGTAATATTCAAATGTATGCTGTATGAGCTCCTTATAAACGACGCTATCAGAATTGAATTGAATTGACTTATTAAATCACGACAACGCTAGACCACATACAAAATGTTTCTAAAAAATAAATCTAATTGATAACGACAAATCAACAACATTTTTTTTGTCCATCATAAGTTTTTCGTGTTTACGATTTGGATACAAAATTGCAAAAAGCTTAATGATAAATTTGTTAAATGACCCTCTCTGATCAATTTAGCGCCCCGAGAAGGTCGAAAACCAGGGACGGCCATCTGTCATAAAATACCGTCACTCCCAGAGCATAAAATCTTCCTTAAATTGCCCATCACAGCTCCACATTCCGTTCGAAAGCTGTAAATGATTTAAAAAAAAAAAATAAATACAAAATGCTGAGGCGCAGTGAAAAAAAAAAAGTCCCATAAAAGTTTTTCGTATCTATAAAAAGACGCAACCTCTCCAAGGCGATTTGAGCGTCAAAACATTTCTTTTTTGCCACATTGTACATCTTCACTTATTAACGATGGGTGCCTCTTTCTCCCCGTTAAGACGGTCATAAATTATAAAAACCTCAAGTTAGTCTCGTTCCATCGCATAGTGCTGTTTTTATGGACATGATCTCTCCGGGAATGTTACGCCGTCTTAATTTCATTCAGTTCTGCCACCACCAAAAATCTGATGAGCCGCGGAGCGATCAAGGCAGAAAAGACCATCGGTCCCAAAATGAGTAATATCACCCGGGACGCGGCTAACTTACAGGAGAAAATTGAATGTCGAAAAAAAAAAATAACAGAAAAATGCGCCTAGCCAGCGTAGAAAAATTATGAAAAAAAACTAAAAACTAAGGAGCGAAAAAAAGGCGGCTTCAAGCCCTGCTGGTGGAGGAAAGAAGCCAAGAAAAACAGACAAATCCCCCGAAAAGGCCATTTCTTTGAGGCATGGGCTCACTCTCCCGTCAATTAAAAAATAACTTCTGTCACATTTGTCACATCTGGAGGTTCAAACGTTTTTCGTTTTTCTTTTTCTGTTTTTTTTTTTTTTTTTTTTAATTTAGCCCTAGTGCTCAGAGCTGGGTCTTTCCTGTCTTGTTGAATTTTGGGTTTTTTCGAGTTTTTCGGGATAGTGTAGAAGTACTGGATCCAAAAATGTTCGGTGTAACATATTTTGGGTGCTGATTCTGATGCTAACCCCGGTCCAATTTTATTATGAGAAACGCGTAATATGATCTCTTTTCATTTTCTGCATCCTTAGACACGGATGCCAGGGGTTCATTGATCGTGTTATGTTTAGAAAGATTCTGTGCAGTTACTAGAGGTCGAATGCACCATATGTCGACCGGCAAAATTTCATGCATTTATGCCGGAGGCAATTCATTAGCATTAAATTAATTAGAAATATATGGAATTTTTACTTGGGTTCGGTTACCAGAATGCATATATTTAGAGAGGTACATTATATACATAGTTATATTACTTATGGTAGTCGGACTTACAGCTACAAACAAATGAGCACTTTTTAAGAGATGATGATCTCATATATCATAATTTTTATTTAAAATTGATAGTCTGTCACTTTACCTACGGATGTTGAAGTCTTTCCAATTATCTTATATAGTAAAACTTAACTCCGGGTTAAATATTCTTTCAGCCATTTACGAACTTGAAAAGATATAAAAAGGCATTGTTGAAGAACCCACACATAATTCAAAAGTGGGTATGAACCCTAAAGTGCTAGTATCCTCCTAAATCGGACAATCATCCGAGCCCCAAAATTCATAAAAAGTGCAGAAAAGAAGTAAAAAAAAAAAAAAACAAAAAAGCTTAAAACCATCTAAATAAGGCGAGGGCATTTTGAACAATCGAAAAGAAAAGATCTGAACGAAGTGTTAAACATTTTCTTATTCCGCCTCGTCAACATAATTGAATATCTTCTCCCCCGCCCGAATGAGTGCAGATCGAGCCAGTGAAAATTTGTAATTGTGTTGGGAATGCATGAAAAAAAAATAAAATAAATAAATAAATGAAACACTCTTTTGCATATAACATGCATTTAAGCTGGTTGAGCATCCCAAAAAAAAGATAAAAGAAATGGTGAATCGCACCAAAACGACAAAGTACTTGTGGAATTACACGGATGCATGTCTTTTCCTCCAACGAAAGATCCACTTAGGAGGAGGATGCCACGTCGGGACGGGTGCGCAGAAATGCAAAAATGAGAAAAAAGTAAATCTTCGCACATTGCGTTCCATCGTTATGATGAGAAGGAAAAATTGAAAATAATGCAAAAACAGCAGGGTTCGAAAAAAAAGCAACAATGAAAAAAAAAAATAAATAAATAAATAAAATAAAAAAAAGCGGCGATAATGTCACATTCACGATGAAAGTCGTCTGCGCATGATCTTGTTTTGCGCCTTGGCTCACTTTAGGCAAAGCAAGTCAGGCGTCGTCCATTTGATTGTTTTTTTTTTTTTTTTCGCGGTTGTCCAAGGAGTGCTGATGATATCCGTTGCCCCTGAGCCCGACCGTTTGGTGCAGCGCACGGAGAACACGATGATGAGATGCATCATGTTCCCAATTTGGGATGGTTCTGGGACATATGCAGTAAAATTAAGGTTGGTGAACATATCAAAAACGAAAAAGCGCCCCAATAGCCCAGCCCAGTTAGTCGTCGTTGTCGTTCTGAGAAAACTCTTAAAGTTGCCTCTTGATATGATAAACGACGAAAATGCGAAAAACAAAGAAGAAGAAGACATTTCGAAAAACTGTGAGATCACACTTTGGCCTTAAATCATTTTTAATAAAAGATGACACTCTATACGCAGATGGAAGTCTCCCGCGCATGCCCATTTTTATGTATGCTGTGTGTAAAAATAGCGTCGAAAGAGACGCGGGCGGACGAAGTGGCCGCGACGTCGGAATCCCTTTAAAAAAAATCTCGCGCGCAGATGAAAATTGAATGATGATGATGATGATGCCTTCTTGGGCTCACAATCACAGCTTACAAATTTGCTTGTATATATAATTATATAAAAACTCATATGTATATATAGAAATGACGTCATTTGGGGGCCATATAGTGTGCTGGTTGCTTGCCACTGTGATTAATGAAGTGCGCGTTCCCTGCTCAAAAATTTACTTTGCTTCTTCAGAGATGCGCTGATCTTCACTTTGTAAATTTTTTTTTTAGGCGATTTCCTTGAATCGTCTTACAAACTCTTCAGAGACCTCTTTAGAAATTTCATCCCCATCCACAGTTCTCGTTATAGGTCATGGTTTATATAAGAAAAAGAATTTATCACTTACTTTCCTGGATGCCTATCGCAAATTGTACTTGCCGAGGTTTCTTTCTAATGAGCGATTTGATTTTATGCGTTTTCGTGATTTAACTGAAATGCAACAAACAAAAAAAAAAAATGTATATCACGAAGAAGCGCAATATCCGCATGAATGAGCAACATCGCGAGATTTAGCGAATGGATTTAGATATCCCGCCTCTAGCAACAAAACAACACCGCCAGCAGCGCGCAATATAATCGGATAGATGGATGGATGCCTTCGACATGTCTCATTAATTTTGTCACATCATCATCGTCAGCAGAAGCATCGCAGTAGCGCCAGCCGCCGCAGAGTCACGGACCTGCACGGGGTCCATCATCGAGCGAAGCGGCTGAAATAGGAGCGCACACTATCGCATCATATACTATACCCCCTGGATGCTATCGGTCTTGTCGTCATTGAGCTTTTTGGTTAATAAATTTCGAAATTTATTGGCATATAACCGCACGGACATGTGAAAATTCTGAGGCCTAACGTGAAATTAGGAATGCGCTAGATATGGATGGCCGTGATGCGCCCCAACGATGGACTCTCTGCGGGAAAGAAAGTGCTGCTGTTTTTAGATTGTGGGCGCAAGATAGGCATCAATTAGAAGGCGTTGGAACCCCGAGGGCTTTGTTTTGTGAGATTCGTTAGGAATTTTAAGTATACTTTTTCTCACAACTCTGTTACAATGGGTTTGCCGCCGTTTTTTAATGAAAGTCATTCAGTCCTGTAAAAGATTAAGCTGAAAATTCAATCTGTGGTTTTACCATATTTTTTAAGTTAGTACAATAAACTTTAAAAGATCGACAGCACTCAAAAGCGTGTAAGTTTGCGCCATTTTATTACAAAATATAAAATTTGGAGTATTTTGCGCACAACAAACTGAATAGGATGCTAGAAAATAATATGGCAGTATATATTTAGTACCTGACTGAATCCAAGCCTTCGTCTTCATGTTGTTATGATAGAGCATGACATCAGCTAAACTAGTATAACAATTAAGACGAAAAAAAGCTAACCTTCATTTGATTAGCTTTCCATTTGACGGTTGAAAAGAATTAAAGTTAACCAAAAATGCACAATTCGACAATATTTGAAGGAATGCTTCTACAACCATTTCTCATTCCGTTGCACGAAGTCAACCCACTCCGTAATTATCAAGTTAAGCAATTGTAACTGTTATACTATAAATTATTTCACACCATAGACATGAATGCGAACAGGTGTGCCATCATAAACTATCATCATCAAGACAAAGACGAAGACTTGAATTTGGACAGGCCCCTAGCATAGCTACTATAAAGTGAAGTCATTCGAGTGGTAAGATATACCAACAAGACAAACGTCTCGAATCTAAACCATGCCCCACAAAACATTTAAACTTCCTGTCCTCTCACTGGCCAACTGGAGCACATCAATTTGCATCTATCTTCGCTAAAACTTTATTAGATATTTTTGTTAGTTGAACCAACTACCACAAGGTGCAAATCGACATGATCATGATGGATCATCTAGCCCACATTGATTTATTGCACTGAAATAGAGCATTCCACTCATCAATCAGCTGGCAGTCACTTGGCCGCCATTACTCTGCCGCATTTAGCACTTATGAACGAATTTGTTTATAAAAACCGCTGTTATTTCAATTTAGCAAAGTACAGATCGAGTGCTAATAACGCCTCGGAGGCTAAGTTTCAACACTATCCGTTCGGGCCATTGATCCTCCTACTTGAGTCTCAGCATGATCGCGATCATTAGTGGCCGCATGAAGGTCCCTGCCCTTAATGTTCGCCCCGATCGCCTATTTATTTAGACTCGCAATGCAAATAATTTGTGCTATTACAAAAATATTCACGATAAAACAACTAAAAAAGCTTAAATGAAACCAGCAGGGCGCCAAGGAGATCCAAACAAAATTATTCTGATCAACGCGAAGAATTCCTCGGGTCTCTGTGCCTGGTGGATGGATGGATGGCGTCGCCATGGCCGTGGATGTTTGCGCGGCGGCGGGTCGATTTGGACCATTGGCTACTCATCTTAAATCGAGTAAGAGGGTGCACAGCATAAACAAATCGAAAAATCGATTGTTTTTCTTTGAAACGTCCAAACAATTTAAATGTTTCAAAGTCGTGTGTCAAAAAATCTGTTTTTATTCCATTTTGAATTGCTGAATGTGTTTACATGCCTTTGCTCTATACGAAGAAAAAGGGGCTGGCCGCAAGATTTAGACCGCGAGGATCACTTTTGCTTTAATAACAACACGGCGGCGGCCCCCAAATCCGCCTCTGTGATTTTAAGTGAGCCGCGCATACGCAGTTCGATGACTGCGTAAGTGCACCAACAGCCACAAAAGTCTGAGGCGCAAAGTGGAGCCAATACCGCGGATATCTTCATATATACATATCTATCTATCTTTTGGTACACACACGTGCAAGATACTTTTGAACGGAAAGTGTCTATCGTTGGCACCATTGGCATAATTCTGTCAACGGCGCGATATCCTGAACAATAAAAATGTCATGAGCTGGTGTCGAGACCATGTCGACTCGGCACGCAGAGTTGCATCGACTTTTTATCGCCGGATTTCTTCTGTTGAGGAATTTTCATGTTATCTGGTGGCGTCTCATCGACCACAACGCTTCAAAATTCAACTCGCGGAAGGAGCAAAAGTCTTGAAATATTTTTACGAAGATGTTCAATCGAGTACCGAGTTTGGTGCAAAATACCCGCTGAGCTGAGTGCATTGTTGCACATTTTTCAGTTCGCGTGTGCATTCTTTTTCAACAGGGGGAAAAAGGGAAAATTTTTCTAACTTGCCCTTAGCTGGATCCTTGCCCTTTACAAAACAGCAAAACCGGGCTGCGGAATTGCTGCTCACTTTTTAGCCTTTGAAAAAAAAAAAAATACAAAGCCGTGCGTTTTGCTGCAAGCAGCGCTCGATCATTGTGTGAAAGTGTTTGCTGTAAAAGGATATTCTAAAAGGACCCCTGGACCGGGTATGCCCAACAAAAAATTATTTTCGGTGCCAAAAAGAGCATTCACGAAATTTAATTTTCTGAGGACCTTTTTCTGTAGTTGGTAAGTAAAAGGGAACTGGAAGAAAGGAACGGAAAAAAAGGAGTCGCGTCCTGATCGCTTTGTTCCCGATCAGGAGGTTCTATACTGAGGAAAATTTTTTTTTTTATGTTCCTTTGAGTCCTGCTAACGACGGCTGCATGCGCCTTGTGTTTCCGAGGATAAAAGGAGAAGAATTGTTGTCTGTGAAGAAATTTCATTCTCCCCCGGTACTGTCGATTGTGTTCAGTTGGATTCCAGCTAAGAATCGAAGAACCTCTGGTTAGAGAGGTAAATGCGCAGAACAGTGGCATTAAGGGGTTAGTTGTACCTGCGTACCTTCTTTGGTCCTTTTCAACTGAAACAAAAAGGTCTTCTTCGAACAGAGGTTAACTTATCTGTCCTTGGCAAGAACTCTAGCCTTGGATAAGTAGGCAGTCAAAAATATTTCAATTGTGTATGGAAAATGCATTTGAATGTTTTTCTATTTAAATATTCAATTTTAATCCTTTTGTGCGCCTTAGGGTGGGAGATTTTATGCACAAGATGTTCAAATTTTCAAACGTAATGGAAAATTTCTTTTGCCTTTCAACAGTATCCAATATCTGATTAGAATGAACATATTTCGTTAGGAAAGAGTACAGGAAAAAATACAAAATAAAAATGAAAGTTTCTCAGAAAAATTTTCTAAAATTAGTTCGTCCCAAACTGAGGGACACACACCAAAAAAGAAATGATCGGTTTTCTCCATTCAGAAAAAAAAGAAAAATACAGAAATAGAAGAGAAATTCTGAAAGCGGAGTCACCAGCATTCAGGCAAGACAAATTCCTGCTGAGATAAAAACAAAAATATTTTTCATGAAAATTAATTTTCCTCTTTGGCTCTAATGAACTTGCAAAGAAAAATTTCTGTCTTGACAAGACTCATTTTGTCGAATATTTTGGGAAAGGTCGACCCCTTTCATTTTGGTACATATGTATATATTTTCCTTATTTCTAAATATATAAGCGCTTCAGTTTTTTTTTTGTTATAGATAAAAAGTAAACGTTCCACTAATATCTGACGAATTTAGATTGGTGAACGAAATCATATACATATAGAAATTAATTTATGTATATTAATTGCAAAATATGTATGTAAGTTAAGACTAAATCCTAAAAATTTGCATGACGTGCGACACATGATTTAAACAAATATTTTATGCAAATACAATCATAAAAATTGAATTCATTAATTTTGAGATAGAAAGAAATCGCCTATCATTTAAATCTTAATTTCTTTCATAATAGCGCATTATAATTTTATACTTGTTTTAAATTGTACTTAAAACAAAGTGCCCCAGGGATCGTAATTAGATTCAATGGTGTACTTCCTTCATCTTCTTATTCTTACATCTTTTACGTGTGTGATTTTTCATTCCACTTATGTTTTTGTTACATTTTGCTCCTATAGTAACACTAACTGTTAGCGCAGATGGTCAAAATCTAGGTCAATGCGGCACGAATGAAGCTAAAATCTCCATTTACATGGCCGTTGTGTGATCATTTCAATTACGAGTATACCTTGACAGAGAATCTTTCCGAATAATTATAGTTGATTGGATGGTTTGAGTGCAATTATATCCAGTTTTTGATAATTATTTTATTCACTGTAGGTATTCTCCTGAGGGAATTCTTGTTTTTATTTGTATGTCAATTTGAAAAGTGATCCTGACATTGGGTAGGTAGTGAAATTGAGATATTTTCAATGAAAGTGAAACGAGCACGTGATTTAAATCTGGGTCGAAAAATAAGATTAATGATTAGAGAAGAAGTCTACTTTTTGATTTGTTAATAGCAGCAATACACCTATTTAAGATTAATGATGTATCAGCGTTTTCCTTGAAAAGATCATTTAATTTTTTCCCGAGAATAGAGCATAATTTCATCGATTGAATTTAATAAAGAAGTTTACTATTCTGATGAAATTTTACTATTTTAGACACATAACGATTTACTGACAAGCACGCATTTTAAAATTATATTGTTCATTATATTCTAAATAATAGATTTCTATATCATATCAATAAAACATATATCAATCAACAGAAGTTTCGGCAAAATCTGTTAAAAATTTTGAAATTCGCTGGATCAAAGTTAAAGCGAGTCTGATTATATTTGTAATTATGTCGGCGTTGATATTTTTTGTAGTCCATGATAATTTACAACCATATTAAATATCACCGAATTAAATCACATCAATCAACACGAAACGAAGTCAGATCAAAATTTGTGTTGCTGATTAAGGTGAAAAGCAATAAAATCCGAAAATAGATGTGATTTGATAACACCTGCAGCTGTCCGAATTGGTAGTCAATCGGTATTATGACAAGGGAGTGTTTCTTCAAAATTATGTGTTTACGAAAATTTTCATTAATAGAAATTTTAACAGTTATTTCCCCCAGAAAAATTTCATTTTTACAGTTGAGAGATAAAAAATTAGCGGAAACAATAAAACACCTCCAAAAAACGACATTTTACGACTATACCTCTATCACGATCGATCAGCGGTGAGACGTTGCAAACTACCAAAAATTCGAAATACCAAAAATGCGATCTGTGATGATAAAGACGACCTAAGTCAAGGCTCGGACTCACCGAACAAATACAAAAATACTCATAGGCACTAACCTGCGTCTGATAACAGAGATATGCGGCAAATCGGCACGGGGAGGATAAGCGTTTTTTGTTGCTGTTGTTATTTGGCATCATATAAATATATTCTTTTTTTTTTTGTTGTATTTTTTAATGTTGAGTCAACACGAAACCTACAAAACGACTCAAAGGTATAAAACTGTCGTAAAAATAATCAGCAGTTCAGCGATGTAGTCCTTTTCGACGTTTTTGTTGCTGCCGTTTTTATTGGTCATAAAAGAGCGATTCGAACGGGTGAATAAGAACATGTGTTTATAAATAGTGCAATGCAAAACACAAATTCCATTCCATATTAAAAACGACCACAATAAGATGACAAGCATATTTAAGGTGCACCTCGCGGGTGGATTAATTTTATCTAGCGTGGTTGCATCCAAGCGCACTTAGGCAAACAGCCGATATTTTACCAAGGTAGCTCCCTCTCTCTTGGCGTGCTTTATGAGGCTTTCTCAATATTTACCTAGAAGTCTAGAATGCAGCTACCTTGCCTGAACACTTTCACTATCGCTACAAATCGAGCCCCCCTGTCTCCTATCACATACGCTCTGTATGTTGTCCAAAAATGTTGACAAAACACTCGGCCGTGCCGCTTATCATCAAGCGGGAAGATTTTGACGGTGCGCTGCTGCCTAAAGTTAAGCATTTCTTTTCAATTCTTGTTGAATTTTTTATCGTTTTCCGTCCCGAATGTGTTCTTATGGCAAATATTTGTCCACTTCTCATGCCTCCTCCTAATGAATGAAGTGCTTTACAAAAAAATTTTACGGGCGATATAATTTTTTTGTAAATTCTGGAGGCAACTTGAAATGGAAAAATGTGATTTCCTCAATTGTGGTTATTTTATGAATATCCATATTTTAGCTTTGAGCTATTTACTCAATCTTTGTTCAAAGGCAGTCAGTTTCACAACTAAAATTTTGCACATACAATTCAATTTGATTAGTCTTATAGATTTTCTATTCCAACAACAAACTATAAAATTATGATTTTTATTATTCGAAGGAATTTATTAGAATAAGAGGGTGTTGCGGCCACAATCTAAAAAAAAAAAATAAACGGAAAAGAAATTAGATTTTCGAGAAGCTCCATGAACGAAAATGAAAGAGTTACCTTCATTAAGTGACTCCCAAAGTCGCTGGCCGGGCTCCTCTGATGGGTTCCGACACAGGAAGCCGGGAGCAGTAACACCTAGTCGGAAGTAATCCGACGAGAGCGATCACCCGCGAAGGCGCACGTCCGTCGCACTTTAAGTCACCTGTCAAGACAGTTGTCAGGTTGACAGGCTCGCTTGCACTGCGGCCTAATTCCTAACGTTCTTCTCACGGAATGGGGGGATTGGGCCGGAGTGCAATCAAATCAAAAGCGGACGTAGCCTAAATGGAAAGCGGGCTGAATAAGCGCTCTCAATAAATAGCAGTTAACTGTTCTCCGGTTTCTAAAGGAAGTTAGCCCTAGAGCGGGAGGGACTCGGCCAGTTGCGTGAGTACAGTGACCGGGGTAAGACATATAGTCTAATTTCTCTTCCCACGTGGTAACTTTATTGAACAAAGAAAATATATAAAGATTTGTAGGCAGTTTAATTTTTAATTTGGTTTTTTTTGAACTTTTACATTTTGTTTAATTTCAATTTGGATTACTTGTTGTATTTTTTTTTTTTTCGTATTATAATAAAGGAACATATATTTGAAAGGCTTGGCGTCCTTAATTAAAAAATCGGCGCCCCCGTCTCTCTCCCGAAACGCGGCATCCCCGCACAAGGGAAAACATAATATGATTAATCAATCGTCTTGATAAAAGGCGAGCTTGAATGATAAACTACGATTACGAAATGAGTTAAATGTTACAATGAAAAACTTGTGTACTTTTCTAAATTTCTAGAGATATACAACTAGAAATGCGATGGTGTTCGGATATCACTACAATTTCAATTAAGTTAAAGGAAATTTTAGTAAATATTGTGACCCATTAAACAACTCCCTAATTGTCCAGTGAATTTAGAGTTTTAGTTAGAAAGTACTAACATATTTAGGGTGTGCTAGAAATTTAGTTTTACTGGATTAATTAATCAATTGTTGTTTATAATAGAGTCAGAAGAAATATGGTAGCAGTATATGAATTTGTTTTTGCTGTTCCTGCTATTGAGAATTGGACCTTGTTCTGAAGGTTATACGGTTGTATTTTTCTAGAACTTGCTTTGAGAAATACGTGAATAACTTTTTGGATTAGGTCGTCCCAATATATAAAATATTTAAAAATTTCAAATACTTTATATTTTTCATTATATCAAAAACTGAAGATATTTTGTAAAACAGAACTTTTAATCTTTTAACCCGTTGACCCATGGTGGGACGTAAAACGTCTCACCTTACTTAAACTCGTTTTTTTCATTGGAAAATGAAATATTTTCGATAAAAGTTGATACTCTAGGGTTTTTGGGGTTGCTGAACACGAATATGAAGTCAGATTTCCAAAATAAAAAATGGCGGATGCAATATGGCGGATCAAAAGTTAGACTTTTTTCGAAATGATTTTATTTTCATCACTTTATGGCAAAAAGTCATATAAGGGGGTTTTTTGAATCGCTGAATACAAATCTGACATCATATTTTCAAAATTCAAGTTTCATAGAAAACAGTTTTTTTTTATTTTAATCCGCCATATTGGATTTTGAAAATCTAATGTCAAATTCGTGATTTGCGAGTCAAAAAACCCTTATATACCAAGTTTCATAGAAAACAGTTCATTTATTGGATTTTGGTCCGCCATCTTGTCCACCATTTTGAATTTTGAAAATCTGATTTCAGATTCGTATTCAGCGACCAAAAAAACCCTCATATACGAATTTTAGTGATAAAATGATACATTACAGAAATGTATGGCTCAAAGGGTTAAGCTCCTGAGAACTTACAAATACACAACTTCTCCTCCAAAAATTCCTTTTGATCAGGGCTGGACGTGCGTCAATAGGGCCCAATCATAAAACATTACGTCTTAATCAATCTTATTTGATTTGATGTCGCGATTTTTTGCCGGTGTGGTCTCAAAAAAAAGAAAAAACGAAGGTCCACTATGTCTATCATCTCCCACGACACCCGGGGAGTAACGAGCAAAAAAACGCTTGTTCTTGGTCAGGCCCCCCACATGTCCGTGTAATTTCGCCTAGTTAATCAAATAAATCGCCCGATACCTCTCCCAAATTGCCGCAGCAAGCGTGTCACATTACGGCTAATATTCAAATTTAATAAATACCGCGACAAATAAATTCCCAGCAGCATGGAGCCAACAAGCCGAGTTCGCGGAGTATGTGACAGAGCCTGGAGCCGCCTACAAGGGAGCACTCCGCGAATGCAATTACACGACCAAGAAGTCATGTCGCAGCGACTAAAAATTTTATTTATGGCCATCTCGCACCGGGGTTCTGGTTGGTGCTGTGATTTATCCCCCCAGAGATTCTTTGTCGACCGGAGTTAGTACTCCGCGATTGATCAGGGTCAAATTAGCATCTTTTGTAGGTAGACGTCACGGCGGTAATTATCGATTCGTCTATACCGGCTGGGAATCCGACCAGGGTGGAAGGAATTCTACGTTTCGTCCAGCGAGCGAGCTGAACCGAATCGAGCGACCAACCGCGCAGCGGACAGATGCGTTTGACAACAGAAACGCAGCCTCACCGCCGCGATAAATTAAAATATTTTTGTTAAACACAAATTAATGCAGCGAGCCAGTCTGGCAGGGGATTATACCGTGGTCCACTCATTCACCTATGCGCGGATCACGTACCGCCGCCACCTCCTCGTGCTCTATTCGCGGCCATTCCGCGCCACGGTACGGCCGCGGCCGCTGCGCCGGCCCTCCGTGGCTGTGGTCAGGGGTAGTCACCATAAATCATAATTTTTTTCGTTTGTCGGCTTTTGCATATTTTCTGGTCGACTTCATATCGAATTCCATAGAACCCATTATCCAATCAACGGCTGAGGTTTCCAGCTCTATGCATTTATCTGGCGGGCAGCGGGCTGTTCACATCGCCAGTCTCGATCCATAGAAGCCCGGCGGCGTGAAATTCGGCTGTAGGTGCCCGCCGTATTGATGCCCGGGTGTTTTTTGGTCCCGGGAATCAAAAGCGCTGAAAAATTATACTTACATAGGAATAAATTTCGCATGTGTTTATGAAGGTGGGTGCGCTGGTCGGGAGGGGTTAATTTAATGCTATCGGAGCTGGCTGGCGCTGGCACGGAATCTGACGCAGTCGTCTGCTCTAAATCTCCGTGCCATTGGCAATTAGTCCGCGTGGACCAGCCAATCTTGTGTCCTCTTTAGGAGAATCCCTGGCCACAACGGAATAGAGTCTCACAGTTTTTCTTTTGGTGGATCCATTATATACCTAAACACCTTAGATTCTGACCAAAAATCGAAAAGGTTTGAAATGTGAACTGCATGTTTTATTTTGATGCAATAGAATAGAATAGAATAGAATTACATTTATTTTCTAGGAGAGTTTCTGTAGTCTAGCAGATATAATATTCGGTTTGTAATACTGAAATGTTGGGAAAAATAGTGTACAAGAAACCCAAGGAGTATTATATTAATAAACATATTTTGAAATTAATCTGCCACTAGATATTAGTCTGATATGAAATTTCGTTTTGGATAATTAGATTTTATTAAGTGTAGAAAAAGTAAGAAATTGTAGACAAGCTTAAAAACCTTACTTTAAAGCCAATTAAAAATAAAAACCAATTCTTACACTGATCACAAATTGGAACATTGTATATCGGTAGAAAAACTGACATTGTTTGTGTCAGATGTTGGTAGTCTCTGATAGACTTAATATCTAGTGATCTAAGCTTAATTACTAAAACAGGAATTAGAATTTAAATTTATTTACTACTATTATTAATGACACAGATTTAAAACTAAAGGATTCGGGGTTATAAGTTCTACTTTAGCTAAGTCACTATTCCAAAGTGGAAAAATGCCAAAGTGAATTTCAAATCATCTTTAATAGTTTTTTGCATAGTCTGCAGCTTTTTTATAAGGCAAAGCGCATAATATTCATTAATGCATTGCTACTCAAATTTTATCATATTTTAATATAACACAATATATACCAAATTATTGACTACTTCTAAAATATTTGAAGAGATTTGAAGAAAATGTCCGTAGTAAGACGTAATTTTTTAAAAATTTGAAATTTTCAGATCGGAAATTTTAAGTTGGAACCACGAAATTTTGTCAAATTGTTTTTGTAAAAAAATTTGTGCATATTTAGTGAAATTTTAAAGGAAT
This sequence comes from Philonicus albiceps, assembly GCA_963969385.1. Classification (NCBI taxonomy): domain Eukaryota; kingdom Metazoa; phylum Arthropoda; class Insecta; order Diptera; family Asilidae; genus Philonicus; species Philonicus albiceps. The sequence continues at coordinate 11,090,806 of OZ017776.1, read as the reverse complement.
AATAAAGTTTGAAATTAAAAATGCTGTTTTAGAAATGCTTCAGATTTCAGTTAAAAAGTACAGAAACTCGTCATGGTAGTGTAGTACGACATCAAAATTCGAATAAATGTTCCACGAATTTAACTCTATAATATGAGTCTTCTATTAGGCGGTAAAGCTGTCCAAATTGGGTGTGGACTTTTCTGCGAAATTGCAATTTCTACCGATTTCTTATCGAGAGAATTTGAACTAAGTTCGGATGAATTCTGATGCCATATGCGATGAGTCTTTTGCTTCTTCGTTTCCATCTTCGGTCGAAGAGGATGATGCTTATGGTCTATCTCTTAATGCTGATGATGATGAAGCGTTGGCGGGATTCACGACTATAGCTGGTACCGGGACCGGGACTGGGACCGGCTAGAGTTATTCCCATTACCATTTACTTGTGGCTTTGACAAGATGATTGATGTTGCCAATAGCAGCGCGTGCTTTTGCCTAATGTTTACTAGACTTGGGATAAGTTTGATAGCAATGCCGGTCCATAACACGCCAAGAAATTGATTGGTTTCAGGTAGTTACGGCTCGCGAGGATTGGAACTGAATTACCGCCGGCGGTGGGCTAACGAATCTCCCTCCCCTCGCTAGCTTGAGAGTGAGGCTTACAGAAATGGCCAATAATGAAAATTTCGATTCGCTAGACTTCGAGGATACTTTGCCATAATTAGCAATTTCCACGTGAATGTCGAAACGCGGTTGAGGCACAATAGCACATTTTGCGTGTACATTGGATGGAGCTCGTACCGAGAATTTTCAGAAAATAGAAAACGTGCATCGCTTTTTGAGTGAATGACTGTTAAATTACATTGAAAATTTTAATTTGAAATATTCAAGGGAATTATTATATCGTTTTGAGTAGGCGGTTGGCGATTATGATTCTTGGACGTGCCTGAACCTCTTTGGGAAAGTTACCTAACAATTTGCTTTATCCCAATCTTATGGGATTCATTTGATTGTCGCAAGACACTTTGTATAACTTGTTAGATAGGCAAATGCGGTAATCCCTCATCTGTCTGAAAGGATAACCGGCATTATAGTACAATGGACAGGTAGACTAATTCTATTGTCCCTAAGATTTTGGCCTTGGACGGAGTAATCAAACAAAGATTGAAGTCTCCACAATCATTTTAGTACCATTAATTTGTGGGAAAAATTACGTTTACGAGCCTACGAAAGACCACCTTGTGTTATTCGAAAAAATTGTTAGTTATGGCATTCCAAATTCTTAAATCAGTTACATTTACTATACCGACATTGTTTTCTATCCGGAATATCAAATAAATAGTACTATTTCTCGATTTTATGATTCCAATTACATACATTCAATTTTGGCGGGAAAAACCTAAATCTATAAAACGACCCAAAATAGCTAACTTTGTGCCATAACAAAAATAAATTGTCATGTTTTGGCTATTAGAAAAGCATTTTGAGTTGGATTTATCCCAATCACTGATAAAAACTATTAGTTCCTTATCTCTACAAAATAATATCTGACTCAAATGAAATCTGATACTTGCTCTTTCGAATTTGTTCAAAGTTGTTTACAGTCGGAGAAATAAATCGCTGCTAAGTGTTTTCGCATGTGAGAGTTTTACTGAGATATGATGGGTTGTAACGGTGTTTTCGCTAATAAAAATCAACTTTTGTGTACACAGAGGACATTAAATCCGATGGTACGACAAGACACGTCTCAGATCAATCACACATTACCCGAAAAAAAAAAAAAAACTTACCGACAAAGAGGGAATCCACATCGTTGTGTATCTTTCTACAGTTGAGTAAAAGAAGGCTGCATCTAGAAAACAATTGCTGAGGTGTGGAGGGGGTGGGATGATATCTTTGATGGGCGACTGATTTCTGGAAAAGCGAACTCCTGATTTACACAGGTTGGTAATAAAAAAGAAAAGAAAGGGAAGAAAGGAAGGCGATATACGAAAAACCTGTAAGTGAATTTATATCAGACAAAATGTCTCGAAATGGATTTTATGTTGAATTGAAACGTAAAACCACCATTACGTGTTTTTACAGCAGATGGGGCGGGCTATAAACTAACTGACGAACGGGGAGTTGTTTTGTCAACATGCCTCTATTGAAGAAGCACAGGATGCGATACTTCGGCTCAACTTGGAGCCTCCCTTCAGGTTTTGTTTTCCCTGTATTTTATGACTACTATGGTTGAATAAAAGTAGCGTGCTCGGTTTCTAGGCTTTCCCTGTTCAAGGACGAGGGTGCTTCACCTTTTGTCGCAATGAAAAATCAATGAATATAAAACAACAATTGATTTTGCATTAATTCAATGTTTGTCAGTATTAAAAAAATAAGTGTGACAATGCCACTAGCCTGTAACTTTAAAATAACTGCAATTGAAATATTCTTTTTTTGGTTTGGTTGTAGATTTTCATGAAAGAAATCAAGCAATCCTTACAGTGAAAAAAAACACTGTCGAAGGTAAGGTGGTAAATATGTTGACCGAAGTCAAATTCACTTTAAGTTTTTGTTGTAAGTCGGTTAAGGTCAGGATGGTGTTTATGACTTTTGAAACTCATTCCTACGTACCTGGCGCTTTCATAGGAATTTCATTGTTTCATTTTACTGCTAAATTTGCCAAGGGCCATCGGTTTTTATGTCTGTAAATGAAAAGATGGAACAAATTTATCTACCTGTCCTTAACCGCATTGTAAAGTGTGTGAAAAAATAAGAAGTTTTTGCTGATAAGGCAACATTTTTGTAACCTTCCTGGCTACAGATCGAATCCTAGAAGCCTTCCGGGAATTCAGATAAAGAAATCAGATAGAGTGTTGCCAGAGGTTTATTATTTACGCAACAGGGATAAATATTTGATATCAATGAATTCATGTATTCAGTTGTTGTCACGGCGGGACACTACAACAAGTCCCGCAATCGTCTCAATTTACGTCTCCTTAGCAAAATTTATGTTTTCTTCGAGCGTTCATTCTGCATCACGCTTCTCAGTCCGGAGGACCCATTGGGGGCATTTTCAATAATTGTAAAGGCTCCTAAACCAGGCAGGAAATTTATCGTGCAGACACCTCAAAACAAGTGGGCTTATTGCGGCTGAAATAATAAAATCAGGCGAGTAAATGTCATTTAACCGTGTTTCACGTAGGTGAAATGCTAATTTTATTCAGTTATTAACCGAACATAAAGCGCCTTGCATAATTCTTCATTAAAATTAACTTCTATGCCTCGGTGGTACACTGCGCTTGTAGAGTGGAACAGTATCCCACAGGCGTGTTACTTTTCTTATTTCACCATTTTACATTTAAAATTTTTTATTATTTTTTATTTTCGTGCGTATAAAAACTTTTTGCGCATTTAATTTTTGCCGCCATAGGAATGAATACCTGTGGAGCTGGTGGGGCACGGCTCCAAGGGTGGAGTAGTGCTGAACCTATGCCCGCAGTTGTCTCCTTTTCTTTCCACCTTAAGCTCCAGGGAAGACATAATCGCCTCCGGGCCATACCTTGATTCCATTATCCATGCGCGTGCAGAACAGTGTGGAGCTCCATTATGAAAATGATCTCCGATGAGCCTATTGTAGGAACCTTTTTGGGTTTTTTTTTTTACCGCGGCACATTTTCTTTTTATACGTACCTAGCCAATATCAGCACCTCGAATAAAACGAGCCGCACGCAAATTAAACGAAGAGTTTTTCGAAAAGAAAAGAAATCTCTTTAAATACTCTCCAGGTAAATGATATATTTTTTTTGTTTTTAGCTCTTAATCGATAGTTACTGAATTAGCTAATTTTTGTACTATGTACTCTTCGTTTTGCAACCTTTTTAGTAATTTTAATATTTTATTTAATTCTTTTCAGATAAGATCACAAAAACCCTACTACACAGCGGATCCCGAAGTAGATTCACTGGTAAGTGTGTACATTTTTGTAACTTTTAAGATCATTCTTTTAACAATCAGAAAATATATTTCGATTTAAGAATAAAAATAATTAACGTCTGTAATAGAAGCATAAAATTACAAAAACGCATGGGAATTGGGATGTTGCTTTCTGTGATATTAATAGTACTTGTTTTTGTCTAATTAACGGTCTATCCGGCGTGACAGAGAGGATCTTTCCTACATACAAATTGGGGATAGAGTTAATGAATAGAAATAAAAATTAAATAGATCCCTACTATATAAATATAAGTTTGGAGCATTGTTTATTTCAATTTTTCAAATTTTCTTTCACTGTAAGACTGAAATTTTGGTTTTGAAGGGTTCTTTTTCAAATATTTTGTGTTGCTACAAAAATACGGTATGATCCAGTAACAAACTAGCTACTGCTATTAACATCAGTTCAATTCTTCTAAAGAAGTTAATTTTTAATTTTCGAGGAAATAAGTAATAAAAAAATGTGTTCTTTTTTAAACGGGTACGGTCTATTTAAGAAGCAATTTGATTCTAATGATAAGATAAGACATCACAAAATTTTATGTATAGGTAAGATATTTAAAATTCCTTTTTGGGGCTTCCACGAACTGATGTAATTTGACACATATGAAAAAAAGGAACTCAAACATTCATCTCTAGAATATAACTCATATGAATGCCGAATGCGTGAGAAAGTTAAGAGGATGGCAGAAAAAATGCCAAAGTCCTGCGGCTGGCACTTAAGTCCTAATGGTGCTGGTTAACCACATAAAAAAAGAACTAAGCCCAAAAGACATTTGAGTACACAATTTGACCCAGAGGATCCATAAAAGGCAAAAGCTAGGCAACGACCATTTAAATGCCTCCAGAGTTCACACAATTTGATTTACGATGTTCAGATAAACCGGGAATCAGAATCGGTGTCTTCCCGTTCCAGGCATATTTAGTGTGCTGATGATGCATACGGTATAATGCCCTCATAATGCAGCAGATCCTAAAGTCTTCAGCATAAAGAACGCAAATCGTGAACACCCGCAGAATTTTGTGTTTAAAAAGAAAAAAAAAAAGTATGGATAGAATGAAAAGAGGCGGGCAAAAATTATTTCATTTTAGTGGATTGCTCGGAGGAGCGATATTTTGACGAATGTCCATGCCCAAGTGCATCTGTTACATTTTTCATAGTCTCATCAACGGAGCATTGCCGTGATCCGCACATGTTTCGTTTCGGCGTAGCGTAACATGTTCGCTGCACGGCATCGCAAATGTGACGTGTCGTCGGCGCTCCAATATTTTCTTAAGCGGGTTGCGCACACGTCTTGCGCCGATTAAAGTTGCGCAAAGGCACTCAGCCACTGGAGGCATTGAAGCCCACCGCGGCTACTCGAAGGAGTTGGTCGAGTGATTGAAGGCCGATTCTCGTGGGCTCCGGGTGTACGCTCCATTTGAAAGGTATAAGGTAAACTGCATGTTAATATTGTTCTTGTGCTTCTTAAATGTGTCGTTCGGAAACAAGGCGCAAGAAGTCCGTGGACAGTGCAGCACCCGACATCATCAAAATTATGTATAACACGTCGCGGCGTACAGAAACTAATTAGACCGTTTTCAGCGCGAACGGTAGACGTGAAACGCTGGTAATCGATTTCACCGGCATGGTGGCATAACGAAATCTGTCGTACGCAACACAAAGGAGTAAATGGCGATTTTTACGGCCGTTCCCGGTTCCCTCGTTTTGACGAGTGGGGCCCTGGTGCGATACTTTAGTTTATTTTAAGTTCAAGGTATGCGGAGGTCAATTGATTGGCCGCACACAGAGAGCGCAAATTTTAATTGAAAACAGACGCTTGGGAGGTTCTGCTTCGCGCCACTTTTAATACATTTTAATCAAATTGTACTTTAATGAGGTACAGTGTTTGCGCTGCCGTGATTTATGAAACACAAGAGCACTCTAATGGACTGCACTAGAGGACAATGGTTCTGCTGTGATACGGCTGTCATCTGTTTGGTAACAGGTGAAATATGAGGACTGTGTAAATTTTTTTTATGGTTCTCTACCGCTTCGGTTTTCTTTCAATATTTGCGCTACCGCTCCGGCTTATAAATCAAATTGTCACTTCACTTTAAGTGAATGATTACGGCTACCGCACCCAAAGCAACCCAGAGCACTTTTATAACGTTCGCTGATTTCTTTTATTTTTTGCTCATTTTTTTTCCGATTTGTTTGCTTTTGCATGACGCTCATTGTTGTCGGTGAGAAAGAACACATTTAATTAATTGACGACATGTGCGGATACCTTGGGGAAACGTTTTGTTTCATAAAGAATCAGGAGTAGTCGGGCGAGAGAATTGCAATTTTATTCTTTAGCGAAAGTGAAGGAGGTTGGGAAAATAGAAACCTACACTTAAAATTTAATTAAAGTAACTCAAGGAACATTTATACTATCACAATTATATTAGGTAGGTGTTTAAAAGAACAAACAAAAAGTATTAAGAGGCGAAAATCGCATTGATATAAAAATTTCTTCATTTTCCAAATAAATTGCTCAAATTCAAATTTTAGAGATCTTTGACATCTTTTTGAAACGACAGCCTTTCAAGAAATATTTAGACAAAAGTTATAATTATAATTTTAATCAGTAATTAAATTAATACTTTTGACTCTTTGGGGAAGGATGGTTAAACAAATCACTAAGAGCAATCATTCGCAGGCTCATACTCAGTAAATTGAGAGCTTCCACCGTAGAAATTGGCAGAGTTTTTCGTGTATTTTTTTTATATTGTCATTCACTACTCAGTGAATGTATTCATTAAAATTATATAAAAGCTTTAAAATACTTTTAACTGGGACTATAAAAATATATCATAAAAATTGTAGTACGTTCTCAGAAAGTAGGCCCCTTAAGTGACTGAAAATAACTTCAAAACTAGTAAAATAAGATTAAAAATACAAATAGCGAATATTTGCAATGCTTACTTAGTCTTAAAGTGGAGTTTTTGATAATATCTACTTATTATAAACTACGTACTCCAAAAATAAGTTTATAAATTGAAAATTTAAAAAAATTGTTTTTATACGGCAGCTATTGTGACTGCAAAAAATATGTCTGAGCCACAAAAACTGACTAGTTTTAGGGCACTCTTATCTTTTTTCATTTAAAATTCCCTTTGATCCTACTTCAAATCAATGATGCTGATCTTTATCTTAGAAAATCAAGATAGGTACCTTGATGCTATTTTCGAATCTTAGTCTCTTAATCACCGTTAAGAACATTTCCTGTTTTCCTCAAGGTATTTTTAGGATATTATCATATTGGCCATCCATCCCACCTCATTAGCTGGGTTAGTCGTTTAAGGAAAAAACTTCCAAGAATCAATGAGGAGAACGTCATTAGTTTTTTTGAAAGAAAAAACTCCTGCATCATCACATCCAGTCTGGAACAACACCGAAAAAATTTAAATGAGATTTTTTTTTTTTTTTTTGGGTTTGTCGGCAGGTCTCGTCATTTTCAAAATAATTCTGTTGTCAAACAGTTCCTTCCTTTTTACTACTCCCAATCTTAGCAGATTTTGTTTTTATAATTTCAGGTCCGATTTGAATCTCATTTAAGGTTTTAGGATCATCATCAGACGAAAAACGGCCACAGCGCCTAAATAAATCAGTCAACCGTGGCTCATTCAATAATCGAATTGGTGGACACAGTGCTCTAGAAGGGAGTTTTAGCAGGAATTAATCGCAGAGTGATGCATACGAAAATTGAGTTAATCTGCTTGCCTCTGGTGGACTCGATTTAAGAGATTACGCCATACCTGCGGGCAAGAAAATGATAATAATACAAAAAAAAAAAAAAAGAGACAACGAAGTCGAGGGCCTCCACAGAATTTCGCTCCATTGGCTTTTGGGAAATTAAACGGAATGAGTTGCCAAAGCCTCCATCGGGCATTTTATTATTATTTTTTTTTCCAGGGCGATCATTAAAACTTGTAATTAACTCACGAATCGTTTTGGTGACTCGGGAGATTTCTTAATGAATGGGCTTCAGGGATATACTTGTGGATTCGGACTGAAGTGATGGAGTAGCTTTAATTCTCGTTTCGGAACGTAATGGGGTATAAAGGTTCTGAGGATTGTTTACTCCAGAAAGCATTGGTCGGCCACTGTACGGATGAACACGTGCCATCTTTGAGGCTTTTGTATCGTCAATGGGGAAATTTTTTAATGTTGTCATTATTTTGACAGCTTAATTAAATAAAAATACGTCGCATTACAGATTTTGTACCATTTATGCTTCGCATTCGATACAACTAGCCATATGCTGTATATATTTGCACCAATCTAGTATTAAAATACCAAAACTCCTTTCTCTGCAATATTACACAAATGAGACTTATTGTTATGAGTTTAAAATTGAATTTTAACTAACTTACGTATATTTTAGTTTCCTTATAATTTTCGATTCTTCACCAAAATTCAAAATTAGCCTCTTAATCAAATAGTGTTTAAGTTTCATATTTATACCTATATAAAGTTGGAGGTCCCAATTTAGTTAGGACTAGTTATAAAATAGTGTGACTTCGTAATAAATAGATAAAGAACTCGAGGTAAAAGGGTGGACATTCATTTTTATGTATTCTACAAGGTTGCTTCATTATTTTGTATTCATTTGATGCAATAATGCTTATAACCATATTCTTGTTGATAGTAAAATTACCACTGCAAGATGTAATACGATAATTACGTTTTTCGGACGTAACATTACGACTACAAAACATTGGCTTTTCTACATAAAAACTGAGAAAAAGCTCAATCAATTTTTATATGGAAGAACTGAGTTCGATCTTAATTTGAAACTCTATTTATTTTCTATACGAGTCTGAGTCCTTGTTTAGTTTTTATGCATAAGACCCATTAATTACAACATAAAGGATTAATTTAATTAAAGTCTTTTAAAGGTAAATATGTTATAGTTTAACTATTTCAGTTGCATTTTTACATAATGTTACAAAAATACACTTTTGAAACAGAATTTTATACCTTAATTGTAAAAATACTTCAATACCACAGATGCAGGTTACTTTGGATACTTTTTTCTAATGCTTTTAGAATTCGCTCTGATATAAAGATTGTGATAGACTATTAAGTGTTATAATGTTTTTATTTGATAGGTGAGGACAGTAGCTAATCAGTGATATCAGTGTTATATAGCAAAGCGTTTGTAAAATTTTTATTTTTCTTTTAATTTGAGCGAAGACACAGATCTTTTGGGCATGTTTTTAAAAGTATCGTATACCCCATTTTTACTTTATTACAATTGAAAGTTAGGATATTCAAAATCAACTGGATTTCTTTATTTCTGGTTAACAGATCTAGCCTTTAAAACTGTTGATTTATAGAAGAACCAATTATGTTAGTTAGTTGTCTTGTAATACTCTAAAAAATAAAGAGTGCGAACAGCGAACGGTTGTAATAAATCATTACAGCAATAATATAAGTTAATTTTCGCATATTTCCAGCTTAAAATTGTATCTTTAAATCATAATCAGTATATCGTGTTCACAAATCATTTTAATGAAAAAAGAAAAAAAAAACATTTGCAGAAATATTTAATTACTCTCGTTCAGACATTAAGATTTTCTAATTTCTCCCAACGCTGGTGCGCGACTATAAATCATCGAAGTATTCCTCGTTTTCTTGGTCCGTGCGCAGAACAGATCAAGATCGCGGGCGCACAAAAGTAGTAATTAGACCTCGCCAGGGGGGGTTTGTATTTCAGCAGCAGAATGGCGATTGAATAAAATTTCCTTTAATAATAAAAGCTTGTCAACTAGTCATCACAATTGCAAATGGGAAAATATAACGCGGGAAAAAAGTTACTTTAGCTATATCAGTTTACATGGAGGGAGCAGACTTTGATTAGTTCCTCAAAATCATTTTTAATTTATGCACATTATGTGCATATCATATGAGCTATTTTTTTTTCTCCTAATTTTAATTGTAATTGATGCCTCGTTCAGCCTAACTAACAAGATCTCTTTTTCTCTTTCAGATGGTGCAAGCAATACAAGTACTTCGGTTTCACCTGTTAGAATTAGAAAAAGTAAGTACATGAAAGCTAAGGCTTTTAAATATAGATGTATTTATCCTTTTATTTTACTTAAGTGTCATTCAAAACGTGTCTTATCTGACTGTGAAAAATCTTGAATGCCACGAGCTCTTTCATGTCTTTATTTTGTTCTTTTTTTCCGTCAATTCTTTTATAGTTGAGTAAAGTGTTGTTTTTTTATTCACCTGAGTTGCGCGCGCACATTGACTTTCTTTAAGACATTTCAAAATTTCTATGGGTTTCTCGGTCTTAATCTTTTGGATCAGAGAGTTTCTCTGTAAAGCAGTTGAAGTCCATATCTACATATGTGTGGTGTTCTTTGCATAGTTGAGCACGGGGTTTTGGTCCGGCTCGGTTGGGTCCGATCTTTACAATGATCCTCGCTGGTCTTCTCGGCAACAATGCGATTTTAAATTAGATTAGTGTACAAGCGAGATAGACACAGGCCATTTACAAATTGGGTGAATTAATTTCTTTCTTTAATTTACAAAAGAAGTGTACAACCACAGCAGCACCAGCCCAACGAGAGATACAAAAAACTCCTCGACGAGATTCGACTCGAATGATAAAAACGACCCTGCGCGGTTAGTGGTTTTCTTTTTATGGCAGAGTGACTCTCTCGTGATGCTGTAGGATCAGGAAAAGTTTAAATCGGTTAATTTCTCGTCGGGAATTTTTTTTTTTTTTTCTGGATTTTCTTTGCCTAAGTCATGTATAACGGATCATTAATTTTTTATAGTCCATCGTGTCTGTTTTTCCACGAGGTGATCTTTTCTCCTTTCGGTCAGACGGAAAACACTTCAATCAAACGTGCGGATCGCAACACCTCCCACAGGTAATTAGAAAGAATTGTTTTCGAGATAGTGATACTGTTTGCCATGACGATTTTAATGGGAATAGACGATTCTCAATACTTCTCGGAATTGCGGTCTGGGGAATTCTTGAGTATAAAAGTTTTTTCATTAAAGTCATTTATGTTGTATAATTCTTCTAACGCTTGATGAAGTTATCTAACTTTCCAAAACTTAATAATATAACTTAGTTGTATGTTGAGAAAAGAAAAATTTTCAGAAAAAATAAGGGTCCTTGGGTCGGCATAGCTTATTGAGCGGTTTGGCTGTGATGTACTAAATTCCGAGGTTGTGGGTTCGATTCCCATATGAATCCATTTATTTCTGCTTTGAGACATGGTCTTGAAATTTTTGTGTTCAGATATGCCTTTCTTAATCGTATTGAACAGTAGCGTGTTTTTACTAAAATATTAACTTTTTGTGGGGTTTATCACGAAGGAAATTGATGAAATGACTTCGGAGAACTCTGATTAGATTTTCAGTGTTCACTCAAGTATAGGTCAACATTTGTTCGGAAAAGAAGGCACCATTCCTTCTACAGATCGCTTTATCCATCAAAATAGAATTTTGTTTCTTCTGAGAAAATCATGAAAAATTAAGATCGGGGTACATTAAGTGATCGCCTACAAATTTTACTTGGTTGTTTTTATGCGGTTGCAATAGGTTTTAAACCAAGTTCAGTTTATAACGTTAGATGTTTGTATTATGCTTAAGTTTCGTCCAAATTTTTTTACTGATTAAATTGGAACAACTTGGTTACGACATCTAGTCGAGTTATTTGTTACTCTGATAATCATCTAAGTCAATTAGTTAGTCCCTTGCTTCTTCTCCGGCATTTTGCGCAAGGCAAAATCGATTTTTAAATCTATCATCTAGGTTTTTGGTATAATAACGAGTTCTCTTTCAAACTCAGTCAAGGTTTTTCCCTTTTGCATTTATTAAAAATATTATTTAAAGTGAAATGTGACCTAGCACTTGAAAATATTTCAGTCTATATCGATACGCATTTTTATCAAAATGTAAAAATTAATTACTTTCGAATTTAAACTATTTAAAACTGCGGAAATCAGCTTAGATTCTATCAAGTAAAACTCTTAGCGGAAAAAATTTAGGCTTTCCTTTCGAATCGATGTTTTATTGACATAGAATCGGTTTGCTTAAGTATAGAATTGAAATTTCGAGCGCATGATCTAACATCTGTTTGTTTTGATCACCCATGTATGCGGAATGTTAACTAACTGCTGTTCAAATTGCATACAGCTTGCATGCAGTTTTTCAAATGCATTTCGAGACTAAAATGTAAACTGAAGTGCGTGGACGTGTCGAACTCACTCAGGTGATCGCACTAGCACTTGCATCCATGCTCAACAAGAGGTGCGAGCCCGGCTTACAGTTTTCATAAATAAAACATCCGCTTAACTCGCCCATGGAACCTTTCTAAAGCCCCGGTTCACAATTGGGGAGAGCAAAAATCACTTCCTTCTGTCGATCGTTGTCCGTTCGCCAGACAGACACCTTTGCGCCGCTCAGGTAAATTTGTTACCATACGAATTGTCCGCGCACGTACTGTCCCTCGTCGTGTGAATTTAAAATCTAAGCCAACCAAGCCAAACATAACACCAGCCGGAGGTAGCAGCAAGATCCGCGAATGCAAGAAAATCTGTTGCTGCTTCACTTTGTGGCTGGTATCTCAAAATAAAAATCTCGTCGGCGTTATGCTCTCCATTCACATGATTTGAGAAGGAAGGTGGGCTCAGGTGCACAACACTGGCTGCTAAGATATGCAGCACTTTTTATCATTCCTAACTTTATCGTTGTTTTTCGCATAATTTGCGCCGCCCTCCCTTCACAATCATCACCTTCTTCGTCGGGCGTTTTCCTCTTTTGTCTTCTCATTTTTTATCTTATTTTTTTTTTTCGTTTTATCATCCAACGCACCATCTTTTAACAGTCGAATTATGCGGCGCGATGCTTCCTATGTTTAAATTTGTGCGACGCATAATTACATCACATGGGGAATTGTCCGTAAAATAAATATATGTATATATATATATATATAAAACGAAAGAAAAATAGAAAAGTTCGACCCCTGCTCATTCTCCTACGACCATTTTAGGTTTTCTACCTTGTTTTGTTTTTTTTAACAAATTCATTTTCATTTTTCGCCACGCAAGTTCTTTTAGGATGACTTTCGGGCTGCGGAGGAATATAAAAGAAAACGTCTTCAGTCTATCGTAAAGCGTAGGCCCCAAAAAATCACCATAACAATAAAACAATGCGCGATCATGGTTGGGCGCATGCCTAATGTACTTACCGCGAAGCACTCATCCAATGACGAATTTTCTGCGCCCATTTAATGATAATCGACGAGGCGTTCTCTGTTTTGTGTTCTCCTCCAAAAAGTGAAGAAAATTTGTATATATATTTTTTTTTTATTATCTCAAAGAACTTATTCTTATCTTTGACTTATTTTTTTATTTTTTTGGTCTTCTCTGGCATTCATTTATTTTGCTACTCAGAATCTTTGAGCTAACCGAGAAAATGGTGAGGTTGATGGAGGGAAAAAGGTATGCTAAAACAATAGGCCTCGAGCGGAGACCTGTTTTCTTTATGATAATTAAGGCCAGTCGATAGTTCTGTTGGATTTCAAGAAAATTACCATTAGAACAATTTTGTGTTTTGTTGCTTTCGACCAACAGAAGATTCGACTTAATGGCGGAAGGCAGTTAATCAGAAGAAAAATAAAAAATATCTTCAATAGAAATTGATTGTGGATTTCTTCTTTTTTTCAGATAAATCAATTTGCTGTTGAAAATTATTTGGGTTTAGGTGGCATATACACATATAGTGGTGTTTTATAAAATATTAAGTATTCTGTATAGATTTTACTTATATTTATCTTCTGTATTGTAAAATAAAGACAGTGGTAAAAAGCTTTTATACTCCAATGTCTATAAATCTGTGCTAAGTATTGAATGATTCCCAAGATAAGTTAGTAAAAACTGAAACACAGTTCAAAATTTTAAACAAACTAGTAAAATAGTTTACCCCTTTATTGCATACCTCCGTAATTTTCTTTAGATCAATATCTTCATAAATTTTGCACGTGTAATTAGCTTAAGTAAGACAGGCAGTAGAATTTCTACAACGTACCAATTTTCCCCTTTGCAGTCCATCATTTATGACTACATCACCTGTCAGTTCCCACAACTAATCAATTCAATCTTTCATTCCTCTTTAATTAACGGTAATCCCCGCTATCGTGCATTATACGGCACAAATCTTATAAAAATGAACAAGCAACACGAGTTGATTGCCTACTTATCACATACCTAATCCTGAAAATCTACTGACAGGAGGTGAGCCCTCCTCGTTTCGTGCGACGGCTCCTGGCCACAATATAGCCTACATCACATCACATCCAGCCAATACTGCACTTGCCTGAAATGCGGTTGCATTCCGCGACCCCTGGGATCCCGGTGAAGCGTCAGGCGTAAGGGCTGGGAAAAAATTATTAAAAATTCGTGTCGATGCATTTTAAACAGCAAAAACATACATCGAACACCGTGCGGCACACAAATAACCGGGACTGGGATAACGAAAAATTAACATTGTCCGCCGTCAATCAATTTTATTAACAAAAACCGCTCGGCAATTATTTCATTAAAGCGATATAACAGTCAACTGCAGAGACTATTGATAATTTATGACTTTTGGAATTTAGATGCGGCGAGTGCGCCGGAACAGGGCTAAACAGCCACAGACCGGAGCCTCCGCCCCAGAGGGGCCGCAGCGGCTAGATGGAGCAGACGCGCTCGTCCAGGACGTGACGTGACTGGTCGAGATTGAGCCGCGCGAAAAAAAAACAAAAAGTACGGTTTCAGTGGCAGTCGTAATTAACTAATTTCAGGCTGTGCTAACACAATTATTACCGAGTGCAAATGAACGACGAGGTACTGATTTGCGAGATTGGGTCTTGAGGAAATCCAAAAAATCTCTAAATAAAATGTATTCCAATCAATTTTGGAATCTTTGTCTATATGGACTATGGACACTTGAACACGATTTCACTCAGTTTTTAAATTTACACCTGTAATCTATTTATTTTTGAGGGACACATACCAAATATTATAGCAGTAGTATGTAGGCATATTTGTCTATTCGTAAAATAGTTAAATATTTTTTGTCTATCTATCTCTTTGTTATAAGTAAAACCACAAACCGCTAAGCCGTATTTAATTTTGTCTTAATTCCTTAAAAGACGGATAGTATAAAATTGATTTGAAGTCTTTAACATTTATAAAGTCTACCATATATGCAACTTCAGTTTAGGATATTAAGATGCCATTTTTTAACCATTCCCGAAATGTAAGCTTTGATTATGAAGTTAAGAAAATATTTAAGATTGAACCTAATTGTGAAACATTTTAAAACAAGCAGGTGCGGTTTTGGGAATTTCTTTTCTTTTACTGAGTAGAAATTGTGATCGTTCAAAAGAAAAAAACTGTCGGCTTAGGGCAAATTCGTAAATTCGTAAATTCGTAAAATACACCGGTGTTTATGTAATTAAAATACCTGAACCAGCGAGGCACCGAAAAATGTCGATCGCGCCCTGCCGGCTGTGCATGTATCAGGGGTACTCGACCAGATCGCGTAAAATCCTAAAGGGTTCGAACCATGAAAGGGGACCAGAGGGGATCTAAAGCCCAAGGAGGGCCGACAGTATTGCAAAATATTCGCAATGTGAGAATCGGTTGAAATAACCCAAAAATCCGGCATTTTCTTCCAAATATCTGCCACTGCAACGCAAGACGGCGCAAAAAGAGAAAGATCTTTCAAGATTTGACCAAGAAAGATCGTCTTTCAGCCGGTGATCGGAGTGCGCGAGCGCGGTTGCGATCTGGCGCACGGCAGTGGCGGCGACGGCCGGCGGATCGGCAGCCGGGCTTAAGCTTGTTTTGGTGGTACTGCTGGCTTCGTTTGGTTTTAGGTCATTCAGTTGGTGTGTCTCCATCGTCTTTTGGTCATTTCCATCATCGACATGATCCGCGAGAAACCGGTTCACCGCAAGACGTTCTGATCGTTTTCTTTTTGTCTCCCCGTGCATATGCGTCGTGTCGTCCACCACTGGACTCTATATGTTTTGCCATTTTAATTTCATTTTTATTTTTCAGCTTCATTCGGGTGATCATTTTGTGTGTTTCGTTGATTTTTTGTTGTCGGAAGGCCCGCAGTGTATTTTGTTTCACTATCTTTAAAACCCATAGAACTCCTTTCGGTTTAGCCTCAGTAAGGTAGCAAAAAAAAAAAAAAAAAAAAAACTGATTATATTTTGTACGCCCCGTAACGAAAAATCACCTCGATTCCGCGAAATACCTTAAAATTCCGAATTAAGTCTTGAGATGGATCAGCCGGACAAAAAGTCTCTATATACGGGTCCCAAAAATCCGCGACGACATATGAAAAACTAAAGAGGAATAATTATGGTAATAATTTCGAGAGTTGTCCATGCTCGAAGCGATCGAACAATGGACGCCGCGCAGTCATTATGGATGACGGTGAGCGCACCATTCGCCTTTGATTAACTATTCAAATTTTTTGATGTTATACAATTCGTGAGTGATTTTTTCATTCGGATTTTATTATTATTTTCTGAATGATATTAAATTGGACACAGATCTCTGTGATAAACCCGTATAATGGCGTCGTTTTGATTGATTTCTGCTTCGGAATTTTATGCCTTTGTGAAATATGGTAACTTTCGGGTTTACATCTTTATGCGGAAGGTCATGTGAGGAGTATTTATTTATTTATTTTTTTTTTGTTCATTCTATTCACGGATTTGGAAATTAACAATAAAATACAAGTTCACTTGGAACCATCTCGATTTCGATAGTTTCACGCATTAAATTCGCTCATTCGCTCTTAACGGCTTTCTACGATTTGACCTCCACCTTGAAAGGTGTGGGAAATCTGTTCGAAAGTAAACCTTTCAAATTACGTTATTTTGACAACAATATACGAATATTAAAGTAGTAAAACCGCTATAAAAGTTTGCTTTGTTCAATATAAAACGGTCTCAATGGGAAAATGCGAAAAATAGTAAATAAACATGAAACTGAAAAAAAGGTGGAGTTCGAAACAATTTGTGGAATTTATTTAACCTTTTTGCTTTTGCTCTGAACTTAATTAAAATAATAGCTTGATAATCAGCTAAATTTGTTAAAATAATTCAATTATAATTATGGGTTATTTTTAGGACATGAATATTTGATTGATAATTAAAATGTTCCAGTTTTTTGATAAACAACTATTTTGCTGTTTAGGAAAGAGGTTTTTGGTTTTTACACTCACACTGGTTTTTATGATATAGGTTTAGATAGAACATTTTGCGATGTTGATTAAAAAAATCGGATCAACCAGATAAACAGCTTTACCTTTATCAGTCGCAGTGTAATTCCTGTCATTTAATGATTACCTGAGAATGTCATTCTTGAATTCATAGTGTATGTCCATAAAGAATGACTAAAGAAATAAATTTTCTATGTTACAGGCGTTTGAGTTTTTTCCACGCAAATTACTCGCGCTAATGTTCCAGAAAGAGTTCACATGTTCGTTTTGTCCCTTAGAAAAGTTTGTCCTCTCTACAAAAATTTGCATTTTGTTGGAATGACAACATTTTGTGCAATGTCAAAGCACACACGAAACCAATAAAACAAGACAAACAAGAACAATTTCTTTTATGAACAAACTCAATCTGAATGAAACTAGATGCCCGGCTGAGATAAAATCACTTAAGAATTTAAATTTGTATCTTTAGAGGCACATTCATCCTTCGTCGAGGCCGTAAGTAAAACTTGAAATGCAGATCAGATCTTGCCCGGTCCCTGGCAAGAAGAAGATATCTCTTACAACTGCATTATGCCTCTAAACAAGAATGCAAAATAAAATATATCAGGGCAAAATGACCGGATAAATTAATTCCAGCCTTTAAAGAAGGAAATTCTATTTGTAGCAGGTTTTCATGTAAAACGCTTGTTTTCTCTTATTTCCCTTCATTTTCTCTATTTGCGAATTTTTGTGTTTGTTACCTTTCCAACTCTCTGAGGGTCTCTGATAGAATTATATGCCATCGATGTGCCATGCCGCAAACCAGTTTTCAAATAATATTCGAAAATATTCAGTCGATCGCGATTCGTGACAAGATGGCAAAACAAATTGAAATACCTCGGCTATTGAGAGCACCGGGAATTGTTGTGCAAAAATCCCGGGACGACAACGCCACGCTACACACGGCACGGTGCAAATTTACTGTGTGCACCCTGTGAGTGACAAATGACAAGCTAAACATGTTGCAGAATGACGATAAGATCTGGTCACACTGGATGCACACTAAAGGAGGAGTACTCGACCGATGCCAGTGGCGGAGGTACGGGTGCGGTCGAGGTCTCTTTTCACGTGTCCCCCTCCCCCTCCCCCCAGATAGATCGGACGGATTTTAGCATTTAAATTTGAACAAAATGACACAAAAGTAGAAAAAATAAGGGAAATAAATGAAATAAGTAAAAAGGTAAGTTACCAGCTCTGTGGTACTCTTTTGTTGCACATTGAATGATTTTAAGGTCAATAAAATGTTGGTCAACTGCGAAATTGTCAAGTCCTAGGACACACCGATCCGGTCGCAATGGAATGCCCCCGATTTGTGCTGTGTGGCTGGCTGGTGATTGTCTTGTTTCCCTTACTTTTTGGACAGGACATATAATTTTTCAGTACGCACCTACAAATCAGCGCGCGACTCGTGAATAATGGGGACTTGGTGGGCTGCAGACAATTTATTTGTCTCAAGTGAAAGAGATCGAGACCTAATAAAGTCAGGCAGCGCACGCGGCATTGATACCATCGATACAACATAATTATTCATTCATGGGAGACTTTGGAATTTTGTTGTTGAAATTATGCGCTGTCGATAAAATTTGCAGTTTGAATCGATAATAAAAGTCAATGATGTGGATTAAGAGACAAGATAAATAGGTTTATTACCTAAACTGTACTATTGTATAATAATTATAGTAACAGTTAAAAATAAGGGAATGGTCAATGTTTAAGTATAACAGTTAATAATCAAATAGGTATAACAGTTAACTTAATATTCAGGCATAACACTTCAATGATCAGACAAAAATGAATTTCTTAGTATAACAGTTTATGTTCAGGTATAAAAGTAATAAGGGAATGGCCAATGTTTAAGTATAACAGTTAATAATCAAATAGGTATAACAGTTAACTTAATATTCAGGCATAACACTTCAATGATCAGACAAAAATGAATTTCTTAGTATAACAGTTTATGTTCAGGTATAAAAGTAATAAGGGAATGGTCAATGTTTAAGTATAACAGTTAATAATCAAATAGGTATAACAGTTAACTTAATATTCCGGCATAACACTTCAATGATCAGACAAAAATGAATTTCTTAGTATAACAGTTTATGTTCAGGTATAAAAGTTTGAGAATAAATAAAAAATCGTACACTTTAGCTGATTTCGTAACATAAAATATACATTTGATTCCTCTGGTCAACACCAATTGTCCGTGACTTAAATTCACAATTGTCTCACGTCCATGAAAAACATGAGATTCAAATATAACAGCGTAGTTTAGACTAATATAACAGTTATAACACAAGTATAACAGTTGCATTTGAATATGAAATAAATATAGTGGAGATAAACATAAATAAAGCAAACATAAAAAAATGCTATGGGTAATATGCAATAAATAAACCAAAAACGCGATAATTGGAATGAGGACTATTATGGATGATTAGCAAACTAAAAGCATGCTGTTGTCACACCTGAGCCGTTTGCACTTTTATGGCACAGTGTGTCATCAAATTTATCATGACTGAACCATCGTGAAAGGACTAAAGTAAATAAAAGGCAAAACCGATGGAATTTATCAAAGTAATTGCAATAATCGATCTGCTTGCTGACAAATTTCTGTTATAAAAATGTTCCAGTAAAAATTTTGTGGTCGTGTCAACCCAAAGAAATTGTATCTTTGCAAAATTGTTTGAGGCCTGCGGCGACGACGGTGCGTCGGAAACGATGAGGACTGGGGCATTGCATTTAAAAACCCGAGAATATGCAAGTTGTGGAGGTTCGACCTCCAAAAGCACATCACATCATAAAATTGGTCATCCATCCATACCATCGCCATCGTCATCATCATCATCATCGTCGTCGCCGTCGTCGTCGTCGTCGTAGTCGTCGTCGTCATCATCATCATCCAGCATGTGCAGAGCACCAAGGATGATTTGCATAAATTTGCATTGTAAGGTTCGGTGTGTTCGCATGCATTCCGGCTGAAATTTTTGCATCAAATTGCAGTTAAGTTACCTCCGCCTCATCAGAAGGAAGACATGTCAGTTTCAACTAATTTAAAAATAAGGCTTAACTGCACGCCGATAAGTCAGCGATATAAAGCGGGAGCGCGGCAGCCATGTTAGCGGTGCGACGGTCGCGCGGAGGTGTATGGCGTCTTCTTGCACGCAGCCAGGGCGCGAGGTGTATCAAGGAACAGGAACCTGTGCCCCGGTCGAACAGGTACGCGGTTGCCCCGTTGAACACATCTCCTCCAGGTAGGGCCCTGAATCGCTTCTCGTTCGAGTGATTAAGGAACCGCAGGAGGAACCATTCAAATTGCAGTTTGGATGTTCGCGCGGGGGTGGGGGACGCGACCTGATAGAGCCCCCGGTATAATTCTTTTATGTATTTAACTCCTTTTGTCCACCTTTTTGGTCGATTTTGCGGGCCTGTTGAGGTTGGCCGATTTCTCATTTGCATGTCAGTAAGCTGCGCGCGGCTACTTAAAATGCCCTTTCGATGCGTTTTCGCTCTTCGAAAATGCATGCCTTTTTGTGCGCTGTGCGCTCGCTCTCTGTCCGCGGTACGCTGGATGGTGTTCATTTGTTTTGTTTCTTTTTTTTTTTATTATATCTTTTTCGAGTATACGACGCGATTCTGCCGCTATATTCAGATGTTTTTCGAAATCCAAAGAAGGAACCCCACAGCCGCCAAGGAGATTAAGGAGATCGGGAAGGGTCAGGGAGACGATGACGACGTTCAAAGATGGTTATCACTAAAAATGAGGTATGTGTCGGGGGACTCCTTTATATTGTCGGATCCGACTCAAGAGGCTCTCCTTCGCATTCAACGAGCCTCTAGAGTCGGTCTAAAATCATTGGATGGAAATTAACCAGTCAAGTGCTGATAAAGTGACACAAACTCACGCTGCGAGTTCTCGGACGCATGTGCAATTGGATTGCATCGAGTTTGCCCGATCCCAGCTTGATCAGTTTGTCATTCATTTGTCTCTTGAGCGAATTTTTACGCGCCCTTCTCGCCTTCTAGTCAGCCATTTTGAATAATTCCGTTAGCCGCACACGCTGTCTTACAGTTAATTTGTGCCACTTGAACTTTGCAAAAATCAGAAATATGCGCGCGACAGTGGCCAGAGCGCAACATTAGTTCACATCTGAGCCTCCGGCTGGATTGGGCTGGCATTGAATATACGACGCATGCGCGCCAAGATCGAACGCTTTTTGCGCGCCCAATGCACTTAAGCCGCCTTGGGCCGCCGCCATCGTCCGAGCTGCAAACCGAACCGCGAGCCGGGGTATTGCACGGCACGGCCTCAAGTGGAGTACGCAACTCCAGAGAGCTTAATTTATGCGAAATTGTTTGCCCATTAACAACATTATCAGTGAGTAAACAAGTAATTGCGCTATTATTGGAGCCGGCGCGGAGTGCACCGAGTGGCTGGCTTTCGATTGCAGCCGCGGCTCATTGGCGCGGAAATTTATTCTGATTGGCTTGGATTATTTGAGACGAGTTTCGAGTGTAATCCAAGACCAGAATGCTAAATATGCGCGTAATTGATAGCGCTAAAGTCAGCTCGGCTGGTTCGAGCTGCTGGCTGGCTGGCTGGATGGAAATGTTTTGCTCAGTCATTCGGCCCGATTTGCTTGTTTTGAGCCGCCTTTTTTTTTATATGCCATTTTGTGCAGAGGTCTCCCAACTACTTCTATGCCTTTTTACCCGTCGCCGGTACACCGCCCCCCGGTTGCACCGTTGCGGTTTCTTCTAGCCCCAAGATGCGGGAAATCATTAGACAGACGTGTGCAGAGAGTTGAAAAATTCATGGGGCCCCGCTCACAAAAAAATATGTGAAGAAAATGGGAGGAGTTTGGAGCCAGCCAAGGCAGAGTAGTCGACTCCAGAGAGACAAGTTGTGTTAATTAAGATTGCAGAATGATTACGAAAAATGTCTTTGCGTTTGCGGTGTTTACTTAATTAGCGTTTGTAGAGTATCTCTGCTGTTTCACTTGGGCTTTTTTCTTCGTCGCCGTTTTTCCCCTGCCCTGTGACCCGCCTTTGAATTTTTCCACCGCGCGCTGTCGAGATAATTTGTAATGGTTCTAATATATCTTCTTTTTTTTTGTCTCAAGAGACTGTGAATAGCTTACCAATGGATATTAAGCGCATACATTTCGGATAAATGAATTCAAGGCAGTTTTTCGCGGTTCGACGGAAGGCATTTCTTGTCCAACTAGTGTATGCTGCTTATCTTTTTCGCTTTCTACAAGTCTGTCTTGTTATCGTATCTAAACAAATCAACTTTATCACCCTAAGGAATAGAGGAAGTATTATAACTAGTTAGAAGCTAGTTAGAGCTTGTCTATCTGTCTGTACGCATACTTAGTTTTTACTAGTCCAGTAATATTAAGTTTCATCTTTTAAAAAAAAATTCTTGTTGTTTGGATTTTGGTATATGTTGTTCGTTACAGTATTTTTTTTTTAAATAGGGAATATTTTCTACAGAAAATTTTAAAATTTAAATAACCTCCGTAGAAGTTAGAACAATGGAAAGCGATATTTTTATGATGTTTAACCTTGAATATCTCATAGCGCCAGTACCAGAGTTGGGCAAAAATCAATAGCAACTAACAACTACAATTAAATTAGTTAGTTACACGTGCCTTCCACAAAAAACAACTTATCTGTTCGTTTAATTCACAACTGGCTTTTTTCAACTATTATAAATTAGTTGTAGTTGACATGGACAACAGTTGAATAAAAATTACTTATTTTTTAGTTGTAGTTGTCAACTAATAACTAACAATTAAATCATCTCATAATGTTGAACAGAAAAATAAAACACAGTTTAGCTTAGTGTGCCTCATACTGTTTGGACTTATACATATCTGTTGACTTTTTAATTCCATTTTCGTAAAAACAGAACTTAGTTATATACATTAACGGGTTATTCTCGAAGTCTGGGTAGTGTCTGAACTAGGATATCATAATCTGTAGAAATATGTACATAGTTTTAGTACTGAACAATTTCAGAACAAGCAAATCATTTTCAATTTTTTTTCTGAAAATCTTAAAAAGAATTATCCCGAATAAAAATAATTAAAATCGATGTCAAAGGCGAAAAATCACACCAGCATCACGCCAGTATCGTGCTTGAATACGTCCGCAACAAGTCCAAATTTGTATAACTATTTTTTATTTTTCATGAACTATTACATCCGCAATAAGCTCAAATTTTCATAAAGTACGCCTGCAACAGGCCCAAAATTATCATTCTCCTTGTTCACACACAAAATATCGGACGCTTCTTGAATTCTGGGTATGCTACGGGCTTGTTGCAGGCCTATGTTATATATTTTGACTCACAAGCGCTTTTGTTTTTAAAAGTCTACTGTTCGACGCTCGTTATTTTAAAAATAAATCTATTTATTCTTATTAATTTTAGTTTTTAATTGTTATTGATAAACTATAACTACCCTAATAGAACCAACAACTAACGGGTGCAACTCAATTTTTTCAATTAAAATTGTTAGTTGGTTTTCTCACTATAACAGTTGAAAATTTAGTTGTTATTCAATTAAAAATTTACTTAACTACGCCCAATACTGGTCGGCATGATATTCAGTGTTGATTTTTGATTCGAAGGTGTATACCAAAATTTAGCTCACTAGACATTTTTAAGAAAATTTCAAACAGTCAGGCTCTTTTTGTAGAGCGAGGGCCGTACGAAGCCGACTACTATTGACTTAATATAATAAAACTAGAAAGGTACTCCTAACAATAAGATTTAACCAGTTAACTATTTTAGACAAGTATATTCGTCATGGATAAATGACAATGTTTTGTGATATGACGAGTATTACTCATCGTGTGTAAAAAGTAGTTATCATGGCTATTTAAATTGTAATTTTCATTAAAAATTAAAAATATATTCGTAAATTTTAAGATGTTTAAAATCTTTGGAAATCAAAACGAAATACAACAAGCAAATAAAAATTATTCTAAAAATAAATTTTTATAAAAAAACACTGTACCCAATGCGAAAAAAGTGGTCATCGCTTCATTTTTGCGACACGTTTAGGTGCACATTTTAAAAAGGGGTCAAAACAGGTAATTGGGTAAGGAAAGGATTGTAATCTTCTAAAAGTGAGTATATGAAATATAAACTTTAAAATTGGACTGGATATTTTGGGTGATGCTCTAAACTTGTCTGGTAAGTGCATAAATGGACTCTTTTTCTGTTTTCGCCACACATAATTCGATATCCCAAATCAATGATTATCATAAATTTCTTTTGGTTTATTCTGTTGTTGAAACCAACTCCAAGGGCGAAACTAAGTAGATTTTAAAGGGTGATCTTAAAGAAAGTCAATGTAGTACCTGAAACATTTCGTTAATTTTGATGGATATTGAAAGAGCATAAAATATTTTGTTTAAAAAAAAAAAAAATAATAATAATAACTCGTGTAAATTCCTTTTTTCCAATTCGTTTCTTTTTCTTTATAATTTCAGGTACATGAATTATGCGATAATTTCTGTCATCGGTATATATCATGTTTAAAGGGTAAAATGCCAATAGATTTAGTGATTGACGAACGGGACACCACCAAACCACCAGAATTAAATAGTTCAGCTAATGGTGAAGGGAGAAGTAATGCTGATTCAACATCACACACCGATGGAGCTAGTACACCAGACGTTGTGAGTACCCCCTTCGCGGGAGCACATGGTCCTATATTGGCGAGCTACAATGCGGTGGTGCACCCATGTTCGTAGTACGATTACGACCTTCTTGCAAAAACGAAGCGGGTGCTCACAATGCCCTGGGATTAAAAAAAAAAAAAAAAAAAATTAATCTAATAACAATGCAAAAGCACATTAAAAATATGAAAACGAGACAAATTAAAAAGATTAAGACAAACACAAAAAAAAAAAAATCATTTCTAAAAGCAAAAAAGGCCACATATGAAAACGGAAACTATATAAAAAAAAAAAAAAAAAAAATATAAATTGTTAAAAATATTGTTACACGTATAGACAAAGTGGTGACGAGCAACAGCAACAACAGAAATACTGGTGGAATCCGCTGTCCCAACAATGTTTTATGTTTGTGATTTTGTTCTCTTATACTTTTTTTATTTCTGTTCAAAGTTTATTATTATTTTTTTCTTAATTTATCAAAAGCAATTCGGAAACTGAGTGAATTCTTGATACGATCAAGAATTTCGCAAATGATTTTCAATTTTGAAATGAAATTGTGCAAAACTAAGCACTGCACAAATTGCGGCAACGAACACAATGCACAAGAAGCAGTTGATCATCAACATTTTATCTATACGTGCCACAATAGTTGTTTTTTCTCTTTTGTTAAGTAAATTTAAGAAAAAAAAAAATATCTTTTATTTTTTTTTTTTAATTTAATTTTTTTTTTGTTTAATTGTACAAAACATATAAAATGAAAGGAAAACTAAATGAAAAAAAAAAGTTAATTGTAAAAAGTAAGCAGTTAAATTTAAGAAAATTTTTATTACAACAAAAGTAAAAGAAAAAAAAACACAAAAAAAAAATAATAATAAAAGTTTAAAGAAACAATTTTTGAGACTATGAGGAAAAGAAGAGAAAGAGAGAGAAAATATTTTTTAACAAAAATGGAAATGGATTTGTCATTAATTGTTTTCGGAATCATTGAGAAATAATTCGATTAATCGAACAATTTGAAGAAAATGAAAAAAAAAATACAAAAAAAAAAAAAAAAAAAAAAATCAATAAAATTTTAAATATGATAAAAAAGAGAGAAAAGAAAAAGAACTTCGTTTTTGCAAGAGGCCCATATAGCTCGCCAAGCTAACAATAAAAGTATTCAGCATTTTGACAACCTGCTGACTGTTAATATAAAGCGAAACTACACACATAAACATAAACAAAAAACATAAAAACAAACCCTTTAATGTTTTCTGTTGCAGCGTCTTATATTTTACAATACCGTCTCGAAGATACGTGAATTGTTTAAGCGATTTTTAAGCACTTTGATCTCTGAGAGGTTGTCAAACTGCTGGATATTTTATTTTTGCATGTATAAATGTATTTATGAAAAGTATAAAATAATAATAATAATAATATTAAAGAAAATGATAAATAAATAATAACTTAGTAAAGTTAGGTGAATAGCAAAATTTCTAAATATGAAGAGTACACTTTTCAACTAGTAACGCGTAATGATACTTAATTAAATGTACGTAATAATCCTTGAGAGCAACTACAATTGAATATTTTACGTCTATCATTTGTCGCGATGATGTTGTTTTTACCCTCTGCCAATAAATAAATACTTCGCATTTAACAGTGTCGCTTAATAAGGAGATGTCGTGTCCTACGGGGCCGGTCGCATACCTCTTTGAGAACTACTTTTAAACAACTTTCATTCTCTTCCAAGAAAAACAAAAAAAAAAAGAAAAAAAAAACAAAAAAAAAAAAAGAAAAACGATATTCTATACCTTAATATTTGAACGTTGAAGTACAAGTGCATAAATATATTATAAAAGTAATATTAAAGCAGCCCTATCTTCCCAAACCAACTTTGTATCTTAAGGACTCGCTCCATAGTTGCTATTTGCTTTTGCCTGCCGCTGTGATGATTGGAACCGAGTGTTTGCGCTGCGTGAATGTGTTCGTTCGTTCCTTAATACTTAGTGTATTTTTGAAGCTATACCTGTAAGAGGTAGTAGAAAAGAAGAAGAAAAAGATTAAGAAGGTTAAGAATTCATCCAACCCCTTCAAAACGATATACGTAATTTTTTAATGACTGATGATAACTATAGAAGATATGCATATACGTAGCTGATAGGATATTACTTTATTTTTATTTTTTTTTGTTTATATTATCGATTAAACTATTGAATAGCACTTTATTTTTATTTTTATTATTACTTTTTTTTTTTGTTTCTTACCCTTGTTTTGTTTAAGGTAACCATTTAGAATAAACGAGTATACGATTATTAAATTCATGAAACGAAACGGGTCCTCGAAATATTTCCTCTTTTGTTGCTATTATAATCATTGTCACAATCATTTGTACCTTGAGTAGTATATATATATATTTTTTGTTTGTTTTCATTTTAATTAAATAGTTCGCAGGCTCCCTTGTTTCTTTCTCCAAAAAAATAAAATTGAGATACGAAATGAAACATTTTATACGTAATTTTAGACTTTCAAAGTAAACTGAATAGTCTTGCCAAATATAATAAATAAAAATGATTTAGGATTGAAAACTAAATGCAAAAGAAAATGAGAAAAAAAAAACACACTTTTTAATATATTTAAAATATTCTAATAAACATGTTCTAAACAATAATAGGAAATTTTAAATACGGTTATATTTTGGATACAAAAGAAACAAAAATAAAAATACTGCGTACACAAAATATAATAAGAAGATAAACGAGAACTTTTAGGAATTTTTTCACCTTCTTTAAAATTTAAAGTAAAACAATTCTGCAAAATTAAATCCTACAGTTTATAGTAAACTTTATGGAAAACTACTAAATGCAAGCAAAACATTAAAAAAAGAACACAAAAAAAAAAACAAAAAAAAAAAAAAAAACACAAAAACACTATAAATCCAAAACTTAAGTTCAAATGAAATGTATACGAACAAAAAATAATAACTATATAAAAATCGTTAAATGTATACAAAAACCTACACCAATAATTCATAAACTATCGGTTTTAGTCTAAATATTATAAAATTAATTTTTATAAGAAAAACTTAAACATGGAATCTCTTTTTGGTTGTTCGTTTTCGAACGCTATTATTCCTGGTTAATATTTAAACGTACGGATCTAAACATAAAACGTTAAAACAAAACAAAAAATTAATAATTCCGCGAACATTTCGCTTTATTTCATTGTAAAGCTATATGGGCAAAAATCCTCATTTTTAGAAAAATGAATGTAATATTCAAACGATTTTTTTTTTTTTTTGATGAAACAAAACTAAAAAAACAAAAAGTATACAAAAACACAAAAAAAGGTTGTTTATTCCTATTTTTTGAAAAAACAAAAAAAAAAAAAACTATTTCTTTTTTACTTTTTAACGATAGAAGTAAATGGCCAGCTGATTGTGATTTGCATAAGGAGATGTAAGATAACGTTCTTTGCAATTTTTTCTGTTTTTTTTTTTTTTAAGTTTTCATTATCATTATTAACTATTATTGCTATTGAAGAGTAAACTTTTTATAAATAATTTAAAAAAAAGAAAAACGAGAGAAACAGTTAATTTCTGATACGCTTTGTTACTGTAGATATTGTAATTTCTCGAAAAATAAAGGTAATATATGATATCAAATGAAAACTTTATAATCGTTTTTGCACGCTTTGTTACCTTTCTTTTCAAATGTTGTAGAGTTGACTTTTTGACTTGCAAACATCATCAATGAAGTTGTGAATTCATTTCTCTGTTCAAAAGATATCTTTACATTATATCCCTTTCCAATATCCTACCTAATATGTGAACAGAGATTAGAAATTTATTATGAAACCCAGAATAATTAGATTGAGTTTGATCTTTCTACTGTTACTAACAATGATTTACAGGTATGTACATAAATACGAGGAGTTTTTCCACCTTAATTTTAAATTATTCGTGATTTAGTGGATTAGCTGATAAATTATGCCTTTTTTCAAGAAATTTCTGGTGTTTATGTATGAAAATTTATCTTAATTCAAAACACTTATTAAATACATCACTTAATTTTGCGAAAGAGTTCCAACAAAAGGCTCGATGTAGGGCTTTTCGGTTATTTTGTGCTGCCCTCATCAGCTGATGTTTCATTATTTTCCAAAAACAAAACAAAAAATACCATAAAGGAAAAGTTTTATTATAATTATTTCCTGTTAGTGTTTTACAATAATTTTGAACTTTTTAAATTTTAAAAAGTTTCATTGTTAGTTTAATTTTTGTTAAATTTTACATTAACATTTAACAGGATGGTAAGTACTAAACTTTAAATTAATTTGTACTCTTTTAGTATAATTTATGTTTATTTATAAAATACTTAATTCAATATTCAATTGATGCAAATCACAATTAAAAAAAAAAAAAGAGCAATTACATTTAACATTCTTTCCAAAAAAAAAGTAAAAACGAACTAAATCGTGTGATCAGAAAATAATTTTTAATTTTTGTTTATTTTCAATTGATAATAATAAAATGCAACATAAATACGTAACTAGTATATATAAATATATATAATATATTTTTTGATCAGTAAATAATATTTAAATATTATCGAATAAAATAGTAAAGAAAGGAATGCAGGCACAAAATGTACGTATGTATTTCTCTTGATTAAAAGTGAAATAAATAAGAATGAAAAATGACATGGAGTCAAGGCGAATATATAAAAACACACAAAAATAAAAACATAATGCAAATCCATAACGTAATGCAAACATGTGAATAACAATAAAATATTTGAGTAAAAAATATTAAGGACCTTAGACTATACTGTAACTAAATGCATGAAGGAATTTGAACGTAATGAACAAGAGGAAACAGTGAAAAATTATGAGGAAAATAAATGTTTTGTTGTTATAAAATAATACAAATTGAGCGTTCTTATTTACCAAATATGTTTTTTATCAACTATTTCAGGTATTTTTTAATATCGTTCACAAAAAGACCGTATCTTATAGAATACAAAATTTTCTTTAAAATTAGCAAGCAAAAATTGTTTTTAAGAATTAGGTTCTCGCAAGTTAGCTAACTAATTATTGTACTAAGAAATGCGATTTGTTAAAATTCACATCCATATATATAAAATGTTGTGTAAGAAAAATTAAACTTACGATGGTCTCCAACTGAATTTCAGACATAAAAGTCGTCAGACAGTATGGCTAGCCAGAATATCCGAAAAAGCGATTCCCAAAATCTATACCATACCTAAAAATTCCGATTGTCTTGCAAAATAAAAAAAAAAAAAAAATACATATCGATTGAAAAATTTCATCTCAGCTAAGCTCCCCAGGTATTCTTTAAGGGAGTTAGATTTGGAGCCGTTGGTGTTCCTGGGAATTCAGCGGGGAATTAATGCGTCCGTGGAAGTGAAGAACTAACCAAAAATGTGATCGTCGAAAGACCCATTTCCGAGAAGGACGTGACTTTGGTACAAAAACCGCAGGGTGAATAGAAAAATAAGCCCAAAAGGACTAAGGCGGGTTAAGCAAACAACAGAAGCTCTTGGACAATGGCACAAGGACCCAAGATGCTTCTAGTGCCCTTGGTCGTTATGGTGAGTAAATCCGATCTGGCGATCCCGTGATTATGAGTTCACACGTGGAATAAGCGCTGAACAGATCGTGATCAAGGAATTTCTTAATAGGCGTGATCGCCGACAATTTAACCGGTCGAATTTTAATAGGTCCGATGGGTATAGGTCAAATATTCGTATAGTAATTTAGTGCCCTAAAAGTGTAGATTTAGTTTTTTTTTTTCGCACGGAGTAATTTATTTTTAAATAGCTGTAATTCTCTATCGACTTATTCACAAATCCGCTTGATCTTCCTGTGCTTGCTCCGCTAATTGCATTCACTTTGAAGGTGGAACTTAAATCCGCTTAAGTATTTCACTGCAAATTTAACTGATAAAAACAAAGAAAAAGTTAAAAGCGGAACACTTTCAAAGACTTTAGCCACATTAGCACCGTATTGGTGTTCAATCGGAGAAATTCATTTTGAAATTTGTTCACTTTGAGTAATTAATGCAAATTCCTCTGGGGGATTTTCAAGCCATCGTCGGCAACAGCCACAGGTCCACGTAGGGCTTCAAGGACAAAGGAGAACAGGTGTAGAACGACTTAAAGGCAAAAGGTGAGCAAGGTTTAGGATCGTGTTAATAGCTCTGCGCCCCTTTGATGGATTTTTGTGGTTTAACGAGAGGAAAAAACTATTGAGCCAACGCCGGCAAAATTAAGTCCAATTAAGCAGCTAAATGTCGTATCTAATTACAATTGATGGGAATTTATGTGTCGAGCTGTTTTTAACTTCTAAAAAGGTGTAAGTTGTGATACAGATAACGTAGGACGAATATTTCACTTATGTGGCTTTAATTGGCCTTAAATGTTAGAAATGCATCAGAAGACTTTTAGTAATTTACTACTTTCAGCCCATATGCTAAAATTTTATAGAGATTTATATGAACTCATATAATAAGTGTTCAAGGATTCAGATAACAATTTAGCCTACTTTTTATTTTGAATATATAAATTTATAGTAAAAGTGGACGCAAAGTACCATGGCATCAACCAAGAAAATGATAAAATATTTATAATGAAAGTTAAACTGAGAGTAGGATCACTTTGATGTCCCTTTTAATTTTTATTAAATTACAAAATTGCAAAATTTATAAGTTTCTCATCTCCATCATTATCTACGTGTATTGTGCATTTCATGCGGATGAAAATCGTAGTAAATAAAAAAATATCGTAAATAAAATAAATATAATAAAAGTAAAAATTTATGTCTCTGTGATAGGTATGTAAAATATTAAAACTACTGTGTATAATAAGATCGTAATAGTTAGTACCTTGTAAGAACTATCCCATGAATAGAAATACTATTTACAGTTTAAAGCCTGTTGTATTTATCAACTTAATTACGCAGATAAATGTCTATTACCAATTTAGTCGCGTAATAAATACAATACCAGCCTTTAAAAACCTAAATATATTTAACTGCCAATAGAATCTGAACTAACTTAAATGTCTTAATTGGAATATTTTCCACTAATAGTTTTAAAACCTCTATCTGCCTAAATTTATATTAAAACAAGTTGATTTTTGCAAACATTTAATTAGATGTTTCGTTAAAAGGGGTTACATGGGTTTTGTGAAAAAACAACCAAGTATATTTTTTTTTAATTTTTTTTAAAATAAATTAAATGAATTATTTTGGTAGAGTGATATTTGAACAATATTTCATAAATTTTTCAATAAAAAATATTGAAAAATAAAGCAATGAGAGCTGATCTGCGGAAGCGCCTTAAAAGAAACCCTCGCGGTGAAGGATTTCTCTGAAACAAAAGCCTGAACGTTTTCTGTTAGTACAATAGGTAGCAATAGCTTGCAAATGAACAAATGAAAATATTTAAATTTGAGTTTCGTACACAAATTTTTATTTTTGACAAAAATTTGGAGACTTATTTGCTTGTATAATGAGTTGTGGTTAACGAAAATAAAAGTTTCTCGATTAATTAAGAAATAATACAATACAGAAGTAGTGTGCAATATTTCAGAATGGTCGATAGATTCGTTTCTGAAATATCTTACCTACCGACTATGAAAATGCGGTACTGAGCAAAACATGTTTAAATTTTTACGATTTTACGTGGTCGACCCACATAGGAAAAGTTTCAAAAGTTTCTCACTCCTACAGTTTTCCTCGGATTGATTTGAAACTTTCAGGAAATATTCCATTCAAAGTGTACTATTATATATAATTAATCTATTATCACAGAAAACAGATTTTTCGAAATTTGAAAATCCATGTAATCCCTTAAATCTCTACTGGCAATTCTTATTACCTTCAATTAAGCGATTCAAAAATGATTTAAAAGTATTTGTACACTCCAAAAGTTTCCCCATATAATTTCTACTTAGAGTAGAAAAAGGGGAAAAAAGTAAAACCTTAATATTTACGAAAAAAAACCGTTCTTCCATAGGGACTCACACTCAAATTTCAAGGATAATTTACTCACCAGATCGTCTCTTTTGACTGCTTCAGGTTACCTCATGACGACAAAGGTCTCAGGTTACATCCTTGCGTTGCATCGCAAAGCACTATCAATTGATTTCCGATAATGAACGAAAGGTTAACGCTGCGACACATCACGTGTGTCCTCTTTGGCTGCAAAAAAGATCATACCTCTGAGTTGCACACTGCCCGGCAATTTGATACTGGCCTGCTGCATTCAATGATCCTGGGGCCCAAAACCCGAAGTAATATCAGGAAAAAAAAAAAAAACAATCCCTCGCATGGATCCGCTCATTATGCTCTAAAAGTAATTAGGAGATTTTCGATACTTCTGTAGTTTTTTTCTCACTAAACGGGGAACGGCGGGTAATTTGAATATGTCACTTTGTGACTGGGCCCGTGTTACGTGACACGCCAATGCCTCAATCTCCTGAATTTAGTTGTTCCCTGTAAAAGAAAAAAATTCGCTTTTAGGCTTCGATGGCCTCTAAATGGGCAATTGCCACACCAAAAACAGCGAGGGGGAAAATTGCCCATTCGGCTGGGGTCTCATGCCGGATTCGAGCACGGCATAAAAGAAAAGCGCGGGAATCTTCTTTTGGGCTGCTTCACGGTAACTAGCCGCAATAGCGGAGTCAGTGGAGTAATAACGCCGACACATAATTCGCGTGACCGCTGAAGGCGTGGCTGCTTCTTTAATCGCCATTTCATTAGAGGGACGTGTACCTCGAGGATTTCCACCGCATTCCGTCCGAACCTTACCGGCATAGTGTGCATGACCTACGTGCCCTCATGGCCGTGGCGTTAGTGCCAGAAGTGTGAAGGAAATTTACATCCTTTCAAAAAAAAAAAAAAACAATTTTTTTTTTTGTTTTTGCTGCCGTGGCCGGGAAAATTGTTTTAATATAATTACCATTCAGCAGACCCGGCAGATTTTTCGGGGATACGCCAAGATACAGTGGGAATCGGTCAAGGCGGTCCGTAAAATGCAAATCAACATGAATAATTTCGATGATGGATTTTTGCCAGTTTTGCTTGACCTGCCAGGCGATGTTTTTTTGTGTTCTAAGAACCGCACCATGGCGTGATTTCATAGCCAACCAGAAAATTTATCTTGCCGGCAAATGGTTGCGTATTTCCTTAAAAGACGAAAAAAAAAGAGAATTTGATGATGTTATTAGCTTTTTGCTGGTGTGATTACATTACACGAAGTTAATT
Organism: Philonicus albiceps; assembly: GCA_963969385.1. Lineage (NCBI taxonomy): Eukaryota > Metazoa > Arthropoda > Insecta > Diptera > Asilidae > Philonicus > Philonicus albiceps. The sequence continues at coordinate 11,056,584 of OZ017776.1, read as the reverse complement.
ACAGGTCATGAATAGACGCTAATTGCTTTTGTGAAACGCTTACAGAGAGCCCTTTACCGCACAAAAATAATTATGTGATAGGTACTTATTTTATTGCGTTTTTATCAAAATCAGTCACCGGTGTAATATTTATAGAGCTATGGAGATTCGTTGATATGCCTGCTATTTAAAATTATTTTAGTTCTGAACGTAACAAGAATAAAATTAATCTCTAAAGTTAGATGTTTAAAAAAAAATTCTTTGCTGTTGTTACGTACATCACATATTGATTAATATACTTAATACATTTTCAAAAGTATTAAATTTAATTATTATAAATTTTAGAATTAATGCCGACTCAAATTGTTCGGGTCACGGAAATAAAGTTGACCTGAAAAATGAATCAATGGCATAATATGGCATTTATTTTTAATAGAATTTAGTTTTTATTTTATTGAGATCTCTCTAAATGCCTTATGTGCTTGAATTCCACCAGAAATAGAGCAGATATCGTAAATAATCAAATTATAGCTTTTTCAATACGATCTTAACTTAAGCCAAGCAACATTGGAGCAACAATTCCTAGCATTTAATGTCGCTCGCTTTTTTATTATGATGATGCTATATTTAATGTGACTTAAAAACAAATTGGTTTCCTTATTTAGGTCAAAATTACCTACCTAACTTTTTAGATTACGACAAGTTTTGTAAGAAAAAATGCTAATAGATTTTGTACACAAAATACCTAAATAGGGGTTTCAATCCTTAAAGTTAATTTCGCCTTACTAATAGCAAAAAATCAAAACTTTAAAGATCGAAGAATGTAATATGCGTCATGTCTTTTAAGAAAATTAATTTCCTAACATTTTAAATTCATTCTTTTCATTTAGTTAACGCACAAACTACTCAAATAAATGCATTTTTTTTTTTAAATTAAAAATCTACACAAAAGAAAGTTTGAAAAATTTATAATTTCCATATTTCATTACATATCCAAGTATATCTACAAAAATATCGTTATTATCAGTCAATGTAAAGCAACATTTATCTGGTTTGTATTTTACCATGTGTAGAACTTAATTTCTATATACATTTATCTCATCTTTCGGGTAACTTATGAATTTCCTTCGAATAGAAGATCAACCCAATTTTCGAGTTCTTCATAAGTTTTGAAGTGCTGCTCTCTAAGGACATGCGACATCGATGAAAACAGGTAGTAATCGGACGGAGCCAGATCGGGTGAATACGGCGGATGAGCTAGAATTTCCCAATTTAGTGTTTTCAACGTATTACGTTTTACGGCCTTTGTTGTATGAGACGGAGCGTTGTCGTGGAGGAGAATTACTTTTCCGTGTCTTATCGCCCATTCCGGCAAATTTTTGAGCAATGCGTTGTTCAAAATTGATGAGTTGCTGTTGGTATCGAGCCATAATAACAGTCTTACCAGGTTTTAAGCACCTTTCTGGTCCCACCAGATACAAAGCATGGCCTTCTTCCCGAAACGATTTGGCTTTGATGTTGAAGTTGATGGCTGTCTTGGACTAACCCACGTTGCTTTGCGCTTTAGATTCTTAAAATAGATCCACTTCTCGTCGCTGGTTACTATGCGGTACAAGAAAGACTTTCTCTCAAAGCGCTAAACCAAAGTTTCACAAATTGTTTTGCGCCTTTCCATTTGCCTACCAGTGAGTTTGTGAGGAATCCACTTTCCGGCCTTCAATATCTTCCCTATAGTTTTCAAACGTTTGTTGATGGCTCTCTGTGTAATATTAAGCTGCTCTGCCATCTACAGTTGAGTTTGCGCGCTATATTCTGCCAACAAAGCCTCTAACTCGGCGTCCTTGAATTTTTTTGGTTACCCAGGACGTTCCTTGTCTTTCACATCAAATTAACCACTTTTAAAACGTTTAAACCACATCTCACAGGTGTTAATGGGTGGATCAAAGTCACCATAGGTTTCGACAAGCAAACGCCGGCTCTCAGCTGCAGTTTTTTTCTGATTATAGAACAAAAGCAATGCGTGCCGTAAATGCTCTTTGGTCGGCTCAAAATTAGACATATTTCGCTTGACACACAGAATGAAGAGTTCACTTCTAGGAAAAAAAACATACGCCGTGCGATAATCTATTGTCAGCTCTACGGAACAACACGTACATAGAATTGAAAATGTACATATACTTCTGTGAAGTCATTTGTTAACAAAACCCACAGGAATTAAGTTCTACACCTGGTAATTATTATCCAGTAGGGGAGATATACATATATAAAATTATACACGAAATACCTCGTAAAATTACACAAAGTGGTATAGAATAGGTCAAAATTAGGAAACTATACTCAAATTCGACGTTGCCTTTACGTTCATTTTGATTAATCATCAAGAAAATATTGTTCTTTCTGACCTATAGGGACTTTGTTCCTTAATGTCCTTAATATTGACGTCGATACAATATCGTCTCATTCTGCATATCGTAAATTAAATTTCGACCTAATTAAATTAAGAGACTTCCTTATATAAGAAAAGAAAAGTGTGAGTGAAAAGAACTTTATTATTATAACATTGTCCGAAAAATAGGTTTAGATTTTATAATTGCGTTTTCTGGTAAACTATTTTCACCAAAAGCAATATATTTTCTTTTTTCGTAAATGGACAAATTCTCTGGCTTCACATAGTTATTTAACCAAAGAAACAACATAGGCAACATTGATAATTTATATTGTACAATATGTGTACATTTTGCGTTTATTTAAAAACTTATCAAGTTAAGAGAAACAAGCAACGACTACATATTCAATTTTCTATTCGTATAGTCAACAGTATTCTGGGTAAAAATAACTTTAACCCTTATTTAGATACGACTAGAAGTAAAAGTATAAGGGAAGGAGAAAGGAGAAGTGTGGGGAGTCACAAAATGGAATGTATCTTCTCCCCTAAAGGCAATTCCAAGAAAAATTGAGAAATGTCTCGAGCTCCGGAAAGAAACGCGAAATGTCTGCAGTCCATTATTTCTCATTTTAATTAAGACCATCCCCATCTCCGTCCGCGAAACTTATTCCATTTAACTGTAAATCCCATTAATGTGAACGTTAATTACCCTTTTAAAACATATAGACATAACTCTCGAATTACCGGCGCGTAATTTCTGGCTGTCCTTCCCTTAGACCCGGTCCCTTCGTTTAAAAATAACGTTCCCTTGAAAAAAATAAAATAAAATAAAATAAAAGGGGATAAGGTGTGGCGTTGCTGGTTTACATCACTCTAAAGAAATGGAAGTGGGTGGTGAGCTATTGTTTGGCTTTTCTTTTTTTTTAAAAAATAATATATAAATACACACCAACAATTTTGCGGGCACTTGCAATACAATTGTTGAAGGAAAGATAATGAGGGATGTTTGGAGAAAGAAAAAATAATTGCAACCCTTGTTTAAACTGCTTTCGTGAGGGCTGCAGAAGTCAAGAACACTTCTCCCGCGCGTATGGCCCCGTGTGGAAAGCGGAGCAAAGAACGTCGCCGTTCGCAGGGGTTATTAGCAGCAGGAGCGGGCTTTTCGCCCTTCGGAAGTCCTCGTGGACTGAAGAAATCCGTAAATGTATTTGTTTTGTGCAGTCATGCCACCCCTACAGCTAATAAATGAAATATGATGCCAAAACATCCTCTAATCATCCCCCAGCAGAGTGTACCATTCTTCGGGCGCCTGCACGGTGGAAACTTAGTGAGGGATTTAGCTCCTCGCACTTAGATAAGCTCCTTTTCTTTCTTTCGGTGATGTGTGTAAGATTCCGAGTGGCGTCCCAGTCCCCTGGTCCATGTCCGTGGGGTATTCAGGCCTATTCCGTAGCAGAAAGAACGCGAGAAAACCAAATTGACGCCAATTACCAGTCAGCCACCCTCCGTAATCCCTCCAGCCGCATGGGAATATGCGGAATTCGAGAAGTGTGCTTCTTTTGGGTTTTAAGGAGCTCCCGACCGCATTACGCCCGCACGATGCTGTGGTGGTCGGGGCGGAGGCGGGCGAAGAAGGAGTGACGACTCCAGGTGAATGTGTTTAATGAAAGCAAAGTTTGATCCTTCCCGCCAACCCGTTCGCGATTTCACCCCAGACCCGATATTCCTCTGTGCCATTTAGAAGGCGGGCTTTTCGAGGAAAACTCCTTGCCAAAGTATCGCTGGATACATTTTTCGGCTATTATTGTCATAACGGCGGCCCTTAAAATCTTAATGCCCTTTCCTCAAGATGTTGCTTTTTCATTTATTGCCTCCAATGGGACCGGGCGGATACACGCACGGAGTCCTGATCGCATGTGAATCAAATCCCCTCGCAGAGGAGCCGAGTGCTTTTCGGAGGAGAATAGGAACGTCTTTATGCTGCTGCTGATTTCTTTTTTCCGCTTCTAAGGCGGCACATCTCCCCATATAAGACGACGTTGTGCATGTATGGAATACCTTAAAAAGGAAAATCCTGCCCGAGCGCACCAAGCAAATTGAGCAAGTCCGGCTTGTGCGGAAGAAGCGGGCCTCGCCAAGTGATTTATTGCGAGGATTTTTATTTTTGGAAAAGACGGGGACCGACGGTTTATTGTTTTGATTCCCAATGAGATTTATTGCGAAACGAAATGGGGGACGTTTTCCAGTTTTTCCTATTTTCATTTCGTACATTTACAGGAACGGATGGCAGACGACGGCCGTTCATCTATCTCAGCTTCTTGGTCGTGATTCAGGAAGACTTAATTTTGCTTTCATACTGCAACGTCGGATTCGGTACTCTCCTCTGGTCTTCTTGTCGAACTAATAACTTCCGGCTTTGGGATTTCAGGGATTATTTTAATTTTAGGAAATACAACTCGAATTCCAAGCTAAATGGACTTGGAATTGCTTACAAAAGCACATTTTAAGTGTACTTTTGTAGATCTACAGCAAAAAGTTGAATACATGGAAAAAAAATTTGTGATAGACAAATTGCAATAAATGCTTTACTGCTCTTAAAGGAGCCTAATATACTTTGTACGAGTTGAAGTCGGAATTATCATGCATAAAATATGAAGATTGTCAAACAGATGCCTAAACATCTGAGGACAATATATGGCTATATCAGGATAGAGATAAATAATAGTTTTATTGTAGTTACTACTTTTCTTTTAACGTTCGGAATATACTACAATACTTTGGTTGGTACTCCTAACGTGGTTCTAATCAGGAGAGCCTGACTCAGTCTACTCACTATTTTTACATCTCTGGATATCACAATTAGGTCCATACTTAAACCAAAGTAGAATCACTTCATGGTGCTAAGATAAGATTATTATACTCCGGACTTGACTTGTTCCTGAGAAGGCATACTTTTAGTGGAATGCTTTACAAACGACTAACAGGTTCTGATATATTTTAAAGGTTTTCTAAAGTTTATTCTAGTATGGAATGAGAGAAAGATATGTATACAGAAAATTTGCCTGTATAAAATAGCATAGAAACGATAAACTATCAAGTTTTTCAAATGGGAATTGAACTCACAACCTCGGAATCATATGCCCACATCTCATTGCGCCACCTGAGTATAGTAAAAAATATTCACTACTAGATGCTTGGAAAAATTATATCAGAATGGTCTAAAAGTATAGTCTAAGTGTGTATGCACAAATAACCAAACAAAATTATTTTAACTATAATTTTCAGCACCTTATCCTATAAATTGTTGCATTTTTAAAGAACGCTCTTTATGAAAACTTCCATTAATGTAAAATTCCCTTTGTAGTTTCAATTTTCTTTTAAGTTATGGTGGAATAAAATTTACTAGCTGAGTGACTAATTAGCAAATTGGGAAATAATTTCAGCTGCTGTGTGCTATGCTGAGTGAAATTCGAGAATTTAATTTTTGAAATTGATAAATAATGCTAACCATTAGAATAAAAACATTTCTTTATAATATTCGAAGGTATGAGTTTTGTATTAATAACTTTTCTATATGAGTAGATGTGGAATCAGCTGATCACTCTTTCCATCAGAACAAAACTTGTTCGAGAAGAAATCTGGCGGATAGGGTCACGGATAGCTCTGTTGGTTAGAGCCCTGTCCCTTGGGTAAAGTAGGTGCATTTTCGACTAATTCCCAATTTATTTAGTATACTTATATGTCGATGTTGTCGGTTAAAATTCATCATACACTAAATGTTTTTGAGATGACATCAATTTTCAAATTATAAAAATACTTAAAAGTAAATAAATTACTACAAATTTTTTCTTTCTGATTTTACCTTGTATTTACGTTTGCATATCATTTTAAGTGGTTGCCTAAACATGTAAAATTTTATATTCGAAAATAGCTCTTCTTTGAGGTGCTATAAAATCATATAAGAAAATGTTAACAAAATTTTGAAAACAATGTTCGGCATTTAAAATCTGTGGTGAGGGGGCAAGGGTAATACACAATTTGCCAACTAATACCGATGGGACTTTTAACATTTCGAATTCACCTAAAATACCGAAACTAGAGTCTCATGAAGCCATGACGCCAAGAAGTCATTTTCGTGTCGTTACTCATTTGGCTTTTAGTGCCAACAAGATAAAGCCTTCATCGAGAAAATGTGTGTTGGAAAAACGACGAAGGGAAATTGTAAAGTAAGTAAGTAAAATAATAAAAGCAAAAAAGCGAAATGAGGCAGGAGGAAAAACACAGCTGTGAAAAAGAAAACTCCCAACTGAAAACATACAAGCAGAACATAAATTGGACGAGTATTAACCTCCTGAAAGTGGTTATATACGAGGAATTCCTCAAGACGCTCAGACAAAATTTCCCTGCGCGCGTCCCGCACGATCTTAATCACCGTGCGGCTGTCTATTTTCGTGCATGGCTGATATTCGACAGAGTCGAACTTTCGGATGAGCAGTGACAGGGCCGTTCCTTTAAAAAACAAAAAAAATAAATAAATAAATAAAAATGAAAATAGTGAGGATGAGAAAAAATGCACCCGAAATATTTCTCGGCCATTAGGCGGCCCGATATCGAGCTCGCTCTCACCTTTTGTATCTGGCCGTGTCAAAATTTATCCACGCCAACGGATGATGTGTTTATGACACTATCTTGCAATCAAGTGACATAGTTGGCGAGGGACCTAATGCCCCGGTTACTCAATTGCAAATCCATTCCGCGGCCCGCAGCCAAGGAGAGGGACTATGTGTGTTTGCCCGCCCGGAGTCGGTTCGACGGGCCGCTCACTTTATCAAAACGGGCAGATTCGCGCGCGGACCCCTTAGAGCCCATTAGCTCACGAGAAGGTGATAAATATTGCAGTCGAAGACACTAATGTCCGCTCTATGTCATAAGGTTAAATTGCAACATGCATTCACACTCACAGCAATCTCCCGCGCGTTCGAACCGCCAGACCTGCTTTCGGTGCAAAACCGCGCGCTCGAATCGAACTGGTCATGATTGTGGCGGTGTGACGCAAAACGCGGGGAGCCGCAAAACACTTTGCACATTTTCAAAGTCATCGAATGTGCACTGTGCCTCGTCGCTGTCGTCGTCGTCGCCGCTACCGCCGCCGCCGCCGCCGCCACCTTTGCGGCAATGCAACGGCGGTAACTGGCTATCAGCGACCGAACGAGTGATGCACTTGGTAACGAGTGTGAAAATGCATTCGGAGTAGGCGAGCGATAGTGCTGCGACCGCGTATCTAAGATACAAATGTGTCGCCCCAACTACAAGAGACTCGAGAGACCCAAGACGCGGGTCCCCGATCCCCTGCTGCACTGTAAAGTGCACTATGGAGCATGGCTAGGCGATGTGGCAACGCAATCAGGCGCGCAAATGAACGAAAACGACTGTTCGGCCGGAAAAATCGAAAAAAAAATTTATATAAAATAACAAGAACGACTACACGCAAAACATGGCGATGGTGTCAGCGCTGGCGAGCAGCGAAAATCAAAAACAGAAAAACAAAAATAAAACCAGAAAAAATAAAAAAAAACATCGACTCCGAAATAAACTTGAGAAAATATAACCCAACGTCAAATTGCTAATTGCAGCCAAATTATTCAGGATAATTGCTAGAGAGACGGGAGGCATCGGCACACCGCATGCTCGCTTGAGCTTGCCGCACAGACGAACAGAGACGCCGTAGCATCCTACAAAACGATTCACTCGCGCAAATTTCACTTGCAATATTATTCCGATGACATTTGCCGATTGTGGCAGTGGGCACATTTCGGTTCCCTGCGGCTTGCACTCGATTCCCTCGTCTAATACGATTTTTTTTTTTTTTACAACCCCCCTCTCCTCCCTTTTCCGGGGGAGTAGCGCATCTCTGAAGTTGTGTTGCACCGTACTAAGCGTGCGTGAGTGCACTACGGTGCAATGCAGCACTTTCGCATGTACTTTGCTGACGACTAATCAAAATAGATAGATAGTTGCATGCGCGAAATATTTTTAGACAAATATGACGACACTGGGATCAGAAGCAAAGATATTTTTGATCTTAACTAGAATGTGTCAAAGATTTGACTGGATCAGAAGGGGATGCGGTAGGCTTAAAACATTCATAGATTGGAAAATTTGTTCCAATAAATTGGGGCCAATGGTGCAAATTGTAGGCCATTTCCGTAACTTTGTATAAGGTGTGTATCATCGACAAAATATAATAAAACAATTCTGAGAATATACTTAACAAAACAGAAAAAGCAAATATACGAAGGGTACAGGGGAAGAAGGGGAACAAGGTAAGTCGCATTTACTTATAAAAGATATAATCCAAGTTAAAAATGTAAAGACTTATAATTCAGTCGTAAAGGATAATCCAAGTGAACTTTTAACCGATTTTAAATAACTTTAATGAAATAACAAAATCATACAATAAATCAAATTTAAATATTTTAACAAATCTCTAGGGGATTTTGCTGAAGCTTTTAAAGAATTTTCAATGGTACAAATCCTTTCATTAGCTACATCATGGAGAGCAATAAAAACCTTTTGCCATATTGAAATTTCTTTTAGTTTCTTGTTTCGCATGAATCTTACTTTATAAGAGAAACTATAATCTCTATAATCGGTTCACTTGCACATCTTTCACGAAGTCTACGAAAATGCCGAAATTAATGCAGATAAATTACTCATCTTGTTTGATCTTGAATTCCAACAAATTAAAGTTTTTAATTATCGTTCGCCTTTCTTCTACATTAATTAATTTGAAACATGTAAAACGAAAACGTTAAATCAAAGCGTATATTAGTCCACTATTGTAAAAAAATATTCCAAGACGTAAATTAATTAATAATAGATAAATAGATAGATAGATATACCCATTCTTACTTCAAGTAAACTCTATAAATATTGCATAGTGGTCGGCTTTACAAAACACTCTATGCGCTCAGATAAATAATTTTGCATTGGACATGGCTCCAACACACAAGTGAAATAACACATAAATGAGAAATTACCTCGAAATATTATTTCGTTAGCCCGACAATAGTATGAAGTAAAATTCTAATAAAGAGTAGGTCAATATAAGTTCTTGACTCCTCTATTTAGTATACCAAACAGCCATCAAAAAAGGCATTTCGAAGAAAGGCTATTTTTGCTAGAAATAATAGTTAAATAGCAAATTTTATCATGGGCAGTTTTTTAAATTTTATGAAAGTTTCTACCGTCCACAGATTTACAGTGTTGTGTTATAAAGAAATTTAGTATTAGAGTGTTCATTTACGCTTATTTTTAAGTACCAATTTTAATAATTTTTAATTGGATTTTTAAGGATTGTTTTTGCTCATAATAAAAGTACTTTGTTCTACCTTTTTAATGGTATCATTAGCTCGATTTCGAGAAAAATATGACTTACTTTGTTTTTTCCCTGTACCCTTCATATGTTTAAGTTTAAATCTTTATTTAGGTAGGAGCATGGTTTAAAATATAAATGGAGGGTGGTAAGAAAAATAGTACAAGTCAAATTTTTTTCAAAATCTACCATCTGATATTTCAACGTCGAACAGAAAAAAATAACTTTAAAAATGGCATTGAGAATTATATGTATAACTAAAGTAATACTTAAAGACAAAGTAAATGATAAAAACAAGTTCATTCATTCATTCATTAAGCAATTAAATAAATACTACTACTACTAGGTAATCAAGCTATCTCAGAATTCTAAATTTTATATTAAATGCAAAAGAACGCGAAACTTTAGTTCGTAGCTAATATCTCGAAAAAAGTTTTATACCGTCAATTCGGTTTGTTTTAGCTCTGGGGGGTTACCTTGTCTTAATATTGATTCTTCTGATATTACTTTCTTATTAAACTAAAAATTACTAAACCTTACTTACCTGAATGCTATATAAGGTTAAGAGGTTTATTCTTAAATATAAACTGAAATACAAATTCGAATTGGGAACAAAAATATTTAAAATAAGACAAAGTAATCCCAGTTGATGGTAGATTGTCTTTATCAAGAAATTCCTATTAAACTACAATACTTTCCTGGAGAAACGTGAAAAGTAAACAATATAAAAACACTAATTATTAAGCTGGCACGGTTGCTTTCTAAGCATAAAATAGTCATAAAAATTTTTCATTATATGAAATACACTTTTGCTTAAATATTTTTAATTTTATTAATTGTGAATAATCTTTAAAGTTCACTAAGATCAAGCTCACTAAGTTTTTTACAACTTTTTTAACTTTAATTATTTCATTTTCAAATAAATTTTACTTACCATATCTTCTTGTTTCCTTTAGCCTTAAAATTTATATAACGAATTTAAACGAATTTTACTAAATAAAATCAGTACTCATTTTAAAACTTGGATAATTTTCTGTTAAATGGTTAAATTATTTATGGATTGCACTTTCGTTGAACTACAGGGAGATTGATTAATGAATGTCTATCTGAAAACTTTTAAATTTCATTATTTAGAAAGCAGAAGGTTGATGTTAGGTAGAAACGCAAATGAAATTTATAATTTGTGTATAACAACCTTAACTTTAGTTTCCTTCTTTCTATTTAAACTCAAAATGGGAATTAAGATCTAGCTAATAAAACTCCTCTGGATCGCTGTTGGAATTTGGATTTTGAAGTTATGTAAAAAGTATGTTTTCGAATTAATTTTAATGTAACCGAATCATTATTATATCATTTTATCATTTAAATGCGTGGCAATGAAAGTTTATTATTTAATTAGTAATATATTTATACATTTTAAAACTTCAAACGTAAAAGGAACTACAATTAATATTCCCTGCACGCAAGCAATATCTCATCTAATTCACACATGTGACTCTCGTTCGATTGTATCAATTAATTTCTTGTTAATTTTCTATCACGGCAAGTACGAAATGCACTTAAATATTTTCACGCAATGTTTTCTTTAATGTTAAAATTCTTCATCATGACAGTCCCACCGTTTTGCCCGTGCAATCTAGAAATAAGCTGATTCTGAGCGAATAGAAAAGAAAGACCTGAGGACAATTCCGCTTTAATATGCCTTAAAAACATTAAAATTCATAAGAACTCTGAGAATTATAACATAGAGCTGTTGAACTGGATAAAATGGTAAAAAGGCACTTCGAAAAAGCACCAGGCTGCTGAAATTGTGAAAATTAACACACATATTCTATTCTGGATGATTGTGACGCAAGGGGAGGGTTTATGCTTTGTGGAGTTCGGCCGTAATTAGACTGCATAAATTTAAATAAATGCATTTTTAGTAGCAGAAGAAGGATTTCTTTATCTTAGCCTCAGCTAAGATTCCACATTCATTTTATAATACATTAACTGTCGATTAGAGGGAGTAGGAAATTGATTGAACTGGAAAGGTGGCAAAAATATAGATGAAATTCTAATTAAATTTCGATTTAGAAAGTACTTCCTATTCTTATGATATTTCGAATTAATAACGATTGCTACAAACGATTAGTTTTGTGTATACTGTTGAAATGTGGAACCTATTCCGATATTTTGCTTGTTTGCATTTCTTTGAAAATGTTGTAATGAATATGAGACAAAATGATAAAGAGTTACCGATAGAATTAGGGGTTTCGTCTTTTATAGAAAATGTATTATGAAGGTCTCACAAATCATAGAGAATTGTAGAAGAGATATAAAAAAAAATTCATTTTGTTAATTCTTAAAATTTCCATTATATTCTGCATAACAAAACGGAGGACTACGCGTGCTATTCAATCGAAGTCGAACCGCAGCACCTACCAATTTATCGGCGCTGCGCTTCTTTTGTCGGTCTAAGATTGCAACTCAGTCCATTTAATTACCGCGGCCTTAATTATGGACTGCCTAATAGATGAGATAACCGCTGCGAGCTAGCCAAACAGATGAAGGAGTCTAGAACGGAATGAGCGGGTGCTCACGGCCGCGTGTCGTGTCAACCCAATTCAAAAAGTATTCATCTATTTTTCACTATATTCCTGCGCTACGGCCTCGCGTACACTGACGGACTATTGACCAAAAAGTGAAAACTCATGCTAACTAAAGGTCGACACAGTTCGAGCTGAGCACACTTAACTCGGACTTGGCGAACTCCAGAGGGACCCAGAGCACATTCCGTCGAAAAACCGGTGCTATCGGGCGAATGCATCGAATATACGAGGAAAAATTCTCTCCATCTTTTGTGATAGGACAGACTTTGAAAAGACGATGACTTGCCACTTTTCCGGTTTTATATAAAAAAAAAAAAAAAATTTGTTATTACAACAATTACAGCTCTGCTGAGTGTACGGGCGTTTACACGAAGAGATCACAAGATACGTTCCCCGAACCCTCCCGTATATGCCCTGCGAGTTTATTTTTTTTCACAATTTTCATCTATCGCCAAGAAAGTATTATTCACCCCCCAAATAAATGGCTCTGCTATGGGTGAAAATTGTGAAGTAGAGCACTTTAAGGATGAAACACCCTTGTGGTTGTTGTTGGCGATTTTTTTTTTTTTTTTTTTAAGGAAAAAGGGCTGAACTTCGAACAGACCCCACACTACATTCAGCCAAACTGCGGACTTATATAGCACCCGAATGTAAAAAGTGCCAGGTCATCTTTAGCTTGATATGAATACTCAGGGTGAAATAGACTTCCCGAAAAATTGAAATTCATGTTGCAGGGAGACAATTGGTCTGGTGCACAGTTCATGCCGCATGGCAAGGGACCTATTTTTTTACTTTTTGGGGGGCGATAAATGCATAGGTTAAAGGCAGAAAGGCTTAAGGGATAACGTACCTTATAATTTTTGAAATTGGTATTTCTGTACTTTGAAAATCTATTTTTAAGAACAAAAATTAGACAAAAATTCCCTCTGTAATGTTCAGAAATTTTGATACAATTAAGACGGTGTAGTAAAACTATGACAATCATCAAAAATTTAATAAAACGAAAACGCAATGTAGCTTCAAACAAGTAAATGTTAAAATGAAAAGTACCTAAGAGAAAATTTATTTGGGTTTACAAAAATTTAGAAATCTTTCCAAACTATTTGTCTTGAATTCAAAATTAATTCCTCTTTCGATAAATACCGAATTTTTGGAGGCATGCACTGTAATATGCGTAGCATAAAATCGGGGTTTTATACATTTCTGATCTCTACGGCAACAAAATAAAAATTTGAATTGAAAGAACTACGTCGACTGCTGCCCACATTCGGGGGGAGGAGGCTAAAAGGAGCCGTACAGGCGATCAAGCATAATGCGGCGGCCACAAATTCAATACGCTGATGAGTATAAAAGAAATTTCAGAAGTAAGAAAAAAAAAAATAAAAAAATAAAAACGAAGAAATAAATCGAAAAGCAAAGAAAAAACGTGCACGACTACGACGACGACTCGAAAACACCAAAATGCCTGATGGCAAGAAATCTCCGAAAAATCTTTTTCACAGCGGGAGATGATTTTTCAGATGGTCGAAACCCCTTAAGAGTTTCGGGAGATTTCGAGTTTTGCTTTGTTTTTTGAATCTTTAACCTTCCAGATAAAGTTTCTCGTTAAAAGTCGTCTTTTTGCCTGAAAATCTTTTACTTAATTTCGTTTCATCTGCCTTCGATTTTTATTTAATTTATTTTCGTCTTTATTCCCCCGGATTTAATTCGTTTTCACTTTGTGTTCCCGGACGATCGCTTAGTGTCTCTTAATTTCAGACGGCATGGAGTTGGCGGTGTTAAAAATCGACAATATCAATTTTGATGTATCGGAGGCCGGTGTTGTCTGGAAGGAAGGGTTATCGTTTTCCGAATTAATATTCATCCGAAAACAAAGAACTCAAATTTTTTGACAACGCTGAGACACGGAAAACGAACGCATACCGCAGCCAAAACCGCTGATCTTGAAATATATTTGAAATATAGCCTCGTTGTCCAGGAGGCGATAAGACGGGTCCAGTTCTTGTGATTGTCGCGGCCAAATTTTGAGGCCCCCCCGTGAAAACGTCGTCCAATTGATGCACGGCAATTCGTCAACAGCGCGCAGCGAGCGGCTTGCGTCTGCGTACCTGCGCGGCAACGGCGACGTCTGTCGTCGCCGCCTGAAAAAGTATCTGAATGACTCTCGATTGAATAGAGATATTGCGGTCAAAGTCGAGGCCAATGCTTGTTTGCAGCTCGCCACGGATCGTACGTGTTGCATGCTCGCTTTCAATTGAACCCGTCTCCTTAAAATGCAGAACAGCGACGGGCCGCAAGGTGTGCTGATGATTACTAAAAAGACTCCTCTTCGTGCCAGCCTTGTTCTCTGGGATTTTCGCAATCCGCTTTATCTGGATTAACAAAAGCTTCAAGATTTGCCCAGAAAGCAGATGTTAAATGGATGTGATTTTTGCCGTTTAAAAGAAAATTGCCAGCATTGTCTGGGGATGGAATCACTTTTGTGCCGACGGCAAATAATACTGATTTCAAGGTCGGAGGTGAACACGCACCAGGATATAGGTGTGTGATCGCTTTTCAACTAAAAAAAAGAAAACAAAAAAACGACTTTTCGGTCTTGACTAACTTATACTCGAGCCGCATAGATCGAAGGTTTATTATAAGTTAACGACGCAGCCGTATACAGAGGTTTATAACCATTTTCAAAGTTTAGTATTAGGTACTATGCCCCTATCTGCTTTATTAAAATCTTTATATTTATTGAATTTAACAAGGAACAAAATTTATTTTGACTACATTAAGTTCACTTAACTTACATTTGGAAAAGTAAGACTTATTGATCTTATGCTATTATACGAGCAATATTTGTATATTTGGTTTTAATCGCATTCCCGGAATCGGCTCTAACGATTTCGATTAAATTTACAATAGTGGTTTACGGCGGCGAAAATTTGATATAGCTAGGTCTCATTTCTGGGAGAATTCGTTATCTCTCTACTTTCACGCACAAAGCAACAAACTTGACTTTCCCGCGCAATATAAATTCATTTTAGTTACCTTTGACTTCAATTAAGTATTTCATTCAAAATCGTTAAAATAATTTGATAGAAAAATCCAATCGAATTAATTTGTTAATGTTCTGTGAAAAAATTAATTAAAATCATAGGTAACTGAAATGAATTACAGTTTTTGCAATTTTATTAAGGAAATATTGGAGTAAAATGACCATTGCTTTAAAAGTATTATTACCAGATGATAAATCATGTTACATCCGAAGTATAGTGTAAAAAGAGGTTCTAAACAACATAACTACTGTAAATATGGATCTCGTTGAAGACAATTTTCCCAAAAACTCTGAAGATTTCAATTTGGATTAGTAACTAATATTTAAAATTGTAATAACTTTTTTAATAGATAAGAAAAATCATCTACCTCTAATACAAACAACGATTCTCAAAATAATTGAATTGTATTCTTCTGATCACTCCCCGATTAAGTTTGATTTCATTAATGTTCGCTTCGCTGGGATATTTGTAAAAAAACCAAGTAGGTACTTACCTACCTGTTAAAAAAAGGTCTAATAATTTTGGTACGTAGAAAAGAAATTTTGGGTTACAAACTAATAAACAGACAATAACTTATACAAAATAGATCTAGCGAGACGTTTTACATCTCTCCTGTACAGAGCTCAGTTGTCCAGGTACTTAATTTGAAATTAGTAGCTAAAATCTAGTCCAATGTCAACTTATACATCCATACCTCCTAAAATCACATATGGAAACATTGCCTCAAATGTTTTCAACTCGCTAGTCGTTTTAAATTAAAGATTAGCAGTTATTTTAAGAAACTCGAAAGAAGTGGAAGAAGTACTATTTATTATTATATAAGTTGAAATTTTAAATTCAATTTTAACAATACAGTCTGCGACTTCGGAACGATTTTATTATTGGGAATTTCTGAAATCAACCACCCCCAAAAAACATGTATTCATATTTTCATAAATTTTTTTTCCGTATATGCTTGAAGTTGATAAGTTTTGATAAAATATGATAAATCCATTCAACAATCTTAAATATTCCCTAATATCAGTTTTTACGCAAATATTTTGTAGTTAAAAATTTTTAGTCTTAAAACTAATCCGGTAGTTTTAGTTGGCAAATTCTGATCATAAATTTGGAATCATCGAAAAGCTTTCTATACTCATTTTTACGAAATTCTTGAAGTACAATACCAAGATTTCCGTCGTACTGAAATAAAGTAGACTAAAAAGTGTAAGGAAGCATTTTATTTCATTAGTAGCTTAGATACATAACTTAGGCATTAGTAAAACCTTTTCACAACTTACACATAATTTCTTAAAGGACAAATTGGCTACGTATGTGAGAATTTTGATGACATACTGTGAGTTTCCATCTACCATGCAATTAATTAGTGATGCAAAATTAAATACATTGATAGCAAAAGTATATGAATATATATGAAGACTCCTCTGTTCCGAGTATGTTAAATTTTGGAAGCGCATGGCACCCCACTCGATGTCAGCGCCCCATCATGTGCAGATTTTCTAACAATAAAATGTGCCAGAAACAGACACTTTGCCTAATCATCCCTAAAAGCTTCATCCCTAAGGTATGTAATTATCAAATTAACTCCCCCAGTCCTTTTGAGGCCCTCGCATGAGAATCCATCATGCACAGTGCTGGCAAGTATTTGAGTTGTTTACTTTTAATGAAAATTCGAGCCGTGGAAAATGAGGGCGGTTCGTCTTCCATGGCACGGATTGTCGGCTCCCCGCAATTTCATCGTCTAGCGGCTAATCGTCGGGGAGTAATTAATGCCGGACAATCTGCAATTTGGCAGGATGGATCCCCTCATTGGCTGGATAAGGACACCCAAAAAACCCTTTCAAGGAGGACAATAAATTTTTTAGCCGCACTCAGGTAGTTCTAATGCCAGTGTAGTTCCCATGGGTGCCCCCGGGGAGGGTAAAACGAGTCCTCGCCTCAATTGAACCGATGTTGTTTGAATTTGGGATTTGACCGCAAGGCGAGTGCGGCTTAACCAGTCGAACGGATTAAGTCGGCCATTGTGGAAATCCTCGCCAAACAACCCGCCGGCCGAGTTCATCCATCCGCCATCCGTCGCTCTTCCTTTCAATCAAAAGCGGTGAGAATTGCCCGGGGCCGGGCGACCGCAAGGAATAATCGTCCGCTCCTCCGATGGCAATCGATCAAATCCGAGCGTGTGTTTGTACTTAACACGAGTGATTATGTTGTTATTATGTTTGCCATGAGTCCGACTATGCTGGCGAAAACTCCCAAACCCGCCAGTCAGCCTGCCCTGTCTGGTTGCGTTCCTTTGCTGCGCTGATTGTTGTTTGATTTCAAATGTTTCGCTCGTTGATTTTTTTGATTTGTGTGTGTTTTTTTTTCCTCGCGTTCGGGGATGAGGGCTCGTTGGCTTGGAAGTTGTTAAGTCGAAACCGAGGGTGAGACACAAAATTCTAATAAATGTCGAATGGTTAACTAGCTCAGGATGATGGCTGACATAAGGCCCGATGAGGGAAATTGCATTTATTGGCAAAATTGTGTGAAAATAGGAAAAAGCACAAATCCATGTGAGAAAATTGTTACATTTTTCAGATATTTGGGGTTATTTAAATCTATTTAACGCTTGATCAGCCAAAAATTTAATTAGACAAGTACAATATCAACGACACCCTGTTCTAATAAATAAGGTCTAATATTTGAACAAAAAAGCCTTATTACGTTTTGATCATTGAAGTATTCCTTCATTTATGAATGTCCAATTTTTTATTAAAAACGGCAGAAACTTATTTGTACTCCTAATATTGTTTTAACACATTTTTTACCTTTTGTATAATTGTAATTCTTGTTATAAATTCTATTCCTATATAACATATGAAACGATGGATAAAATAGTAGGTATATTACCCTCGGTTAGTAGTCAATGGCCTTCGTAATCGTTACATAATACTTCGAGGGCAGTTTGATAAGTCAGTGACTTTTTGAATTTCCCGAGCAGTAATTTTAAATGCAACACTCCACCTGTAAGCTGCCATCTATTGATAGACAAACTACTGTGAAATTTTGAGTATTTGAGCATTTAGTTTGTATTTTACACCTATTGAAAGCAGACAACCTCGTGAATTTTATCAAAAATGGAAAAGAGTGAATTTCGTGTGCTGATTAAGCATTATGTGTAGTCACTATGACAAAAATCCATAAATTGGGCTACGGCCTGCTTTTCCATTCAGCATAATCTTCAGATTTTGCGACTATTTCTTGTTTCCAAACCTCAAGAAATTACTGGCTAATAAAAGATTTGGGTCGAATGAAGAGGTCATCATTGAAATAAACGCCTATTTTGAAGGGCCTCGAGAAAGCCTATTAAAACGTTCGCGGACGGTATAAATTCACATGGGTTGTTAATATGATCACTCTCCAGAACGTTTCCTTCAACGTTTGTTGGATCAAATCAAGACAAGAGAATTTTGATACATTTTATATGAAGACATAAAATATATAAAAAAATCCTGCATTGTTGTTTCATATTTGTAAAGTTCCATTGAAAAAATAAACTTCTGCTACTGTTTTTTCATCGTTTTGATTATTCAAATTATACAACAAAAGTGTACTGTATGCATGTGGTGACCCACTAGGGCAAAACGAAAATACTGCATATGCAGTAGCCGTCCGCGAACGTGTTAATTAGAAGTAATAACAAAATTGTAAAAACGCTGGTCCATATGTATAGAGTTGATAGTTATATATCCTTTATTCAAAAAATCGCTGACTTATCAAACTGTTCTCGTATTATACATTTAAATTTCAAAATGATCCCCCAAAATAATAGTTTTAAAAATTACATTTATAACATAATTAGATTATATACTAGATTTACTAATACGTTTGAATGTGATAACACTTAGGAAATCTTCTAATCAGTATGCTTTATTAGTTTCGTTTCCTCCGTAACCATTCTCACGGAGGGAGAAATTTTGAAAAAAATTATTTCATTCTGAGGTGTTACTGGAAAGTTTACCATTCATAGCATAGCAGATAATTATCAAAACCTGATTGGGTTCTTCGGGTTCAAATGCAATGCGTAGTATGAAAATAAAAAAAAATAAAAAATCACTGCTATTCATGGCACTTCTCTGGTACTCTAAGCCGCCTTGTCTGCGATGGCATCAACGCAATCCTCATAATTACAAAAGATATTAATCGCCAGGGGAATACTTTGGAATTTCCCTGAACAAATTCATATCTCCTTAGGCAGCTTTATGCTATCAAAATATCCAATCAGACCCGATAGCAATCGCAGTACCATCAGAATTCCAGTCATCGTGCCACCGACCAGAAGAACCATAAGAAAAATTATGACAGATCACATGCCGAGACAAAGCTACACACGATAATTAATACATTACGAATGTGACTTGTCTGTTCGATCATTTTATCCTGGTCAGGCGGCCGGGTATCGATGGATCGACGGACGGGTCCAGCCAGCGTCCAACCACCGGACGTGTCGCACAGACGACAATAGCGACGCACCGTTCGTCGATCTCTTCCTGTCCTTCTGGCGCGATCGCGCAATTTTGATTTTCCAACTTCGGACGGGGCTGGGTTTTTACGGGCGATTTTCTTGCGCCTTCCGCGGAACATGTCCCCGATGATTGCTCATTCCATGCTTTCACAGTGTGCACCCAATGTTTTGCTGGATTGTATCGCCTGGTAAAACGATTTAATTAGAGGCCTCCAGTGGCCGGCCGAACATTTCTATGCAGCAGAGTTCCAATGAGATGCGGCCATAAACAGAGGTAAAATGTTTGGTTCGGCTTAGACCAAAGCTACTTACGAATGGATCTCATTAGCCTGCTACGACGAAGTTGGTGACAAAGTGAGTCCGGATTATGATCGGATATTTTACTGGATACTAATTCAGTTAAATGTTTCCCCGTTTTGATAGGTACATTACTAAAACGAATCGATTCTAACTCACAGATATAAAATTATTCAAATCAAATCGTTGAAAATAATTAATAATTTCGATTTCAATAAAACTCTGTAAGAATCTAAAATTTACATATCAAAGAACAGAACTTACCGTCATTTATTTGTTTTGTTTTTTTTTTTTTGAGAGCGCTAGTTCCGGTCCGAAATTACCAAAACACAAGAAAAAGTGCGACTTTTAGACTCTTCTATCATTGGCTCCCAAAATAGATCTATTACAGACATTTTTCGATGACGTTAGTAGTTTAACTAAAAAATTATAAGATATGTTTGTCTTTCCTGAACAGTAGACCATTGGACACACACATTGATACTATTTGCTTTAAATTATATATGTTTCGGATTTTCGATATAATACATATCTAACATATCTTACGATCCCTCATTGTATGATAAGTAGTCATAGCAGCCCGTACAAATTTAACTTATAAAACTCAACAAAAGATTTGATAGAGCTAAGTTATTTTTAACTGAAATCTTTGCTTGAAAGCCGTTTTTTTAAATCATTATTAAAAATAGGCTTTTATTTTTTAAGGCAGAGGCATAAGCATTTCTGTCTTCACACAATAAAAACAAGAATGATATTGAGCTTCATAGTTTAATGTTAATTGAAAGTTATTTTAATGTAAATACAATTCATACATAGTACACAGAAATCTCCTATTCTGTTTGTTTCTTTTTGCTATCGTTTGTAAATTCTAAACTTATATAATAAATTTTTAATGGGAAATGTTTGACACTACATACAGTAAATTATGTAATTTTAAAAACAAAAGTTTCTTCACTATCACAGGAGATAAATTGTATCTCAGGCGATTTAATAAGATCTTAATACTGAAATTGCTTTCCCGACGCTTATTTGTGTAGCTGGTATAGCTTAAAAAATTAAAGCCACCTTTTTTAAACTAGGTATAGTATCATATTGATCAAAATTCCAAAGGATCTATAGCAATATCTATTCTATTTTGTTTATATGGTGTTGCTGATTTAAGAACATTAAAATTTATAATGATAATTAAGTTTAACTTTTATAATACATTCGTTATTGTGTACTCCTCGTCATGATGGGTATCGTATATTAATTTTAAGCAAATCAAGCAATTTTTCTTTTACATTAACTCAAAAGTCTCTTTAGTTTTATAGTTTTATTTTTATCCGTTAATTATGTACCTTATATTTTGGATCATTCTATAGGGAGTTATCAAAAAATAAATAAATCGATCTTTTCATAGTTAGATCATTAGTTGAATTTCAGTTGTACTCTACTAATTTTCAGATTTTAAAGGGAATTACTTTACAAAAATCTGTTTGTTTAGTAAATTATGTTATTTTGTATTAATTCAAAACAAACATAACATCTCAACTTTATTTGACTGTTCGTGAAGTGTTTTATTTAAAAAATTTTATTATGTCAAATTGTTTCCATTA
Organism: Philonicus albiceps; assembly: GCA_963969385.1. NCBI lineage: Eukaryota > Metazoa > Arthropoda > Insecta > Diptera > Asilidae > Philonicus > Philonicus albiceps. The sequence continues at coordinate 11,034,810 of OZ017776.1, read as the reverse complement.
TTGTTTAAATGTTTTCCTAAAATGAGAAATAAGTTTAATTCAAAAGCATACCAATCAGTTAAAACCAAATTGAATGACATCGAAGACCACAGGGCATCACTAAAATCTTAAATGATTATAAAACGAAAATGAATCCACACCATCCGTTCCTTTTCTTACTCCTACTCCCCTGCACTCCATCACTGAAGATTTTAATCAGTGAAGCGGCAAGTGCAACAAAATGCGCCGGCTCGCCACTTGCCACTGAATTAGCATTTTATGAATAATAAGAATTGATTGAGATAGCACGCCTTTTAATTGAAGTATAAAATGCCATCACACTTAGCACACTGCGTAGATTTTAATTATTGCCAGTGCCGCGTTTGATGAAATGCCGAGCATCACAATCTCTTCATGGCTTGAGTTATTTTCAGATTGAAGTGATTTTTCGCGATACTGCAATGGAAAACTTTTATGGAGAGACATTCTTTTGGGGCAATCTTCTTTTCATCTTTTTATTATTCAACTTTCCTTCTAATTTGTCCTTATTTACTTAATTTTGTACTGGTTTTCTGGAGAATGTGAGTGAGCACGTGATATTTATTCATTTTGCAAATATTTTCGCTTTCATAGAAAAGCGATAAAACTTACTATCTGCTAGTTAAAGTCTGTTAGCACTTTTTAAAACGGTTGAAACTCATGATTATTATACGCATTTATTTATCTTTTATGTACTTTTACTGTTTACAAAATGTTTTTATTATGTTCGTAGGACAATTTTATATTTACTTATGAAACGATCCATTCAATTATTCCAGATCTTTGGGTTTGTTTACGTAAACTTTACTTTTTAATATAAACCCACAAAAATAAGTGTGGAGGTGTTCAAGCAATTCAATCACTTTTCGCGTGCACGAACTGCACGCAAGACTAATTTATTCCGGTTGTAAGGATACTTAAATTTATTGTTTACTTAAATACAATTTCGAAATACAAAAAGAAAAGAATTAAACATTAATTGCATTATGCGTTTATAGCTCCTCGAAATTCCAACGTCTTTTTGGTTTTCTGTGGACAAATATTTACTTTTATAAAAATTACATAGTTTTCACTAATGGGAATATTAGAGAAAGCATTTAGTGTTCTAAATTCCCAACACGAGCAATAATATTAAAATTTTTCACTTATCCCTCCCTCATGGACCCATCACTGTGGCACCCTCTGTAATTTGCGCAAAGTTAAAGCCATTGCTCACTTAACTCATTATAATTCTGCAGAGATTCAATTCCAAAAATACTTGGTTCGCCCACCCTCATGCAAGGGGAAGGGCCAGAAGATCTAATTGTGGAATAATCAAATAAAATCCTGAAAGCAGCATCCAACGCCACACCGTCGGGAAGTAGAATTTGGTGCTATAGCGGCAATACCTGAGGGGTTCGGGATTTATCTCATCATCCCCCAGAAGGCTACTAGCCAGCCAGGCCGGGAATGAACGCACAGAGCTCCTGTCCGGGATAACCGGGAGTAACCGGGAACACCCAACAAAACCCAGGCAGCCGTGGGGCGGCCTGTTAATCAAATCTTCCGATGTACATGGATGGCATAAAGCTAAAAGCCCGGAAACCTGGAAAGATCTTAGGGGTTTTGGTTGCGGTTCCCCGGCTGCGTTTGCTTCCCAGTCGATTTGGCGATTAGCATCTACGCAAAATCGTTCCGATGTGCGTGGCATAGCAAAGTCGCCTGATAAAATCGCACAACAGCCGGGGAGTCATCACTCAAAATTGCTATCTCGTCTCACTCGTCGTCCTATTGTGGCTTATCGCGACGTGAAGTTTTGGCTCGCCCGGTGACGTACCTAACCGTATAAGCTCTGTCGTCCGAGTAGATGCCTATTTGGGGGCTCTTGGTCAGCTTAAATTTCACGAAAATAAACGGTGCGAGGACCGTAGCCACGTTAAATTTATCTTAAATCCACTCGAGGTGCATGAGACCAAAGGTGCGAATCAGATCACTAGCAAGTATCAAGTTTGGATAGAGGCCGATATCTTGCGCGAGATCTCGTCGATGCCTTGCGCTCGAGCCTTATTTGTCTCCGGCGAGATCTGGAGCCCGGAGTTGGCCCGGCGGGAAGGGGAGTACTTGGGGACGAAAACAAAATACAAAAAAAAAAGTCCCAGCATTAATCGTATAATTAATTTGATGCATGTATGCAAAGTATTTCGTGTTACATGTCATACCGACTTATCAGATCGTTTCGTCGCCTCGCCAGCGGAAAAAATCTCGCACGAATCTCTAGACGATGTCGCCGCAGTCGACGTAGTCGTCGTAGTCGACGTGGTATGGCCCGTCGCATTATCTGAGGCGTCCAACTTTCATGTCCTGACATCTTCTTAGCCGTGTCGCCTTCACATGCTCTGGCCAACTTTCCTGTTTTCCTCCTCAAGACGGTCGCTGTTGTTTGTTTGTGATGCCGTCATGAGTCGCACATGCTGTCCGATTTGAACAGGACGAGCTCAATCAATCTTGTTGCAGTTGCGGGAACAAAACAAATGGATACTCGCAGATATTTTTGTGTCTCGGCACCACATTGACACGGCCATGATCTGTGATTATGCGTTTCTAAGGACCGGAGCCTGCGTGAAGCAATTCTAGCAAATTATGAGGGTCTGATAAAGAATTTTTAAGCGGGTCACCCTGTACAGATTTCATTGCCATTTTGATTGATCGATCGCACAGAAATTAGATGCAGCAACTTCGTTATTTTAATTAACGGTTTCTACAGTTCGTATCTTAAATCGATTGATTGCAAAATAACTTTAAAAAATTGGCATGCTGTGCAAAACTTGTGTGTACTTTTTATTAATTTAGGGATTAACCAAATCGACTTTTTTCTTAGTAAATCTGGAATACGGCTAGTAGTGCGCTCATAATTCGATTTTATATCATACTTATATAATTTATTTATTGGGGCCTCTGATAGTTCAGTTGTTAGCGCGCTGACCTACCGTCCCAGAGGCTGTGGGTTCGAATCCCACGAATAACCATGGTCTCCTGCGCTACGTGGTAACACAATGGGCCAAAATAGGCCTAAGTGTGCCTTTCTAGGCAGCCACAGCAACCTAACCTAACCTAACCTATATAATTTATTACTAACTAAAATGAATATCACTTAATATGACTTATGTGAAACATCCCAAAAAGCCGAGGATAATTAAATATCTCACAATTTCCTCAAGAAGTCCTCCTTGAGAAAATATAAGCTCCAGACCCCTTATAAATTACGGCGAGAAAAATATTTCACTATAAAGAACGGAAAAATTACTCTACTACAAAAATTCATTTGCATTTTTGGCTTACATAAATATAAAGTAAAATTCCCTGAGGTTTTAAAACTTAGCTCTTGAGTCAGAATAAATTTCGCGAACTGTAAAGCTTACCGATCTATAAAGAAGGTTTTGATTATTACCCATTTTTCGGTTCATTATCAGTCGATTTTCGATATCGATACATTTAAGCAATATCGACGTTTCTTCGTCTTTTTGTTAGCCTCTAATAATCTACCGTCTACCTAGGCTTTAACTATATTTTTAAGAAGTTTATCAGCATTTTTATGGTATACATTTTTTCACCCGAGTATGTAACTAAATAAAATAGAGAAAGTGAACAATAAAATTGCACCTGCGATTTAAATGCATTTATATATCAAAATATCGATTTTTTTATTATCAGCAACTTTTCTAAAAAAACAATTTTATCGGAGGCGTGGCATGGACTTATTTAATCCATAATGAATAGATGAATTTTAGTTTTTTGGTTTTTTGAAAGAAGCAATTAAATTTATGCTGAAATTAAGCGGAAGGAAGGAAGGACTTGAAGAGATATTAATATTCCTATTTCAAAATATTCCTATTCCTATTTCAAAAACTGCAGGAAAACAGAAATTTTGGATTTCAAGAAGTGAGATAAAAAGATCGTTGAAAAGCTGATGAAGAGTTGACCCGGTTCAAGAATCGGGTGTTTATGGCATTTTTCCATGTGGATCGAAAAATATTAACCTGCATCAAAATAAAGACTTATAGTTCCCGTTTGAGAGTTTTTGAGAGTCAATATCGATTTGATGCAATTTAGCCAGCTGTGAGATTGGATCTGAGGAATTGAATCTAGATTTGATCCTGTATGTATATTTGAATACAAACAAATGCAAAAATAATACTATAGTTGTTTTGTCTGATCTCTAGAGTGAAGCGATATAAGTACGACCATATGTACTATTTCAAATCCTTTTTGTAAACATGGCTATTGGAGTTATTTTATGATCGTTGATTTAAAAAAATACACTACGTGTGTATATTTATAAGAAAATGTCTTGAAGAATGGTAATTTACCATTAAATCAGTTCCTGCTTCCAGCTGCGATAGTGCTGTCGATCAGAAACGGGAACAACAATGAGAACCGCAAAAACACTTGTTTGCATAAGCCACGGTGCGGGTATATTTCATAGCCGCCGTCCGACACTCAATACCTTCCGCAATCCTTTTGTTATTCATTGCCCCAGAAAATGTTCAAGTTGAGCGCGTAACGTCTCCACGACAATCCCCAGCGATTCTAATTGGCGGGGGTGGCGCAGGGACACAGTGCGACAAACAGTGCAAAAGGACTCCCCCTAGCCAATTTGAAATGAATAGGTACTTAGGACCTGCAGCCAAAGGAAATTCGTATTTCATATTTTTGCTGTTTTCCGGAAATGTTTGGGGATGCTCCTGCACAGGGATTCAGGGTGGATTCAGGAACTGGGGATGGCAGGGTGGTTACACCCTTAATGTAAAATGCTTTAAAGAACAATGAACAGCAAATATGTCGGAAAATTGTAGTGTCTTTAGTACTGAATGCTTGCGGCAGATCGAATCCATCCACTTTCCCGTCAGTCTCTTGGGATAATGCGTAAGCTCCACAATTATGCCAGAGCAATATGAAATTTGAGACGTTGGTGAGGGCATGAGTGGACCCGTAGCGATATGTTTTCCAGCGGCGCTTTCTACTCCCTCTATAATTTCTTTTCGCACGAAGTCGCGTGCCGGCCACCCTTCTCCGGCCTCCAGATGAAACGCGCAGGAGAGGCTAGCGCGTGGCTCTGGGTCCACACCTACCTTCAATTTTCGGCGGACTGATTGCAGGTCTCTGATTATAGTGATTAGTGGGTGACCCCTTGAGATTCGAACTGTGACTGCAACTGCCACGGAGGGATGAATGAATGAAGGATTTTAGGCGATGTGAAGCGCTCACGGCTAATCATCAGGAAGGTATAAAAGCCGCTGTTGGCCGGCGACAAATATTCGCTTTCAGCGCCGATTCCGGGATAATAGCCGGACACGACAGAGAGCACGTATCTCACACTTCCTCATTTTTGATTTGTGCTAAGAGGATTCTGGCAATTTAGCGCCGCTTCCGGGAGAGGTTAATTGGATGGAAAATTCTAAAGCGTGGGAAGGGCGTTGTTTTGGGACTGAGTTTGACCATAAGCTGGATTTGCGCATTCATATGAAAGGAAGTAAGTATTGAAGGTTATCCCTGTTTATTGGCTAATTGATGGGGTGTTTTGTATACTTCCATCTGCAAATTATTATCTGGGACTTTGATAACAAGTTGAACTTTTTTTCTTCTTTTTTTTTAAACAAAAAGACAACGTATTTTTAATCATTGTATAAAACTTATTAATGGAACATACCTGAATTAAAACTTTCAAAATATCGGCTTAACAAATTCTGCAACCCCGCAAATCGCATATCAAAATTCAAATTCTAATCGACTCAGTGAGCCGGGTCTATTTTAACCAAGGTATGATTAATTAAGGGAGACTGGATAGAAAAGCATTGTGGGGACGAAATCTTTTAATTCACATGGAGCGAAAATATAATTTTTTCATATAAAGTTACTACAGATATGTAGCTATTTAAAAAGTTTATAGATAATTCGGCGATTTACCTTTTAAATATGATCCCCATTAACCATTTTTATCATTCAAATTTTGATAAAAAATAATGGTTCATTTGCAAAGCTGTTTTAACACCGTCTCAATTAAATACTCGTAAATATCAATGAAGGTTTAAAAAAGACTATCAACAAAATAATTACATCCCTATCATATCCATAGATCTGAAGTGATATCGCAATCCATATTTAAATTTAAATTATATACAACAATTTCTAGAATGCAAACTCAACCGAGTTGTTACATTAGAGATTTTAATTTTGAATTTAATTTAGACACATAAATAATTTATGGTTTTCAGTGTTTTATTCCTCTTAAGATTTATGTGTTATTATAAATCAAATTCCCATTAATATTTTGATTATACATATTAAAGAATTTATTCCTTTTATATATTACAAAAATAATGCCAAATGACTGCATTTATCTGGAGCATTCTGCCCTTTCCCTTACATTTAACTTATGTCATTCATTTGAATTAAGCAGTATTTATAATATGCCGGTTAAAACTGGTAACTCAGCTGTTTTATAATGAAGAAATGTTTTTAAATTATTTGTCTCTAATAATTGGCAATATAAAAAGGATTTTAGGGATAAAAGTCACAATTGACTTTTTCAGGTTTACCCACGATAACTTCCAAAATAACCCAGTATAGATGCAAATGTTTATATTAACTTAATAAAGTCATATATATCATATGTATGCAATTTGTTTAGTACGATTTTTATTAGAATATGCACAACTGAGTTTTGAAAGTTGAATGTTATTTTTGTCCTCGATCTCCCCTACATACTTTCAAAACTTCAAATGGAATTCCTAATATCAGAACTCTCAAACTGATCAAAATAAAATATTGAGAAAACATCAGCTACATACGAGTACTTAACTGTTCGGAGTACCTACCAATAATAATGAAAATTATTATTATATACCTACCAATTATAGTCAGAAAGTATATTTGAGAGTAGGTGGTTCGTTAAAATTTAGCTATTTAAATCAGGTACATAAGTCCTCTTAAATATCTTTATAAAATAAAATGTAGATGTTTGCAAAAGCAAATTTATAAAATTTAATCTCGACAATATCCAAAATCAAAACAAAAATAGTTTGAAATATACCCAAGGATTTTTTATACTTATACTACTTTTAAATACAAAATTTAAGTAAAGTGCCGATGATACGATCAGAATTTTGATTTTGTAGCATTACTTTTCAAATAATAATTAAAAAAACTCCAGTATGTGACGTTACATAATAATCACGTAAGGTATATTTTTTGTTGCAGACCCTCAAGAGGTTTAAATTTTATTTCATAAAAATCAATGAATGAGTTTAGTTTAACAATTCTAGAGATTTTGTAAATAAAACAGTTGCCACACACCTTCAATTCTAACCTTGAAATTTTGTTTTATAAAAAAATGTCGAGTACGTATTATTAAGAAATTTGCCAATTATCATTTTTTCCCATCGAAGAATCAAAGTAACATGTTATCAGTAGCCTTCGTACCGTTGTACCGTTTTCGTGAGTAATTAAGGCGAGTACCTAAAAAAAAAAGCCTGATAATTTTTCACTCGTTCAATTGCCCCAAAAATATTGATTATCAATTTGGCGGTATCTAATATTGGAGCAATGTTTTTTTGTTTTTGTTTTTTTGTTCCCCCAAAAATTTTTTGTATTTATCAAATCGAAAGTTTTCGCGGGCGATAAGATTTGGGAGTAGGTACTATCAGGTAGGTTACAACGGTGATATCCCGGGGTTTGTTCGCCGCATTTTTTATGCTATTCACGGCTTCTGTTCGTTTGTTAATTTCTGTTATTTTATCGGTGCGTCGTGTTATGATTTTTTCCAGTTTTATTCGATGCTTTTCGTTTTATTTCTTTTTGAGGTACTTGGAAAAAAAAAAAGTTTACCAAAAGCAGGTAAATAAACTGAGACTTGATAAGAAGCGTATCTCCAATTGTGTTTTTTCGGTTAATTTGTAGGTACTTGGATAGAAATGCGTTACTAGATGGTTTGTGGCTTTTAGGAGATATGTATAAAATTGGAAAATTGAAAGAATGAAAAACTATAAATAGTTGGTGGTCTATTAAAGCCTTCAAAATGATGAACTCTCTAGAAATAAGACAGGTAAAATATGTGTTATTCTTGTTCCTCATGCATTCCGTGATACGGACTAACAAATTAGCGAACTATTCTTGAAACAATTTAACTACAAAGTAGAAGAGAATTAAACCTTTTCGTTTCCTGAGTCCAGAAAAGCCCTACAGCTTCGATCGTCCGGTTCGCTAAAGAATTTAAAGTGCAGGACCTCGCGATCTTAAGCTATATGAACTTGAAAACGTTCACTTTATGAGCCTTTAAATATTGCGGCGAATCTGCCGCGTCTCAATGGAAATACGTTCGGCTGCCGGCCCGATACGCGCAAATTTATGTATGACTAACTCGACGGACATAAAGTTAAATTAAATTAACTGAGATGAAAAGCAGCAGGCAAGTTCTGGTGCAACACCATCCCTGCCTATAAAGACCTCCGGCCGGCTCATTCGAGCCAACGTAAAAAAATACTTAAGCCGGACCTTAAGCGCCTCGCTGTCTTATCTTGACTCCGGCCATTTGACGTCTCTAAAGATGCAGGTAAATTGGAAATAGGTTCTTTTTTTACTTGTTTCTCCTCTTAATTATTTTTTCGTCCCTTTAAAATTAAGATGAAACGGAGAACGAAAAAGAAACAATCACCAGGACAGAAACTAATGTTGGAAACATAATTAAGCTTTCCTCGGTTCGGCAGGGTATGCAGATCAGACGGCGCAGCATATTAGTTCATGTGGGCTCTGCGCGCGCAGCTCAGGTGAGTCTTGATTCGCAGATTCGCGGCTTGTACCTTCTGAGTGCAGTTGCAGTACTTTTCGGCTGGATTTGCTGCGCCGAATCTGTTTCGCTTGCACACTTCACATCTGCCATTGGCTCTTCAGAGGTATTTGAAGGTGTAAAAAATTTCACTCATGAACATAAATTTTAAAATCGACATTTTTACTGCGACGACTTGACAGGATTCAGCTACTACTTGAACTCTATGGTAATCTGGCAAACCACTGCGGCGGCCGCTACAGTGCCAAGTTAATCAGACGAAATGGACACACATCAGCGGACCGCTTGTGCCGACACGACTTTATCCCCTTTTTGCACCTTTTATGGTTTTTCACCTTTTAATTGTTTTTTCGCAACTGTGGGGAAATGCACAGAAATTGCAAATCTTGATTATCTCGGAATATGAAAATGAATTCATAGCTGAAATTGTTTAGAGAATAAAATCGCCATTCGGCTGGAAACTATCCGGGCGCGGTGGCACGCAAAAAACTCATTTGCTTTTAAATTGCTTTTTTAAACAATTTTAAATCAAATAAATTGCCGTGGAACGCCGGCTCGCTCTGTTCGAATGTGCTCATCGCCCTGATTACTTTATCTGCCTTTATCTGATTTAATTCCCTGTTGATTAGATGGAAATATTCATAGGAAACCTCGCATTGTTATCTTAAATAAACATAATTCAGACTTTTGCATGTGTTTAGAAATTCATCGGGTAATTTTGAATGAAATGTTTGTTTTAACTTTGCCTCTTTCACTCTGCTAATTGCGACGAAGTCTTTTCGAAATGATTTTCTTTTTGTTTTATTTTTCACCATTTTCGCCTTTTCACCTCTTTTATTTTATAAATACGCATTAATTCACAGCGATTTAGTGTATCACAATTTTATCTGGTGATTGGGTCCGTTATGCAAAAGTGCCGATCATTGGACAGTCCCGTGATAACCCAAAATATCTATGCAAACTGCTCTAATAATTTTGGATATTCAATGTTCCAATTTGAAGTGTTCGATAACTTTTTCTTTGTATTTTTCAATAGACGTTGGTGTTAATTAATAATATAAAATTCAAATTCAACCCTTATCTAATTGGACTAGAGAGCTGGGAAATTTTATTTTGAAAATTGCTATAAGAGAAAAAAAATAATTGGTGAATTCCTCATTCAAACTTTTTGTTTTTAATTATAGCCTTGGATGCACGATTTTCTAATCTAAATATCTTGGTTTTTGAGATATAAGAGTTCAAGGGAATTATAATAATTGTTATGAATTTTCGAATTGAAAATCATAGTGATAAAATGAGATAATTAGTCAGACATAATATTATGACTGTAAGTATAAAAAATTCCTTCTCAAAGTCAAAGATGTTTTATTTAAATGAACATCTTTCTAAATTTATGAGTGAGCCCATGGATCTAGTTTACTTTACGGTCTTCATTGATTATACATCATAATCAAATTTTGTCAGTTGACTATTTTGTATAGAAACTTTCATTAATACAAATAATTTTAAAAACTCCAATAATAGTAAAATAAATTAATCGTAGAGGACAATTCGATTCCAACTTTTAAGATAGTTTGGATATAAATGTTTGTCTCTCATTTCATATATATGTATGTAACCAGAATGAGTTTCAAGATACGTTATGCCTATTTAAATGAAAACACCAAAATTTAATCCCCCATGTATCTGCCATTTTCCTCAACCTTCATAAAAAAGCCAGTTGCTCGCGAGTATCGGAAGAAATTTAAAATTCAGCTCCACATCGATATCATTGAATTTGGCATTTATTTTCGCATTTTATCTGAGAACCAATTAAAAAGCTATGAAAATAAAGTAAAATTAAGTTGACACAAATTAGTTGGGGAAATATTACTGCCAAACTATGATAATTTTAAGTAGCACGTTTGCCTGTCCGTCCAGGTGGGTGCTGAATGCTCTGGCGCGCGTACGTGAATTAATCTCGTAAAAATTTTTAAGGGAGACAATCACGACGATGCACGCCGCCAGCATTTTATATGCAATGGGTACCCATTTGAATGTGCTTAGAAAGGCAATCGGGCGCACCAAGCCAATGGCCAATAACGAAAATTACTATTAGTAAACATCGGCATTAAGCGCCTGAAAGCGCTTTTTGTGCAATTTTTGTATAAAATCAGATTATGATTATGCAGACGGCGTTCCTTGGCGATTTTAGGTATAGTCGAAGACGACTCGCCATGTTCGCGCATTTCCCCCTTGCTTATTTTTAGATTTTCATTTTTATCTGTTCGATGGGCCGTGAATAACAATTAGGCGAATCATGTTTATTTAATGGTCGTTTAATATCGTCTGCGCAAGGGTTTTTTTCTATGATTCGTCTTGATTCGCTTTTTTTTTTTTTTGGGACGTTTTTCTCTCTCTGGACGCATTCGTCGCACTATTGGCGGACCAAAGTGCACAAGACGGGCAACAGCTACAGCTCCTGTGCGTGCATGCCCTTCAAAGGACAGCAAGGAGCAGGCGATTTCCATACTTCGCGCGTTACACAAATCAAGCGAATAAATATATCAACGAAATAAAGTGCAACAGTCGTGGCGACGTCTCAAATTAAATTTCAATTGAGAGAATGCAACTGACCGGTGTGGCGGGTCGAGCATGCGAATACGCGCGGACACTGTCCGGCCATTCCGTGCCGGGCGAATACGCCGAAATGCAGACGACTTTTCTTGCGTGTTGAGAATTTTATTAAACTTCTGAATGGATTCTCAAGCAGGACAGGCATTAAAATGCGATTAAGAAATAATAAGAGGCGGACGAAATTTTTAATAAACATTCTGTGACTGCCCGCTCCTTTTTCCGTTTTTTTTTTTTTTTGTCCGATACGCCGCACTTCGGTCCAAAGGCTTGTTTCATCGCGCATCGCGAGACTGTCACGGCTCAACCCCAAGAACAGGTATAATTTAAGTTGGCGGCGTTGTCACCTGTCTGTCATACCTTAAATGTTAGACATTAACTTTGATGTTTTGGACAATTTCGGAATATTTGAATATTTTAGCAGATTACGTTTTTGGGGCGCGAGGGGCACATGTGGAATATCGACGTCGATCTTTCCAATGGAAGGCGGGGCATACTTGGCGTGATTTTGTGCACGTGCTCATACATACCTTTCCTGATTATTACCGGCAGTTCAAATGAAAGCTACATATGTTTTGCCAGGAGTCTCTGTAAATACTTCCGTTTTAAGAGACTGCGGATTTACTCGTGCAGGGAATATTAACATTTTCGATTTTCCCTGCTCAACGAGTGTCAGGGATTTTAAAATATACCGTGGGACGGAAAAAGAATTATCGATAGTGGAGGATATTTTGATTGCTTAACTTAACTTATTTATTTTTTTTTTAAGAAAAAGTCCTTAATAGACCTCATATAATCCCGGCATTGTATGCATTTTTAATAGAAAAGCCAGACAATTTCGTATAATCCTATATACTATTAAACGAACAATATTTGCATGTAATCACGCTTTCCAAAACTGAAGGTTTTGATGAATTTTACAAAATAGAGGTTTTTCGCTTCTTATCTCTAGGAAAATTCATAATTCAAGACGATTGTATCTCAAGTTTTGGATATAGTTTAATGGATTTTCATAATAATTGTTACATAGGGGTTTTCCGGGTTAGTGAATTCAAATCCACTGTCAATAGCATAGAGTGAATAGTTAAAACCAAACTATTTTGTTATAACTGGAACATTGTAAGTTTATTTAACTCCTTCAGGTACTAGTAATATAATCGCTTTATATTTTAAATTCTAAAAATGTTGTTTATAAGTGAAGAAGCCAAGATCTTATATAAGGGGTGGGTATGTTTCGTGTTTATTTTAATCAATTTAAATTATTTTTCTTTTACAATCATTATTCATAAATAGAAGGCCAAACATATTTATTAATTAGATTATTTTTTTATATATAAAATTCCTTTATTTTGCGATATACCTTTCTGTTAGCTTAATACGTCTTGCTTAACTCTTTGGGGTTAGGAGGTTTAAAAACAGTCCCACCTTTTGTTTAGCCTTTGGTATGTATGGTAGGATATCTATCTCGAAAAGTTCAAATTACTCATGCTCATATAGTTTAATATTTGTTTTTAAAGTTATTTTTCTATAATTAAAAAAAAGAATCTGTGCATCTTGGGTTTTAGACTTTCTTTAAAATTATGTGCCCTAAAAGATAATATGCTTGATTTTCAAAAACTAAGATTATTCGAATTTTACAAAATTAGACTTTATTTTTATCGTATTAAAGGCACAAACTTACCCACTTTCCAAATGCACAGCTTTGGTCTATTGAGAAAGTCTATTTATAAATTTATGTGTGTAAATACATAAATAGTATCTATGAGTAATATAAAAGCTATTTACTTTTAAATGATTATTGTTCATCATGCAACATGCAACATGCAACATTTACTTTGTAAATCATGTAAAAAAATTCATATAATTCAAAAACAAAGAATAGTGTCAAATTTCCGTTGCATGACTTTCCCGCAAAAAGAGTTAATTAGTTGTATGCGAGTCATAAGCACGATGCCATTAAGATTTCTCCAAATTTTTCACTTCACTGTAGTACAAGTCAAAATCTTAACATACCACCCGCACGATTCAGTCCCTGGTCCTTCCTCGACCGTGTCGCCCCTTAACCAGAGCAAAAGTATAGAGCTCGTCGAAGGGTTTGTACCCGGCGACACTCTCTCATAAATGCGCCATTCCTCATCTTATCGAGCGACATCCTTTTTTTTTTTTTGGTAATTAAATTTTCCCGGGTGATTTATGACACGGAAAAAATGGCGTGTTTTGTTTAAAATATATATACATATATATTTTTTTTTTGTCCTATTGTTTTCAGTTTCTTCTCGCTCCCTTCCCTTTGATGTAGGACAATGTACAATTGCCATAAGCACTGAGAATAAGAAAGTAATTACAGAGCGAAGACATGCAAACCTCATTTGCAGGCCTTTCGCGCCCTTAGTGCTGGGTTTTAGGGAAGAGATTTTAAAATCGCGCCCGGGGTAATCGGAGCCTGTCCCCTTACGCAATTTGAGGCATGAAAGGTAATGGTCCCCGGCCAAACAGGCGCAATGAAGGTGAAATGCGGAATTTCAATTTTGGATGGGGCCACATTCCTTCGAATTATGCTTGGGATAATAGAAATTTTCGCATCGTTCACGAATCCCAGAAATGTCCTTGTTTTAACTTTGGTAATGTGACGGGAAGAAAGTCCCTTCATCTAATTACAACGAATTTTGGGAGTGTGCTGGAGCGGGCGGCACCCGTCACGTCCATAAATAAACCCCTCGCTAACCTTTTCCGAGTGTGGCAAGTTAATGTTACAGCCGGGTATCCTCAAGTGATCAAGAAACAATTTTGTTCCTCAATTATTTATGCGATAAACGGGGAAAATTTTTGGACTCCCGGCAGGCTGTCGTGGGGCCATGCTCGGGAATTCCTTTAATATTTATCCCGGCTGTTGGATGCTTTTGGGGGTATTTTGTGCCGTTTGCCTTTTTTTTTTCCCCCTACTACCGCTTCTGTCGGCCTTCCCTCTGGCAATTTTAGTCCCCGGGGCCACGAGTCTTACGTTACGCCCGTCAGTGTGGGAGGATGATTGTTTTGTGCGTTTAACAACATTAAATATTCACGAAACCGTGCTAAAAGATGTAAGCATGGATATCATGCTGAAGAGCATGTATGCTCCGGCCCAAGTACACTTGACACTACCCACACCATGCCCCGCCCCACCGACCCGTCGACTCTATTTGAAGAGCATTTCGGGGAATAGCAACGGTGTTGCGGGGGAGTCGATGACTCTAAGGGAGCGAAGATATGCCATTTAGGGCCAGCCATCTACAGAATATCGCATGCAAACACTTTACTTAACCCAAATTGTATTTGTATTTATGTGGGTGTAATCTATAAATTATTATTACGCACACACCACTCGCCGGCGGTCCTGTAAGGGGTAAAAAATTCGCACCGACCAGATGGAACCTGACTTTGGGGCACCGCTTAATAGGCGACTCCTTTGCACCCCCTGATCAGTGAAATTAGGAAGTCGTTCAGATCAGGATGCCGGGACGGGGGCGTAGACTTTATTAACTGGAGTCAGGAAGCCATCGAAAACACGATTTAGTGTCAAGTGGAATTCGGTTTACTCGCATTTCTTCTTTGACACAACCCCCACACACACTTATACGTATATCCTACAACATCCTCCAGAATAGTCCTTCTCATATACCAGATCATGAATTTGTAATGCGGGTTCGGTTACCCATTTCGTGAGAGCCTTGAAGAATTTTCTTTATTGAAAATGGTTTTGCTTTTTCTATATAAAATTTCGTTTTTTATTTCAATAAATTAAATGAAACTGTTGTAACAGGTAACCTTTGAAAACTTATAAATTGGTGTTTCAAGTATTCACGTATTTACGGCATATATTTTATTTTTATATAAAAATACACTGTGCACTACCGCATTTTTACCCAAAATGCACAGCGTGTGTAATACTACAACGATTTTTAATCGCTAAGTTATAATTCTTGTAATAAAATTAATTTATTTTTAAATATATAATTGAGTAGTAAGTAGTGAATAAGACATATAAGCTTTTCTTAAAATCGTTAAGGGGATATACACCTACCCAGTCATATAATAGATCCGAAAAAAGCGTTTTTTAAGCTAAACTATTCATTGTGGCCCCTTCTTTTTCAGGGTATTTGGGGTATTCCGATTACTGGTAGCTGGTTCATCTAAAATTAAAATATTCAAAGAAATTAATTAACTCAAGGATCAGTCTTGGTCTTTAACCAAAAGAAGGACAAAATTGTGTTATCGTCTATTTCATTTTTGCTAAAAGTTATTGATCAAAATCTCCGTTGTTTATACACAATCGATGCATATATAAAGAAAGTTAAGTTAAGTTGGAGTGGATGCGTAACAAGGCATACTTAAGCTATGTCGTACCGCAGATAACAATGATTATTTTTGGGACTCGAACCCACAGTCTCTGGGATGATGATCTAGCGGACTAACAACTGAATTGCCACGGCCCATATGAAGATTGTTTCTTTTAGAGGTATACAAATTTAAAATGAAATACAATACGTAATATTAATGTTAATGGTCATGGTTGGTTTTATTTATTTATGCCATTAGTGTTTAAACATGATTTTGGGCATATGAGCAGCTCCGATCGAGGCGTAATCGGGAAGTCCAATTTTTGGCAACTTTATCGTGTAACTTGGGCCATATATCGGCAATAACGTAGCGAAATTTGTATTCCAACGTCTGTGGTGTATCAGCGTAGACGAGTGACTTAACATATCTCCAAAGAAAGTAATCCATAGGTGTGGTATCACACGATCGTGGAGGCGACCACCTATGGCCATTAACATTATTTTTACGTTTTTTATTTGATTTTAAATTTGTATACCTCTAAAAAAAAACACCCTTTATAAAGGAAATACGTACCAAATTTCATTAAAATCGATTCAGTGTTTCTTGTCTCTTAAAAAGAAGGCTCAGTATTTAAAAAGATGCATTATTAAATTAAATAATATATAGTGAATAAATAATGTCTAAATAATAGCTAAAAATATATTTTTTAGCTACATGACTGGATACATAAATTCCTTTAAGTATACCTGATTTTGTTACCTTTTTATATCCAATGCTTAGGGTTAAAACATATTGATGAAGTAGATGTTTTGCAATTGCTTTTATTGCGGTCAGTAATTTTTAAAATAAGATAAAATAGAAATGATTTTATGGCAGATACATAAATAACTTTTCCAGATTACTTTAAGTATGTGAAAAAACAAGCAATGCTATGAATTTTACGGATAAATACGTTATCATAGTTCTAAATTAATAGGAGTTCTCCAAATATAACAACTTAAAGAAAATTTACATTTTGATGTCCATATTCAGAAAAATTTTATCGTCGTCCTGGCATATAAATTCATTTTTGCCTTCGAGCTCGTGGTAATTATGCTTCCACAGAAGACCACACTCCATATATCAAACACTAACTAATTGACTACCCTAGAGCAATCCTGCGCCTGAGATGACAATCTCTCACCACCTAATTGGCGATTTTTTAGCGATGCAACATTAATGCACACAGAAATCGCATGATTGAGCTGCTTTTTGCGATCATAATTCAGCTGGTCGCTGTGTGATTATCATAAAAATCTAGAAAATACAGAAACCGCATCCCGATAAGTGCATGCATCAATGATTAGGTGTGAAATTCTTAAGATTTTATGAGGAATAATTGCATCGGTAAGATCAACTAATTGTTTATCTCGACCATAAAGGCGCAATGGTTCATTTAACGAATTTTAATTACCATCATCCGATTGTAGGGCTCGAGCACCACTATCAAAAAGACCTAGAACCTTCCTTTAATACTTCAGTTGCTTAGTGTTTTTTTTTTTTTTTGGTTTTTGATTTTTCTTTTTGGAGAAGCAACTTATCACGTTATAAGTGAGTTTTTATACCTTCGTGCCCGAGCACGCAGAAAGCAACTATCCATCCGCTGCCGCACGCCCCGGCCCACTTAGCTATTAATTTCTAAGCATTTAACGTCTATCCCTCCCGAGTGTGCGTATATTAAAATGGTGCGCTCGTAAATTTAATTATCTTTTATTTTATGGGCATTTAACACTTGATTCTTGTCTGGTGCCAATAAAAATGCCGGGCCGGCCTAGTCGTCGTTTTTACTACTTTTTCCAAGTTTTGGTCGTTTTTACTGGCTTTCCTGCCGCTGGTGTTATTCTGGGGATCAGTGTTGGGGCTTGCACAGTGTGCCAGAAATGCAGTTCCGCATGTCACTGGCATCGCGTACACCGGGGTAGTTTCTCTTGCACTTTAGTGCAATAGTGCTTTACTGCAAAACGCATAGCACAAAACTGTACCGGCACCGGATCTAATAGTAAACTAGCCATAAAAGTGCACGGCACCAGCTGGCATGGGGCCGCGGCGCAATTGCGGTCTGTGTGGAATTCGAGTAAGCGGCGTAATGACCAGAACTTAGTAAAACGCGATCTATATAAAACGAGTAAATGACTATAAAATGATTAAGAACACACTTAGCCGCAATAAAAGTGGAAAGAATGGCTGTAAAGACGCTACCCGTCCAGCGAAGACAGGGAGCGCTTCTTTGGTTCTTTGCTTATTGGGCCCGGTGGCTATGCGGTCGATGGAACCGGCGGAAGGTGCCACAAAAACTAAGGCACGTACGTCACATTAGTCTTTCTCTGGCAACTAAGTGTCAACTTACGAAGGCAATCAAATTACCCAGTCCCCGGCACCGGGCGGGCTCTGACCCTATTCTGTTCTCCTACCTTCGACTGATACGATGCACTTTTAACAACTTTTTCGTGTTTTCTCACATTTTTATTGGTCTTACGACGTTTAACGATGTAACAAAAATTAAATTTCGCGGAATGCTTAAAATGACCTTTTAGGGTGTGGTCACCATTCGAAGTGTTGTCCTGCAAAATTGGGTTCTTTTATGGTACGTACTACAATCGAGTTTAAACTTGAAATTATGTGACGGGTAGTTTTTATTTTACTAATACTTTAAAATAGGAGTAAATCCTTATTGCAATTATATCAAAACCAAAAAACTATATTATTTTTTTAGCTCCCGGTAACACTATATAAAGATATGGTTTGATACTGTCACAAACTATCTAATTTTTCTTCCACATTTGCCACATTACTGATAGTAGCGCATTAAGACATTATTGAATTTTTTGATATATTATACTAATTTTATATATTTAGTTTTATACGCTTGCGACTGTATGCTGTTTTTATACTTTACTGCGAAAATATAGGCAGATATGAGTTCCTATTTATAAATATAGGCTAAAATTTAAATATGTAATCCTTTAATCGAAATTAAACTAGCGCTATAACTAATAAATTAGTAATTTTAATTTTATGAAATTCCTCACCTTTAATTAATCGCAACTGTCTCTTTTATTCATCAATTATGAGAACTAGATGGAAAGTGTAACTTAAAGTTTAAGAAACTCAGAAAATGCATATCATAGCATTCATAAATATAATTTGCAAAATGAAGAAAGGTTGAAATTTTATATTTATGAAAGTGTATTTTATTTAATTTTTCAGCGGCCACCTAGTTCTTCATTATCATACGGCGGTGCTATGAACGATGACGCTAGGTCGCCGGGCGCTGGTAGTACACCTGGACCACTATCACAACAAGCACCTGTTTTAGACACATCAGATCCAGGTAAGTGTCATTTTTCTATTTATCTATATTATAAACGTATTTTTCACCTGCTGCAATATTCCAAGTTCAGGAAGCAATTATTAAGTTACCCCAGTATAATTTCGCTTGTTACTATCAATCGAATCACCGCCTAACATTGCATAAAGGAAAATCGATGAATGTACAAAAATTATTGGCATCCATCAATTCATTTTTGAACCGCTTTACAGTACCGTCGTTGTATATTAGCCCACCAGCAACAATGACTCTAAACTCGATCCCCTGTGCTTACTATGAGGCGCCGGGGGATGGAGGGCTGGCATAATTTCATCCGTTGCTCATATTCGTATGCATATGAATATTTCGTGCAATTTTCGAGACAACCCCTAATCCCGGGTTACCTTAGATCCCCCGTGTATGTATCGCCCTGAAATCTCCCAGCAAAAGGCACAAATTCCATCTCTCAGCTGCCTATTACCGTGTAACTCAATACATGAAATCGTTCCGGGAAATTCTCCGGCAAAAAAAAAAAAAAAGAATCATCCACCAAACCAAGGGGATGTTATAGGACTCAACCCGAGATAGGGCGAAGTCAGAAAATGTGGGAATACCTTCTCGGGAGATACATGGAAGAGTGATTCGCATATTGTCACAATGAGAGTGTGAAATGTGTGGCCTATAAAAGAAACTACCCTCAGCCCAGAATAGATATTGAAAAAAGCCCGTGAAGGGTGCCTGGGCCACAATGGAAGGGACCCAAACAAAATTTTCAGTTCAGTTTTATGAATTTTAAAATAGTTGCAGATCAAAATATTCACTCGGAAGCGTCACAAAGAGGACAGAGGGGTGATTTAGAGCGGCTGATAACAGGAGGTCGGGACCGATTCGTTCTACCGCACCCGACGACGCTTCTCAAGTCCCTGTCTGGTTGATGTATTGTCGCAATCTCTGGTTTGACACTCGCAATTCCTCGTTTCAAGGAGGAATCACACCACTTCAAAACCCATGTTCGTGGTATAAAAGCAGACTTTTGTTTTTTATTTTTTTTTTTTATTTTTTAAATGTAAAAAGACAAAAAGTTCATCTGTACCAACAGATTCAGTGGTACATTGACAAAACAGCGAACGCAGTCCGACTTTTAACCATCCACTGTCGTTGCCGGTTAAATCGGTCGAATTTTAGGGGTCGCAAGTACCAACCGATTTGATTCTTCTGCCTTAATACACTTAAACAAATAAACAATAGCGGCGTGCTTGCCGCTGCACTCGAGGGTAATTTTTAATACGATATTTTCCGATTCGATTGACAATGATTTTACGGTTTTCACAGAAAAATAGGGAAATTCCCCCATGGTTTTTGATACAATTTTCTTCAAGAGATGTAGAACACTGATAAAAGCCCTTCAAATTGGAGGAATTGTACATACTTCGAAAAGATTTTATTTTCTTTAAATCGACGGTTGAAAAAGTAATTTCTGGTACTTATTAGGAAAAAATCGAATCGTATAACAAGTAGAAAATGTTTACAAAATTTGTATTTCGACATCATTAAGCTAAGACATTTTTTCATTTTCTTCGTAAGAAAGGAATAAAATAATTGTCCTTATATATTTAATTATTTTTATATAAATTCGTCAATTCACTTAATCATAATCAAGCCATTTTTCTATTAAAAGTACACTTTAACTTTAAACACCCTTGTCATAATATTTCGTTATCTGTCTGTCTGTCTGTCTATTACAAGCAATTATGCCCCTTTTGAACCGTTAATCTTGCATCTTATACTGATCATGAAAAAACATTTTATTTCTACCTCAGCTCTTTTGGAGCAGCATTTTATACAAACGATAAAATAATAAAATTTGTAAATAAATACAAAAATTTGAAAATTTCAATTTAAACATCCCATTTTTCCAGGTAAAATAAAATTCTATTTCTAGCGTAGTATTTTCATTATTCTTTCATGAATTTTGTTCCATTATGATAGCCTCTATTTTATTTTTATCTTTACTTTTTAAATGATTAAGGTTTACCTTTAAACCCTTATCGTAAGAATGAAGTCTGTCTGTTACACAAATATAAGTAATGCATGTAGCTTTAAATTTTGAACCATTCGCTGTGTATCCTCACAATTTTAAGAACAGTCTAGGTAGAAGAAAAAATTATATTGCCATTTTTTATATCTTCTTATAAGAACAATATTTTTAATTTTACAATCCTGATTGATACATTTATGGAAAAGTACAATTTTATATACTTATTTATATATTTTGTAAATTGTAAATGAACAGATTGAAACTAAAATTAAATCTATTGACTGAAATTCTTTAACATACACATGTAATGTAATATGGTATAGAAAATAAATGTTGTCATTGCAAAAACAAAATTCTGCCCTAATTTCTAAAGTACACTCAGCAGTTTGCTTTCAGTAAAATTTTCCATCAAAAAGATTTTCTTATCTAATTACGTTTTCGACTGTCTACTATTTGTGACATATGTACATACGCAGTCTTGTCTAAATGACACTATTAATAAAAGTTTTGATTAAGTAATTTTCCTAATTATGTCAGATCTAACGATACCGCAATTTAAATATAAATAATCATACTAAAAATATTCCCCCATTTCTGACCTCAGAATTAATGGTGTTAAGGTCAAACAGTTTTTCTGCTGTCAATGCAAAATTTTTTTTTTACGTTCATATCAAAAGCATGAATTGAAATATTATTTTTTTTTTTTTGTTTTGCTGAAATTAAGTGTCCAAAACTAGAAGCTGCATACACGGGCCAAGTGGAGACAAACAGGCTCCAAAAGCGGTCATAAATCAACATTACCACGTCTCCATCTTCACACTATCGCCGGCCCATTCAATTCAATTGCCATCGCCCATAAAACGACCATAAGGAGATCGCGAAGCGGCAAAAAAAAAAAAAAAAAAAAAATCCTGTTCGAAATAATTACCCCGGATATTGTGCAAGTAACGTATCAATAACAAGATAATTACAAGACAATAAATTGTAAACGAGCTGATTTATTTATTCCCTGATAACACAGGACATGAACTGTGTCCATTAAATAGCGGGGATCGCGATCCAAAGTTCAACCCTTCCGAGAGGAGTCCGTCCGGGAAAAACTTATCAATTCCTCGTAAACAAACAAAGAAGATCAGTCAGTGAACTTTAGCGGCTTGATCCTCGGCTATTTAAGATAAAACGCGAGCGGATGGACACGGAAAACAAAAAAAAAGTTGAACAGAACCCCATTCTGGTCTAATCGGCGTGCGCATATGACGCGCGGATTCGCATTTAATGGCAGCTAACATAAACCGACAGCAATTATTAATTCGCCGACAAATAATTCAAACTGATTTATGGATGAAATTATTCACACTAGCGGCCATAAAATATGGACGCTGGCATGAAAGCGACGCGCCAAAGATAATTCAGCGACATTTAAGATCGATATTGGGGTCTTAGGGGTCTTGGGGGTCTTGGGGATCTTACGGCTTCGCTATCACTGCCCGGGTCACGGGATCACACTTCTGCCGCTGGTGCAGTGTTGGTGAACGCGATTTTTGTCGCGCAGACCCACAAATCTCCAATCTGCGCTTACAGCCATTTGGGGGCCTCCTGATAACCGATTAGTCGAGGCCGAGTATTTCGCATATAAATTATCCCCGTAATTAGATTAATTGTTATTTGACTTTAATGGAGCCCGGATCCATGTTAATATCAGACACTGTGACTCGATTTCACATTCGTCTTATTTGGGGCCTTATCTTGTGACTAAACCACCATCGAGGGTCGGGGGCCGGCTGGGGATTATGCGGCCCATCAATCTTCTTTGAATGTTTACCGGACGATAAAAGACAGGGTCGATCGTGTCAAAAGTTTATGGGCAGGGCAATTCGCTAATTTTGTTTTCTTATGACGAAATTGGTCAAAATAAAAAAAATAACGTCTTTCCACTAAAAACAGGTCTATAAAATCGGAAAATTTGTAATTCTATGCTCATCACTTTTTGACTGTCCAGCATTTTTTTTTTCCCCTCCCGACAAGCCCACTGGGGAGATACTCTCGGGTGTATTTTATATTCAGCGAATGCGCGAGATGATCGCGTATAAGAGATGACAGATATTCGATCGTAAATGAAGGCCGTAAAACGCCGTAGTCCACCTAATGACAACGTTTTATTGCGAGTGAATTTATACGATCAGCCATAAAACGAGCCCAGTGCTGATCACCTTTTTGATAAGTGGGCTGTCGTCAGTGCAGCCTGCTACCCGATTGTTTGTTATTTATAAGCAATTAATTTGCAAATTTATAACAATTAGCAGCGAGATCCGTCAACTTTAGGACAGTTCGCTGACAACTAATTGGGAGTTAATTAGCCTAGGTGGGCCGAGCCCCCGGTGATTCATCCGGGAAATATTCACCTTTTATAGGTATAAATATGCAAATTCCTCCCATCATCCGGCTGCATTGCAAAAAATATATATAAATAAATAAATAAGTAAAACAGTGGGATCGAAGATTTTCCAAAATATTCAGGGACCAGGGCCTAGATGGGCGTAAAATAGGGAAAAAATGTAATTTTACAGTCTACTGATTTTCACACAAATTCCCAGGAATTTGAAAAAAAAAGCAACCGCCGCCGCGCTGGGCCATACTCTGTTCCCTGATGAATCTCTCACGCTGAAAAGTATTCGGCTAAAAAACAAAAGAAATTCCCTTACTAGGTGAACCTGCCGATTGTGTTTGATAGTGTGTAGAATAATTGATCCGACAACGTCTCTGGCCACCCCCTCAGATTGCAATTTTCCATTTCCCGATTCGAGTAGTTTTGCGCTGTTGAGACCCTCTGGACAGTGCCCCAGAGTCTTCCTTCGATTCAAGCGGATAGGGGAAATTTCTTCGCTGTTGGATAGTGTACTTTGGCACCCTTATATGCTGAACTGGAAGACACATCCCACCCCTAGGGTGCCACGACTCGAAAACGAAACAATTTTTGCGGAAAAAGACGATGGCGAAACAGGAACGGTTCACTGAGTGGGAAAAATAATAATTTAATGCATGCTGACAGTGATGAACTTTTGTTTCCATTTCATTTAATGCTTCCAAGGATCTTTATGTGGCTTTCTAGCAACTCTTGAAATTGAGTTTACTCTCACTATTGCAATTTGTAATATTTTTGAACAGCCACACTTACCTTCATACCATTTTCCGTCTCAGCAGCAAATTTAAAACGAAGGATTTCCTATTTATTGATTCAGTACACATCCTTTTTTGCATAAAATTAGTTTGAAATTAGTTAATAGAAAAATAGAAATTAGGAAATATAATGTAAGAGATGTAAGCTTAACTGTTGGTACAATCCTAATTTAAACCCACCCAGTTCAAGTCATCAACGATCATATTTTTAAGAACTTTTCCTATTTAATAGAAAGTATATCACTAAGAATTGAAAGAACTTTGGCGAAAGTTCACCTAGCGATAAACAAGTAGTAGTTCGAATTAAACTGCTCTAAATTTTTTTAGGATATTCAGCTGACAGAAATTACTCTATAACTGAACCTACATCCCAACCAAAATAGAAAATCTGTAGTTTTAAATTCCACACTCCAACCATATCTTTTTGTACCAATAAAGTCAGCTAAATGCTTAAATCTTTTATAGGACACACATTAATTTTCATCCCCGTTTAAAATTGAAATGAAAGACCTCAAATATTTCTCGAAATATTTTTAAGGCATTAGAAAATTAGTGAATTTTCTTTCTTATTGGCTACAAATTTCTTTTCAATAATCAAAAGGTCGCAATTATTGTTATAAATAGCGATTATCATATTAAGGAAATCCATTTTTAGCATACTCACAAGAACACTTCTATTTTAACAGATAAAAAAGTGTTAGTTCAAGGTAATCTGCGAATAATTTCGAATGTCCTACGCACTATTCGAAGTTTTTCAGAGAATATTTTATACGGAAAATAGATTTTAGTGCAAGTGCATGTGAATACGAAAAACGGCCTAAGTAGAAAATTTTTCTAATATAGTGACTTCTAGATTCTTTCCCAATTTATCTTTGTCACAATAAAGACAAGTCCACATCTAATAGTCTTTAGTTAGTTTTATAATTTTTAACGACCCGTAATTTTATATTCCGGATTTCTGTAACCTTTCTAAATTTTGTTAAATCTAAGGCTTTATGGATATTAATTGAGTTTCTGGGTACAACTCAACATAAAGGTCTGCCAGTGTACATATACTCAGTTATTAGTAACTAGATTTTTAAAGTTAAAAGCTTTTAAGATTGATAAGTTTTATTTTTAATACAAGTCAGTCATTTTGAAGGAAACTATGAATGAAATGAACATCTTATCCATATCGTTTCGTTTCTATGCCTAGTTGAACGAAAATCTGATATAACAAAATTGAAAAATTCTTAAATATTTTAAAAAAAAGTTGAATATATATGATATCTCCGGCACGATCGCGAATACCATTGAATTTCCCGCAGCAAATCAGCAAACTGAACCCGTTCGTTCCTGGTGCTGTCCTCAATTTTGTGCCACTTAAACTCTGTATGTCTACCAATTAAGCTTTCATACTTTTAATTACTTAAGTTCTTATAAACCCATAACGTGCTTTTCATGTAACAAGAAACTTAAGAGACTCGCCGGAAAGGAGGATGAGATGGTAGCTGGATGGCAGTGGAGGTGAAGCGCCTCTATCTGGTAATCTTTTGACATCACAAAATGACTGAAGCTGAAGTTTTCGTTCAAATAACCGAAAAAGTTTTTCCACAAAATCATGCCATGAAAGGGTAAGAAATTCTTCGAGCCGAAAAGGCGAAGGGAGTGGAAACTGCGATAAAGTCAGTCTAGAACCACCGAAAAGTGTTAAACCATGACATACTTCATCTCCCTACATCAAATGCTAAGGCAAACAACCCCTAATCATGCCCCATACCAAACCCGGTGGATGTTATTTTAGGACGGTTCCGTAAACGTTTTAATGGCTTGAGACACCCGCCCTGGCACCACCCCCGCCAAGAAATTTTCGGTTCTTGCATCAGTGGAACGGAATGAAAATTCTTTGGGAAAACTTTCCCCAAGATAGGAAATCTTAGTTTGAATATCCCTCGTCTTTTGGCATGGTGTAGAAGTTGCAGAGGAACCCGAAAGGGTTGAGGTGGTGTCAGCCCCGAGAATTTATTCATGCCACACCGGAGTCGAGGGCAAACTTTTCAAATCGAGCGCAATTCAGGCGAAGATGATTTAACCGGTGGACCGGGGTAATCACAAACGTCCTAATGACGCACTCTGTTTGTCCCCGTGTCCTAGATAACGGCTAATGCGCGATAATGAAATGTATCGGGACACGAATGCCTCTGAATTCGGTTATGAACAATTTTACCATAATGTTGTGTACCTAAGGACACGGCCAACATAAAAGTTCATTACTATCGTGCGGGGGATGGGAATCGGTGCGATAATATTCGGTGCAGGTCACCGGCACCTAATCGCACTGTCGCACTTGTTCGCTGCGTCATACGCACCCAAATACGCGGGCCAGCCGAAAATGTTTACGGATAATGTGGCGCGCGGGGGCGGACAGACCCACCACTCACCGAGCTGTCCTCGTTTTCGCCGCTGTCGTCTTATCTTCAATCTTTGACGCTAATGTGGACAAATTGTGGTTTTTACGTCAAAAATTAATAGCAAGGTAACTCCTAATGATCGCTGTCCGCTTTTGTCTCTTCATACATTTTCGGCGTCCTCAGAGCTGTTAATTTAGTAAGTGCGTTACTCAGATGTTTAGATACTTAGATGGCTTATCGATGCTAATGGATTGGAAGGGTCCGGATAAAGGCCCTTTGATGAAATGCACATTTCACTTGATTATTTCTTGGCAGTTGAATCGATTTTCAATTGAAACTGACATTTTGTCGGCTTTTTAGGCTTTTTTATATGTTGCTTACCATTAAAAATTCATCCCGTTTTACTCTTTTATTGATCTTAGCTGCTCACATCATTTTAAGCGTTCTTTAAACATCAATCAAACGTTTTGACCTTAGTTCAATGAAGGGAGCAGAAATGTTAAACATTTGAAGCGGTCATAAATGGTAAATACGTTTTAAGCTTTTATAAAATCCAACGTATAAATAGAAATATGAAAGAAAACTAATTTGGCTATTTCATTTTAAAATATTGTTTCGGGCTGCATGTATGCTGCAATAGTCGAAACAGATTGAAACAAATATAATAAAAAATTACATATGTAAAATGAACTCACACGAAATTCATAATTTTGCTTCATCATGTAAAATAATTGATTGTTCTCAAAACGATCGCAGTCATCGATCGATTGCAATGTTAAGTGGATGTCTGAAGAACTATAGAATTTTGAATCAAAAGAAGACTCAAACTCCAAATAAGGAAAATTGTGGAGAATGCCACAATAAAAATTAAAAAGGAAGATTTACAGACACTAAGGTAAATTCAATCTACAAATTCTGAAACGATCAGTTTCATATATTCGTATAATGACGATAAAAAGAATTCTTTTTTTCGTAAATATTCGAACAGCGGGTAAATATCTAAAGCTGGTTGATGCATTTAAAATGCTATTGGAGTTATGTTTTAGTTGCATCACGTGCTCAAATCGCGCTTTCACAAAAGGAAGGTAAAACCATTGTGAAATGCCGCAAAGATCGAAAAATCGGCGCTCTAACGTAATAATTAGGGGTTACATTAAATAATGACAACTTTTGACGTGGGAGCACCGAATTTGACGAAGGTTTAGGGAACCCACAGAACAATTTCCCCATCATCTATCGCCGGGACGGCTCTTGGCCCTATAATTTAAATTCTCGGGATAGTTCAATCAGGCTATATCTCATACATTGATTCTGTGGTGTATCGATTGATAATTCTATTTAAAAAAAAAAAATAAAAAACAAATAGTCGATGGATGCAACTACAATTCAACCACATTTCATCGAAAATTGCCTACAACGAAAATGCTTACTTTTTGTGTGTATATGTCCTAAACCCTGTAATTTGCGCATCGGGAGTCTTGTGTAAACAGCTCAAGCCACGATAATGGATTGATCCATTCCAGACTGTCAATAAATGTACCACGATTGGATTGATTCCACGTCAGCCCTCTCCCTGTACATGAATTAAAACCATATGCTTGTTAGGGATGAAGTCCCGTCGTAGGCTGCATTTGATGTTATCTGGGGACAGTTAAGGAAAACACAAGCCAACTCAGCCCGAGTTCGCCTCAAGCTGTTTCTGTTTTGATTTTGTTTGATGCAAATACACACCGTACGCTGCAACGGGGTGTGCCGGGGACAAAAAGGGGTGAAAACCTTTCTTTGAAGGCCGTAACCCCTGTAGGGCCGGAGGAAAGGTTCTGTCCGTCTATCCTACCGTTCAAAAGGGGATAGATGCGGGATAATTGTGTAACAAGCCATACTGGAAAAAAGGTCACACTAAGTACCTGCCTCATGTGACATCTTAAAAAGTTTGATGCGATTATGAAACTTAAATTGCTTGTTTAGTGGCCATTCCTATTTATTTTCATTTGGGATTAGAGATGTTTCGGAGTACGCTCTCGGGGCTATCTAACCAGATAACATAATTTCAGTGAGCGACATTTACAGCGTAAGACAAATATATTTTGGTTGAGTAAAACAGATTTTATTTGTCTGGGATTGTTGATGGGAGAAAATCAATTATTTGAAAAGAAAATTCAAAAGTAATAAGTAAGCTTAAATTAAAGTATAGTTTAAAGTTTAGCTTAGTTTCAAAGTTACCCAAAACATTCAGAAAAATATATGCATTTCAATCCCATTTACAAAATTCCAATTGATTTTTATATTTGCAGAAAATTGGATTGTCAAGAAAAATGCTATCTACTATTTTCCGAAAAAGGAAACTTTAAATTAATTTACTGAAAAAGCTTTTAAAAATTTTCCGGAAAAACTTAATTTAGGTCAGGAAAATTAAGGCAATCCTTTTATTCTAATGTACTTTTAGTGTCGCATCAGAATAAAATTCGTGGATACAGCTAATTTGAACTAATTTTATATAATATAGATAATATTGAAATTTATCGAATGGCTTTTGATTCTGATATTGATTACATCAATGGTATTTCAATTTTAATCCATTTACATCATAAGCCCATATATGCGCGAAAATTTCCTGGCCATTATCCCCGAAGCGCGTATATGCATGCAGTTGCTGAATAGTGAAATGATTAAAGTAAAAATTGCTCTAACAGTAGTGAAGAAGTAATTAGGACTATAAAATTTTTGGTGATATGGCCCAATTTTTTGCTTTTGCGAATGATTCAAATGGGTTAAAAGGGTTGCAACATTTTCCATGAAATGGAATTAACAAATTTCTCCCTACACTAGTCTTTATATATTGATCTTTTAATTATCAATTATTAGTATTATAATCACTAAAATTCATAATTTCGTTTTCAATTTTAAACTTTGTCCTTTTAATTTTCTTCCAACAAATGAGTGAGAGGTAAAAGATTAAATAATTTATTTCTAAATAAAAGTCAACTTATTTCTCTATATAATAACAGCCCTTAAACTCAATATTTCTAGGAAATTTCTTCTACTTGTAGGTACAGTAATAATTATAAAGACGCAATTTCAACCTTTAAAACATTAGTCCACGAAATTTAAAGGTAAATATAACACGACAAGGTCATTTAAGGAACGAAATGTTTTTTCTTCGAGATGTTGTGGCGCTAATATATCACATTTCCTGTTTTTGGCCGCTTTTTTCGTTACTATCCGAAAAGAAGGAGTATTTAATACAAAAACAACAAAAAATGAGGAAATTACAGGGTTGGGTAGCTTCTTTTCAGGCCGGTTTCCTTCGATAATAGCATTAAGGTCTCCTAACTGCAGGGGAGTAACCTGTGACCAAAACATCACGGTTGAGACAAAAAACAAAAAAAAAAAACAAGGACATTACCAAAGCAATTTAATGTGTTTACCTAGCGCCAAAAATTGTAGGGTTGGTGTCATTAGGATCAAATTAAGTCACCTCGGAGTGTTTCCCTTTTTCCCCTCATACCTTTCTTAAATTGAAGTGATTTCATTAAACTTGAACCAATTTCGTCGCAAAAATCCATTTTTAGCACGAACCTACTCGCAAGTCTCATTTGAATAAGCCGCACCAAATTAGATGCGAAATTGACTCATTGCAAGGCAAACAAACGCATAATGCACCGGGCTCAGTGGGTAAGTAGGCGTTATCGGGGCCAACATTCCTATAAAGTATTAATTGACCCGATGACGATTATTTTTTCCGTTTCTGCGGGCAATAGTGGTGCTGCCCGTAATTGAAGTATATTTCTTGGGCTAGTTGAGCCCCAGTTCGACTGGATGCCGTGCCGGGCGCTCCTAAAGACGCAATGTCCGCGATGTGGCTAAATTGACCAGACGAGTGGTCTGCAGTTGACCACCGCGCCACAAGCCATATGGGCTGATGACTGTAGGCAAATAGAGCGCTCTAGACCAGTTCTTAATGACATGTTTACTTAGCCATCAGAGCAATTTTTCCTTCCGGACCTGGGCCCCCTTCGTCCATTAGCGTGTGACATAGTGGAAGCACTTTCACGCCATTCCCTGATTGGGGATAGTTTCCAGGGATATTATTTTGTAATCAGGACGACGCCAAAAACTACTATCCACTACATTTTATGTAAAGATACAATTATTTCCCCATGGCTCTACCGCAACAGTTTGTTCTTATTAAAACGAGTCAAAAACTTGCGTTGCCTTAATCAGAACCATTCTCTGCCGCATAGAATGAGCCTCACGGTGGTTTTCGTACCGCAACAAACTTCGAAACGAAGTGAGTTCGAGTAAAGTAAATGAAGACATTTTTTACAATAAAATAGGCCCAAACTTCCATTTAGACCGTGCAGAACGGGCAAGAAGAGTTCTGGAAAAAAAAAAACTTTCCGGGTTGATACCCCCTAAGCGTGTGAGTTCCTCCAGGAGGAAAAAAGGAAGAGTAAAGAAAAAAAAAATAAAGAAGTAGAAGGGCAGGCATTTACACCGTGTGTTCGTGGCAAAGTTAGTGTAACACCCTCATGGCCCTTCCGAGGACCACTTCAGAAATAATAAAAATAAATGTCAGTCGTTTGTTTTTATCAAGGACCACCGGGGCAGCAAAAAGTGCGGAGGAGCTACGTTGAAACACCGACCTAACAGTTATAAGGGGGTAACACTCGCATAATCCCCCTGAGGAGTATTCCTTAACTTACGTTTGCGGTGAAAGTTACTTGTATCCGCTACCTCAAACCCCATTTCAGTTGAGTCGGTGAATTCCTCCGGTAGTAACGAAGCCCATCTCATCGCAATACCTCTTGCCCTGTTGCGTAGAAAAAGGTTTGTGCCACAACGCCCTCACATTTTCGATGTTTTCTCAAAGTAAATTTTCTCCCGAGATCGTTAGTTACTTAAAAAGTAATTTTGGGAGCATTTTGGTGAGGGCTAAGTGTTAATTATTTATGCAATTAGACTTACCGAAAGATTTTTACCTTTATCAAGAATGGGACTATGCCATAGTGAGCATTCGTAGGTGAAACTTTAAAAGACAAAATGGAACAAATTTGTCTATATTAAAATTAAAAAATTATATTTATGTCTTTTAATTGAAAGAACACAAACCGAAAGGTAAACTATTCGGTTTTGGACTCTTTAAGTATTTTCTATTATTTTTCCATTGCTATATTATAATCATATATTAGATGTTTTGTGGGCTTATATACAGCCCGATCTAGTAAATATCTATGTGATTTTTTAAAATTTAAGTTCTTTTGCAATACAAAACAAACAAGTTTTAGCGATAAGTCGAGGCTGCTTTCCTTCAGGCCTTTAATAGTTTTCGAGTTATGGTTATCAAGGCAACAAATAATCACATTTAAAGTTACATAATTTTATCCCTAATCCAGACAGCAGATGCATGTCTATAACTTTCGAACCAATAAGTAAATAAATATTGGCAATATTTAGTACAGCTTGGCTTGTCAACTGTTTCCGAAAGAGGTGAGAAAAAAATGTTATTTTGATTGCTTTGAATATCACGTAGATTTGCCAATTTAGCCAACATTTAAATTTGTTTAGGTGCTTTTGAAAATCGGAGTCCTGCGATTGCGATTACATGGAAGACTTCTTCATGCCTCTAAGTTTCCTTATCGAAGCGGTCACGATAAACTTCCATTCCGCCAATAATTGATCTTAGTCAGTTGGTGCTTCGCTCCATCGAATAAATGAATGCATCCAATTTACATGCTAATCATAGTGGCGTGCAAAGCTCCCGGTGAAATGCAATTTCACGTTTATTGCTTTTACCCGTCGCAGTTCCAGGCGTAATTTCTTTAACTCTTTACACTTTTTGCATTTACTTCCCTTGCACTTTCTCGGCTAGTTCCCAATGCAAACATGGGCCGAGATTTTCAAATTCTGGAAACGGTTGGATGGGATGGGGTCTTACGGGTGTTGTGGGTCTCGGTTGCAGAGGGAATAAATGTCCAAAAGTGAAACGACCAAAACTGCAGCGAAATACTCGTAATGCCGCTGATACACGAAATGATCTAATCGCAAGTTCTGGCTACGAATTCCATTGACGACTATTTCCGCGGCACTGCCGGAGGTGGGTTCTGAGCCTGGGTCCGTGTATAAACCCCGGGCGTGTCCCACTAGGACAAAACGTGCTTCCTTAGGGAAATTGCTTTCAGATTAGTCAGTCACGGCCGAGACAAAGCAAAGCAAAGCAAAATTCGCATGCTAAGAGAATTCGCGGAGCGCTCAGAAGCAATTATTTATCAATTTAGCACGGGAACGAGCGCACCAGCAAAAACGTACGAGCTCGCTCCGGCGAGCTCGCCCAGCTCCGAGTATTCACCCGGGCGGGCGAGACACGAATCAAAGAAAGGAAAAATTTAAAATTAAAAATGCTCGGCGAGGTGTAAATGAGTTGTGGTGCGCGCAATTAAATTCAGCGAATTCGGCTCAGGAATTCTACTTGGCCCGTCCATCACCTCCGGTGGACGGGCACTCCGCGGAAAAACAAAAAAAAAAAAAAACAAAAGTTAATTAACTGCGCGCTGCTTTCTTTGGTAGTTCATTAAAATGTAAAATGTTGGCCGAGAATTCGTATCAGAGGAATTGATATCTTGTGGGAAAATAGCTTCGCTCTACGATAATTTGATTGAAATTAATTACAACACCACCGATGCGACGACCGGGCTGTCCAGGTCCCATGGCAAAGTGTCGAATGTCGAACTAAATTTTGAAATAGTCCCAGCTGAGCTCCAAGTCTGATTTCCTGAGGTCTCAGTCTTCCTTCGAAAGATATGCTAAAACAGTCCGCGATGAAACCTGTTTCGCATCGACGCTTCTCAAGACGGCTCTGCTCGCCACAAAAAGCAGAACAAAACGAGAAAATAATAATAATAATAAGAAAAAAGGGTATAAAAATAAATAAAAATACAAAACGAAATCTTGTCAGCTTTGCACAAAGTTTGAGCCTTTGGTAAGCATTCGATGTCTTCGACTAAGCATAATTTATTCCCGAGGCGATAATGAGGTAAAATGGAGAGAAGACTTTCGCGTACTCATGACCGCCTAATCACACGTCCAGCCAACCGCATTGCGGCAGCAAAAATAAAAAAAAAAAAATAAAAAATAAAATGCAAAGACGTCCCCGGACACTTTGCATAAAATTCCGCCGCTAATTGAATAAAATGAACGACGATCGGGGATTGATCTCACCCTCGTCGCGAATGCTGTAGCCGTGTCGCACTATCGCGCCCATACAAGAATTCGTCTTTAGCGAATCGCTGTGCTCCTGATTGGAGAAGCTCCGGATACTTTCGGGACCCCCGGTACCACCTCTCATATCGCTCAATGTATTTATTACAAGTAAATTAGCCAACGCGAACGGGAATCCACCGAATAGAAGGATCGGCCTGATGCTGTTAATGGTATCATCCGAGAGTGTGCCAGTCACATCTACTTAAAGCCGCCAAGATGCCAAATTAATTTTTTTACTTTACAATCAAGATCCCGTCACTGTGCGCCCGAACCGTACGAAAGTAATCGCCCGGGATTATCTCGGCTACATGCGAATTTACTTATGCTCGGGATATGTTTATCGTGAAATTTATGCGAATTGAATATTTCAATTTTCTAAAGTGTTTTTAATGTAATTGAACATTTCTTCGAGTCGATTCGGAGCGAATGCTGTTCGCAGGATGGATTCATTGAAGACGGAAAAACGGGCTTCAGCAGGCCTCTTCCACTAAGAGGACCGTAGCCTCACTAAATCGAGTAGACCCATCTCTTGGTCCAAGCACTTCCGACCACTTGTCTCGCATGTTTCGACAATCAGATTGATATCATGCATCTAATTAATGCCTGCGTTTTAGCGTACATCAGCAAAACTGTAAGCAATTATTTCAAAATTCCCGTCCTTAATCATTTTCTTCTTTCACTAGTAACGAAAAGTCCTTATATATATTTGCAAAAAATTTGCTGACTCATCGGATTATTGAAATATAAGCGCATACATCTATGTTATATATTTATTGTAATTGTAAAATTAAAGAATATTGTCTTACCTTTAGTATAGCATTAATTTTTTGAAATATTGCTGCTTTTATTCCTAGGTGTTATTGCTAGAAATATGAAGAGATTAAACCTCTAGAAAATTTACACTATGAATTATATAAAGAAAATCTCACAGTTTTTATTTTTGAACTCAATCGTTTAATATCATTATTATATAGGCAAATATATTGGTCCTTAAAGTCTCCGTAATTTTCAACTAATGTTATCTTTGGCTAAATTATCATTAAGTTAGCTACCTTCATAAGTGAAATTCAAAATTGTAAGGATGTATTAAAATGGAAAACGTTAAATTACACCTAATGAAATCAAATAACTTGTGTATTATATCCTAGATCTATTTAAATTTGTTTAAAAGGTAACATTAAAAAATAAAACCTAGAACGCTGTAATCTCATATCCATATTAAAATAAAATCTATTTAGTAGATACATTCTGATAATTATATTTGCTGGATAATCGTTGAGAGATAATAATCGACTTCCTATCCGACATAATCTGGCATTTTTAGCGCCTAGTACTCGTAAATAAATTCCATCATTCATTCAGCTCGGATAATTATGTTAATTTCTTCGACTAAAACGTCGTTAAATCCTTCAAGAGGCTAACTATAGACTGTTGAGCCTCAAAAACAATTAGCTTTTACGTGTAGTCAATCAATACACTTGGGATAGTGCGCAGTCATAAGAAAATGTTGCTTTAATTGTCTACAATTATCTTAATTGAAAACGTTGGTTTAGTTTTCATACCATTAAATAATCCCAGTGCTAATGGTATGCCATTGTCCAGGTCAATTACACGACCACGACTATCAAGAGACTTTTTCGTTTGCGCAACCGATACCTACTTGTCGCAAGTTGCAATCGGTCAGTTCTGCGTATTTCTAGCCATACTTGTAAACTTGACACAAATTGTAATATCAAAAATGGACAAAACATGACTTCTCAATTAGTGTGCAGTTGCTAGCTGCAGCTATCATCGCATCTAACGCAGTCCAGGACTTGGGTACGGCGATCGATTTAATAAATTTTTTTTTTTTTAGCAATTTCAGCGATGGTTGCATTTTTCAACTCACCGCGACAAAAGTCCTATTCATTTAGCGACTTTCGCCTGTTCGCCCGTGCCGTAACTCGCCAGCTCGATAGCTTTTAATTTTTATGGGACTATTTGCAGCTATTTTCTATTCGCTGTTTTATTAATAATTGTTGTTTTTGTATTATTATTATTTTTTGTGTTCAAACTTTTCACATTTGGCCGACCTCGCGCGTCCCGTGTGACTATAGCTAAACACGTCGCAACGACATACACATAAAGCATGTCCCACATGGTCGGATAGTGTGCTTCAGGGCTGTCGTTTTATATAGCTATAAAATGATTTGCGTTTTAATTGCAGGCCGGTTATTTGTTTTATCTTAATTAAAAGCGACAGCAGCGCCATCGTACAATCACACAAACTCGTTTAGACGACAACGACAACGACGACGGCGGCGCTGCGATGACGACGAGATTGTTGTCGTACGACTCTCAATAAGCCTCATATGGTTCATATGGCTCATAGTGCTCAAGATCGACCACCCGGCCGAATATTATTTTCCGCAACTAGGCCTAATTGCCTCCGTGCTGGAAATTAACAATTTTTATTAAAAGGGAGTGATTCGATGGTTTTTGGTGGCTTTGCAACATTTCTGCATCACTCGCATGATTGCGTGCCAGAATTTTGCGGCATTAAATTATGATCGCAGCCACTGTCGCCGTCGCCACCGCCGCATCAAATTTTAATGTATTTTTAATCCGCCTGCTTAGGGACATTCTGACTATAGTCTGAGGCGCATAATGAATTGCCTATTCTCGCGCCCCACCACCATCATCCTCATTCGCGATTTATCTTAGAAGTCCTCCGTCATTTCCAATTAATCTCCCCATCCGTAGGTAGGAAAATTTGTTTCGTGCGGACATCTGCCTCTGCAGATCCACTAAATTAAAGTCATACCTCCCAGACAGTGTTACGACGACTGTATATCAAAGCGCGAATGGCGTAATAATGCTTCTGCTTCTGATTTTATTGCATTTTAATAGGTTTACAATTTCTCGGTCATTTTATTATTAACAAGTCGGGGCAGACGGCAGAACTGTGGCCAAAGAGTCTCTTGCCTCTCTCTTCATGTTGTTTATCTTGAGCGGGCGGTCTTTCTGTAATTCCACGCTTTTAGAATTTTTACGACCCCTTGAGATTTGTTAACCTCTTTTTTTTTTCTTTTTTTTTTTTTTTGTGGTCTATGAGTGATTTGTGATTGCGATGCCGCAAAAGTGCTATAAACTTGATTTGTTCCTAGTAAAATGCTTGAAAATTGAATTACGGCCTCCACCCATATTTCAGTTCATTTCGGTAAATGATCTTTTAGATTCTTGACGCCTCAAGAAGCATCATTATGCAAATTATCAGCGGCCTTACTGTTTTTCAATGGAAAAGTAGCGTATTAAGGCGCGACGATTTTTTGACCCCATCGATTTCAATGACATCGGGTGGTCGGTACAGAATTGCATTATTGCATATCCATTTATGGTAAAATCTGTGGCCTTTATTTCATATGACTTAAAGATCTAATTGAGATTGGGAAATACCAGTGAACGCATATTACATCAACGATTTTACTAACCAATCATATCCCATATCTTTAAAAACATGTAAAATTTCTATTTTATAATATAAAAAACCTAAATTCAATGGTTAAAGCTTAATCTTGATTAATATTTAGACATACAGTGATTCACGAAAGTATTGGGACTATTCAATATTCAAAGCACCTTGTTGATCGACAATTGGTTTGGAAAAAACTAAACACAGCATTAGATCCCAAATTTTTGCGCTCCACGGTTAAACATGGGTGTCGTTTAGGGATAGTGGAGGATGTGTGTACCGGGTATATTCTGAAACTGGAAATTTACACTTAATCGATGATAAAATAAATCACCGTTATTATATCGATATCCTGAAAAATAACATAAGGGCCAGCGAAGAGAAAATTGAAATTAATAATTATTATTTCCAGCAGGTTAATGTTCCAAAACATACGGCTGCATATACAAAATCCTCATTACTC
Source organism: Philonicus albiceps (assembly GCA_963969385.1). Classification (NCBI taxonomy): domain Eukaryota; kingdom Metazoa; phylum Arthropoda; class Insecta; order Diptera; family Asilidae; genus Philonicus; species Philonicus albiceps. The sequence continues at coordinate 10,996,916 of OZ017776.1, read as the reverse complement.
TAAAATATCCCAAATCGATTGCAAATACCCCCACAGTCGTCTGATTTTAATCCTATAGAGCATTTGTGATTTTTAGGAAGAAAATTGAGAACAGAGAACTCGTCTAATATTTCTCAATTTTAAGAAAGAATACGATAAGAATGGTGTAACATGGGTCCTTTTGAAATGGGAGAGTTGGTAACTAATATCAATGCCAAGAAGACTGATGGCTATGATTTAAGCTAAGAGGAATCCTCACAAATTTTAATATATGTTGAATAAACAAAAATGTTTTCTTTATAATTATAATTTTATTTCAGATCTAAAAGTCCTTATACTTTTGTGAGAAGGAATTCGAATATTCCACAAGCTTTTTAATTTTATTTTTAAAATACCAAAAGACTATTTACTTTTTATTTGGTAATTCAGTTCCTAAGCGTTAAAAGTGTGAGAAAAACTGATATGCTTAATGGAAACAAAAGCTTGAAAGTATTTTCAATACGGACAAGTCGCAAAACTGTCGTTAGTCTGTATAAAAAAATATATGTATAGTTTACTAAAACACTTGTTAACTTCAAAAAAACTTTAGAAAGCGAAAATCACACTAAAATCAAGAATAAAGTCTTTTTGAAGTTGAGAAGTGTATTAATAAACTGTAGATAAATTCAAATAAGTGACATCGAGAAATTCTATCGTATATAAAATAGTTAACTTTTTTTGTTTCTCTATAAATCTATAGAAGAACTCAGTTCTTTTAAAGAGTTTGTATCTCTATTAATTCGGTAGGTTGGGAAAACCGAAATTTAAAAAAGAACAAATTTTATCAATCGAATAAATATTTCTGCAAAACATTGACAAATTATTGACTACAGAGAAAACAATTTGAAATTCCATTTAATTGAGCAAAACAGGATCGCTGCGTGCACCGCATTGGCATTAAAGTTTGAACATGCCTGATAAACACATGCACCGTGTAAATCGATCATACCCCTAAAGAAAAAAATTCCAGTGTCACTTGATTTTGATATTTTTATTTTAATTCGATCATCTCCCTGACGCGGCACGGATATATCGGGTACCCGGGCATCGATCAGATCCAAAACGGAACGATCCATGCCGCGCACATTGCACAATGCGATCTTCATCAGTTGAGATATCCAGAAACAGCTTAAGGTTGGATTTCAAGATCTGATAAAACACTCGGAGTGACTCCGTTTTCGTGTTCATTCCACTTAGTGTTTTGAGAAATATTTTTGTTGGTCGGCTTGCAATTGTTGCTTTTTTTAAATTGATTTCTCCCGTGGTCCACCGAGCCTGTTCACTGATATTCTGGGGAATAAGATAAATTAAAAAGAAGACAAGAAATTAAGACAAAAAATCCAACGAAGAAAATATTGAAGTGTTCTGTGCAGAGAGGACCGGGATACGTTCACATCAGAAATTTGATCTGCTTCGGAAAAAAATATCTTTCAAAATGTTTCGTGTCTGTATCTCGGCATCCGATCTGGCGAGTCATATGAATCGCGCGGTGATAATTTCGTTTGGGGAACATGAATATGATCAAGTTTTGGATAAAGAGGAAAATAGATTTTTGAGAATGTCGCGGTCTTATCTTGGTGTGGTATCACCAAATAAGCGCGGCACCGTCTCACCCGTAAGCTTTCTGGGGACGCGGAATAATTGCATTTGCTGAGATGCCACCACAATCGTCGGCGACTACGCCGTCGCGTTTAAATTTAAAATAATTAATAAGTCCGACACTGTCGTCTCAAAATCTCTCTATGGAGGCAACTTTGACACGGAATTTGCAGAATTTACATTTATCACTGGGAAAGCTGCAAAAAGGGACAGCAGCGGCTGTGGATCACGTAAAAAGAATAAATGAACGATGGCATTTTTTTTTTTTTTGCGAAACAGTTGTTTCTTAATTGAAGCCAGAGTTCCATAAATAGCACACTACACTTGCTACTCTACTTAAAGCGAATCAATTTAGTCTTGCGGGACGGGACGAAAATGCTGCCGGCGGCGCAGGAGGCAGCCGAGAAGAGAGATTGTGCAGAAAAAAGCAGCGTTCAGATAATTTAAATTGTTTTAAGTGGTATGCAAAGTGAGTTATTTATGCAAGACATAATGCTGGACATTGTGGCATTTCCTCTCCTATTAGCAGCCTCCTTCGACTAATGCAATCATTGACAGAGGATAGAGCCGCGATACTGCTGGACTAATTGAATTGTTAGCAAACGTGGGAAATGTTATCTTTTGCCTTAAATTGCTAAATATTTCCCTCTGTCGAGCGATAGGCAACTAGGGAGAGAATCTTATATATTTTCTTTTTATTATAAAACAAAAAATATAAATTGAATCGTTCACCATCAATTAAGGTAAGAACTTCATTTGTAACCGGATAAAAGACTTACCTACACTCGCTACAACCTATGAATAATCAATTTGTCCTTCTTTTAAGTGCATGAATAAAATATTCTAACATATCAAGGAAAACTTTGCTTTTAAAATGTTTTCATTAATTCAACTACATCCAACTATTTTTTCACGCGGCAAATACGTTCTAACGTATATAGTAAAATTAAAGATATTTTTTACAACATTAAAAAACTGACGAAGATTAAAAAAAGAACTAGATATTGTTCTAAAAAACCAGTATAACACAAAGTTTACAAAATATAACTCATTCATATTTTTTATTACAAGACATCAGAAAAATGTTAGTAGCTTTTGTTTTTTTATGCTGCGTTCCACAGTTCGAAACCCTGAATACAAAATATTTAGGTATAGACGCCATAAAAAACTTGAAGTTAGTTTTTAATTTCGTATGCAATTTTTGTTGGAATTCGTGTTAGATTTAATAATTCATGCTATAAAACATTATTTGTTCTTCTTTGTGGATATATGTAAAAATCACGAAAAACATTTTATGTATACATATGCTTAGAAGAAAGTGACTGAATGTGGAATAGTATCGATAATATGGAATACTAACTAATATCCTTACAACAAATAGTTCAAGACCCAATTCAAAATTCTTCAACCTTAAACCTCAAAATCTTCAACCTTATTTTCGCTCTTAATTTAATCTTGTCAGTCCGATGAACTTGTCGCTTTGGCTGCTTCTTTTTGTTAATAATAAAATTTGTCTATTTTCGTTACTTAGCTTAAGTCTCAATAATACTGTAATATTATATGTTTAACATATTATATTTATGTTTGATTTAACGCTTAGCGAACGCCATATTCGCGATAATGTAAATATTCCAAGAAAATCTAATGTCGCCATACGAGCGACGAAAATCTGTTAGTCTATTATTCCATAAAATCTAATAAAAGCGATATTAATTATTATTTTCTCTCTCTAGGAATAAAGCAATTAATTTGTTAAAATTCCATCAATCTACTGATCATTGTTCTAGGAAAATTCACTCATTCGTTAAGGGTTAATATGAGTACAATATATTCGGGGCGTTTCATTATTTGAGTTATATTCCTTGTATTTATACAAAGGTAAGTTTGAATCGGTCTGGAATTCTGAATATAAATAATCACTGAGGGTCTAATAATAAAACGTTTGTTTTTTCAACGACTGTTCTCTGATTATACTAAAGAAATAATGTTAAATGTCTAAAACTATAACTTTACTGCAGAATTTTATATTTTGGTACTTATTCCATAAATTACCTTATTATATTTTGATTTCTGGATAATTTTGATAATGCTAATTAATATTAAAAACATAATGCTGTTATTAACCCAAACGAAAATGCATTACTCATATGATGAGTGATTTGGTCACTTTCCACTATTGGATTTCTTTTTTAAATCAACGACATAAAAGAAAATTTTAAGGGACAAACTATTGCTATACTCAAATAAAAGACAGATAAATGTGAATTAGAACTTGCTCCTTGAGAGTTACCGTACCCTATCCAGTTAATAAGTAATTACTATTTATATTAAATCATTTATCACGTAATAAGTCTAGAATTTTATAATTTTCATTTATAAAAAATTTTCTCCCATATATCGATATACGTTAGAGTCAATGCACCAACTGCAAATGAAAGTTTGTAATCGCAAAAAAAAATATATAGATATATTTTTATGTGATATAACTACAAATTAAGGATTTTCGATTTTTTTTAAGATCATAGACTTCTTATAGGTTTTCCTATAATCTCTAAGAAAGGAACTATTTTCTATATTTTTTTCAAAAGCTTAGTAGTTTCGGAGATAAGGTGGGTGGCATGGTAAATTTTCATCTATTTTCGTAACGAAATTTTTGCACTGATGCCGGTACATTTTACAAATTTTGTTAAAATAAAGCCTAAAGCCTATGTTCATTACTACTATTTCAAAAAGAAAATCCGTATTTATTAAAATTATAACATAACATTTTTATTATTCAAGATGGTTTTGTGAAAAAATAATATTTCCTTTTAGTATGATAATTTTCAAAACATTTTCTAATATGCAACAGAACGCTGTACGAAGAGGACATGAATGGTGTTGAGCTTCTTTTCTTGGCAACGGAGTATACCCGGCATGCTCTGCGGGGAGTTTATAAACTCAGTGAAACTAAGCTCAACAAATGGCAATGCGATATTTATTTTCCGAAAAAACCGATAATAACAAGTATCAAAATAGTTAATTAAGCGAAAAAATTGATAATTGGGAATATTATCCTCTCTAAAACATGAGTGATTTTATAGGAATTTCTACCTAAAATATGTTGTTTACCTGCCCAAACTCACAATTATTACTATAAAAATACTTGGAAATAAGTTCAACTTTTTAAACAAAATTATTCTTCGGTATTTCTGCACTTCATTAAAAAGAAATTGTTATACAACAACAACTAAATAATTAGCTATTAATGTTTCGAAAATACCGTGATTTTATGGGAATTTCCACTACTGTATTTAGATATAGGCGGTTTTCGTTTAATTCCATACCAGAATAAGTTAACTGCTTATGCAAACAATTTATAGACTTGCTCATTCAGCATCTATAAGATTAGCGAACTTCGAAGTGTCCCATAATTTCCGTTAGTTCATTCATTATAGATATTTTGCAATATCAAATAAAATGAGCTGAAAAGTCGGATGGGTAATCAGTTCCTCAGTAAGCTGCTTCCACCTTTCAGTCAGAACTCGTCGGCAATAAATTTAGCACGAACTAGTCGAGGAAGAAGCGAGATCCCATCATGGTCCGTATTTATGGGCAATTTTATCCGAGATTATGTCAGGGGTGCGGATTACTTGTCCTCAGCCGTAGGATGTTTTCTTTGGTTACTTTATGTTATTTATATTTATTTTTCCTCGGTTCGCTAGGCCCCTAATGCCACTCCTATGCCCAACCACAGGTAAAATAGCTTAAGAAGCCCCGGCGGGAAAGTTGATTCGTTTCAAATTTGATTACAAACGTTCTATACCCGTTCCCATATTTAGTGGCGTTCACCGGGGGTCTCTCCGACCCGTCTTATCGCTTGAAGAAATTAAATTTATGCAAATTTAATATCGCAGTTGGCAACATGATTTTATCACTTCATTTGATTTTGCAGCCCACCCTATCCGCCCGTTCTACTTTGCCGGGGAAGTTTAACATTCAAAGGTCGAAAACCAATCCAAATCCCTTACGTGGGTGCGCCAATGGAATGAATCGCGGCGATGCGATGGCGGGCCCTTCGCTTCCAACCCTCGATGAAACTTTTTTATTTAACAAAATTTGAGTTTCGAAGAAAAGTGATTTTTTATCCAGTCACGCCGCCGTCGACGATAGAAGCTGGTGGGATTTTACTGAGGGGAGGCCACGGTGGCCCTGGAGACAGGAAGTCTTCTGTTTTATCCTCGTCTTTACGACGGCTTCCTTATTTTCAGCTTATGTCTTTCTCTGTGACTCGCTCCTTATTACTTTTATTATTATTTTTATTAATGCTATTGCGGATGGCATTGCGCCATCCTCTCCGCTTCCTATGCAAAGCACCATCGCTCGATGATGTTTTGACGGAATCTTGTTCTTGCCCGGGCCACAAAAGGGCATGTTTGTTGGAAAATATAAAAAAAAAATTGTAAGAAGTGAGTAGAGGAAAAAAAAATAGCAATAATAAAAGCAGTTGTTGCGCCTTCGGTCTACTTGCGTGAATTTATTTATTTTTATTTTATTTTTTTTTTTTGCGCTCGAGGAGGGTGGCAGGATGTTATTGTTGTCTCGGGCTCCTCGGATGCTGTAAAGATTTCCTAATGGGCACTTCACGAAAGTATTATGTCCGTCGTTACTGGTTTGCGTCTTCTGCGGCCAAATATTGCTACTTTGTAGTGCCTTTCTGATGGGAAAATAATAGGAGGTGCGGGAATGGCAGGGGCGGTTGTCGGTTTGCATAACGTGTGCAATTAGGATTATAATAAGAAAGGACAACGAGCGCTTAAAAAACAGAAAGACCTTCGAGGACCCGCCGGCGAGGAAGAAAGGAATTTCACTTTAATCAATAAGGATGGCCAAGAATTTGAAGTAATGGTAACGTTTTGTTCCTCCTACTTTTCTTTTCTTTTTTAAAACAAAGGGAATTCGAGCTCATCTTAAATTAGGGTTCTCACATTTAATGTAGTACCCTTTTTTGTTTTTTTGTTTTTGGTTGTTTGAAGAAAAACGACCGCAGTGATAGTCATCTTGTTATGGGTACAAGCAATGAATATTGTGGTTTTATTCTTCAAGCCACAGATGCCTTACCAAATTTACAGAAATGTATTTATAATTGAATCGAAAGGACATTTAATCAAGACAGTTTTAATTTAAATAATTACTTCACTTAAGAAATAAAACTTTAGCTTTGAAATAAGTTACAAAAGGCTTTAAAAACCATATCGTAAAATTAGAACCGTAAGAAAAAGATTCAAGCTTCTACCATGCTAAAATCGGCAAAGATATCTCTACAAGTCATTGTCCTTTACTTAATAAATTGTTGTGATCCGTATGTTTAAATTTATTTCTGCGCAACTGATTATATTTTTTAAATTATCCTTTTCTAAAGTGTGTTTTTTTTTTGGAGATATACAAATTTAAAATGAAATAAAATAATGTTAATGGTGTTGGCTTTATTTAAAATATATTTTTATGCCATTCGTGTTTAAACATACTTCGGGGCACTATAGAAACGATTTTATTTATCAGCGTAAACGGGTGACTTCACATATCCCTAAAGAAACTATTCCATAGGTGTTAGATCCCACGATCGGGGAGGTAAGTTCATAGATTCATTACGCAAAATTATGTGCTCATCGAATGTTTTCCGCAATAAATTTATCGGCGCTATGTGCCATGATTTTCAACATAAATTTGCACAATTATCTAAAAAAACACCCTTTATATGTAACAATACAATAAAAGAAAGTAAGGGAATTTCAAATCATTGATTTATTTTAAATACAGTCGTTAATCTATGGTTTTAAGCAATAACAAATTCTATACTGATGTCGTCTTGCGCTCGAACAATGTGTGATGTAATATGGTACCATATCTCTGAATATAAAATATATAAATATATGTATCTTACTATATGTGTACTTTAATTGACCTCTTCCTAAAAGCTTTAAATGGACTTCAATCAATGATACCTTCACCATCAAAAATTTAATTCCTTTCGCATAAATTACGCAAAGAATTTACAATTCCTCGCCTTTTGCAATGCGTCTTACTTACACATCACTTACCCAAGATAATTACTCGATTCCAAAAAGATGGAACGTTCTGTTGAAACAAAAAAGCTGTGACCTTAACAAAAACGTGAATAATCAGTACAAGTTTAAAACAATTAACAAATTCCCTCCACTTACCCAAATCAAAACGTCATTATGAACCTTCTTATTCACAGTCACAGTCTCACTGACCATATTTATACAATATAAATTCTGATTTTCCTTCAGTTGGCACAAAAGACATCAGTGGCGGGCTGAGGTAAGGGAGGAAATATAAAAAGACAAAACCGAAGATCAAGGCTCTGGGCGAAAAAAGTGCACGACAAAAATCTGCGCGCGCATCTCAGAAAAGCACTTTGAATCGCCACTCGTTAATACTTTTGAATCATTCAAGCCTACGCCAAAATTTCGCCTTAACGATGGTCTTCTTTGAGGCGATGAATTTTGACAAAAACTGATTTTTCGTGACCATTCTGGCCGGGCGGTTAAGATAAAAATAAGAGGACTCACCGACCAAAAAGATCCAAAAGGAGTGGAAATCGTTGCGATGACATCGTCTTGTGGTGGACATTAAGAAGCAACAGACTGAGACCAGGTTTAGCAGAGTATTTTTGATGTGCAGCACAACTGGCTGCTCTGGCTGCCTGTTTCGGGAAGTCTTGGAGCAGACTGTCGTTTTGCGGGCTGGGCTGGGTCCAGGGGGAGGGTTGATCGATCTCCGTCGCAATCGTTGGGAAGATGATGATGACGGCAGATCAGTGATCTGTAAGTTTGACAAAAACGCGATATAACTGTACGTCCTGAACGATTGATCGATGATCAAATTTGAACATTTATTTGGTCTTATTCCCACTTGGTCGTCGCGTAAGATGCCTCTCTGCCAGGGAAAGACCTCGCCGTTTTTGATGTCGTCCAGAAAAAGTTGTAGAATTTCTGGTTTTATAATTCGTCGACACATGCTGACCATTGTTTTGGTTTTTCACGGTTCATATGCGGTCAATGCGAATCTTGGTCTATTGCCAACAACGAAGTTGGCTCATCAATTGCTTTTGTCCAGTTCGTTGCTTCGCAAATTGCATTTATACAGTTAGAATTAAGGGATCTTACATACGCATAATAATAATAATAATGATTTTATTTCTCTTTTATTTTCAGATGGTAAGTCGTTATCATCTAATAACCCCTCAGGTGAAACATACACCGGTAAGTCATACATGGAGGTTTTCTAAGAGTGTCTGTAGTTTTATTATATTATTATTTTTCTGGAGTGGAGTAGATTCTTTCGGGGTTATCTTTTGGTAGAAAACATTACTTTCATGGGATCTGCGTGATAATTAAACCAATTTTATCATTTCAAGGGTAATTTTAATGAGAATTCAATTTTTCTCATAACACAAGTATACGATTCATGCCTCGTAATATGCTTTAAGTACAAATTATAATGATTGGAAGCTGATTAAATGTTATTAGTAGTATTACTATATGCTATTAACAATAATTTTACCGTAAAAGTCTTTCTTATCAGATTAAACGAGAGTAGTATTCGCATATTTTATGTATTTTCTAAGAATCCAACATGCAGCGTTTGATTTCTTTATTATAATTTGGGGAATTTTATAGCACGACTGTCATCGGAATAATGCTGCCTTGAATATTCCTACTTATGTTTGGGGTCCAGAAGACCTAGAAAGTCTTATTGTAAGAGAACGTCCTTCAAGTTCTTTGTAAACTCAATCGTACCATACTGAGAATTATTCTCATTTACCTGAGACAAAAATTCAAAAAATCGCTTAAACGAAAAGTTTCTCCATGACGCCTCGGTCTATTCGTATTGAACAATTCATCAAAGTAATCGCGCCAAGATACCTATAAAATTCGCTGTGCGCGAACAGCTCTTCATCTTATCATTCTCTTAAAAGACGTTATTTTGACTATGCCACACAGTTAAAATAAGAACCGAAGCGCCCAAAAAGATCCGAGAGAAATTCATTTATTTTTTTGTTGGGGCCCAAAGACCCAACGAGCAGCTCCCATTGCCGTGCAGATAATCTATATGCTAATTACCCTGGAATTGCTTCTTTTTCGTGTGCTCACTTTGCATCTCGGATCAGGTACGCTACCTTCTATGTCAGCTACTGTTCCTCACGGCTGTGCAGAAAATGCAGTTAACCTGATTCGTTCCAGAATTTCGCTGCTGTCGGAGAAATTCATTTGTATGAGAAATGTGAAGACATAAAATGTGGGAAAGGCCCTGTGCCAGTGTCCGTCTAGAGGTGCCGCATTTTTATAGCGCGCTGCCCCTCAAGAACAGCAATAATTGCAAATTAGAAGAGGTAAACCGTCTAAAGAGCTCTTTTCGAATTTGTCTGTTGCTAGTGACCAGTGACAAAGAATGCGTCCAAAATTTGAGCGTTGGCTGAAACTTCTCGGGCCCCAATTCTACAGCTCGAGATGAGGGAGCAATGAACTTTAAATATTTAGCGTGACCCAACTTTCCAATGAGGCAAACACCGAGGACCAGAAACATCTGAGGGAAAACATATCTGGGTCTGGGGGCCCCCAAAACATAAAATTGAAGGCGTCAACGATCACGTACGGCTCAGTAGCGAAAAAGAGCTACTCGAATCCGTCAATAATGGGTTAACCACCCAGCCCATCGATACCACTTTGCGGCGACCTATCGATCGATGATCTCGAGGCCAGACCGTTTCTCAGCCACGCAGCTGTCGATGGGTCGCATTAGGCCCCTCGATCAGCTCGTGATGAGGATGCTGACGATCGAAATTGATCGAATACATCTCGAATAATTAATTTCGGAAAAAATATATTACGCGACGACAGGGCTACTCAACCATACCGGGCGTCATTTTCCGTCCGGAACAGTACGTGACGCAGTCCCTTTTCAAAGATAAAAATTTCTTAGGTCGCCCACCGCGCAAAATCCAAATAAAATTTAAAGATCAGGCCGAAAAAGCGACGGATTTTGACAAATCCCTCCCGCAATAAATCAATCTATTTATGCAGGCACAAAAGGTCCTGACCACCTGACTTAACACCCTGTCCTCGGCTATCAGCACCCATAGATCGGGTGTTCATCAAAAACCGCCACAAATTAGGGGGCCGGACAAGATGCGAAATTAAAGGATGCTGCTGCGTGCCCAAAATGAAAACTATCTACGGGCCCGTCTTTGAGAAAGATGGACCGCTTTAATAATGCAGCGAAAACGAAAGCGGTGTAAGGTCGATTTAATTATTAATGAGTGCCACGTACGCCGGTGAAGGCGTGTCCAGGCTCAAAAATTTTATTACGAAGGAAAATTGATAGCTAGATTTTGTTTTTTAATATTTAAGTTGCCCAGAAACGGTAGTAGGAGGCTGGATTTTATTAAACAGAGATTCTAATCATTAATATAGAGGTAAAATAAACTGAAAAGGAAATCTTGTATATTACGGAATAAGTAAATCTTTTGTCATCAAAGGCAGTCTTTGTATCGAAGTAATAATGAAAATTCTTAAAATCGAATTATATGATAAATACTTTCCATTTTGAATTTTTTTTGCTAATAAATTAACATCTTCGTCTATTCATAAAAATAAAAATAAAAATTTAAATTTTTGTTGTCCGTTTTTAAAGAAACAAAAAATGCTAATTGCAAGCATTTTAAAACAAAGCCGTTGATAAATAATTTATTATTATGTTAAAATTATACATTCGATGTCATTTATATGAAATTTTCATTGAAAAGAATATATTTTCTTTATGTTATAAATTAATGCATATAAAAACTATTAGACTCGAAAAACTATGTTACCGTCAACACATTTTTTTGTAAATTAATTATAGGAGTTTTTAAAATCTCTATACGAGTATATTGAATATTGATAAAAGGGTAGTATGAAAGTGTATTCGGGCGCATTATAAAAGATATCATTTCTTGTCGTTGTATGGTAAAATAATGGCACAGATCAATAGTTATTTTTTTTCCGAAACAAGTGGCAGATTATTTCTTCTGAACGTTTTTCCGTAGATTATAAATTTCTAAAAAAAAATTGTCAATCAGCTCATATTTTGAACAAATAGCATAAAATACTATAAAATATATTCTACAAGGGTACAGTAATTCTCTATTGAGATGTATGAAATTACAGTGTACTGTATTTTTAAAATATGGGATAGAAAATCATAGAGCGGAATACACAAATTTACATTTAGCTAAAATGAAGTTCCATTATCATTCTTTTTTATCTGATTTCTAAGTTCTTTGATTCAGGGACCGAAAATACGACTCATGTCAATTGAAAATTGTCATGATCTTCTTGACTTGAAAGTCAATGCTAGCTTTAAAATTAAATTCATATAACACAAATACAGAGTTTTACTTCAAAATTAAAATGGTAATATAGATTAATATTATAATTACAATTACAATTACAATTACAACTAGTAATCCATACTTGGGGGCCCAAATAATTTGTGATAGCTAGTGACATATAAAATTGTATACTAGGTTTAGTTTTAGATTATTGTAGCTGTCCAGAAAGGCAACACTTAGGCCAAATTTGGGTCATTTACGTGGTAACGCAAGCGACTATGGTTATCCGTGAGATTTGAACCCACAGTCTCTGGGACGTTAGTTCAGCGCGCTAACAACTGAGCTACTAAAGATCCCAAATTGTACACTAATTATACAGACTAATTTTTATTAGGGGATACTCTGTAAAAATATAACATGGATTACAGAACTTTAGTAATTATTAATCTTTGAAAATCTATATGCATACAGTGGCAGTTACAAGTAAGTAAACATAAAAAAATTCTTATGAAAATAAATGTTATATGCATACAAAAGAGTTTATTTCAACATAAACATAATTAAATATTATGCATTACTACTAAGTCTGTACTTTGTGGAGGCCAGTATAAAATGTTTATGCTTTCTTCTTGAAGCCATTTTTGAACAATATGTGCCTTATGAATAGGCGCGTTGTCTTGTTGAACGATAACATTTTCTCCAATTAGGTGTTTACCTACGGGAACTATTACTATACGTAACTTTAAATAAATGTTGGCGTTAACTTTCCTTCCAGTGTGATAAGCATTAACGCAGTAACATTATACCCCTAGTCAATTGTTTTAGTGTTGGTTTTGTGCATTTATATGAAAAAGTTTTATCTATTTTTCTGCAAATGTAGATCTGGCCATAACTGTATTGCATTCTTATCAGCAATTCGTTAGTCGAGAGTAATTTACACCAAAAATTATAAATTTTTAAGACATGCTCACATTTCTTTGTTTATGTAACGAACCTTGCGAGCTACATGTCTACAATTTTCAGCTTCTCTTACCCTTTATTGTAGCAACGAAAGGAGCTATTTTTTCTTTTGTTAGTAAATGTTCTCGACTTTTAGGGGTTTACATGAAGGGGTTAAATTGGGAAATACTAATAATTCGTCTGTATAACTCGTTAACTATTTGCTTTTGGTCGTACCGATCTATTCATTTCGCATACATGACCAGTTTTCACTACTTTCAAAATAGCTGCGGGGGTTTTGTTAAAAATTTATGCTATTTGTCGATAAATTTGGCCCTTATTATAAAAGTCAATTATGAGCCACCGTTCTTCCACAGTTGAATGCATAAATTTGACCATTTTGAACTAATTCTGTACCATTCTGCAACTAATTTTTAATACAACAGAACACAAAATGTATGATTTTAAAGATGTTTTTACAGAAACAACGCAATGTTTACTTATTTTTGAACAACACACTCTGATAAATACTTACAAATAATAGTTCTCGAAACTCTAAATCTGTTCAATTTTCATTCTTATTGCTTTAATATACTTAGAAAGTGTTGGCCAGAATAAAGAAAAATTAGTGAAAATTTTGTGGTGAGATTCGACCTTGTTTACTTACTTTTGACCGCTATTGTATGTTAAAATGCGTATATCTTTACAATTTTTAATATTGCCACTATCCACTAATTATAATAAAACCATTTACACCTACCTTTCTTTCTATGTTTCTTTCTGTATATACGGTCACTGTTGTATTACGAAAATTCTCTATGATTCTCTATGAGTCTCTTGTTCGACATATTTGAATTATTAAATTTTTCGACTAGTGTATGGAATCTGTTATAACTATTTCTTTATAGGTACCTTTCAGTTATAAAAATACTCAATTTTGACTTGAATTACTAAAAGCGATTTGTGTGACCATTAAATCGGTCAGTGCATTTCTTGGGTTCAAGTGCTCTTTTGCAGACATGACCTACATCTGTTATTTTTCAGGTGATCATAATAAGGCCACGCATTGCAGGAACCTAAAAAAGTTTAAGATGTCAGTCATTCGTGCAAAAGTCCTCGACCAGAGACCCTAATCAGTTGTCATGACGTCATGTTCGAATTGAAATTTCCAGCCGGGGCGAAGCTATAAAATCGGGAAATATAAAAAAAATGTGGGTCACTGGCCGAAAAGTATATGGGTGAAGCAGGAATTAATTTATCACCACCGCTGGAACCACCGTCACTGTCCCTTTCTACAGTGGCTGCGTGGTGTATGAGTGGCCGGGCGTTCGGCTGTCGCAACATTCTTGCAATATCATCTCCTAGCCGAAGCGAACCCCGGACCCGGCCAGCCTATGTGTGAGAGTGCCTTAAATAATAGTCTGTCAGAACTGTCAAACAAGTCGGCGACTGCTAGAAATTAATGGGGTTATGGGTGTCTACCGGCTTTTGTATTTATTATTTCAAGGTCGCTGGCCGTTCTTGCAGCGTCGTCGGACGCGTATTGTCTGTTTACGTTCCGCGACGTGCAGAAATGGGGCGTTTCAATTAATTTTTGACTCCTTACTACTCCAATTTATTTTTTTCATATTATTTATATTATTACTTCTTTTTTTTTATTTTGCGCGCCTATCCATATTAAGTTTCGCGTCCGACACGGACCATATTAAAGCGCCTATTAGTTCTCGTGGGTCGGGCGATAAAAAAAGCGGCCAATTGACTGTTGACAGGCAAATATTGGTCCCAAAGATCCATCATCAGATGTCATTAAGGCTGGCAGAGACGCTCAGCGTTTTGTTTACGAAATAATCAAGACGGGGGAGGCGGAAGCCGCATAAATAATCGTGCAATTGACGGGGAGAGACCATTGAACTTGCTCTCGAGGAATGTCTCAAGCCAAGTGACAACCTGAAATTATTTTGACAGGTCGTCGTGGGGTGGTGCGGTCTACGCTCCTCAGTAGGCGTATGACGTCACCCTCACTCGTAAAATCAGCTGATTGTCAAAATGATTGATGGCCGGCGTTGCCGGCATATGGGGCATGGATAAAAATAAATTTTTGTAGACAACGTCTTTTTTCACTTTATCGATTTTAAGCGATTTGAGGCAACGCAGCGCTTTGTACTAAGTGCTGCGTTGCATCGTATCTGTAAATGTGCATCGGTCGATTGTGCGTAGCCCTCGTTAATTGATTACCCAACTGTACGCTGGAAATCCATCCCGGGCTGTATGCCCTCTTTGGCAATGGCTAAATATAGACCGAATTGCCTTGCCTACGGGAGCCCCTTAGACGCTCCGCGCTCCTATGATGACGACGGCGACGACAGTGGCGGTGACGATTATGGGGCCCTCGGCTGCCGTCGTCGTAATCGCCTATGTTCTGTGGGTGCGCCGGGTCTTTGCGCGCTAAGTTTGGCTATTTCCAGGGTGTCTGCTGCTCGTTAGCTCATTGGGAGGCCCTCTGAGATCGAGGGGAAAATTTCACTGTGGGTACTTCGAGAAGGACCTCGCGGTATCATGTGGAGTGCATATGATTGCATGCCGCATGGGCCGTGGCCTCCCCTGTCCCAGCCCCAGCCCCGTCGGGTATGGGACTTTCAAAATCCACGAGACCGATCAAAATGTCTGTGATTTCAATCAATTCTGAATTGAGATGAAATTTTTTTTTGCTGTGCGCCCCGTCTGGGACGGACGCGCTCCTATCTCGCACTAGGCCTTTTCCAGCCGCTTCCACTTCTGATGGCGAGTCTGCCATAATTGCACCAAGTGATTCTGATCGCTTGCTCAAATTGGTTAAAATGTTGTTTTTTAAGTGGCCAATATTCAATAATCGCTCGATTTGTGGAAATTATCACGCTGTCGGCTCGATTGCACTTTGTTCGCCTCTTTTACCGAGACGACCTACAATTTCAATTGGTTTTACATCCAAAAAGTATTCGATTAGTTACGGCTTTCTAGTCACAGTGTGTTTATATTCCTTCTTCTAATAGTCAGTTAATAGTTTAGATTTAGTTAGTCGGATGTCTGCCTTGTATACAATTTCAGAGTACTATCCTACAGTTTCATATATCTACAATTAAAACTGAATTTCGTAAAGAATACTATCGCGGGCTGTATTTTTTAACAAAAGAAACAAAAGATTGCTTCAAGAGTAGATTTAAAGTATCTTTACAAGAAAAAATCGATACATATTAAAACAGCTTAGTGGCTCAATATTTTTTAAATATCTGGACTTAATAAATTTTTATATAATATCCTCATGATAATATTTGCGAAATTTAATCTTTTGTACTCGTCGAAGGAAATTTTTAACAATATTTTAACCAGTATTTACGAGGCAAATAGGGTGGTCCTTAACTGTTAACGAATGTTAATTTACATCATATCTGGATTTTTATTTATGGTAACATTAACAGCTTTACATTATCTCTATGTTATCTATATATCTATAGAACCTTTAAAATCGATAAAAATCGATTATTCTAATTCCTGAACTATTTGTGATCGTTTTTAAAAAGTTTAATGTATATGTATATGAAAAATAAATTGAATTTGCTAAATTTTTAAATGTTTTCGATGGTCGTTAGCTGAATAATTTCCATAATGTTCACAACAGCAAAATTATTGGCATTCTATCCTGTCGATTTAATTATATCCCGGCTTTCCCATTAAATAATCATCGCCGAAAAACATGAATCCGGACAATCTATCACTCGACTAGGGTAGGGGAGCACACAAGCTTTTAAAAATTCTGAACGGATAAACAATTTCAGAAACTTACGAACCGTTTGCAGGCTTTCATTTCATTTGTTGCTAAGAAATTCCTGGTCGAGCCTAGTACAAGACCACACTCACCCCTTTAATTCCCCGGAATAGGCCTACCAAAAAAGTTTATCCCGTTCCGCCTCTTGTCGATCCCTCGCTCATCCGAACCCACCCACCCACACAGCCATAGTCGATAGTCATGCCGCGCAGAAGACACTGAGTCGGGGAAATTGTTTTTTCGTGTTTTAGTTGCATGAATTATTTATAAATTTATTATATTAATGGGGGGAACGAAATCGAAAGGGCTGCCTTGTAAATTCGTATCGGTTGCCGGCTATATGTGGAGTTCCGCTGGGCTGCGGAGGCACATTGGCCCGCTGCTTCGGCAGCGGCAGCTAACTAGCTAAGAGCCCCCAGCCCAGTAAATAGGATGAAACGAAAAGGTTAACCTCATGTGGATTGCCGGCATGAAAGATTAATGGCAAAAAATAGAATTTGTTGAATCAATTATTAAGCGGGAGCAATCGTGGTTAATGGATTCGAGGATTTGTCGAGGCGACATGAAAGATGCCCCCGCGTTACATTGTAAAAGAAGTCGCCTAGGTCCTCGCAAGAGAAAATTTGAGACGTACAAGGCGGAGAGGTGTTTGTCGTTATTCAGATCACGGCCGGTCCCCCCCACCTTCCAGGCCACACGAAGGGATTCCCTATGAAATCTTGTAGATAAAGAGATATAAATTCCCTGATGAGTCCCATAAGCAAATAGATTACGTGGAAATGTGTCACTTTTTATGTGGCTAACATGTCTCATCTGAAAATTTGGATTGAATACCTTCGGCACGCCGCCAGACTGTTCAATGAAATCACTCCTTACTTTTTCGACGGGAGGTGTATTTCTTGGCCGGCCGAATAACGCCGGGAAGGAGGAAAAACACGTCCCTGGTAAATATGATAACAGTAAGAGGCGGCCCTAGATCTAGCCCTAGCCCTAGTCCTAGCCCTGGCCCCACATAGTGACAAATTATTCCTCTGCAGCCGCGCTCAGCTGGATATGGCACAATTACGCTATACGAAAGTGAAAACAACTATGGCAGAAATCTGAGGAGTTTTTGTAGGTACTTTTGTAACGTCGTCACGTCGGCCTCTGTTTGCTTCTTGGATCGCGTACTGTCTCTTCTTCTTTCCGTTAAACTGAATGTGAAATTCACGAGTTGTCTCCGATTGCAATCTCACGTTTTTTCCAACAGAAAGTGTGACTTGAGCTCACTAAATTTATGATCCAGTTCACTTCGTAGCGTACTGGGACAGGTGCAAAGTGAGTTTTGTTACGTATGCTGGTGCTGATGCTGCTGCTGCGGCTGCGGCTGATTTAAGCAACGAGGAAAAGCATTAGACAGATCCACGGGGATTTCTTGCGGGGAGTATACCTCAAGTGAATGGCACTGTGATTGAGGTAATGACATGATAGAAGCAAGAATTCCTTGCAAAAAGTTTTGTAGTAGATGGTATGACATTTAACTAGAACCGGAAAAGTCGTAACTCCTAAGTTTTTCGTCTTAGTCTTGTAGAGAGATTGGTACAAAGGCAACTAAAAATAACCAAATACCTACCTTCGTTTAGCTTCCTACTTACGAGTGCAATAATCAATTTAATTACTTCTGTTCTGATTTAACTGACTGTCGAATAATCTCCTAGTTAAGTTAATATTTTAAAACATCCAAAATTTCCATCATTATATTAGTTATTGTCTTATTATAGAATAAAACCTCATCATAATGTACTCGAAGGGTCAGAGAAAATGGCTGTTTGTTATATCTGAGTTCGTTTGTTATAACCGAGAAGTACCAAGAGATATCAATAAAATAAAAAAATTTATTCAAATTAAAAAATACCAACTTAGTAAAATTTTTTTGGGGCCTCTGATAGTTCAGTTGTTAGTGTACTGTCCTACCGTCCCAGAGGCTGTGGGTTCGAATCCCACGAATAACCATGGTCTCCTGCGCTACGTGGTAACACAATGGGCCAAAATTGGCCTAAGTGTGCCTTTCTAGGCCAGCCACAGCAACCTAACCTAACCTAGTAAAATTTTCATGTAATCGTACAATAGTTATAAATAGATAAATTTCAAAATTAACGAGAGTAAAGGTTGAGTATAAGTGGCAATGCATTTAAAAAAATCTTGTTTCCCCCCCTCGAAACGGGTTGGCGAAAGACTGACGATACAGCTTAATATGTTAATCCGAGTCCGGTTAGCTTTATTTCTTATTTTCAGTTGTAGCAATTTTTCGACCAATGTTCGCATTTATCTAAAGCCTCTGAGGAATGTCCTTTTCGAAACGAGTCCGGGGAGTAAAAAAAAAAAAAGTCGCCACAAAAGGGGCAGACTCAAACCTCAGCCTCGGGCTCAGCATCAGCAGCAGTAACACGCTGAGAGCGAAACGTTGGATATAGGCGGCATGTCGACTTTGTAATCCTTAAATTTCATGTGACATGTTAAATAAGGCTTCAAATTGTTATTTGAATAATCCTCTTTGGCGAGGAGATTCCTCGACCCTAAGGTGAAGCACAAAGGCATGAAAATGACCAGCTCGATTCAGTTCGCAAGACTGAGGAAGGTGCATGGAGGGCTTCTCTCCACTAAGCCCCCGGAGACTATCAAGAAAAAAAAAAATAAAAATTCAGTCACGCTTCCCCAGTCACTGTAAGCCACCTTTGTCGGTTTTCACCTTCGTTTTTGCAAAATATCTTTTTTGCTACTAAGGCCTAACTAAAGTTAAACTTTTGACTTGCTGTAATATGACACCAAAGACATAATGACTGTATGCGCCCAACATACCACAGGGCTTGGTGCAAACGTGTTCGCAGCAAAAATTTTCCCAGGGTGTCACCCCGACCGTGTTGCACCAACACAATGCGCATAAATGTCGCATTCATACGCACAATTGCATTTCAATTATCTCAACAGTTAGCATAAAAATTGGAAATTAAAAAATGTGGGTAGACGCGTAATCATAATAATTGCAGAGTGGAAACCATAACCGGCTGAGGTGCATTATCAGAACGCGGTTATTGCGTCCCGCACAGCGCACTATCAGGGCTCGTCCGGCCGGTGTGTGACACTGTCGAGTTCATTCAAAATAAAAAGGTACGTAAAGCCCCAATCTACGAAACCTCAAAAAGTGACGGGTAATGGCTGTTCAACCCGCTCCGGATTGCCAAAATTAAATTCCATATCGAGAATACCTTGGGTGCTCCATTGCGACGATAAAGGGGCGCGTCGGGCCAACTCGGTCCACTCGGATTTCATCTGGTGAACGCGGGGAACCGACCAGTCCGATGCAGTCGCCTATTGAAATGTTTAAAACTGTCAGAAAAGTATTAAAAAGTATTCTGACAATCATTTCGGGTTTTATGGCACCTAAAGGTCTTTCCGGGGACGCTTACTTGCTGGGCCCCACCGGGTCCGCGGGTATTTAATAATTTTCCAATGGCTTTCACGGCCTGTTGGGGGCACTGTTTTATTGCCCGCATCTATGATGGCGGTGTTCACGCCTTTTCGAAAGATGTAGGCTCATTTCAAAAGGTGATTAGCTCTTTGAGGATGACTCTAAGTAGGGAACAGTCATAATTCGAGCGTCTCCGGGCTTTACAAACACTTTGTTAACTTATTGAGTGGTTTTTCGGGTTTTTACATTTATCGTGGGTAAGCCTTAAGTTTATTAGCTTTTACTGGTCCTAACAGCGCTGTACCGTTGACTCAATCACCTCTTATAAAAGATTTTTATACTCGATGATGATTTTTTATCCATCATAAAATGTTTTCCTCTATTTTAAGTTACAATTTAATTTCATGGATTTCAGTCAGCGTTATTAGATTATATAACATTTTTATGAAATTCGTAAAACCACGATTTGCAAAAGAAAATCATGGGTGATATGTTTTCAAAATTCATAACACACGACTCGTATAAACGATTTTAATGAATAGGATAATAAATTCTAATATTACGTAGTTTTATTTGATTTAGTATAAATATCATTCACTATTTCTGGAAATTACATAGTTACTAGTTTTATATATATACCGAATAATGCCTCGACAATTTTCCCTTTACAAGTTCAGAAATTTCCAAAGGAAAGCATCAATTTATAGAAACTTTATCAAAATTCCAAATATCGAGGGATCGAGCAATCTTTGATTCATTGCAATTCTCTGTTTAGTCGATCTGTTACAGTAATTGCAGAAAACCTTTTCTTTTCGAAACTAAAATTGGTTTAAAAAAGCGTATTTCTCAAAATTTGTTTCTGGAAAATAGTTGGAATAATTAGATTGAGTGTTATTTAGTTTAAAATTTATATTCCAAGAACCCGAATAAAAATCTGCCTTTGGCAGGCTTATTTTATGCCTAGGGGTTTAACAGATACCCATAACAGGCCGAAAATGTTATAGAATAAACTAGATGCTAGCACTAACATTTTTGAAAAGTTAACTCGAAGGAAATACTGCAGCTATATGAAGTACAATGTTTTTGAAAATTTTTTAAAACGCTTACGCGGCGCAAAAATCATTGCAAACGCATTTTATATATGAGGCCCAATATATTTGAAAATTGTTGCCTCGCTTATAATTCACACTTGGCTTTTGATACTTAATTAGATATAGGGACCAACGTTTAATTCGCTCGATCGTGGCCTGTGTGGGAAGAGCACTAGACCGTAGCTACACTGACGAAAATATTTTGGTTCCCTAGATTTAAACACCGACTATTTTTTGGACTCGCTTTTTAACTATCATAAACTTGAACTTTTCAGCATGCTGTAAACCTGTAAATCTAACTTTTTAGACGTTTATGTTCACTAAATGGACGTAATTTACATTTAATTTGGCCAATATTATATAAATAATGTGCTAGTATGTTATAAATAATGTGTAAATATAGTCGAAACTTTTCATTTTGTTTGTTTATTTTAAAAAAACTTAGTACATGACTATGGTCCGAAGAAAATACTTTAAAAATGAATACCTAAAGATATTAACGATGGACATTTGAATTGAAATAACATATTTTCAGTCAAAGTTCGTCAATTTTTGATTAAAGCTTTTAAAACTAAAAGACATTCGTACGCTGCGGGTTAGATAAAAAACAAACCAATAGAAAGGTCAAATGAATCGGTTTAGTGGTTTTCGAGAAAAAACCATTTGAAAAGACAAAAGTTCCGAACTTAAATCGTATCTAGAGGTGGAAAGTTTTTGGAATTTCCACTTAAAGTTCTTACGATATATTTATGGTATGCTCAATTTTTAAAGATTTATTTTTATTTGTAAATTTATAGACTGCTTAGGTAAAATGATTAATTAATAGTTGCAGAGGTATATTTACTAAACTGAGTGACCTCCTCCAAATGCGCCAATGCATCTCCCCGTGCACATAAAATGCAAAAGGGTGTTGGAGTAAATAAATAGCCATGATTCTCCTCCTGTGTCCTTTAATTAATGGAACAGAAAAATGCAATTACTTTTTAATACAGTCTCCCTCTCCGGATTGCATAAATTACGCGGAACCCTTTCCCTATGCCCACGGCCCTATCGAAATCAACAACTTTAGAAAAAAGGTACACCTATACACCTCAGCAACGACGGTAAAGGAGCGAACGTAAGGTTTTCCCTTGCTTGCAACTATTTCGAGCATTTTTTCGCATTACACATGTTATCAGGCACCTTCAGTGCCACTCTCCGGGCATATCCCCAGTTATCACAGTAGAACAATCAGCCTTCATGCGGAAAAGCATGAAGGTAAACCCGCGGGGCGGCCCACCACCGCACCCTTCCTAACTATAGTCGAAAGCAGTTGTGACCAGCAAATAAAGTGATTGGCGAAAAATAAAATGCCGCCCTCTTCCCCCCTTCCCGGATAAGGGGCCCAGTCATAGTAGTCATCGCGCACGGGAGTGGAAGAGTCAGTCAGTCGCACATTTGGACAACAGCCCCTCCCGGGCCGCGCCGCCCCTGTGAGAATGGGCAAAAGTACCTTTAATGCCACTTTAGCGGGCGTTCGAAAGAAAGGGAAACTCCGTGGAAAACAAAGCCCCTCTTACCTTGACAGTAGAAATGAAAAAAAAAAAAAAAAAACAAGAAAATATATCTCTACGAAAAAAATAGAGAAAAATCCACAGAAAAGCGAAAAAAAAAAAACTTAGGGCGAGGAGGGAAATAAATAAAAGCGGAGCGGGAGAGCAGCACATTATATCCGCCCATAAATTATACCTTTCGCCTAAAAATCTATACACATCCGGGGAGCAAGAGCTCTCCTGCTCCCTCGCGCGCCGCACTAAGCTCGCCGTCTTCCTTGGGGCGGTTGGGATGAAGAAAACATAGAAAACTAATACCAGGCCAACAAATTGAAGAGTTTTCTTGGCGTGCGCAGACACGTGGATGAATTACAGTTTTCCTTTTCCTTGCTGTTGTTGATCATACACACTAATTTCATCCCCCCGCCCACCTCCGCACAATCGCCCACGCTTTTGTTTTATTTTTATTTATTTTTTTTTTTATTTTATTTATTCCCGACACAATCGCCATGATACTGCTCCGATATGCGACGATACTTAGATACTAAGGATACTGTTTTCCAATACAGCACCATTACCTTAGATTCTATCAAGTGAGAAAAGCGTGCCCCCCCCCCCCCCCCGTATCCCTCTAATGGCTCCTTACTTTTAATTATCGGTGCCCATTCTTATGGAATCGTTTTCTTAATTTACCCGGAAATACTACCGAATAACTAAAATTAAAGGGAACCGACCCTACCATTGCAGCAGAAAAAAACATTTTCCTGCTGTACGCTGCAGCGGCGATATTTAAACGCTGCCAGTTCGATTGACGGACGTTTTAATTAATTAAATTATTAAGCGAAACTGAAAATGATCTTAGTATCCGTCCGAATAATTTGCGGCACTCAGTAATATCGATAAAAATGCATTTTTACCACCTTTCACAATTTTACGGTGGTATTATGCATAATTCATTGAAGCTACTGTACCTACCCAAAGTAGTTATAACTCTTAATTGACTTTTAATTTATTACCTAATGTTTAAGTCGATGTAGGTACAGAAAATGGTTTATGTATGTTTGTAACTTTTATTTCATTACGGTTAGGGGCTAGTGAAAAATTAATATTACGTTATTTCAATTTTATTATATATGAAAAAATATACATTTTTATGTTTACGAACTTTATCCATCTGCTACAGCTCAATATGAAATGTTTAGTTTAAAAATTACCTGTGATTCTGCATGTGCAACCCAAAATACTAAGAGAAGGTAATCAGTTTTCTTAACACATATTTGAAATAATTTTAGTTGAATGATGCAACTATTCAAAAATTATAGGGCGACCACAATAAATAACTTACTTGCGATAAATTATTTGTAATTGAAAATTATTCGAAGTTATCGCGTTATTCTAAATTTTCTAAAAAACACAGAAAAATGGATTGGCAAAGTGAGGGAAAAAAATTTCTATACTATATGAGTGAAAAATGTAACGTGTTTCAAGTAATTGAAAACAAAGTCCTCAAACAAAAGTGTCGAAAACAACATGTTAGAGAACTTTTCGACGTTATCGTAACATTTATAGGGTTAAAATTAAGACTGCTCACCGATCGACTACTTGACTGTCAGAAAGAATCACAGATCGAATTTACAGAAAACAACATCTGTAAGAAAAGTTATTGCTTCAATCTTAATTTATAGTGTTATAATTTAGAGTTATATAATACCCTTTTTTTATTTTTTATTAAGAAATTTTGGTGATGGTTCTTTACGGAACACTTTCTGATACGGGATGCTTGAACATTCAATTTACTTCGTTAAAAATTAGGAAGATTGCCGTCCACATTCAGTAGTAGTTCATTTTTAGAACAATACCAGAATTCAAATCAATGTCGAAGCAATAGGCTGGTTCAAAACCACTTTTGTATAGTTCCTGATAAAATCAGTTACTGAAGAATAGGAACAATTTGAACCTGAGTTATTAAAGAAATTAATAGAATCGAAGAAAAAAATAATATTTGATTTTATAAAAGACAGAGGAAACTTTATTAATTATTAATTTCTTGATAATTGTAATTTTTATGAAATAAAAAGGTCTAGGTTGTTATTATAAAACGACCTCTATTAACCCATTCACTGCCAACTACGAGATATCTCGTGTCTGTGTGGCTGAATATGATCTCGGCTAAATTGGTTAAAATCTGATATGAAAAAAATTCGCCTAGAAATATTTTGACCTCTAAATTCCTGATCCTGAATAATTAAATTTGGAACGCTAATTTATTTGGTGCCAGACGGAATTAATTTAAAATGATTAGGTTGGTTAAAAATATGAAACGGAGTGTAGTTCAAAAATTGTATTAAGAAACTAAACAAAACTGCAGACGTACCGAAGGAGATGATAAAGTTATAACAGTTTATCGTTAGACTATGAAATCTTAATATTTAGGTACATATTTTTGTTTTTTTTAAATTGATCGTGTGGGATTTGAAATAAAACTTAATAAATATAAAAATTCTTAAGATATTTCATTTAAGAAAAGATACCCTTTTATAAAATAATACTGATGAAAAATCTAAAAGTCGCTGATCTTTAAGTATTGAAGCTGAAATTAGCAAAAAAATAACAGCGGAGTATTTGATTAAAAGAATATTAAGTCCTAAACTTAGTACAGTTTTACATCTGATTTAACTAAACCAATATTTTCATATTTTATTCCTAGATATAGTCACATATTTACGAAAATGTTATCAAAATATATAAAATTTGCATGGGAATCAACCAATTAATGACTTTAATACGCCAAACAGACCTCTTCTAACTACATGCAAATCGTTACTGCTACAAAGAATATTTTATATATCCAAATATCTCAGTTCAGAAAATTTAAAGCACATACGTCTCCTTGTTATCGATTCTTAAAGCCCCTTAACAGCGATCCTAATAATTGAAAACATCCAGAATTTTGTTGTAGACCTTTGACATTAAAGGCGATGTCTCCACTCACATCATGGATAAACAAACTTTAATGGTCTTTAGACGACCATTGGTGAAATGAGCCAATACCGTCTTAAATCTATTTGCATTCCAGCAGCACCTTCCACCAAAATTGTTGTCTTCTTGGTTTTAGCAAACAATTCCTGAGCAATTGGAGAAGCCATTCCCATCGCATTCCTATAGAAGAAACAAAAAGCAGTAGCAAACAATCTCTGGAATCTCGGAATAGCGAAATCCAAAACTTGAAAATATGATTGGGAAATTGAAGCAGCACAAAAAATCCAAAAGCGAAGCGTTCCTTAGGGCTAAAAGGAGCGAGAAAAGTTTGGTGTGGCGTGTAGCGTTTGTGTGTAGTTCAACCGGAGCAAGGGCGGGTAGGTTTAAGGGGGAGGCAGGCGTACTGTGAGCGAGTAAAGAGGACAATTATAGCGCCATACCGCTTTTTGAAGAAGGATTCGTCGAGCAACAAATTTCTCTCTGTTCATTAGCGCGCGGCAAGGCGCGTACAAGTCCCCGTACATTTTGGCGCATAATATAAATGGAAAACACACCATCCAGGCATCCCTTAATTGTATAGTGATCCGTCGGGCTTAAGTACCCGGGCATGTCTCCGCTACCCAGTGTATATCTGTATGTCTGTCTGTATGTATGTATGGTCTGCACTCTCGAGCAGTTTTCACATAGGGATCCGCTTGAAAGTTTTTCCTGTCTAGCGCAAAACAAAACGAAGGAAAAACGTCCAAAAATAGAGCCCAGTAAGGGCCAGCTCCGGGTGTCTTACGGCATTAAGCACATACACAGGGCCCGGCGCTACACAAACAACTCAATTCATCTTACTCCTTGGATTCGGTGATTTTAAGCGTCTGCGCTATGTAGAAACCAATCGCATCAAAGCACCCCATTAAACGTCGTCTTTCATACCCGGCAGACACTTTTATGTTTCGACTTATATGGCAACTTTTGTGTCTATATCGGTTCTGTCTAAGGCCCTTCGCCAGCTGTGTTAAAGCTGTCCTGTGTGTGTCGGAACGAGCTTTCCTGAAAACTTGTAGTTGGCGAAATTGCAATAAGGAAGAAAGCGAAAAACAGGGACGGGTTCTGTTTGAGTAACTACGCCGGGTAGGGCAGGGTACGGGCCCCGTACATGCCATATAGACCCACGCCACATCGCCAACCTTACCACCCCCTCCCATACCCGTTCCAGCGCTGAATCCTGGGCCTCGTTCCGTGTCCCGGGTCCCATGCCCGGCTGAAAGCTTTTCCAATCTCGCCCGACTAACTCCACCACCTCTTATTTCATATCTTTTCCTTTTTATTTTCCTTTTTTCGGTTCATTTTCTTTTTGCCATTCGTTAGCCTCCTGCGGAGCACACACAGCCGCACCGGGTCCCGGACCCAGACCCGGACCCGAACGAACATATGCAGGACTAGAGCTATACATACATCGTCTGCGGAAAAAGCAGCTCCGTAAATTGGAATTTTCTTCGTTCTTCCTCTCTAATGGAAAATATTTTTGTCGGGCGGTGGACCCGGTGGGCGTACGAGAGCTCAGTTGATGACTGTCGTGGGGTCGGGTGTCCCCGAACCGCCGCCACTGTCGCTCCGGTTGTTGTTGCTCTTGTTCCGGCCCCACTGCTCCTGGTGGGTACCAACAGTGGAGGAATCCAGAAATTGCACAAAATAAGAGGACCGAAAACAAGAGCGCAAAAACAAAAAAAAAATAAAAAAATAAAGAAATAAATACATAAAAAAAAGAACGGGCGGCAGGAAGAAAAAATACGGCCAAGATCCAAACTGAAATCGCAAGCAAAAGCTTTTGGGGTTCTAGTTCTTCAATTATGAAGCTGAGGTAAGGGAAAACGGGGCCCACTCTCGGGTTTCCCAGAGTTTGGGGGTTGCGTCGTTGGGAACGCTACCGCCACCCAATAACCCATCCTCCCACCTCTGCCCTCAATTTCATTGCAGTTGGATGGAATTCTGAGCAATCTTCTTCCTTCTTCGTCTGCTTCTTCTTATTTTGCAAAAAAAAAGGGTATTTCTTTCATTCGTTTACGTTGTTTTTTTTTTTTTTACTTTTTTTATCCTGCTAGAAATTTTCTTTGAAAACTTTTAATGCGGGCACGTAACTACAAAAGAATTTTGCGGTTGCATAAAAGCGAACTCGATCTAGAGTGGGGCTATGATGAATCCTGCATCCTGTGCTGCATTATCGAGATATGCGAGTTTTCTAAATTTTTGTTGCATGATACTGACCGATACTATTTTCAGTTCTTTTCATCGTTGCGGAAAATGTAATTAAAATTGGTAGAGTTTACCGTCTGGCATCGTCAGCGTATAGTCGAATTAATGCAAAATTTCGATTATCCTAATGAGTTTAACTATGTCTGCGATGTGAAAAGGATGATTGCTACAAAGTTGAATTTAATTTTGCGAAACAATTTTTTAAAAGCTGCTCCAATAGATGGAGAGGATGGTTTTAAAGTACATTTGTTTTTATAATGTGAGTTTATTTGCTTCTGCTGTATAAAGCAGAGCACCATAACTCCAAAAACATTTTCTAGTTGTAACTAATTTAAAACAGTAATTACAGATTAATAAATGTAAATATACCAAAGATGGCCAAATTATAGTTTATATTTCGATTAATAATAAAGAGGTTTTCACTTCTTTATTAAGATTGACTTAGTTACTTTTAAAATAAATCGAACTGTTATCTTATTCAAGCCGAATTGTAGGAATGATGAACGTTTTCCATTCTAAAGTCGATTTAGAAGATTTGATGTATTTTGCGATGTATCAAAGAATATGGTGTATACCTAAAATATCAAATTCCAGACTTGCATATCAAGTCTTAAGCTGAACAATTTTCGGATTAACTTTTGGCATAAAATAGATACTCAATTTTGATTAATTATTCTTCTTCAGTTGCATACCTATATCAATATAAATGCAATTAAAGAAAGTTTTGCTATATAATTTATTTTTGTTAACAAAAGTGTTCCGAATGAATCGATGAATTCATGAAACACCATTACTCTGGCACAAATACGTCCCAAAAATTCATTTTTTTCAATTTGACAGGAATAACCATATCAAAAAGCAAGCGACAAAACATCGTTGCACTTTAAAACATATGTTCCGTTATCCTGTCTGATCCGCAAAATGTTTACTGCACCAGTTGTGTCCTTACACACGGCAAGCAATAAAAATCCCACGAAAATGCCAGCGTCAAAACAGAGCTACAACCAGAGCCCATCAACATAAAATTCATCCAACCAAAATAAATTCATTGGCCGTTAACCTTGACACAGTCTATAGCGGGCGGCTTTTGTTTACTACAATCCTTTTTACTAATAACCGTTATTACTACTCCAGGACATTTAAGCTGCTGTACGCTTCCGCTTCTCCCCACAGTGGATTTTGGTGTGTGAGTGGGGCACACACACATACATACACATACATACCCGAAGGGCCCAGCAACGGTGGGTTATCCTTGCAGCGTGGCGGCAGGCTGTTTTTCCATAGAGCCATTATAATCGCCGTTATCGCAACAGTCTGTAGCCTACAAGGAACCATGCGCCTATGGGCTGATAACCAAAGGATTCTCCCTTGTAACCATTCCGAGTATGGTAAACGAAGCACACACATACACATACACAACACACACGTAGCGTGGTGTATGATTGAACAGTGCCAGCCGAAATACACGTTCAGCAGACGAAAACAATCAAATCCATAAAAAATGGCTCCCAAATGCGAGCTGACGATGTATAAATTTAGAGCGTTTCATGTTATAAGCCTGTTGCGTTGCAGGATATGTTGCACCATACAGATAAAGACACACATATACACACATGCAAAGGGCACACGTGACCAGGACACCGGAGGGGTGGGAGGGGGGGGGCAAGAAAACAGGGACAAAGCACCGAGCCCCAAGCTTGCAAATTTTCATTCATTCCATTCGATTTTTCCTGAGCTAAAGTTCATGTGGAGTCCCTTTTGGCGAATACAGACGCAGGCATAGGGCGCCGCCAGGGCCGCTAATGTGAGTGTATCGGTGCTGCCCTCGATGGAGAGGATGCCTTCACTTCTGTGCCTATAAAATACACGGGCGCGTCCGCCGTCCTTCGCGGGACGAGGCTCACAGAGGGACCGGTGCAAAATTTATGGCGGAAGTGATTACATGGATGGTTTTGCTGTAAAAATATTAGAAATTGATGATAAGTTATAGCGGCAGGAAAAGAGCGTGCCAAAGAGGGGATAACTCCCACAACGGAATGGATTCGAGCGGTGTACTAGAAATAAATTCGTCAAAGAGGTCAGGAACCGGGACGTCCTGCCGAGAATTCGAAGCAGGTGGGAATCGAGTAAATTAAGAACATCCAGGCGACTAATGATTTTACGATTATAGACTTGACAAAATTATTTCAATATGGCAAAAGGATCTTTGTACGGTACACAAATTTAAAGAAAACTCACTTTTTACCAACATAAAAAGTATGCCAGCTCATTATAACTACTTAAATTTTTTGGTTATAAATAAAAAGTCCAAATGTCCACTTTAAAACGTTATTGATTAACATCTTGGACCGTAACATTTGGTATTTACCAATATACAGGGCCGGCGTAACCTTTTGCGGGACTGAGTTCAAACATTTTCCGGGGCCAGAATACACATTCAAATCTGATATATTTAAATTTCACAATGAGGAATTATTTATTATACCTCACTACAAAGGATGTTACAAATTATATATATTTTTTAAAGATGAATATCAAATTATTTATGTTATGTTTTTTTTTTGCCGCCAATTCTTTGATTACGTCGTCAAAATTTATTGAATTTGCTATTTCGCTTTCTATTGAAAGAATATCCAGAGATGTAAATCTTTTGTAGCTTATTAGCGATCGCAGGTAATTTTGTATTATTTAGTTTCAACCCTGAGGAATTACATTCAGTTAAATCCACAGTTACTGGCATAGTTAGCATTATTAATTAATTGATTTGGATATGCATTCGAAAGATTGTTTTTTTTTACAATATATGGAATATGCTGCAACGAAATATTTCAATTCAAAGATTGGAGATTGGATATTGCACGCATGTCAGTATGCAGCAAGTTATCATCGATTAATGGATTATTCGATTACATTTTCTACATACACCCGAATATTCAATCTATTTACTATACAGGGGGTCCTGCAAAATGTCTGATGAGTTTTCGCAAATCGCGGGGCCGGGTTCCGGTGAACGCGCCTATATTTTGTGTAACGGCAGCAATTCATCCTCGCAAAAGGCAGTTGTTTCTGTACATATTTGCTTCCTCTGTTCCGTGTCATATTTCGAAGATATTTTAACGCTTCAGATCTTTACCTACCTAGAGACCTTTAAGAAGAAGGTTAGAAGAGACATTTCACCCTGCTTGAGAAATGGTGTGGCTTGTTGCTGTGATCATGATATGGGGCGCATTTGCAAAAGAGTTTCTGGATCCCCCTGTAAAATAAAGAGCAATATTAAAAGGTATTTAGGAATGTTTTGTTGTTATGTTTTACCGCAGTAGGATTCAGAGAAGTAGGCTGGAATCTTTCAGTGGAATAATGCCACATGATGATGAAAAGTATCTTTTCGAATAACATTTTTCTTGCTTGGAAGGGCAAGACCAATAAAAAACGTTTAGCACATTTTGAAATGCAAAATATTCTCGAAATATGACACAGTGCGTGGAAGAAACAAATATTCATTAGACATATTTCCGAAAAAAATC
The DNA here is from genome assembly GCA_963969385.1 of Philonicus albiceps. Classification (NCBI taxonomy): domain Eukaryota; kingdom Metazoa; phylum Arthropoda; class Insecta; order Diptera; family Asilidae; genus Philonicus; species Philonicus albiceps. The sequence continues at coordinate 10,965,362 of OZ017776.1, read as the reverse complement.
GCCACTGTTTTAAAAAAATCAAGATAAACCCACCAAATTTAAAAATAAATTCAATGATTATAATCAGCTATAATCAACTATAAAAGTGCAGTACAAATTAGCTCATTTCTAACTTTATCTCTGCGATCTTGATAGTGTCTCTTCAATTATTATTATTATATCTGAGCACTAGAGGTTTTGGACTAGATCCCTTGATTAAAAGTGGTGATATAATTTATACACATTGTGGTGATATTGATTAAAAGTGGGATGGGTCAAAAATGGCCTAAGTGTGTCTTCCGATGATCAAAATATCCGTATTAAGCTAAACTAAGCTGAATTCATTTCACGGAATGGAAAACACACTTACAAAGCTAATTTTCCATATTTTTCTCTGTGAAACCCTAGAATGCATATATGTATACAATTTTTTAATTAATTTAAAGGAAACTGAAAATTATTTTTTTTTAATACCTATATCCCTTCTATTTCAAAGTTTTCTTTGGCCTCTAGGTTCAGGCTAGGTTCAGTTGTTATGCAGAGCTACCGTACCATAACCATGATCTCCTGCGCTACGTGGTAACATAATGGACCAAAAACCTAATCTAACATATACCCCTTTTATTTTAAAAAGTTTTTCCTATAGTAAAGAATATTTATTTTAAAAATTTCATTTAAACATGTCCCAAATTGTTTCAATTACGAATAGTCGGAAAGTACGGAAAGGGTTTACAAATATTAAAAAGGCAAATTCATCTTATATCCATCTATATATATATTTTGATTATTTATCAAAGTTTAGTAGCGCCAAGAGTTGAAAAGGTTTAATCTTCAAGTACACGCCTGTAAGATAGACTGACTAGTAAAATAAATTTGAAGTTATGCTTTATTCACCCTTTCAGGATAGTTTAAAGTCTTAAAATGGTTTAGACCTTATAAGACTTTAGATTTAGGTCTAGACCTTATAACTCCAAATATTACCTAGAAATAATATACTGATTTTCTGATGTGTGGTTGTTGTTTAGCGTTTCGGAAACTTTTAATATGAATTTTAAATAAAATAACTTTGAATTTCTTTTGCACTGCGATCGTATGGAAAATTGATATCAATGGTTTAAAAGAAAAACTGTTTTACAAAATGTTCAATTTTGGCTAGACACTGATCAAAGCTATTTTCCTAAAGTGCCTTGCATTCATTTTTTGGAAAAAAAATTAATAAAAGCCGCAAAGGAAATAAAATCGATTTGAGGCCAGCATCAGTTGCAGTAAGTCTTGGACAGAATCCGTAAAAGGGTTTTAATTTGTATACGCGGTTTAATTTCGTTACTTTGCCGGGGCTCGTAATCAAATTTAAACGTGAACGAGTCGGCAAAAAAAAAAAAACAAAAATGTTTTTGTTTAACGCAAAACACACAAAAAACGCGAAAGGGGCATGAAGGCCCAACAAGCAGGACTCGGCCGTGCATTGCGCGCCAAATGGAATAAAATTAAAACGAAAATTCCACCAACTGAACACAAAATAGCAGAAAAGTCAAATTATAATTAAAATTCCGCAAATTTAGCACTGAACATTTTGCCATTGGGGAAAATCATTTTTCGGGAGCACACTTTTCCCAGAGAGAGCTAGCGACCCGGTCGTGGGCAGAGTGCGAAAAGTGTCAAGAATGGCTAAAGACGATAACAGGAGAAAATTAATTAAACTTTTTTGCATTATTTCGACTTTTTTCACATTCTTCTTTTTTTTTATATTTTTTATTCATTTTTTTTTTTCTGTGTCAGACCGAGCAGACTCGGCCAGTTCAGGCGTTGTCACTTTATCCCACCACTGTTCTGTAGTAAGAAGGGAAATCCCCGAATTTTTTTTTCGGCTGTTTTTTGGGACTAACAATGACAGTGACATGAGATCGCTTCAATTGTTTTATTGTTTGCAAATGGCCCGTTTGAAGGGAATTGGGCCAAGCGTTTGTTTTTCACGCCGCTGGTCATGGGCTAGACCGTTTGCAAGATTCTGCGATAAAATAGAACGGGCCCCTAATCGGTTCCCATAATTAGCTCCTGGGACGCTGTGAATCGGCGGATTCATTAATTGTAATTAGAATATAATGCCGTCGCCATTTTTAGGCTAGTGATTGTTCACAAGAATGCCAAAAATCCCGGCCTACAATGGCCCCTGTCGTGTGATGAGGGTGGTTACATCACAGCTTTGTTAGTTTTTAAAATTACATTAAAATTCTTAAGATTCAAGTCGAACAAAAACACATTTCTTCGAAACAAGCATTAGGCAAAAGTTCAGGTTGGCTCTATCAAGATTATTTCAAATCTATTCAAAAAGAAATAGAAATTTTTAATATTGGTGGACATTTTTCCAATTCCACAATTTCTTACAATCTTACAATGTAAATTTAACGATTTTAAAAAAACTCATAAGACAATTTTAAAGTCTCTACTGAGAGAAAAATGGCATTGTAGTAGAATTATACGGAATCAATGTAAATTAAAACGTTCGATTTCTTATAGTGCGAAATGTTAATTTATAAGATTTACATTTTAAATTAACATTACGACATTTTCAATTTAAAACAGTTATTTAATTTTACAAATTTCATTATATATTTAACATGGATGTAATATTAGTCTATTTAAGTCTATAATATTACAATTTTCTATGCACTTTTACAATATCAGATGTAAAATCATAGAGTGGAGTGCACAACTTTATATCGGGTTAAAACGAAGGTCTCTAGCAGGGACAGGGACAGGGACAGGATTGAATAAGACTGATGTCGACTAACAATTTTGATGGTTTAAAAATTAATTTATGCTAGTCTGTAGGCCTTTTCAAATTAAATTTTAATATTACATATCAGGGGTATACAATCAAAGTTGGTAAAGTCCACAAAATTTTAGAAGTGAGATTTAAATTGCGACACATTTTTTTCCGTATCTATATTTACCCCGTAGAATAATTTTATACAAATTCTCGACTGTTATTTCAGCAAAGTCCAAGTGAGTTGAGTTTCAATTTGCGTAAAGTCCTTTTCGACCAATAGGAAGGCTCCATTGCCTCCATTTCACTGACGCCTGAATCCAACCCTGTCCAGAAAGTTGGTAACAAATATAGGAAAGTCCTAAACATTCAGTTACAAACTTAGTAAAGTCCAAAACTTGGTAACAAAACTGGGAAAGTCCATCTTATACTTAAGGTTTTACTCAAAAGTATTGAACTGAGCGTGATAAACAGTTGTATTTCCATAATGTATTACATTTTGCATATAAATAATGTTTAACATTACAATAGTTACCTGTAATTATTAAAATAATCGTTTTTATCGTTTACTGAACATTTTGGCACTCTGGACTTTACCAACTTTTATTGTATACCCCTAATATATAGAAATTGATATTACAATTTTTTGATCCCTACTATCGATTTGATGCCCACTGAGGAAAAGGTTTTTGGTAATTTGTGGCATATACAATTATACAGTACGGGCTATTTTTTCGGGAATATTCTGCACGTACATAGTACGCATTACAAAACTATGATACTTATTATTCTTTCTGGTACCTGCTACAATCTATTATTGAAAATGTTTTAAAAATACATACCTTTTTGTAATTTTAATTTTTTTATACATAAAATCCATAATCCAGCTTTAATAATAAAATGAGTGACATAGCTGACTGAGCGGTTTGCCTGTGATATGTATAAAGTGTGCCATTCCAAGGTTGTGGTGTTCGATTTCCATATGAAAACTCTGGTTAAAAAGTAAAAATAATACAGAAAGTTACCATATGGGCCTAGTTCCTGAGTTGTCGAAAAATAAAGAAAGGAATTTTAGAATTAAATTCTAAATTGAAAAATAATAATGAAATCATTTAGACCTGACATTGACTTTATTTCCTACATTTCCTTTTGTATAGTATTTTGGTAGAGGATTTGCAAAGAGGCCTTTATATAATTAACATTAATTCTTTTTATTCTGTATATATTTCCATTTAAAAATACAACTTATAAAATGCTACTATGATCACTGTTGAATTACGAAAATTCTCTATTACTCCACTGGAGTATTGGAAAATATTGAATTTATATGCGTATTTTGCCAAATTTACAATGACTTCTATTCTCTCTTCTATTTTGGTAACTATAATCAAATAAAGCATAATTTGGAGAGACATAGTCCTAAACCTATAATTAATAGCATTAATGGTAATTAAGGCGATATTTTCTTCTATTGTGGTTATATCTAAAAAGAAAATGTGCTAGAAAATAGTTTTTGTTTGTTAATACTCCTCGTACATTTTCATAAGTAAAAGTACTATGCAAATAATAGAAAATATCGTATTATGCCTACGTTTTATTGCTTTTTGTTTTATTAATATTATAACGTATTCGAAAGATATGAAACGCTTTTCTAATCTCATTTCGAAATTTAATTAATTAAAAAAATGTTGTGTTACTTTAGTTAATCTAAAACTTTATTTAATCATAACGTAAATCTAAATGATCCTGATAGCGAAATTTTGTGCGTGCAACTTATAACGAGCATCTAATTTTCATAAAAGAACCATTTGATATTTGTTAAATTAGCGGCAAACTCGCTTCGCAGTATTTTCTTAGCATTTAATTAAAAGTGGTCAATGCAGGCACCTTTTGCTGCAGTAGAAATACCATCTTAAGTGGACGATGCACAATAATTGCATTCTAGCGCGAAATGTTCATTCCGAAGCACCCATAAAGGCGCAATCGTTTGCTGCTCAAATCACACATCTTAGCGGTGTTCCGCATTCCGTCTAATTACCCTTCCCACGAGAACCTGCGCTGTCGCGGTCGCAGAAAATAAAAAAAAAAAATAAAAACAAAAAAAAAAGGTCTTCTGCCCAATTCGACCGTATGGTGGGGTTTTTCCCATAGAACGTTTGTATGATAGATAGAAGATAGATAGATGATGGGATTCGTGGGGTCGTCGCAAGCAGCAATATGATGCGTGTCAATATCCAGGTAATTCGTAAATCCTATATATATATATATATTTTTTTTTTTTTACGTGGCTCGGCCCGGTGATTTCCTCCCTCGTCAATCTACCTGCGCCGCCGCGATAAGACGCCGAACGTCCGTGGCGTAATAAGTTGGTCATCGATCTTCGAAAACCTGTTAGGATCGCCTTCCATCGGGGCCACATGGGCGCAGCAGCAGCAGCAGCGGCGGCGGTGGCGGGATCGATCGAAGAAGCTCTTCTTCTGGCCTAAGACACCGTCGAGGAGGCGCAACGACGACGGTGTAGAAGTACAAAAAAAAAAAAAAAACAAAAAAAATGAAAATAAAACGACCGAAGAAGAAAATATTCGAAAAGGTCGCCTTGACGCTTCCCACCATATCGTCTTGTTATCTCGGGCCTCAAAGTCGGGTCCACCAGCATCATTTCAACTCTTCCTCCGCTGAGGTGCACCTTAAACGTCTTATGGGATAAACGTAAGTCCATTATTAATCTTTGTCTCTGGATTTAGACCAGCACTCAGCGACGACGGTGCTGTGAGCGGGAAAAAAAAAATATATATATATATAATGCGGCGGGATGCGGGCGGAGCGGGGCCCACGACTGATGGGCTCAGCGGACCGGGATGGGGGGGGGGGGAGGGGGGAGAAGTTTGCCCGGCTGATACCACTACTGAGCGAAGAACACAATTTTCCATTTTGTGTAATCGGCCATTATCGCTTCCTCATTTATAATTTTTAGTCTATCGCACTCCGAAGAGACGCTAGTGGATGCCCTCCATCCGTCTGGGCAGTTGATGATGGTACAGCGTTGGATGTGCCCCCGTCTCGGACTCTGCACCGCTGCTGACCTCAGACCCCCTCACCCGAAACATGTATAGCTCCAGCGTTCTGCTGCTAGTCCAGGGTCCGGCGGGAACGCCTCCTGCTTCCATTGCATTTTCTCATATTTTACAGGGATCGGACCATCCTCTCCGGGGGCCCCTTGCTTAGAAATTCCCGTCGAGAGAAGAAAATGCAGAAAATGATGGACAGGGAATGGAGCGATGTCCCGTCACCGCCAGCGATAGGGTGTCGGGAACTGGCCAGGATAGCTGGAATATATATGCACTTCGGCCGGGTTTCCCGCCATCATTCGTACCCTTTTGACCCCGTGCACTTTTGGCTGCCACTCGAGTCCGTATACCCGTGCATCGGTTTTCCCTGCACATCGCGGAGATATGGCCGCATTATGGGGACCATATGAAGTCCCAAACTCCCACAAAGGCGACCCGAAACACAAGGGGAAGCACCCAAAGCCAGATTCCAGGCTTTTGTCGGCTTATGCGTATCGCGGCGCACACACCATTTCACGTAACATTAATTCCGTGATTTATGGGGGTCACGTGACCGTCAAACGCACGGATACCCAAAACACACTCGCATGTGCCAAAATCAATGGACCTTCAGCTCCAGCCTCATACCGTCCCGCTGGAGCGGGAGCGGGACCCTACCAAGGGACCCTGGGCGGACTACGGCCCGAGCAGCCCTTCTCTGTTAATCAGTGGCCGGATTTACTGTCGACCAACTTGCACCTCTTCCCCACACTACCTCGGCAGATTTCCTCGTTGGAGATACAAGAAAAAAAAATAAAAAAATAAAGAGTATCTTCCTCGAGGTAGATGAACTTGACTTTTGAGCCCACAAAGACGATCGGTTGAGACTCTTACGCCCACGCGTCAGTCGGCCAGTTCATGCTCGCAATGCTGCGCGCTTCGGACTGTGTCACATTCGGGACGGGGACTTTTTGAGGTGTCGCCGTGAGACGACACTACAACGATGACGGCGCCCCGTCGTCCCGCTTAAGTCCAACACCCTCCCGGGGTATGGCTCAATTAGCACGTGTCCGAGAGTGTCGCAAGTGCCGGATGCGCGCCATTGTTGCGCCAATAGTTGGCGGTCTTTTGTTGGCCGATCTTCATTCAAAGCCGGTCTTGCGTCACTCCCGGACCCAACCGCCTCTCGTCGTCCACAACTATTCTGCTGATTTTCTACCAAAAACAGTTGTGAGGCTCGAGAGCGCGGTGATTTACGTGGAACAGAAATCCATCCGACGTACCATCGCCACCACCACGATGACCCCCTATATTTAGAGCAGCAGAAATCACCGCTTTTTATTGCTTTCGCATTAAATCAGAAAATTTTTAAAATTACACCGACGAACGGCAATAAAAATATTTCTCCTTGTTCCGCGGTAATTTATCCGCGCCTGGTCCGCGCTGTAAAACTGACAGATTAATTTCCTAATTAGTAATCGGAACCGAATGCCACCGCGACCGACAGCGGCGGCGGCGGCGGCGGCAACGGCGGCAACGGGGGGCCCGGGCTACTGTACAATAACGGGCGGCGGGAGTCTCTCTCACCCTATAAATGTGCCCCGGGACGAGACCCGGATTTAATATAATGGTAAAAACATAACGACTCACCCGTCGAAGGGATGAGCCACTGGGCGGGCGGGGGAGCAGGGGGGGGGGCCCGGAAAGGTGCACTTTGCAGATCAACTGCACCGTGTCCACTGTTGCGTGCGAGGATTTAAATTTTGGTCAGTTTTTTGGTTGAATGCAATCCGCCATACCAACCCTCTCGCAGCTATAAAATACGACCAAACCCCCTATACATCAATTAAAACCAGGTGCTGGACGGGCGGGGGTGCAGCGACGCACAGAAATTAAATTTTATATTATTTTTGCTTTGCCTTATTTCATAAATTGTTCGCTTTTAATTGCATTTGGGCGGAATCGGGCGCTCAACCGTCAGATAATGCGATGAAACACATTTTGTTGGAAGCCCACTTTCCTTTTTTCTTTTTTTTTTTTTTAATTTTAAATATTTACTTTAATTTTGTTAGGGCCTTCTGATAGTTCAGTTGTTAGCGCGCTATCCTACCGTCCCAGAGGCTGTGGGTTCGAATCCCACGAATAACCATGGTCTCCTGCGCTACGTGGTAACACAATGGGCCAAAATTGGCCTAAGTGTACCTTTCTAGGCAGCCACAGCAACCTAACCTAACCTAGGGCCTTCTGGATGATTATGCACATTAAAAAAAAATAATGCAATGCCTGCATCAAAACGTAAATTTCAGACAAAACAGTACGATCTGTCGAATAACACGGACTTATTAAAAGTGTTTTTAGATTTTAAAAAAAAAAACCTAACTAAAATTTTGAAAAATTAATGAAAATCAATCGACTTTTTGACCTTGTACGATAATGTTCCTCAGAATCTTACTTAATTAATTGAAATCAAACAAAATATTAGAGCGATTTGCATATTAAATTTTTAAACTTGTTTCTTTTGATATTTTCTAAATGACTTAAATTCCTATAATCTCAGTCTAATAACAACGCCATTTGGCAAGCTTTTAATTAATTTATTTATAATTTTTATGATGAAATCTAGATCGGATTAAATTAGAAGTTTTGCTTCATTTTTTAGTTTCCCAAATACTGTTAAATGTTCATATAATTCAAATAACATCAGGTTTTAAAAGTTACGTTTAAAAAATAACAAACTTTTTAATATTTTTTAATAAGTTTTGAACAATTTTCCAAAAGTAATAGAGCCTTTGAGTGGCAAATTTTCCATGAGTGTGCTTCACGTACTTATCGCTATCATTACAACGAAGATATTTGAAAAATCTCAACTATCAATTTAGCGGATTTACCTTACGGACATACCTTTTAAAACGAACAGAAAGTAGACTAAAATTTGTTTAGTCTATTTTAAGTTTTACTTTTTCACCAGGGAACTGCTAGATCGAAAAATACCAGAATTTCAATTTTTTACTAAATTCAATATTTAAAAAAATGTTAAGTGCAAATACTTGCAACTAAAATCATATCTTCTTCGACTTATTACAAGAATTTGAAAGTAGTATTTTAATTTTTATTGTGTATAGTTGCAAAATAAACCTTATTTAGTTTTAGCTGTTTACAACTTTTTGTGTTAAGCTGAAGAAAAGTACGATTCTAGTTGCAAATGTTTTGTACGCCACTCTATTAGTGAAGGTAGTTCTAGTGAACTACCGGCGTACAAATCTGTAATTTTAACAACATTCTGCACCTTTAATTTAATACACTTTAAAATTTTAATAAATAATTATTAATGGAAAAAGGTTTTTGAATATATCGTAATATGTAATTCTCAATTCTATTAAACTCTGGCATAAATCAGAAGAGAACTACAAAAATATAAAATTAAATGAAGGAAGGAATTGAGTACCAGTCAAATTGGCTGGTTTTGGTAGTTCTAGTGTTAAATGTACGTTATCAGTCTCTTTTCCGACTTAAAATATTTCTGTCTGAATTTCGTTTTAATTTTCTTTATGTTAAATGCTTTCACTTCGAATTATTATCCGGCTTATTTACTTTTTTTATATAATCTTATTTTTCCACCCGGGTTTAGAGTTGTTTAAGTATGGTATGCATAAAATAGTGAGATTTGAATCTTATTTTTCGAAAATATCGTTATTTAAACGTATTATTTCCGGCGTTGAAATATTCAAGTTACTTTGAACCTATTACTCCTCACTCTCACAAGAGGTGAAGGTAGTAAAAGTAGGTCTAAATTCAATGTAAAATTAGTTCCTACTTACCGCCTATACTCGTAAGTTGCACAAATTTCCCTTTTTTACATTTTTAGGAGCATAAAAGTATGTGAATTTGCCCTCTTTTGAGACTGTAAGTCCTCTGCAGCAAATATTACAACAATTTCTATAAATAAAATAGTGAAAAACACTGCGAAAGCGAATTTTCACTATTTCAACTAGTGGAATATTTATAACTAGATACATATGAGTGAAAATTAACTATATTGCGATGGTTTTCATTAATTATAATATTTTAGAGAGGATATATAAATACGCTTATTAAATAAATACCTCATTACGGGTTTTAATTAGTTAATTCTAATTCAATCATTTAAAAATAAAAAAGTTTCTAGATAAATTCAAAAATTCAAAATTTATTAATTTAATTTATGTAGTTACTGCTTAAAAAAAAATTTACATTTAAAGTATAATCATCAAAATTGAAATAGCAGAGGGATTGATTAAACTTTTATACTTACTTATTTTTTTTGTTAATTTTTATAACAATTTTATTTTATATGTTCTAATCTAAATTTTATTTTGGTGCTATACTTTTTCTTGAACCCATTGACTACTAGGCAAAATTAGAGCGTTTTGCCTCCTGGGTGCCAAGATTTTATTTTAAAGAAAACATGGAATTTCACAAAATCTAATGATATTAAATTACAGATATAAAACTAAATGGCATTTTCAGTAATTTGAAAAAAAAGAAAAACCCAATTTTCATTCATCCTATCTAACAATTTCTAACTCAAACGGCTATAAATTTAGTCCGTGAACAATTGCAATCGATCTAAAGATATCTCGTAATTGGCAGTGAATGGGTTAAATAAATTCTTCTAATTCCAATTAATTTTTTTGTGGTTTTCATATTATTTAACATAAAAGGTGTAAAAATAAAAAGGGTCTTGGCAATAGCTAAATAGGAGGGTAACTTTTACTGAACAGGTTTTGAGTTAGAGGATCAAGCTACCTGCTGCACTATGGAGTAGAGCCAAGTGAAGTTCTAATAGGAGTAAAATGCTATAAAAGTAGCTCTAAAATTTCAACTCGGATTGGCGCAGAAGACAATTTACGGAATAGTTTGCGCCGGATTGGCTAAAGTGCAGCGAAGTTCGATAGTTCGTCGCTGGATTCTTTGCGCCGTGCAATGTCGCGTGGCAATTAAATTGGCTCGTGACTTTCTGACACGTCTGTCGATCTCGCCAACTAGCGAAGAGGCGGCAGGTCGACCCGGGGGCAGGACAGTTCGAAGGCAGCCATTCTCGCGCAAAAATTCAAATAAATTCCGGCGGTCAAAGGAATTGCTGCATAAACCGAAGCTCCAAGTCCCCTCCCCCCCTTGTCAGCTGGGCATGTTCGGTTTCTGGGAGCGGACTAATTTCCTACTGCAACGGAGCATTCAAATTGCGGCCAAAAAGGAAGACGATTGCGACGGCGATGATGGCGCAAGGAAAGATCCTCCAGGAAGTGGGAATCCCCGCGGCCCCACGATTGAGTTGTCACGCCGGCCCCCCGCCCCCATCGACGGCGAGCACTGCTTGCTCTGGCGAATGTGAGCGCGCCGCGTGTCGTCACGCCGCCGTTCGCTTCGCAGTGGTCGAGTGGTTCTGGCAGGCTGGGTCTTAAATCAAACCCTCCCCTCGCGAACCCGCCGCACCCCACCGTCGTCGTCGTCGGTGCGGTAGTGTACAAGTGCGGCGTTTTCTCATCGCGACGACACAACGACGCTGACGACGGCCCCGCCGTTGCACTCGCCATGCATTTTACAACAAAATTTGCGGGCACTCGAACGCACACACATATGTACGTCCGCAACCGGCCCCTTGGCCCCAAATGGCAGCGAAAGCTTCGATCGCTACCGGCCCGAAAGCTCCATCCAGCCCCACCAAGGCCCTCTTGCCGATGTGTTGAGTCGCGCGTCGCACAGAGACGGGGCCCGGCTCTGTCAACTCACCATCGCGCCGAAACGCCGTTTGATTGGAACAACGTGTGTGGCAGCTGTGTGTGCGACGATAGGGGAATATAGACATGCGGCCCTAGTTCTGACCATCAACACAGTTTGATATTCTGGCAGCACTGGCGCTAGAGAGACGCTTTCGAGCTCCTGAAAATTTATGAACGCGTCGAGTAGGCCCCATTCATCATTTTGTGAGGATTTTTTTTTTATCTTTTCGGGGGTGCTTCTTTTTATTTCGTATATTTAATGCGATTCTGGCTGGTTTCGATTTCATTTCTTTTTGTCATTCGAAATTTTTGGCGGCGATAGAAATGCCAGCGTACGCTTTGATGCGTTGCAATAGATAAAAATTTGTGATGTCGACGGTGGCAGCCGATTGAAAAATTGCCGGGGTCTGTTAGATGGCCGTCGCTTTTTCGCCATTCGAAATAAAAACAAGTGGCCAAATAATAAATTTACCGAGTAGCCGGATAATTTATATGGGAACACTGAGAATAGGTAATTGATTTTGTTTTTATTTTTGTTTTTAGTTTGCTTGCATGGACGATAATTTTTGCTTAATTAGGTGAAAAGCGGCCGTGATTTGGATCGGCACTTCTGGAACTTTATTCAAAAAAATGTGGTAACTAAAAATTGAAAATTGAAAAGCACATTGAGTTAACATTTTATTTATAATTAATACTTAAATTTATTTATTTATTTATTTATTTTATACATAAGGTACAAACTTAATTTATACCCTACTTACAGACTAAGCGCATCTCGGGAACTGAGCCCATATGGCGCATCGAGGTGGAGCAATAGTCAACTTATAGTTACTTTTATTTCTATTTTTTTTCCATTTTAAATAGGACTAATGACTAGGGACTAAATTCTGGAATTCTGAAATGTAGGGAATTTTTTAAAACTATGATTTTATCTATTATGCAATTAATACATAAATGTTGATAAGGGCGATATAAACATTTGTCGATTACATACAAGTAATAATTTAATTTAATTAACCCAGAACGCCTAATTCCAGAAAAGTTAACTTAGATGAAAATATTTTATAACTCATAACTCATTTATTTCATTATCTTAAAATGTTCCAATTTAGATTTACAAATTTTTGTTTACTTATTTTAAGTGTTTTGAACGATCAGCTAATTCTTTACAACTTAAGTATATATCGGGTAAAAAAAAAAAAGAAGAGACTAATGTGGGACCTCTGGTAGTTCAGTTGTTAGCGCGCTGTCCTACCGTCCCAGAGGCTGTGGGTTCGAATCCCACGAATAACCATGGTCTCCTGCGCTACGTGGTAACACAATGGACCAAAATTGGCCTAAGTGTGCCTTTCTAGGCAACCACAGCAACCAACCAACCAACCAATGTGGTTAAAATTAAAATTGTATGTCGAGGAAAAATTTCAGTCAAAAAACCTCCTTATATTAATATCTATCTACCCTATCTTATTATCTACCTACATACTACTTAGCTTATTAGACTAGGCAAAGTTGCCGGATTAACGGGTTAGGAGAGTGCTCGCATTTTCCATAAAAATTTGTTGCAAGTTTTACTAACCTGTCTTCAATTGTTTCAATCTCTGCCATTAGATGCAATCGACTTGTGGAATAGTGCCAGGGAAGGTTGAAAATCAATTTGAGCACCTTATTCTGTAAAATATTTTATTAATTTTATAAAATTGCTGGATTGATAGTTGCACTGTTCCAGAAAAGGACAGTAATTTTATGTAGTATTTTTGAAGTTATTTGAATTTTTCTGAAAATTGCTTCCATTGGTCTGACGCAAAATAATGAAACAAAAATGACAACAGAAAACTGATGAATTAAGTTAGAAAAACAAAATATATTTTTAATATTTGGGAATATCAAATTTATTTTGGGCTCATTTAGGGGAGGTTCTCCTTTGATCGACGAAAAAGTAGGTACACTTTGGCATTTTTTTTAAGAAAATGATAAAAGGTATAAAAATTCTTTTTTGTATATTTTTTTTATTGTACATTTATGTGTACTTTTAGATTTTTTTTTCCAAAATAAAAAAACAAAATGGCGGCTGTGATGGGCTTCCGCGTAGAGCGTGTTTTAAAAACATTGCCAATTTCTTGCCACGATCCTGGGTCGAAATCGATCTAAAATCAAAAAATCAAAAATTGTAGGTCATTCTACAATACATGGAAAGGTGGTTATACCAAACATATTTTCAAAAAGTTGAAAATTGACAACATGGCGAGTGCTTACAAATTAAGTGCTTTTTTTTAAAGGCTTTTTTTCGTGATTTATTGCTTGTAAAAAATAATAGTTAACATAATAATTTTTCATATTTTGTTGGTATAACCCCCTTTCAAAAATGTTTACTTTCGAATGCAGCAAACTAGAAGTAAATCGGTTCAGCTGTTTTCGAGTAAACTTGGCGCAAAATTTCAAAAAATTGATTTTCCGTAAATCGACTTGAAAGTTTCGGTTAATTTTTCGTGATTTTTACTACATTTTTCGTTAAGTTTGGTGAATATAATTCAACTCCCGTTTCGATTTTTATAACAAAACTATAGTTCTTTATGTTTTTTGTGTTGCTGAATCCGAATCTGGAATTATTTTTTTAAAATTCAAAATGGGGGATCCAATATGGCGGACCAAAAATGAAATTTTGACTGACGAGCGCCCCGCTGCGTTCAACGAGCTGTAGAATCGGTTCTATTGCTCGGATCGGCATAAAATTGGAAAACAATATTCTTAAAACATTGTTCTTGAAGAAAATCAAAAAAAAAAAATCAAAAATTTTAAAATTTTAAAAGAGAACCTCCCCTTAAACAAATTCCAAAAATAACAAATAAGCAGAATGATTTATCAAATAGAAAATTCATAAATTAATATGACATTGATATGTTTTTATATCCTGGTGCATATAGCTCTCGCATAACACGGTATTTTGCTAACACCATTTTCGTACAAACGGACTGAAAATTGCCGAAAAAAAAATCGTAACTATTGCCCGAATTGATTATTATTTCAAAACATGCATACATATATGCGTTTCATAAAAGGAGCTTAGTTTTGGATAAGACGGTAAAATATTTCGTTTTGAACGAGGGTTACCTGTAACAATAAATTGCAGCTAACGCCAGGTAGAAACCTTCAAAAACTAAATCTTTAATTTCGAATTGGGAACTACAGGGTGGGCAAATTTGAGGTTAGGAAGTAAATTGGCTTAAAAACACACTTTGTTTTTTGATACATTTAGTTTTATTAATACCAATGTAAAGTAGAAATATGGGAATTAATAATAGAATATGATGTCGGGCAAATGTCCACCTCTAGCACGTCGGCAGACGTCTGCTATTTTCGCAAAATTTTGAACTACATTTTATAACAAAGCTTCGCTTATTTCGTCAATGCAGCGCCGAATTTCATGTCAGTGGTTTGTGGTTTTTGCACGTAAACCCGGTCTTTCATATGAACCCAAAGAAAATAGTCCAACGGCGTCCAATCACAAGAACGAGGCGAAAATTTCTCATGCAATAACTGAATTGTTTGGTCGGCTGTACTTTGCTGTACAGCGGCTATGTTTGCATCACATCATTTTATTTTTAAAACTGCTTCTATTCTCTTAGGTATACGAGGTGATTTGTTAAATTTCACGACCAACGTACATACGATTTTTTTTTGTGTTATGTTGGTATATATGTTTCCAACATTATCAGTCATTTTGCATATTTACTTTGTTTTTGAAAGATATAAAAGTTAGACGTATTTTGATATACTTGGCGATTTTTTGCTATTGAAAAAAAAAATGGATTAAAGAATCTGTTGTGTGAAAAATAAAATTAAGTGCTCCAACGCACTTGAAATGTTGACTGTGGCATTTGGAGAGTCTACCTTAAGCAAAAAAAAAATGTTTATAAGTAGTACAAGCTCTTCACAGAAGGCCGAGAAGATGTTAATGACGATGCCCGCCTTGGACGCCCCAGCACGTCAACAACCGATGAAAACTTTGAAGCAGTGAAGAAAATTGTTATGGAGAATCGTCGAATCACTATTAGAAAAGTTGCTCAGAATGTTGACATATCGGTTGGCTTATACCATGATATTTTTTCGAATGTTTTGGGCATGAAACGTGTGCCAGCGAAGTTTGTTTCGAAATTGCTATATTTTAATCAAACCGTCGCATGAGCATCAGTTAGGAGAAATTTCTTGCCCAAAAACAACACCATAATAATGCCTCAGTCACCGTATTCACCGAGCTTGGGTTCTTGTGATTTTATGTTCCAAAAACTTTGAAATGACGGAGATTGAGATAAACACCGCATCTCTGGAAAAGCTCAAGGCCATACCAAAAAGCGCAAATTAGAAGTGCGTCGAGGATTGGAAAAAGCGTTGGGACAAGCGCATTATATCAGAGGGGGATTACTTTGAAGGGGACAAAATAGGTATTGATGAATAAATAAATATTCTTCGAGAAAAATAAAAAATCACCTTATTTATTGAACAAACCTCGTACTTTCAATACGCGAATTAATGCAATCCTTAATTAGATATGAGTTATACCATTGTTCGGTTAAGTTAGTTATGCCATACTTCCCAGATGTTCTGGATGAGAATTTCTTTGGTGGTGTTGTGTCTTCCATAAGCTACGAATTTGAAGACACTGCAGAAATTTTCAATGGGGTTAAGATTTGGGAAATTGGATAGCCAGGCAATGATAGAGATTTCCGCGAGACCTCCGCGCTTTAGTCATGGTTTGGATTTCCTATTCGTCGCAGAAAAGAATCTGAAAAAAAAACCATTTACATTGAAGATAAAATTACAAAAAAAGGAAAATAATGGTAAATTACCTTTCCTCACCGCCTCGGTCAGTCTGTGCTCAACAGCATTTCAGACCAATTTTAGCGCAACGCGTTTTTAGAGTCGTAACCGATAAGAACAAAAATTTATAAAATGTCTCATTTATTTATCAATTCACAACTTAAAAGTCAACACCGTTCACCACATTTACACATTCTAGAGAGCAGGACATATTTTTAATTGCAAAATCGAATTATTATATTTCAACTGAAACAGAAATTTTAACCAGACTACGCAATAGGCGAGTGCATGATTTCAATTTTGCATATTTCGTTCCTAAAAAATCAGTAGTCATAATTTCATGGGGATATGCAGTATATTTAAGATTCTTATTATATAAAAATTATTTGTAGGCATATCATCTTCTGGAAATATATATCTAATCTAAAAAGAGTACAAAATAATTTTTCTTCGATTTAAAGTTACTATTTACGAAGAATTAATAGTAAATGCAACTCGACTAATTTTGAATAACATTTTTAATTCATAAGCATTTGTGAAATTGATTTTATTAGAAAAACATAAGATTTTACTAAGTTCAGAATGTTTTTCTTATAAGTTGCCTTATAAATCTCTACCTTATTATTTTACAAATCTTAATTCTAGGTGCATATGTAGAAATTATATGAAGATAAATTTTCTTATAAAAGATATTCGAGTTCTTAAAATCTGTGACGGCTCAAAATTATCGGTATCGGGAAAGTTTTTGTGAAAATTTAATTTAAAATTTGATTCTTTTATTAACGAAATTTTGCATATAGCACAGGTAGCTGTTAGGGCTAACATAAATTGGTGCTGGTAATCGTATCGCATGCAAAACGATATTTTTAATCTATTGTAAGGAAATTCGCACCTCAATTGACTTTTTAAAAAATTCCATTCGCCGGAGTTTTAATTTCGCACCCCCTTTTCCGAGTGCAAAAGTCACCCCTGCCCAGGTCGTCCCAATTACTTTCTAACGCGATTTTGTAATGAATAACATCGTCAGAAGTAATAAAACTTTATCCATTCGAAAAATCCTTGAGTAAAAAAGCGCCGCGATGTTCGGCGGGTGATCCAACACCCTCCGAACTGCTTGGCGGCAGGACGAGTCGCTTGCGCCGTTAATTCCCTTCATCCTCAATTGACAATGGTTTATGGGACAAAAGTTAATATTTAATGTTCCATAAAAGTAATAATAATTCATAAAAAATGCAATTTTACTTCCACCAAATAAGGAGACATGTTACGCTGAGGAGCCGTCAGTTTATATGGGGCCATTTGGGATATTCTCCCGTAGCACAGGCACTGTGACTCCGCCAGCGAGACGGGATTCTTCTTTTCATTTTTTTTTTTTGCGACCCCTCCGCTGGCGGTGCGGCTCATTGTCGCTGTTTTGTTATCATATTCCTTTATCCGCGCATTTCACGGCCTCCGCCTCAGTCATCTCCGCACGATGTTGTCCTTAGCTTTTCGGCGGCGCCCACCTCCAATCAGCGGGATCTTCCTGCGGGAACCACCTTCGCAGGGCCGTCGCTTTCCGCGTTATGGTTTGCATGGGGGGCGGAGGAGCGCATTTCAATGGAAAATTGCCATCAACAGACGTGGAAAAAGCAGGTTGCGATGGGTGGGGGGATCCCTGGAGTCGGGGACGGACGCTATTTGAAGGAAAAATGTAATTCTAACTTTGATATGAGAATTTATTGTCTCCCCCCGCCTCCAGGTTGATTTTTCCGCTTTTATTCTTGTTTAGAAGCTACCGCGAACGGACTCTACCAATCCCCTTGAATTTGGGACTCTTTCCATTTGTTTTCAGGAGAAATGCGAGTTTTCCGGTCAGAGTGGTATCCGCCACCCGGATTATTTCGCAGTAATGAGGCGATTCCCGGCTTTAATTTTGTTTTCGAACTCCGAATGCCATTTTATCGCACCGCGGCGCTCCTTTCGCCTTTTATCGGGCCAGAAGGTGTCGGTGCAAAATCTCGGACGGCTGCCTTCTTATCAGCATTCAAAACTTTTCCGTTCTGAAGGAATATTTAAATTGGTTTCGAAACTTGAATTAAAAACTTTTCAAATTACTTTCAGATATTTTTCTGCTCCACGACAAAAGAATAAATGCGATTTGCGCTGCACAGAAATGAGAAGAAAGATGGTGTTGTTAACACCAAAACTTCTTTTCTTCACTTGGTCGAAAAGGAGAATTCTTTTGAATTTTATCGACATTTTTATAGTATGATTTCTCATAAAAAATTCAGTGAGAAGGATAATGCATCAACCATCATCTATAATCTTTTTTATAAAATAATTCTTTAAATCCTGTTTGGAATAGCATTTTTCCATTAAGACTTAGAAAAAGAATTCTTAAATTTTTGAATTCTTAGTGAATATTCTTTAATATATGCGTATATTTAAGATTTTATTAATACATTTAAAACTCTCACTTAATATCTGCTATGTAAAACCATACATTTTATTTAATCGTAAGTATAAATTCACCTAAACGCGCAGTTTCCAATTGTTCAGTGAAATAACAAGATATAGAATAAAAGTTAGATACCAACACTCTTCCTACTTTCCTGTTTTTATATGTGTAATTTTACACAATAGCGCAATATTATAAAGTAAAATATCTACGAAACTTATTGTTACGAATTAGAATCGAATTTTAACGAACTTCTAATAATTCAGAAAAATTTAAGGCACATGTATTTTATATTTTTAGCGAATAAACCCTAGAAACGAGTGATATCACCTCCCAGAGTTAGTATCCTAATTAAATAAGGTTTAAGCTTTATATTTATATGTGGTAGTTGAGATATTTTTACATAATTATGATTTTCGGACGAAAATCTACGACTAAAAGACATAATTTTACAATTTAAAAGTTTAATTCTACATCTTTGATGAGTGATAATAATTTCTTAGGGGTAAATATGTTATAATATGGCGAAAACTGTTAAGTTTAAAAGTCATAATTGCATTTTTACATAGTGTTGCAAAAATACACTTTTAAAGCAGACATTTCCAATTAAGTTGCAAAAATTCTCCAATATTTCTTACTTTTAAAGCCATTTTACACATTTTTTAGGATGAATTTTCTATGTACGTCTAAGTATGTATTATAAAAAATTGAACAATGATATATGTATTGCTTTAAGAAATAAAAGGGCGATATATAGAAAGTAAATACATAAAATAATAATAAAATAGACTTCCTTAAACAAGCAAAATATACTTTCCTATGATATTCCCCGTAATTTATTTACATGTTAAGTAATAATTTTTAAAATTGCAAGACTGATTACGATATACCTTGATAAGCGATAAAAATAAAAATTTTAATCATAATAATTATCTCATATTCAATTAATTGCATTCATGCTCACATTTTATAACTTCATAATACTGGTTCTGTATAAAGGATAGCAATAAAATGTTATTGGCTTAAATAAAAACTCGTTTAGAATCGTAGGCTCTCGGATAAGTAGATCTTGAGATAACCCAGGAAACATCTGAGAAAAATAATAAAGTTTAGAGAAAAACAAGTTTTTTGGAAACTAGGCATAAGGATTTTTTAAAAGTTATAAAAGAATTCAGATATAAAATTGTATTAAACATAAAATAAAGGTTATTTGGAAAATATACACATTGCTAGATTGATTATGCATCTAAGGGTATCGAAGTGTCGCGAAAAATCCATTTCCACTGATGTCAGTCAGATCAATGCACTAGGGTTTCTATGTAGAAGACCACAAGTAAACTGAAAAGATATTTTTTTAGCCGCTAGCAAGATCCCTTCACAGATAGCGTTGATAATTAGACATCGGAGCTATTCCCATGACTCCTCCTCTGGCAGAGGAAAACTCAGCCCATCAATCAAATTTCATCGAGCCATTAGCCCGTCGCGTCGATCTCCTTAAATCTGTAAGAAAATCTTTTCAAAGTTTGCTTTTCGCAAGATCGGTAATTTGAGTGATTGGAGTAATTGGAATTATCGTAGATCCATGGTCACCGGAAAATTGATAAAATCTGAATCGTGCCCAAATTGAACACGCCCTCCGCCTAGACGATCGGCTGTCCATCAAGCGAGAAATTGACGAAAAACAATCTTTTTCCATCCATTGAATGCTGATCGTAAGATCAGCGCCATCACCACGATCTTGCGGCCGCGATCGATGGCTCAGAAGCTCGTTGTTACTTTTGCTCGTAAAAAGATAGACCCCTCGATGTGAACCGAGAGTGGAAGTATTTTTTTTTTCTTAGAAACTGTTCAAGCCGCCGCGTATTGAATTTTGTCGGCGGCAATAGAAACGTTCAGCCACTTAATTGATTTCTGACATCCATCGATCATGTTGGGGATTAGCGCGATTTGTCGAATTTGCTTGTTCAGGGAGCAGACCGTCTTGCGTTTCGGTCTTTTGGTTTTTATCACCAGCACCCCATTGACTTAGAAATTTACTTTCGTTTTGTGTGCTCATCTGCTCGCTCTGCAGTCCCCAAATCGCTGGTACATTCACTAATTTATGATATTTTCTATTTTTTTCCAGGACGGTGGTGTCGGAGAGAATGGTCATCGCCTGCAGACACCAGAAACGCCGATGCGTCGCGACGATTATACTCCTCAGTCTTCCTAGGTAGTCCTGGTAAGTTGCAACTCTTTTTAAAATCCCGTCGCCGCTCTGCCCGTCCTATTTTTTTTTTTTTTTTTTTTTGTCCGCGACGTGTTTTCCAGTCGCCAATCTGATTAGTCCGAAATGCAAATTTCTTTTAAATCCTTCTCGCCAGGAGCGTCTGAACCGGCGGCGGATTAGCGGGGCCAATCTTACGTAGGGTCCCCAGTCGGGGGGCGCGGACCTGTAGCTAGTCTTAAAGAAAATTGCTTTGAGCTTGAGCCGCCTACCGACGGTATCTGGATGATTTGATTGTGTCGTTCGTGCCGGACTATGGGCATACCTCCGAACGCACCACTCGGGGCTTGGGTGCGATATGTTCAAATGAGCCGGGTCCACCGGCCAAACCAGATTTATCTTGTCCTCTGCTTGACGGGTAATTAATTGATTTGCGGCAAAGATACTCGGGATTACTTTTGACCTTTTTCATGAGACGTTGATCAATTCGAATCAGTTTTTGTTGTTCGCGTCGCCGGCCGTGTTGCTGGTCGCTCTTTTCTTCACTTTTTGCTCGATAGGATGACGGATGCTTAGCTGATCTTAATTTTCTGGTTATGAAGGTACCCGCGTTTCGAGTTTTTTTTTTTTTCCTACCGTTCAGGCTTCGTATGTGACAGACAGGCGAGCAAAGTACTTATGATTAGTCTTTTGATATCAGAACACGGATATCGCATAATTGCCTGATTTACTATACGAAATTTTCTGACATCAAAATGCTTCTTGCTTCCATATATCTATAATAAGTAAAATGGTACGAGTGGTATCCATGTCCACTGTACCATCTGTAACACTCGCGCTGCATGGCCTTTGTACATTACATAGCAGTTTATTGTGAATATCTCAAAAACTATAAGGCCAAGAATAATTGTTTCATTTTTTCAACAATCTTGACCTTTTAGAGTTCTAAATCTTAGTAATTTCGATTAAAAAAACAGATGTATGTATGTGTGTATAACAGGCAAGCAAACAAACGGCCCAAGCTTGACATCGAAAGCTCAGGCATAGTTCTGATCCTAGGCCCAATGCTGAAATTATAGCCAAAGTCTCATATAAAAAGATGGCGAAACCCTAGTTAATGACTGGTTCTAACATGCTCATCAAACACATATTTCAAGTTTATTATTGTTATCATTATACATATAATCACTTAGTTTTTTATTTTTTGTGCACATAATGTTGCGTATTAAAGACGGGTTCAGAGTGGGATAAACGCTGGAAGGGCAAACATTGGTAATTAAAGTTTAGATACACCTTGGGGGTGGACTGAAAAACTTGATTCAAACTTGAGCTAGAAAACACATAATGAGCATTAATAGTTCAGCCGCAGTTTGACAAAGGCTTGACCAGAGGATTATTGAATAAATTCATAATTTTCATGAAAATGTGAAATTTAAGGCATTTTAACCGATTGCACTCTTACTATATAGACTGTTTGGATGAAAACCATAAAACTGGACGTAGATTTGTTATTTTAAATGGTCTAATAGGCGATTTTATGAGCTAAATTACTAAATAAATACAAATCAATAACTAGATGCGTCTTGGTACTCAAGAAAATCAAGTTTAATTCCCACTTGCACTTTAAAATCCTCTGGCGATGAACGAAGTATACAAATTTCAATTGTTATTGTTTTTATTGAATCGGTTATTTGTAAAAGGGCAAAGGTTCACTAATTGAAATTCTTCTTGATTATGTACTTTTGTACATAGATTCGTTTCTCAGGATATTATGCCAATACATGTATATGGTATTTTTATACTTCCGGTCGAATCTTTTTGCCATTTATTAGACATCCTATTTTTTTAAGTAGATAATTCGAAATAAAGACCAATTTAATTCCTTAATCACTTTAGTAAAAACATTCGGAATCAATGCGCAAAGCAAGGATGAATCATGGAAATAAAGGAAATCATTCACGAATTGTTTGTGCAACTCTTTAAAGATCCACAAAACATTTTGGTCGGACATCCCGAGAGCCGACAGAAAACAAAAAGACATCGAAAGAAAGGCAAAAAAGAGGAGCACATGAGGCACCGTAGAGCAGACCAATTTATTTCTTCGTCGTCTTTGGCTCCCATCTAATTCCTGTCCGATTAGAAAGATAAAACTTGTCTCAATCCGAGACCTGATGGCATGTCCCCATCGACCTGACAGCCATGAGAATATTTCATCAAGGCCCGACTTTAATTTTGCCTCAAAGTTGAATCTAAATCTAAGTCCCACCAGAAGGACAAATACGGCACACAGCCGAATCGGGCGAATCGACCGAAAACAGATAGATGGACAGAGTCAATCGGGCCGGGACAGGAGGAGTTCGCTCCATAGAATGTCGGGCTGAGTTTATCAAATTGACCAAATCAAATGAGTTTGAGATATTTTTGCTGCGATAAGGGAGTTAAACTGGAAAACAAGACACATATCGTGGTCAGGCCGGGCAATATGTACCGAATCCAGGCAAAGAGTGGGGGGATCTCATGCGCGAAGAGGTGCCCTCCGACAAGAAGTGCAAGTGGACCGCCGGAAAAGAAGTTTTATCCAATTTTTACCCAGCAATCAATCACTCGAAAAGTCTTGGATGTTGTTCTTAGGGAAAGTCCCCTCGGCTGCTGGAGGGCGATAGACGCTCCTTCGTGATCCCACACCCCCGGCTCCGGAGGTCGATGCCTCCTCTGTCGCGTTGCTCAATGATTTAGGACCGCTCGCACTGGGAAGGTCCTCTACAACTGCGTTACTACAAATCGACGCACGTCCCGGCCGCGTCTCTGGCCATCTGCACTTTTCAGTCGCCTAACCGCATCTAAGACGCGACCAAAAAACCCTTCTTATCCTTCTGAGCATATCTGCGGCCGGCGGACCTGCCTCTGGACCTGGATGCTGTGTGATTTGGCAGAAATTTCAGTTTTTGCCGCGGCCCATTGTTAAAGCCGCAAACTACACCTGCCCAGATGTTTCCCTTTACAAAATTTTTTTTCGGGTACCCGCTTTGTTTTGCCTTTGTTTCATATAAGCCGTCTTAGGTCTCATTGTGCCTTAAAAAAGATTAAAATTTAATCCTTTTCGGAATGCCTTGCACGGCCGGCAGAGCATCAGCGGGCCCATTCACCGCGACGAAACACCGAAGAGGTGAAATTCTTGAGCACACCTACTTGCCCCGCATCACATGCGACATTTGGGGCTCCGCTACCGGAGCCTCAAGTTTTATCACACGGCAAAACAAAAACAGACAGAATCCGAGGAGGCCAGCCAGCCAGCCAGCTCCCGCCCGATTAGAGTCCATAAATCGTGTGACTTCGACTCCAGAAAAATTCTCATTTTCACCTTTCTGGAGCTGATGCAGTCGCGTTTTGGGGTGCTTTTTGTTCCGGGAGTGATGTGCCTTATGCTTGGCAGGTGATTGGCAGGTAGGGTTTTTAGCACGTTCCCGGCGTAAGCGGCAGCCGGAGATCAATTTCACTTAGGTGAAACACGCATTAACATTGGCTCCCATCCCCCGGAGATTTATTGCACCCATTCTCAGCTAAATGCGCAGAGAAATGCACCTCTTTATAAATTGGAAAGACTTTAGTACGTAATCCGTTTACTTCTGTTTTTTTTATGGGGTTCCAGCAAAAGCCTACAAGGTCCTTTACTCATCCGTTTGTCTGTCTGTTCGTCTCCGATTGAGCCGAATTTGGAATTTCTCAAGAGTTCCATACGAAATCTAAGATCGGTTTGTATTTGCATTTGTATTTTTACTTTGACTCGATATACAGTATTTTTCCTTTATTACCCAGTTTTCCCGATTTTTTTATTTTTAACTCTTACCTCCGATTACAAAATATCCCTAAGCAATTTAAAAATCTAAAAAAAAATTCCTAAATACATTTCAAAGAAATCGTTGTTACCATGAAACCAGATTCCTTTGGATTCTTCAATTAGTCATAAGGATCTGAGAATTGGATAGTGATAATTGTGCTATAATATAATAAATGAATGAGTTTGAGATGTTTTTGCTGCGATATTAAAGAAATTTTCTCTGCAAGACTAAATTACAATAACAGAAGACAAAACTTTTTTGATAATAATAAAATACGAGTACTATGAGCATAAGTACTATAAATGAGGAATTGGAATGATATTTTCAGTTGCAATTATTTCGTCACATTATATATATACTTCAACCCTGTTGTATGATGTTAAAATAGAAAATTGTATGCCTTATATTGAAATAATGAGTGTAAAATATATTTTTCGAATTTTTGTTTTATAAATAAATTTAAGAAATTTTTGGTATTCATTAATATAAAGTGCCCTAAAATTTAATTGGATTATCGCACCCCTGCTGCAATAACATAAGTTATCCTGAGCATATACGGCTTTTATTTTGCACATTTCTTTTGCAGATATTCCAATTTGGATTCTCTGCAGTTGCCATTAAATTCAATTTAATTTGTTTTTATTTTTTTTTTAATAAGTATTCGAAGCGTAGCCCAATTAAGAGATCATGATACGATCAAATAATTAATTCCATTACGATCAATTAAATAAAACGAAAAAAAAAACAAAAAACAAAAAATACAGTACGCGGCCTCTTTCAGTATCGTTTCTCTCTCGTCGCATCAATTAACGATTCTGTGAACATCGATCGTACGGGGCAAATTACCCAACATAATCGCACAATTCCAATCCATGCGACAAAAGGCCATTGAAATTGAACTTTGAGTAGTAAAAATTCAAAGTAAATAAAAATGCAAAAATCCACAAAGAGGAACAAAAATAAAAATTAGCCCCACAAAATAATGCATGATCCCCACATCGAACTTAATTAGACATTCGTATCACGTCAATTGGAGAAAATTTGCACAAATGCGGAATGCAATTCGTGTGACTCTGTAACACATGCGCAATTCGCGGGGAATACATTAAATTTTGGTGGCATTTTTGCAAAAAGTGACAAAGTTAAAAGGCCAAACTCTTGAAGTTTTTTGGGCATTGGAGAATCAGAAAAAACAGTCACAGATCGGACGTTTGGCGATCGAACCGCAGACTGTCGTTGCTCAGAATACAAAGGTCTGAGCGGTCCATTTAAATGAAGTGATCAAGTCCCTTAAGCGCCAAATTTCTCATTCTGATGACCTTGACCATAGCTGCGCCAGGGCAGCATATAAGGCATAAATCACGAACGTCTTATGATCCCCGCTTAACTCCAATATTTGATCTTATGCGGGATCATCGAATATCTTCAATATGCATGGCCGGGACAAGATCTGAGCGTTACACACCGTCGCGTTCGAATTGATCATAATGAGTCGGTGGCCTAAAGCGCATGCTCATTAGGCTAACAAACCGCTTGTACAGTTTCACACAGAAAAATCCATCATTAACGAACTGGAAAAAGAAAAAGTAAAGTGGCTCGATCCAACATGGCAGCCTGGCTTTTAGGCTCGGGGGAAAAAAAATAAGGCGGGAGACGATAAAAAACACTCGAAAGTGGATAAATACAAGATATATCGCTGATGATGTTCAATGTGTGATAGATCATTTCGATCACCCGTTGATCAGTCGAGATCGCCGGGCATCTTGGAAGGAGTTAATCGAAAAAACCATGCTCGACCCCTGGCATGTGTTTCTCTTATTTTTTTTATTTAATTTTGTTCTTTTTTTTTTCTCCCGTTTCTTTTTCGCTCCAGCCGTCTTCCTCGGGGGGAAATGGTCGAAATGGTGATCAGTTCGAATGGTATTCATTACCGCGGATCTTTGCCGGCTGGGGCGCGTTCTACAGCTACGGCATTCCTGAAATTCATATCTATTATCAAATTCAGGCCTGCGAGGACGACTCCATCTGACGAAGCTACGTTCGACGGGAACAAAAACAAAATGCGACCCGAAAAGAGTTAAACGTTAAAACTTAAGATGGAGAAAATAATGATAACACGGTTTGACCATAAAATTTATATCCATACGATTTAATTATGGCCTGTCAGCCGACGATACACTCCTCACTGGTTTTTCTCATTTCTATTCGAAACTTTGTTATAATTTCAATCGCATCGAGACTCCTTGCTCTGGGAGCTGTCCTTCAGATGGGGTCTCAAAATAATAACTACCACAGATGTGCCGAGATGCTATATTTTATTTAAATGATTTCTTTATGCTTTTCGCTGCTTTCTTGCTGCCGGGATGGATTTAATATTTTTTTTGTTTTTTTTCTCGTCGAAACACAAAAACGTTTCATTAAATTTGATGGGCAGAAGAAGGTAAAACGAATAAACGAGAACGGACACGACTTTTGAAATTATAAACGACGAACGGTGGTAAATACCAATCGAAACATAATTCGAGGGTATAATTGTCTGGCGCAAGTGTGTAATTTTCATTTTTGATTTTGATTTCGGGTTACACACTTAGTCTGCTGGCGAATGATAGGCCTCTTATTTAACGAGCGCTTAAAAAACAACACCGCTGAACAACAATCTGATCGCAGTCTGTTGTAACAGTGATTTAGCAAAAGAATAACGAACGTAGTAACCCTTTAACTGCCTTCGTATTACACGCAAAATGAAGTTATATGAGTGTGTACGAAGAAGCGCAAAATTATTTATTATCCACTTATATAACTCGGCTTGGAATCTTCTAAAAGGAAGTAGACTTGGAAATTTAAAGATTGGATTGGCTTTCATTGGGAAATAAATTCTAACCTTTTAAATAACTCTTTTCTATTACAGACAGTCAGCTTACACAGAATTTAAACAACCTAAACATTTACAATGCTTTTAAAATACATATGTATTAGTTTTATAGAGATCATATACGTCATAACCACCTTTAGTACATAGAAAAATCTTTTCCGGAAAAAAATAAAATTTGTCTATCTGACTCAGCTCGTAATTGAAGTATATTTTTAAAATTTACATCTGGAATAATGTTTAGAACAAACTTTTTTATGTATATATTTAACTGTTAAATATATTTAAAAACAAAATTGTATTTTATATCCCTCTATTTTAGATTTAACATGAAAATGTAGTTTATGAGGTTTCCTTCCATGACGCAATAATATTTAGATATTGTGTTTCCATAAAAATAGTTAAGTTGGGATTGTATTTTCATTAAATTTTAAAGCGGATTGAGATTAACACAGTTCTTTTTCATGCAATTTGTGTAATTGTTTTTCATTATATTTAACAATAATTCAGTTTTCCATCGCACCAGAAAACTCGATTAAACACCAGTTTAGAAAAATAATTAATCTTTTACCACATTATTGTTGATTTAAATAAACGAAAAAAAAACTCAATCCTTGTTTGCAAATACAGGAAACCCTTCTATAACACGGTAAATTGGTTTCTACAATATGTTTTGTGGGAAACCGTGTTATAGGAGACAAGGAGTGAAAAATATGGAAATGCAACGAAGCAGCACGAAGTTAATTTTGAATTTTTCACAAATTGAGCAATACTGCATTTTTGGTACTGCACTTAACGCTTTATCAACATCTTCTCATTTTCATTAAGTTAAAGCTTGTGGCCAAAAAATACCAGTTTGTGGTAATACCGATATTCCCCGATATTTATTTTTAACGGCATAGTAATTATTTGGTTTTATCTGCATTACTAAATAGTTTTAAAAGAAGAATGAATAAATTCAAAAGTTTATCACGGTATTTAAAAAAAAAACTACAATTTTATGTTGTAAAATTCTTTCTTGCATTCGAAAAATCATTCAAAAAAAATCCCATTACTTTAACCCTTTCCGCAAAATTATTTCTAACTGTAAAATTACTGCATTATGCCAATTAAAACGGTTCATAGTACTTTACTTAAATTACTTGACAAATTTGTTCGTTCACAGCTCGCAACATGCTCCAGCGAGTGCGCGGTAAAAATCTTGCCGGCACAATAATTCACGATCATTAATCTTGTCTGTGAGAAAAAGCGGATTATCAAATTACCTGTGATAATGCTGCATCTAAATCTCAGTAAACAGCAAAAGATCGGCAAAACTCTTTGATTTCTTGAACTGTACACTCCTCAAGATCAAACATTTACGATCCGTTCGAAGTATACGAAAGAAATGAAGTCTCGCGGATATACTTGAACGTATAAAACGGCGGTGATGCACCTCTTTATGGGTCTCGTAACGTATGCTCATATCACGATCGAAACGTTTCATTCCGTAGAATTTGAACGATCTCTTTCATATCAGAAAATCATGGCCAACAGCTAGATCTGGAAGGAGGTCGATCAAAAGGTAAAAATTGTGCACAACTATGCGCGCGGCGAGGAGGGAGGGGCTCGATGGGTTCTTTTTGCCGGCTGCGAATGGACGCGGTACCGGGAACGGAACCTATCTGTCGTACTTTTACGAAAGGAGAATATCCCAAAAGACGATCGGCAAGATCGAGACAAGATTAACCCGATCAAGGAATAAGATTGTTCGAATTGCTCAAGTGACTAGTCACATGAGCGCTCTTCCGGCCGCCACACCCTTCGAGTTATTCTATAAATTTCCGAGGACACGGATGAATCAATCGGTGAGTGCATATGCTCGCTTGATTTGCGATCGCGGCCCAGTCCTTTTGTTTCCCTCATGACTCGGGCTAATTACAAAGTTTGTCGACACAACATAAATCTCGTGCCGGCGGATTGTGCCGGCCCGTTCTCAAGATTGACAACGTGAGTGACTCAATCCGCACATAGTCATTAATTTAAAAATGCGCGAATGATGAATGGAATGCGGTGAATGTTCACCGACTGATCCCCGAGGGTCTGCGGGTTCTCTCCGTTGCGGTCCCGTAACCTCGGATGTGATATTATTCCTAAAATGCTGTAATGGTCCATGAGACTGTGAATCTGCGCGAATCTCGCCTATCGGTACTCAAAGCTGCTGATTGCCGAAGTGCTTCATATTTTTCCTTTGAAGCCCGTTGGAGCGCCGCTCCGCTTTCGCGCACCACCTCGGGGCCAACCCGGCGATTTCCAGCTGGTCCCACTTCGCGTCGACCAATCCATCGGCTCGGTTCCTTGGCCATTTACTTCGAGTGCGCCTCTTCCTCCCGAGGTGCTGGTTATTGGACGGATGCTGGGGTCCAGGCTGGTCCCGAAGCATCCCATGTTGCGCTCTATGTGATTTTAGCGCTGGCCATGTCTTGGCCGCCGCGCTATCAACATCATAACATCATCGTTCCGACCGACAGACATTTATGGGAGGCTGCATATGTTCGCGTTTATGTTGGCGTCTCCGCGATGTGTGCTCCCCAAGGAATGCAATGGAGTTCTTGATTTCTTCGCCGAGCCACTCGCGAGGGACTGACGTGTGTTTATTCAACTCGAGTACGCACATAATCTCCGCGGAATTTGTTTACAATTATTTTGTTGTTGCGGTCGCTGCTCCTGGCCGAGATGGCGATTTTTTAAAAACCATTATTCCTTTTTATTTTAATTTTTTGTTGTTTTTTGCCCGCGCTCTACCGACATTTCGCGTTCCCTGAAATTTGATCCGAGCCTGAAAGCCTAAAGCAAATTAATTTAACTTGTTTCGCACTGGAAAAAATTCTGTAAAATTGTCTCGAGAGACTGGTTTCAGGCCTAACCCGGGAATTTATGTTTTCCGTAAAACGTAATAATGAACATTTACGAGAAAATAGTTTTTACGTTTTATTAGATCCTAAACGATTTCGATATCTTTACTGGCTGCAGGAAGTCGGACTCGATATTCCAGTTTTGAACAAAAAATCCAGCCAATATTGCTGCTATTGTTAACTAACTTCGCTAACCTATTTTTCAAGGAACATTTGCATGTTGTTTGCATTAATTAGGACTAAGATTAAGGAAAATTTAATCTACATGAAATCGGGAATACATTCGAACAAGCTAAGCTAATATTACTAATGATAATTGTTTTTTATTAACTTAACATTGCATTTCTGACCTATTCAAAAACATTAACTTACTTGGATTGGAAGCTTTTTAAAAATTATTCCATATAAAGCCAGTCTATTTCAGAAGGAGTTCACAAAACACGAGTATTTTGGAATTTTGAGTTCAGTTTTTTTTCTGTTTAGCCCTTGCCACACTATAAAATCAAGTACTTGGCACACTGGAGTAATATTTTACCCCAGTGACAAAAACTGTTATAAAATATAAACTATTGGTTACTTTTTGGAACTTATTAAAAGCTTACTTTAAACGATGACATAGGTTATAAATCCAAAAATTAAATTTAAATATATTAAAAAGAAGTTAAAAAATGGCAATTTTTACAAAAAATTTCATAACTTTTTTTTCCGCGATAGAATGAGCACAAAATTTAACTGAGTCTTTGTCTAAAGTTTTTATATAAGGAAAAAAAATGTTGACAGAATTGACATATGTCATTATAGATCCCCTGACCTAACGTTTAGGTACTTAAAATTAAGAAATAAAGCATAACATACTTGCCCAGTGTGGCAAATAAGGGTTAATACGTAAATTATAAATATCTCTAAATTGTATTTACGATGGTTGAAATCATTGTGAGTTCTTTCAATTATAGTCGTTGAAATCCTTGTAACTTTCAAAAACTATATAAAAGAAATAGTGTATACGTAGGGGAAGATGGGGAAAAAAAATTATTTCTAACTCATGGATCTGTGAGACCTCCTATGTCGATGTTTGATTGGCCACTTATAATAAATATGCTATCGATCACATAGTTCTTTTGGCTTATAAAATTTAATGGATACCCCATCATACGTCATGTTACCCCTATGTTTAATTACACCTGAAATAAAAACTCTACATTTACTTCTATTTGCTTTTTATCTTTTATTAAATGATACGATAAATTTCACCAGCAGTTTAATAAAATTCAAGGATTGCGGTGAAAAACGATCATAGTCATTTCTTGGCCAAACATGATTTATTAGTGCAATATTTTAGCTCAATACAAACAGGAGAAAAGTACTATGCCATTTAGGGAAAAGAAACTCATATGTAATGTTTATTGTAATTTTCCATACTTGTAAACTTAAATTTGTAGTAATATTACTAGAATTTCGTTATTATAATATCGGAAATATCATTTGGAAGAGTGGCAAAAATAGAAGTTGGACCAAACATCAATAAAGTGGGCAATTTCAGATGGGTTCAACATTATTCTTTTTAAGTGTTTTTTCTTCTCGTATTTTGTGGAGTGCATTTTCCAGCAGTTGAGACAGTAAAAGCGATGTATATTAATAACTATTGAAATGTTGCAAATTTTAATACTTATTATAATATCGATTCCACGTGTGTATTATAAATATTAAATTAGAGGTATAAAAGTTTAAAATTAAAATTCTGAAAGTTTAGCTAAGTGTAACTTTGATCGTTTTTAGTCGTCACCATTCAATAATTTAACTGAAATATCTCTGAATTGTTATTATTTATTTTCTATCTAATCAGGATTAAATTCTGGTTCTTTTATAACATTGATGAGATGAAATTTATGATATAATTATAGTGTGTTAAGAAAACCGTTACCTATGCGTTTTCTTGTCAATCTTGCGATGAAATATTAATTTAAAATCAATGTTATTACCATAAATACCAGTGAAATACCTACGCTAAATTGTCTTTTCATATTTTAATAAAACGAGTTGTGACTTAAAGGTGATTCGCAATGGGATAATTTATAGTGTAAAAAGATATGAGAATTTATAGTATAAAATTTGCAATCTGCAATTTTGTTAGATATCATTACCAGTGAAATGGACATATCTGCCAATTTCTACTGTTCGTTATTACAATCCAAACATTGAATGTTCGTCAAAATGTTTAGTGGTTCTGATTGAGCCCGGACAGGTGAACGTGTTTCTTTAGAACGACCACAAAAAAAAACGTATTCCAACAAAACTGTAAATTGGTAAAACCTTTTCAATATTGAATTGATTAAATTACGCTTTTCCACCTCTGAAATTCAAAGTTTCCGTATTGGAATCGTTCATCCTCCCCCGGTCCCCTCCCATCTGGTCTATGTTCGTCAGCAAACGAATCCTGAGGATCGGGTGGGACGAGTTGTTGTTCGAATGGATTCAAACGGGTGTTCCTGCGAGTAATTTACTTATTTTGCTCATTTCTTGAATGCATTCTACGAAGTGTTTCCAGCTTTTTGTTATTCCCCCCAAGAGACTAAACTAAAGTCTATGCACGGATAGCGGACTCGTCGCTTGACTGGCTAAAATTGTGCAGTGCCTTTTGGATCTCAGGTAAACACCAGACGAAGACGACGGAGCGTGTTAAGCTCCAGGAATGGAAATTTATTCGCGATGCACTTTGTCTGCATATAAACTACAAGATTTCAATAAAATTACAAAATTTATACCAAAAAGATTGCAATTGGAATATTTTATTTAACTAAAAGTCACAGACTTTTCCCCGGCCCTCCCTGGGCGCGGTACGGTGCGGTTCACTAAACGCCACACGGGAGAAGGAATCATCTCGGGGGTTATTGCACAGTCCGCGGCCGGACCGCGACGCACTGTGAGGCCACGGATGCCTAGGCCTCCGACAAGTCCGAGGCACTTTTCTTATACGACCCAAAGAAGGTTGTTGAGTGAGAGAAAAATAAATAAATAAAAAAGAAATGCTTATAAAAAAAAAAAAAAAAAAAATTTTGTTTTCTTCCTGTTTTGCGTTTGCTGGGTAATCGCTTAAATTATGAGCTGAATTCATAAATACGGCCGCAAGAGGCTGAGACTATGCCGCATTTTGTGCGAAAACGCCCAAAGCAAGCAAAAAGCGCCTTTGTCACTTTATTTATTGTACTGTTGCTTAAATTAAGTCTACGCCTCGCGAGGAAGCGCCAAACCGACCGGGAAGATCGTGGGATCTTGGGGAGCATTAAATTTGTAAAATGTGACGTCTGTGGAGGACGATTGCAGAAGGAAAACGCCATAAATTTTGTCGCGGTTATTGCCACACTGAAATGAGAAAAATTCAAGTGAAATTTGCAGCTAATTATAAAACGATCAAATAAATATAAAATAAATGTACGGATACGCTTTTAGCGCATTGACAACAAAAAATAAAAAAAACGGACATAAATAAACTCTGGCTTGGCTGGATCTCGAGCCGGACTCGTTGTAAATTTTAAGAAATTCCACCGTATCCTGCCAGCGGATGTCACTCCATCGCTGCACCGGTGAGTGTGAGGCTAATGGCATTATATCGAATATTGGGCATTTACGGTCATTTAGTTTTCTTAATTTTTATGGTGAACAATCTTTTGGTGTTTTTAAGAGCCCATAAACAGACAAAAGTGGTCTGAACATTCACGGTGGGAATCGATGCAGATGCCCTTTGAATTCATGTCGTAAACAAGAGCCCTGTACCTTTAAATGGCGCTAATTAAGAATTATAATATTATTCCTCAATGTAAAGTAATTTTATCCTATTTTATATTTTACTTTCACTTATTCGTGAAGGACTTCTTATATGTTAAATTAAAACTATCATATCATATAACATTTTTAAATTGTTATCGAAATTGTATAAAACGTACATGAAATGAACGAATTCTTTCATAAGAAATTATGTTCTTTTTTCTACAATATTGGAACTTTCAGCTGGAGAACTAATTCAAGGTCTGCTATAGAAAGGCTTATGTTTTTGTGAATATATAAATAATATGAGATAACAGATTAATATTATAGGAGAATCAAAATAATCCATAACCTTCCACGTCTTATTTCCAATGACTCCATTAACACGTTCGCGGACGGCTACTGCATATGCACTATTTTGGTTTTGCCCTGCTGGGTCACCACTGCATATACAGTACATTTGTTTTATATAATTTGAATAATCAAAACGATGAAAAAACAGTAGCAGAAGTTTATTTTTTCAATGGGAAAGTTTACAACTATGAGACAGCAATGCAGGATTTTTTTTATATATTTTATGTCTTCATATAAAATGCATCATAATTCTCTTGTCTTGATTTGATCCAACAAACATTGAAGGAAAGCTTCTGGAGAGTGGTCATATTAACACCCTATGTGAATTTATACCGTCCGCGAACGTTTTAATAGCACCACCAATAGCCTGAACCTAAATCAGCTTATAAAGGTAGAAAAAGCTAAAATTGTGTACAAGTACTGAAAGCATTACTTAAAATCATCAATTAAGGTCGTATATTAGGAAGGGAAACTCATCAATACTAAACAAGAAACACAATAAAAGAAGACTAAAAACCTATCAGAATAAAAGAAGATCCATTTAATTCAGCAATTAATTCCTTTAATACGCTACTATTAAAAATCACATATGCTCGCAAAATATTTGATTTTAAACATACAGTTAACGTATGAAATTGTTTCAATACTATGGAAAATCTCAAAAATTGCTCAGCAAATATGTTTAAAGAAATAATAATTTTGGAAATCGTCAAAAAAGTATAACTACCTACTGTAAAAGTTTTAAGTTTGTTTAAGTTTGTCAAATTTGGAAATTTTCGATTTCAAAAGATATCAAAATTACTAGAAGATGTATCTACAATTACTTTTTCTTCACACTATACTGAAATTTAATTAAAAGGCAAACTAGCAAGGAAAACGAATGCAATAATTAAAATACAATAATTTTTAAAGAATTCTGTTCACCTTACACAACTACTCTTAATCTGGAGGGGTCGATAATTTCGTTTTAATTTTGAGGAATTAAAACTTTAAATTTCGTTTAATGGTAACGTAACCGAGTACAATAGTCAAAACTAATTACCTATATACACTAAATCAACTCTTGTTTATTGGTGCAATAACGTGTAATTAATCTTTTCACAAAATGAGTTCATTTAACTCTTTGAAAGTCGACAACCTGACCACAAAACAATTGAGGAATCTTTTATTGAAATCCGATTCATTGCCAAGTTAGAAAATATACTGAGGTGATCAGAACAAACTAACGTCTTACCTTTGACATTGTTCTAATGCCTATTTCTGTTTTGTTTTCAAACACCTGACCAGCACGTGTTCGTTATACTGAAGGGAAATTACCCATTTAATAAAATCGAAGTGGCTTTCGCGTACTGGAGGTTTTCTAAAAAAGCAATTTCCGAAGCCGTATCAATGCAAAGGTAATTGGATGAAAGCGGGTATAAAACGGGCCGGCCAGTCGAAGGCTGACTCAAAGTGCAACACGACCTGAAACCGCGAATAACAGATACTTAATTTTGTCCTGGCAAGTTTGTTCAGAGTTCAGAGGATCCTTACTGAAGTTAATTGTTCGAAAAGCGGATTAACGCTGTGATTAAAACACCGCTTGTGACTATTAACAGTAAAACAATAAGCAAAATGGTTGTAAACTTCAAGGTCTTCAAGAAGTGCTCCCCAAATGGCCGAGTCGCCCTATACATGGGCAAGAGGGAATTTGTCGACTCAATCACCACCTGTGAGCCTATTGACGGCATCGTCGTCCTCGATGACGACTATGTCAAGCACAATAGGAAGGTATTCGCCCAGCTCGTTTGCAGCTTCCGTTACGGACGCGAAGACACCGAGGTGATGGGCCTGAACTTCCAGAAGGAACTCACCCTTGCCTCTGTCCAAATCCATCCCCAGGAGAAGAGCGAGCTCACAATGACCCTCATGCAGGAACGCCTCTTGAAGAAACTGGGCCAGAACGCCTTCCCGTTCGTACTTAACATGCCCTCGAACGCCCCCGCCTCTGTTGTCCTGCAACAGAAGGCCGGCGACGAGTCACAGCCCGTTGGCCTGCAGTACTTCGTCAAGGTCTTTGCGGGAGACTCCGAAATTGACCGTCACCGACGCAGCACCGTCTCCTTCGGCGTGCGCAAGGTCCAGTACGCGCCGGCCAAACAAGAAATTCAACCATGCACCATTGTTCGTAAGGACTTCCTTTTGTCTCCTGGAGAACTTGAGCTGGAAGTGACTCTCGACAAGCAACTCTATCACCATGGCGAAAAGATCGCTGTCAACATCTGTGTTAGGAACAATTCGAACAAGGTGGTCAAGAAGATCAAGGCCATGGTCCAGCAGGGCATCGATTTTGTCCTCTTCCAAAACGGCCAACACAGGACGATCATTGCCTCCTTGGAGACCACCGAGGGCTGCCCGATCCAACCCGGCTGCTCCATCACGAAGACCATGTACCTTCTTCCCTCTTTGATCTCGAACCTGAACCGTGCTGGAATCGCTATCGAAGGACAAGTGAAGAGGAAGGAGAACACCTATCTGGCCTCCACCACCTTGATGGCTACTCCTGAGAACCGTGATGCCTTCGGAATCATTGTCTCCTACTCTGTCAAGGTGAAGGCCTTCCTGGGAGGCATGGGCGGTGAGCTATGCGCTGAGCTTCCATTCGTCCTCATGCAGCCAAAGCCCGCTGACCGCGTCAAGCAGCTGCCTGAAGACTTCGAAGAAGCCCAACAGGAGCCCCGCGAGGAGAAAATCGTTGACTTGTAAATGGTGCCTTTCAACTTTCCAGTATGACGAAACAGTAGCTTAAAGCAAACCTTATTTATCTTAGTTATTTGATTCAAATTAATCAGTTGTTATTTTTCGTCCCCATTTAGTACATGTGTCTGTAACTGGGTAGATTTCTTTTTGTCCTAAAAATACACTGCTAACTGGGTTGATATATTATTATTATTTTTTTGATTAGGCGGTATGGAGCTACTGCTCTCACCTACTGTTATATTTTAAATGTTTAAAGCTTTACTCTGTTATTTAATTTCAGCGAAAAAAATCAATATGGCTCTTAACATATTTCGAATAAATACAAAATTAATTTAAAATAGACGTTTTTAATACACCCTTCAAAGACTAACCTGTATTGTCTAAATGAAAAACTGAAGAAAAATTGTCTTGTCCAAGCTTTCGGGGCTTTAATCGATCAAAATAGTGTTTATAATTAATTCTTATTTTAAAATAAAAATATTTATGGTACTAAACACTGCAAGAAGAGAAAACATATCTATAAAATTAGAGCGGTCCTTATTAGCAAATCTATTCAAATCAGATGGAATCGTTTGCAAAATCCCTTTTTGAACAAAAATTCCTTAATAAAGTTGCTAAAATTCTCATAAATTAATTTCAGTGAACTTTGACTTCAATTATAATCCTATAGAAAAATCAAATCGAGTTATTTTGTGTGTAATTAAAGTCTAAGTTTACTGAAATGAGTTTATGAGAATTTTCGCAGTTTTATTAAGGAATTTTTATACAAAAAGGCCTTTTCCAAACCATTTTTGATCCGATTCGATTCCAATTACGAGTTTTAAGATTAGTCCAATAAAATTACACTGGCCAACAGCAACTTTTCTTCCGAAGAATTAACAAATCATTCCTATAGGATTTTTTATGTATATTACGAATTCGTATAAAAATGCCCCATGACATTATGTTTTCGAGAAAAATAGTATTAAAAAATACAAAAGGTCGTATTTCGAGCATTTTTTAACCAGTAAACCCAGTAAAGTCCCCCACTAAGTACGTAATTCAAATTAAGCGGTGACGAGTATGCACGTCGAATGCAATGCAAACGGTCCCACAATTCATTTAAATTATTGCAATTTTTATCTGGTTGGCAGTAAAGGAAACAAAACCATATGAGGTACAAATAACTTTGTAAAAATTAATATAATATACTAACGAATAACCCCTATATCAAGGAATTTAAGAAAATATAATACTAAATTATATCAGCATTTCAAGTTTATTGAATGGTTCCACGGCATGTATACACATCAACCGTACCGCAATAGAGGTTTAGATTGACGTGTATATACGTTAAAAACCATTAAAAAAATCTTAAGTGTAATATAAAAGTCACATAAAAATTAAAACATTTCAAAATAATCAGTCAATTTAACTTTTTACGATACGAGTAGATGGCGAATTCATCAAAAAATTGTACATCAAGATGTGTAAGAAGGTCTGTAAGTTTAAGTCGTATTCGATGATTTAGGACTCAGGCTTTCATTTAGTGTCTCTTAAATGGGTATTTTAGTATAGAATATTGGAAAGTATAGATGCTATAGAGATTTTTATAAAGAAATTGAACTGCATATTTCACAATTTGCTCAAATTCTAATCAATAAATCGATTACCAACATTTTTCGAAACTATGCTATAACTATATAAAATAAAATGCCGGTAGCAGGGTTCATTTAAATGTAGATTATAACCAATCTTCGATTAAAATCGGGGCTCTTAAAGATAAATGCGAAGGGTAGATCCATAAACATCATAATCTTTCAATATTGTCGCTTTAAAATTAAGACGATGCTGAAAGTAAATGAAGCAAATATGTTCCACCACGTCGTAGCCCCCAGATAAATAATCAATTTTCTAAAATTATAGAAAATCTCAAGGGTTGACGACTGGATCCCTGCCATAACCATTAAAAATTAGTCGTAGTTGTCGCTGGGCACAAAACACTTAACCATGTCATTATTGGAGCGCACCTCAATCTTACCCCCGAAACTGTGGCAGTCGTTTTAATAACACCTTTAACACCTCTTTACACATGCTCCCTATCACTCGAAGGAATCTTCGAGACCGAAACAAACTTTAGGCCCCCCCCTCCGAGTTATGGAACCGGGCGGTATCCACCGCCCACCAAAAAGGTCTCTTAAAGGCTTCAAGTGCCCCACATAAAACAATTTGTTGGTGATGTTAATGGGCCTGGGCAAACATTTACTCAAACACTCGAAGAGTAGAGCCCGTCCGGCGTCGCGACGAAGGGTATCCGGTGTCTCTCGACGCCCTCCGACGACGACGCAGGCGAACCTCAACTCGACCATCTCGAAATTTTCTAAGGTTCGTTCTTGAACACGACACGGTCAGAGCACAGAGCCCAGAACCTATGAAGTGTAGAATGGCATTCGACGAGAAAAAAAAAATATGGATCTGTGGTCCAAAAAAGGCGAAGCCTCCTCGAGTTATAAGGAGAAGTCTCAGGCTTCGAGACCACACTCCAGCGCCTGCATGGCACTCGAGTGCCGCCGAATCGGTCGATAGCAGAAATAATAAGCGTGCGCACGTACTTCACTTTTAATTATAATTGCCGGGAGATTAGCGATAAAATATTTTCATAGAAATTTTTTGCATCATTTTTTCTATTCGGAGTAGAGCGACCGGCTCTGTTGCGACGTCGTGGGGCTTTGCGGCTCCAAGTGCGGGGCGCGCTAGGGTATTGTTTTTTTCAACGCTCCGAGCAGAAAACATCACAGCGGCGGTGGAGCGCCCGGCCCCGGTACGGCGCGCGCCCGGGGTACCCACTTGACTTAAGCTAAAAATGCTCGAGACCACGTCAATGCACACGGGACCGTCACGGAATCGGACGGGCTCCTCTGGCCGTGATTTACCCACTACGGCCTTATTCGCGCTGCTGATGCGGGGCGGGGGTGGCAGCCGCAGATATGCAGGTCGCCGGAGTATGTGCGATCCATTCGGGTTGAAAATTATGAGCGAACGGGAAAAATGGTTACACGAAATGTAATCACTTTCGAGTACTACAACTGAAGTGTACTTGAGGAGTCATCGATGCATGCGGTGCATGGACCGCCTGCCTTTCAGCCGGGAACAGTCAAGTGGTTAATTGAGTTTTAATCGTGATTTAAATTCTTTGTCTGCCGGTTGCCGTGGATGCTTGCCCCGGCTCTCATGGTTAAAAGACGGAAAAGCCATTTTCTTCAGGTCGGCGTTTTTACGCTGTTCTGCGCCGCTCTTTTCGTTTTGCATTTGGCGGAAGGAATGCTGCGGTTCAGTTTTACCTTCCCCAGCTTGTTTCTCAGACAGACGACCCTTTTCTCATGATCTGATTGAGTTTTCGGAGTGCTTGTCTTTTTAGCTTTGGCCGAATCTCAGAAGATAGTTGTTTCTATGCCCGGGTGACTTTCTGATAAATTACAACGTCTTTATGAACTCTCTAAAAGATACTAATAGATGAAATCTCTAATTGTATTTAAATTAAATTATTCTTATTTTAACAAACTTAATGAAAGAAATCTGGAATATCGCGATAAAACAACCCTGTGTAAGAAATGCGTGCTTGTCACTTAATATAACCCAAATTAAAACAAGTGAACTATTTTTGAAATTAAATTAAATGAAATAAGAATTGCAATTGCGGTATTTATAATTTTTAATTGTTGTAAATCAAATTTTATAAAACTTCTAAAACAAATTTCTGGTTTTCTAATCTTTTCCGGAGATATTACACTTTAAAAGTAAATTTAAACGGCTTTTAAAAAACAACAAGCAAAGATTTCAACATAAATTTAAGGCAATAGAATGATTTTTAATTTGAATTCAAACAAAATTGTGTTTAAAAAACTTTAAGTTCGATTCATAAAGTTTAAGTAGCTTATGCTTGTAGTAAGATTTACCATTAAGTAAACTATAGTATACCTTTTGTAATATTCGTTTTAAATTATTCAGAGATTCGGCAGTAAATTAGCCTAACCGTTGCAATAAATAGTTCAGAGAGTAGCAGCAGGTTAAATTAAAAAATGTAGTCTCGATTCCGTTGATTGTTTCAACTATGTACATACATTTTAAGCTGAGTTTTACATTTTTCTAAATATTCTTTAGAATTTACAATTGTTATTATTTCTGAACTTGTGAAAAGAATCCCGATCTTAGTTGTGCATGGTAAAAGGCATTAAATAAAGAGCTGCAGTCAACTCACACCACCATTCATGGGTAATGGAAGACGAAAAGCTTAAGAAAACAAAGCCCAGAGCAGTCGCATAATTTTCCTTTCCTCGCCCAGTTCTAATTTATTGCAGCATTTCATTCATATCCTCTTAATCGGACAGAACGCCTGCACTTGAGTTTCACACAGTACATGAAAATGAACTCTGAACACTTGAGGAGCTCTCAAGAAAATTTATGTTTTCATTAGAATAATTTATCGCCCAAGAATTGATTAGAACGACCCTCTCCTACTAATCAAATTCAAATTTGATAAGAGTTATGTCCTCTCTTCGAGATCTGTTAACAGTCAATTTTCTTTTTTGTGTGTGGCCAGCCTAATCCCAATGATGGATGGGGTCCCGCAGCATCCCTGGTGCGCACTATCCGTGCACTCTTCTAAAATATGTTTTTGGCATCAGCCTTCATCGATGGACGGAAAAAACCTCGGCCACATTACGTGAAGAACGCGAAATTAATGTCCATTTTACTCGGGTAATATTTTATTCATCCTGTTGTTGTCCCGCAAATACGCACTACTTCCACGGGTTTATGCTATTGCTGCAGCATCATCCGAAACAACACTGGTCCGTAATATTTCAGTGATCCCGGGGCAAGTCAATGTGTGCACCAAATAAATAATTTTATTCGGACGATAAATGTTTAACAAGCCATTTAATATATATAGCTCTGTGATTTATGGATCACACCATTAAAATCGTGTTATTTTAATTGCTGTTTAATGCATGCCTATAATTATGTGTTGAATTTTCGTTTCATAAAGTTTCTGCCTTTTGTTCGAACCTCCTCGTGTTCAGGGATTTCGGGCATTTTCTGTAAATGAATTAAAAATAGTTCGAACACATTTATTTTTGCCAACAATTATATTCTTCCCTTTTGTTTTTGGGCTTTGAATTAACGAATGCATGAAACATTTGTCATTACGAAACTCATCCCCAGGATCAGTGATAGTTTTCAATACATAAAACTTATGCAATTTCATAAAAACTTTAAAATGAACAATTTTAACCCTTCTGTCAATAGTCGATTAGTATTTTAAACTTATTTTTCAAATATTTTCAGCCTTGATTGGTAAAAATATACTTTTCGCTACAAGATCCTTGTTATTAATTTAATTAAAATGCGTTTTTTACACTTAATATATTCTGTTCAAAGTTTCAAAATTAACAGTGCGCTTGTTTAATATCCAGGTACCTGGATACCTTCAGACATATCATTGTCATTAGCATTAAAATGAATATCTAATTATAAGAAAATTCATAACTTAACGTAATGAGGACATGCTTTTAAACAAATATAAAGATTTATGACTAGAAATAATTGATTATTAATTATTATTTACTCTTACTTACTTTTCCTTATTAAAAATATTGACTTACATCCATTAGAGGACTCTCATCGATAAATTCCTGTGTAACACGAAAACTACAATAATAACTTATAAAACATTATACAGTAAAATCCATAATGGATTTTCTTATACAGTACTATAGATCTATTAATTGGCATATCATTAACTTATAATATTAAAAATGTATAGAATCGCACCTAGTTGTTTTATAAGACATATCGCCTTAAATAAAACAAGTCTTAATTGACTTTAATCGAATATAAAACTTGTTATACATTGTACATTATTGCTTGCCATCGAATACAGCTGAATTTTCAAATAACTCACTAACTAAATGATTGCAATCGATACAATGCCGCATTTCGATAAAAGTTCCTTCAACAAGAAACTTAAATATTCTCCGCACACCGGGGGACAACTGGTGGAGGGAAACAAATTCTTTGGTTAATTTATAATTCAATTAGCCTCCACTCATCCACCTGCCACATTCAACAGCAATCTATTGTAAATATTTTAATCCACTTCTGGTAGTACCCGATTTTGCTGTAGAGCACTTCAGAACAGAATTAAATATACATTTACAACAAACGTGGCGCGCCAATAAAAGTGACAGGTAATGATGCTAAATTATTCATCTAGCTGTCTTTCAGATTCCCCTGATAAACTCTGATTACAGCGGTAGTTG
This sequence comes from Philonicus albiceps, assembly GCA_963969385.1. Classification (NCBI taxonomy): domain Eukaryota; kingdom Metazoa; phylum Arthropoda; class Insecta; order Diptera; family Asilidae; genus Philonicus; species Philonicus albiceps. The sequence goes on along the minus strand of OZ017776.1, from coordinate 10,921,593 downwards.
TTGTATAGCTATTTTCCGACTCTATGGGCAAATGATTCTGGGTTTGTCTACATCTATCTATCCGTCCATCTATCTGTTTAGCTATCGATACAACAAACTGACCATCACCGATAGTCGAACGAGGAATCCTCAAAAGAGACTAAAGCCAGACCCAGGCAATTCACTCAGCGTGAACTGAAATAGTCCTCTTTTGTTCGACAATTGAACTTGAAACGTTTTCAGTTTGTAAAAGTTAGCAAAACATTATTAAATATTAAATTATTGGAAAAAAGTTCACACCTGCAACATTTTTAGAAGTTCCTGTTTTTCTTTTAGGACATCTTGTCCAGAAATCCATTTATGGAATTCTTAAAAAATATATGTACATATATATATTTCTTTATTTAATTTTTTTTTTATCGAATCTTTGAAAACATTCAGAAAACTGACAATATTTATGAGCCTCTTGGTTTTACCTGAATAATTTTAATAATTTCGGATGTTACCCTGTTAAATATGCAAATATTTCGCTCGTGTATCTGATTAAGTCGCGGAACATGTTATTAAAATGATTCATTATCTTTTGGAGGCGTTTGCGCAAAATTTATCATGTTTTGCTGTAAATCTTTCATGGAGATAACAAAATTTAAAAAAAAAAAATTTTTTTTTTTCCATCGTTAAGCAATAGTTTTAGTTTTTGTCAAAAACTTTATGGTTTACGAAAACTTTTTGTTATTTGAGATAAATTTAAATAATTTTTTAATATAAGTTACCCACTGAAACAACTGAGGTAGCTAATAATTAATGTGATTTATTATCGAATATGTTCATGTTCCATTTTTTAAGCTTATAAGATATGCCGTACAAATTGAAGTTTAGATAGAAAGAGATTTATGAAATACTGTCAGATATTTGAAATATCTGGAATAGTGATTAAATTTATGGTTAGTAGTTACAGTTGCATAAGAGTAAATAATAATAATTGCAATAATATCAAAACTTCGTAAAATTTAAAGACACATAGATGCAAAAAAGCCAATTTATTTGCTGAGAATTTAAGAAATAGATTAAAGGTTATTGCGTAGTGAAGAGTAGAAAATTTTTACATATTTTTTGTTAATTTTAAATATCTCAAAATGTGATATCATTCCTAAATATATGTTTTACAATATGATAAAGAAAAAATATGAATATCTTCCTTAACTTTGTTAAATTCATGTGTGTAACGAATGGGACGTTGAAATTGAGAATAATAGTATATATAAATTGAATTTTGATATATTTTAGTACGTTACTTATACAATTTCGCTTGTTTTCCAAAAAGTAGTGTGTGAAAAACCAATACAAGTATTTTGTAGGAAGCTTAAACTATTGAGACGAGTGGGACAGGCATTCATGACGAAATGAATTTAAGCATAGTTTTTTAAATATTTTATTTATTATCTAGTACAATAATATACGCCAGAAATAATAACATTTGTATGTTTGCATACATAATGACCGAAAACACATAGCAAACCATTTTTAATAATAGTTGAAGAGAAAACTTTATGTTTAACTGAGAAAATATAAAAAATAAGAGTATTTTTCTAATATTCGAATATTTCGGACTACTAGGGAATTTAAAAATTACTTTAAGCCTGAAAGTTACTTTCTACCAGTTTTATATTTTATTGGTCAGGGTCATCTTCTATGGAATGACCCCAAAACTTATTTTAGCAAAATCTTTAACAACAATTAGACTTCTATAGAAGATATTTGCCTGGAACTGTAATGTAGGCTCTAAGAAAACCAGTAAGATCTGTTTCCCAGAGCAAAACAAAAAAAAAAAGAAAAAAAGTAAATCTCGAAGTTACTTCGAAGCGCAGATAGCGACAGTAAAAAGTAATAATAAAACCCACCATCGTCCACTGGCAAAGAAATGGAAAATGCCAGCAAGCAATGAACACCAAATGATGGATCACCAATCAAAGAACATTTCCAATAGAAAGAGTTAAGACCGGACCATTTTAACCTTTTGGGTCAAGCCGAGTTGGTGCAGGGGTCCGCGACGGCGAAGAAAAAAGCACTCCTCAAGACGACGGAGATCGAAAATAAGAAAAAAAAAAATTTCGGAAAGTGCACCGAGGGTAATAACAACTCCCATGGTGGAAAAAATAACGAAAAAAAAATAAGAAAAATAGCAAAGGTAGAGGAGCAAAAAGTGGATATGAATAAATACGTGTGCACGTTGGGAGTCAAACGTGAATAACGTTCCACATTGCTCGTTCCATCATCATCATGTTCATCATCGTGTCTGACTCGCGGATTTCATTCGCTTCCTTGCCATTTGGATAGGTGGTCGCGGCGCGATCGCGGACTTGCAAGATGATCCCCAGGGGCCCGGGGCGTAGGACCCAAGATAGGGCCGGGTCGAAGGGAAAATGGAGTGCAATCATGAGGCAGATGTGCACGGAGCCACGTCCAGGCTCTGGCACAAGCATCGCCGATCAAAGCATCCCGGGTACGCTGGCTCGGCCTGTCAATTACGGCCATTACGATCTCAGCGCGGCTCGCGGTCGAGCCATGGAAGAATGGCTTGAACCTTGACCGATCGGAAGAGATTCGCAAATTGCTTGCGGATCCCTTCCCGGCCCCAGCCTCACCACTAGACCGGTTTAAGAGGCTGCTTTATGTCGTTTCCACCATATTTCGCTCACGAACCGATTCCGGACAATTATTGAGTCATCTGAGGTGATTGGGTGATTCAGGGGACCGGAGTTGGCCCCAAGGCATACCAGCGTCGAGTTGCCATGAAGACGGAAACCGTTGGCCGGGGCCCTCAATTCAGGCGTTATTTATTCGGAATTAGAGCCACTTAATCTTGTGACAAAATATAAAGCCTATGCCGCCTACGAAGCAGTAAGCCCAGACACTTTCGTACAATGGTCGATTCAAAGACCCTCCATCAATCAGTCCACTCGACCGAGAATCGAATGTTCCCGCCCCAGCAGACCGCGGACCTACGGCGCATTCGAATCCGACTTAAGACATCAAATCCTAGCCGCACCACGGCCGCGTTCCACTCGCAGCATCAATAAATATCGATCACAAATTCACGAGAATCAAACAGACGTATTAACGCTACCTGCACCTTATAAGCATAAATTTATTTGACGATTATTATTAATAATAGACAGCTGTGTGTGCTCAGGCGATCATAAGGACGTGGAACGGATCCTCTGCGCGATCAGACGCGATCACACCTCGGTCTATGGTCGCGCACCGGTTCGCCGGTGCACGTCAGCAGGTCCAGGTGGGAGGAGGGAACACGACCAGCACCGGACTCGCGGGACTCAAATAAAGAACTCAATCGCAAACGTTTATATTAAAATAATAAAAATGATAATGTTCCCATCGAGCGGTGTTTAGGGCGCGCAAAACGTCGCTGTCCCTGCGCGGATGCTGCCCGATCCGCGAGTTGCGATTGCACCGATCAGACGAGATGAATGCATATAAAATGCAAACGTAAAGACGTAAAATGCAAACAAAGTTCTTAAAAGTTGCGTGGGCTGGCAGGTAACAGGTATATTTTTGTTTATGGGCAGTCCTGGTACGTTTGCATGGCCAACGAGACACAGAACTTGATGGAAACGACTGTAAGACATGAAAGACGCACAAATCAAGGAAATTGGATACAATTGCACCACTGCTCTGAGCAGACGAAAAAAAATAAGGATACCGGGGGCGGGAGAGGCACGAGGACCGCTAATCCAACGAACGAACAGTTTTTAAATTGAAAAATAAATTGGATCTTTCGGACAAACTGCATGAGAAGGTCCGTGGAATTTTCACAGCATACAGATGTAATTGAGTGCGAGAAGATTTATTTATGGCGAAAGTATCATTTTATTGCGCTCTTTATCGGCGTTTAAAGAGCTCCAGAAAGTTTTCAAGATTTTGAGTTTAGCACTGATGTTTACACGGGTTAGTAAAAGATAGATCGTTTAGTTTTTACCTATTATTGTTTATTTGATCTGAAACCTTTTAACAGTTTGTTACTATATGCACCTAAGCATATACATAAGTAATTAATTCAGTTCAATCAATTCTTGTTAGCTTACACAATCTTAAGCTTTAAATGAACCGATTCAATTCAATGATTGGGGTTCATGCAGCAGGGATACAGTGATCTAGTTTAATTAGTAAAAACTTTCGAAATATTGATAACTGCGGCTGTTCATGGATCGAGAATGAACAGATATGTTAAATAGCGAAAGTCGCATAGAAGAACAATCCATGGCAAAATATCAAATTTAATAAGTTTAAGCCTGTCCAAGTAAGGATATTGTAGGTAAATTGGTTATAGTGAGAAAATAATTATCACCTTTTCAAGTCTACCTATATATCTAGCAGGAGATAGTTAACGAAAATAGGTGAACTACACCCATAGAGTGTGGTGGGGGCCTCGGGGCAGAGTCCTAGAACCAATTTTGTTCCTAACATACATTAACGATTTATTAAACTGTAAAACTTGAAATTTGTGGTTTCCAGGGGCACGTTGTTACATTTGCTGATGATACAGTTTTCGTATTTCGAGACTCGGATTATCTTAGAGACTTGGGGATGATGTATGATTAGCTCAATACGTGAATCATTTTTTGCTTAACCAATTATAAGACATTTGCATTCAAGAGAAAGAAGTAAACATCAAAATTAATATTGGTAGAATTATTAACAATTTATCAAAAATCGTATTTGAGTGTAGTCACGCTTTCTTTGTTTCTTCAAATAAAAACAAATATTCGAACAGTTAATATCACCGAAACGGTCCTGGCGATAGGTCACCTTTCTTAATCATTTAGGTATAAAACTAAAAACAGCTCAAGGTCAGAGACCTTGGTAAGTAAGCTTTTTAAATATTTGAACTCTTACTAACGCGCATCAAGTAAAAAATAGAATATGCGAATTTATCAGCAAAACCCTAATAAACTTGAATTTGCGCTATATTTTTTTCTTAAATTATAAAAGAATTAGATAACGAAAGCTATCTTAATTGCAATCCACCTGCCTGTTTAAATATTTTCTTATACCCCCACCCTCCCCAGAATATCTGATAAATGTTCGAAGGCTGCCGGATAAGCTTGAACAAGGGGGAACAATAAAATTCCTTCAAGTCAAAGTCATTATGCTACTGAGCAATTCACTTAATTAGCTATGCACATACCTAAGCAAACTTAATAGGCTAGAACTGGGTAAATATTTGTCAAGAGACACTTTCACTCCTACCAGTCGGCGGGGATCCGGGATCCCGGGCTCTGGGCTGTACCTAGGCCTCTGATGCCGCAAGGAGCCGCCGATGGTGCCTGAATGCCCCTAATTATTTACCCAGTACTTCTGGTAAGGGAGGTGTGTTCTTGTTCGCGCGGTTTCATCAATCTCGAGGAGCTCGGAATCAAGTCATGTCTTGTCTGCCTGATTATGTTTACACAAAAACGCTCCAGCGAGAGCGTTATGAGATAAAAAACTGAAGATAGACAGGGCTGTTGACTGTGCGCCATGGACAGAGCCGAGAAGGAATTTCTCCTAGTCGCCCTGGCTTGTTGTTCTAAATAAACTTCCGTTTCCCGAAGAAGGCATTTTCAGTTATGTCTTGAAGAGGAGTCTCCTCCGTGGCTTTTAGTTAATTTATTCATGAATTCTGGAGAGCATAGAGTAAACACGACAAAATACACAGAGCCATAGGCATCGCCCTTTCCACATCACTGACGAGAGGAGTCAAGGAGATAACATTCATGTGATGAGACTCGAACAATAAATATATACATATAAATATATTGTATATATAGAAGACTGCGGGGGTTACGGGGGTATACCGGGGCCGAGGGTAGACGACATACGGCCTGAATAATCAAATACTTCACCCCGGCCCATTAGCGGATTAAAATGAAAATTAACCAAGTCGGTGGAGAAGTACCGCGCGAAAAGTTCGGCAAGCAAACCCCCGGCAACCGGCCGGACTACCGACTTGATGGATTACCCCGGCCGATTTTAATTTATTTATTTATTCAGAGCCATGAATTAAACTATTACTCCCAACACCCTCGCCGGTTCGAAGGGCCGGCTATCTCCATACGCCGGTGGTTTTCCCAGGCGGAGGGTTTCGGTTCAAGTTCCCGGATCTTGGACTCCTTGACTTAGCACCGTAGATTACAGCAATTCTTTTGTTTATATTTGGTCCCGGCTTAACAATGGGAGTAAGCGCGTTAAACATTTTAAGGTGCTACTTAATTTGGGCTGTATTTTTATTACTGATCTTATTTAAAATTCTTTATTTTATTCAAATTGGACAAAATTCAGGGAGAGTCCTTTGATGGAAGAAGATAGCACAGTGATTATTATCACGTTTTCCACGCCTTGAACTGAATACTTTTAATGCATAAATATGACTTGGACTGCACTAAACCATGACTTGCTTCACATCTTGATCTAGTTTTTATTATAATTAAAATGAAGCTTTATTTTCCAATTTGCAAGGCACTTTATTAAGGGGTTATATACATTTCAGACCTCCAAAAAAAGAAAAAAAACAAAAAAAATTAGTTGTTGTCTTAGTCTTCTAAAAGATCTCCAAAAAAATATGTCTTTCGCTTATCACTGTAGGTATCTCCAAACGGTGTAAGTTATATAGAAATATGGGATAGTTAGCTTATGAATTCTTGTCTTTAATTAAAGAAAAACGATCATGTTACACTTAGAGGAAGGTAAGGAAGGTAGCTTACTTCATAACGAACAAAAAACTCTTGCGTCGTCCTCAAATAAGCAGAAATAATTTTTGAGAATGGAGGTCACTTAAAATAAGCAAGTTTCAAAGTCGGTCCTTTTGACTATCTGTGGCAAGAACAACTAGCAATTGCCGCACTGATGACATTCGGCACATTGTCTTAATGGAAACACATAAACTTTGATTAAAGACAATTTAATTATGTTAAGAAGGCAGTTTTCAGAAAGATCGGTCCAGCAACCTTTGATATATTTTAATTACGGTCTTCGAAATCCTCATGTTGAGAAAAGCACGTATAAAGTTTCAAGCGAACTTTTTGATTCTATTTTACAAAATTCCTCGCAAATCAAAAACTATTGGTGGGATCGATTTGAAATTACTTGAAACCCATAATTTACCACTCTGACAAAATGAAATAAAATATTTTATTTTATTTTTTATTTTAATTTTTCAGGTGATGCCAGTAATGCTAGTATAGGTAGTGGTGAAGGTACAGGTGAAGAAGATGACGATGCCAATGGCAAAAAGAACCAAAAGAAACGTGGCATTTTCCCAAAAGTAGCAACTAATATTTTAAGAGCGTGGCTGTTTCAACATTTAACGGTAAGTCGTAATAATTTGCTTTTTTTTTTGTTTTTAAATATAACTATTAAAAAACTAAACGTTTATAGTAAATGCGAAAAATTTGGCATTATCTGGCAGATATTTTTATTTAGTGGTAAATTATATCTATCTGAAAATAATTTCAAAAATTAATAGCAAAATTCAAGGAAGTCTTAGTTATCTTAGAATCCAATATTTCTACAACTATGTTCCCTAATTTCTGTACATATCGCAACGTTTATTATTCAAACAAGGACCTAAGAGACACTAAAAATTTTTTGCTGTTCAGATTTTTAATTATCCTGGGAGGGTTTATCATCGCATATCCGTGTCTGCCTGTAATTATATGTAAATCGTCGGCAACTTTGGCTTTTGTAACACTCTGCAAGAGTCGAAGCAGGAAACACTAAATCCCTTCGGCAAAATGTTAAAACACACCATTTAAACGCTATTCACAGCCCCCATCCCAAGCCGGGAAGGCACAGATTCACCGGGAGACTTTAGCAGCAAATTTTACTGACCATTCGGAGTGACCCCACGATAACGATAGTTGAGTCAATTCAGGAAATTTAAATACGCTCAAACGACCGAAATCGTAACGCAGAAATATATCTACAACCGGATTTGAATGCTATTACGTTTTAGGTGTATCGTCCCGGACCCATCTCGCCTGTCCCCCAGTTGACCGGATCGGTAACCCGAGAATGAAATAAAAAAATAAAAATAGTTTCTATTTGAAGCCGCCCCCACTTTATTTCGGGTCATTTTAGGGAAGGAGTAAGACCGTCCCGAAATAGCCAGGAGACACTTTTTAGCATTGCTTAAATTTTTAATGTCGTCCCAAAGAAGCCACCCCGCACAAGGCGGATGTCTTCGGTTTGCACAGAGTTGAGCTCCTGAAATTTCCTGCATACTGCTGGTCATCCTTTCCGGATCGGCCCGAAATGGTGCTGTTTTTCATGCGATTATCCATGGAGAAGCGATCCTTTAAATACTACTTCGATAATATCTTAATGACATTTCTAATGGCCATCGGAATTTAGGACGTGTATTGGTAACTCTATTATGAGGTCGTTAAAAACAGGGGGCAAGTCAGGGTGCCGTGGTCATTTAAATTTATCTCTGTACAAAGTCCAGTGCACCCTGGACTCGATTTGAAACAGATCCGTTTCAGCGGTCCTTTTTTCAGGAGTGGGATTTACTTTTTCGTTCCTTTTTACTTTTAGATTAAACCGATGGCAGATAAATGTGCCCAGAATGGCTTTTTTTCCGGATAGGCAGGCCAGATAAAGAGGCATAAACCTTTCGACCGGTTTCACATGTTTACGGGGAAAGCTTTTAATGGAAGTGGCCGTGATGGAAAATATCTCGTGCGGCCATCTTCATCAAGAATTCCCCAAAAAATGTTCCTTTTTCTGTTGCTAAAGTGTCACTGAGTGCGACCCGCATTAGAACAATTGGAGGCCCTTACTACCGTACTGCGCCCTAAAACCCACCTCAGTGAAAAGGAATGTTTTCATGTGTGCTGAGTTGGGCAATCGATTGAAAGTCTTTCATTGTTTAGGCCTGACATTGATGTATTGCGGATTAAGAGTTGTATCAAATGTAACCAAACCACTGCAGGAATATCTCCCTCCTCAATGGCAGTAAAACTCTTAAAGTAAAGCCTTTAAGAGGATGTCGTTTAGGGGAAGGAAAAGTAATGTATTTTAAGATTATAAGCGGTACATTGCGAGAATTCCGAGAACTTTAATTAGAACTTCTATTTGATTCTGAATTAATTTTATGCTGGTTTTCATTAAAAGGGAACACGTGCTAAACTGTAAACCTACATAAGTTAACCTTTCTCCAAAATATATTTTAAATGCTTATTTCAGGGACTATTTAACTCATAGAATTAAAATTTTAAAAGAATACTAAACTAAAATAGAGTCGAAAACAGCTATCAAACCTTTGAACAGTTTTTTCTACTCATTTACTTAATTTTATAAAGTTAATGAGTTAGTAAATAAAAGTACAATTTTTTCCATACATTGCAAATTTAGAAAACAAAATTTTCGAGAGCGTCACGTTTTTCAGAAAAAAAGGAGTAGAAAACCCAAATAAACTAATATTTAGCCACTTTTTACCTTAAACTATTTCCATAAAATACGAAATGATTCGAAATTAACCAAGTATACCTTAAACTTTTACCATAAGATACAAAACATGTTGAATACATTTCCATAATATCGCGGTAATTTTTAAATTTCAAAAATGTACCGAAAACGCATTTTAGCATATTTTTTATCCCATATTTTCTTCAAAATCTGTATGTGTTGCAGCATTTTCGTGTCCAAATTGGTAATGAAGCCTATTATATGATATTTTGCAAAAAACTTGTTAACCAGTGTAATTTTAGAAACAAGAAAGTATATCTCTTAAATAGTGTACTTATGTAAAATGTTAGTACTTAAATCAGTTTTGCCAAAAACGAACGATGTACAAAATATTTTATATTTGCAAAAAAAGACGTATCTTTAGGCTTTTATTTATCCTTAAAACAATTCCAAACGTCTAAGGAGGTCTAAAGTACGTCGTCTTTATTTCAAATTGAGGTATTATTTAACAGTTCAATTTAAACTCAAACACAGTTTACTGCCAGACCCATTATTATGAATTTTTATGACATTACTGCACCCGACGATACTATTCCAACTAAAAAGCCGAACCCTTTTTTGAAAAGACGCACTGAATCGGTGGCGGTCGTAAACTTCCTATCACGTAACTTAAAGGAAGGAGGGAAATCCATCTGATAATCTCCGACGACATATTGATTGGCATTTGCAGACAAGTTATTACAAATTGTAAGTTAATTATGAAATTAATTATATGCAACACAAGTGCGACGATTTTGTGGGAACGTGTTTTCTTTGCGTTGTTCCTGGTCTCACTTTCTTGGGTAATTAACCTCTAGCAGCAATATGAGGAGTGGTTATGAAATTTTTGCTGCGCCTTTTTAACGTGGGCCCAGCCTTTTCGTTTAATTTAAATAAACAACATAATTTCAGTCGCTTCCTTATCTGAGGGTAACATTACCAAAATTAATTAATTCATTTTCTTTAACAACTTGTTAAATAATGTTTTACTAAATATTTTCTTTTTCAAGATTTTTACACGCATCTTTATTTCTGTTTAATAAAATTTCAAAATGTCTATCTTATTTAGTAATATTATAGTCAAATATTTATAAACATATATAGGGCATCATATATCCTATGAAGTTATTATTTCTCCAATTTATGTGCATCAAATTCTCTAATTTATTTGACTAGAAAGTTTAGTTTTGATTCGTTATGAATAAATTTATGAAATTTTGAAAGTGAAACCACCAAAATTTAATTTAAATATTTTAATAAATTCTCAGTAATACATTTGAATAGTTTAAGCAGAGAAATTCGATTTTATTAAAAGGGAACAAAAATTCCCCAAGTATCCAATTTACTAATATCACATGTTTATTTTATTTATAAGCAGAGACTTATGATTACTAAAATAAAATTCAGAAATAACCGATAATTATACGATTAAAAAACAAAAACCCGTCATTATACAATCATTTCGTTTTAACTTTAAAAAACTGGTAATTTGTAAGTTGTAAAATAATTTTCAGTCACATATTAATAGTCAACATAAAACTTTTATTTTTCAGTCGAATAATAAAAATTTAAAAATGTTAAATAATAAAAATTAATAAAAGGCTTTTATTTTTAAGTCAAACAAAAAGCAGTAATTTATGAGTGTTGTATTTTCAGTGGAATAATAAAAGTCATATATTAAAGAATTTTAAAATATTTAAAACATAATGTATGTACCATATTAATTTATTTATTTTTTGTTAACACATTTATGATTGTGGTCAATTACTTACAAACGTAAAATTGGCTAATATTCTAAAAAAAATAAGCAAGAACTCAAACTCGATTTTTGTATAGAAAACAGAGTTTCAAATTAAGAACACGGTTTTTCCATGTAAAAACTGAGACTGAGCTTTTACTCACTTTTTTATCATATATGCCATTATATAAAAAAATCAAGTTTTGAAGAGATCTGATCAGCCTATTATTCCATTTGCATTATACTGTGAGCATTTTTATTATATTAGAATTTCCAATGCCACAAAATTCAAATTTTAAATTATTATACTTTAATTTTACTTAAAAATTAAAAGCATAATAGACTTCTTTTTTCGAATCGCTGAAAAATGAAATTGAGTATATGATTTTTATATATATGACTAAAAAATAAAATGGATTTTGTGATTTTTATTGTTTGACTAAAAAATAAGAGTCACTTTAAGACTTTTATTATATCACCGAAAAATATAAGGTTTTTGTATACTCTTGTAATTTACCGGCATTTTAATGATTTATGATAAAAGTTAGAGTTTTTCTTATATTTTTTAATATATATGAAAAAGTTAAATTTTTTTTTTTTTGATTCACTAGTCAATAGCGCTCTTAAAAATACATTCACGATTGAAATACGTCTTATTACAGTGCCCTTTTTGTAGATGACTTTTTCGTTTGAAAATTTGAAAATACCAGTTATTTTCGGTCCCAGTTTTTAAATTGTTAGTGTTTTTGTTCGTAATCCATACTTGATAAACAATAAACTAAATATAACTTTATAAAATAAAATTTTTCTTTGAGAAGGTTAAATTCTTAAAGAACGAAATCATTGGAAAGCAACCTGTCTCCACCCAAGAGCCCCAAGACCTGGTCATCAAAAAAAATTCCATTTAGCTGAAGTTATATCCCTTTGAATTTTCTAGAAAATCCACTACACGCTATCACGGAATCCCTCGGCTTGCTCGTTGCGCTTTAGAACTTGATACGGACATTATTCCCTCATGGTCAGGATAAAAATTACATATCCGCCTTATATATCCCGAATTTATCACGGAACATATCTCCGATGTGCAGGAAAATACCCTTCCCTTCGGATTCGGGTTTATCCTTAAGAAGAGATTTTCCTGCTGATTTTCCCGCTGGCCCTCACTCATTCATGCTGTCAGATTATCCTGGAGGAAGCGCTGCCTTTTGGAAAAAACATGAGACCGGAAATAGATCTTACATCGGGAAATGTTGCGGAGTTTTCAAGGACTACTGGACAGTGGCGTAGAGCGTATTTTTTCCAGAAATCAGTCGGAGGTCGGTAAGGAATGGATGAGTCTAGTACAGGGCTTACAGTAGCTTCTGACTGCCTCTGAGCAACTGGTGTCTGCGGGTCTTCGTTAAAAACAAATAAAAAAAATAAAACCAATTTCGGCCGATAAGGCGACAAATTTCGCTAAAGGCCACCGCATGTTTCGCACCCATTCGTAGCGGTCGCGGCCGCGTTAGCCCGGTTAATTGCGCCCCAGCCCGCGGCCGCGTTTTAGCTGCTTTGCACATAATTAATTACTGTCACGCCTTTTTTTATATACGTTATCAGCAGGCCTGAAACAATCATCTCAAGTGTTTGTCATGAGGCCGCAACTTGGTGTGCGAAAAGTGTGTGTAGCTCGGTCGAGCCGAGGTGTTCCTCAGGTGAGTTTGCGGGGCGCTGCAGAACTCAGGTGGAATAAATGGCTCGACTGGTTGGCTAACGCTTTGACTGGATGCTCCGCTGGGCTGGCTGGTTGGTTGGCCGGCGGCCCCGATCGCGAAAACCCAAACGAGCTGAACATGCGAGCCCGCGGTTCGACCGGTGGCGCACGATAATCAGATACCGCCGCCAGGGGAGTTTTCCTTCAGGTAAACGGGGCTGTCTATGAGCCATGTCACCCGCCATTCGCGAGCTTTTCTTCCGGTTTGCTCCAAGTCATTTATTTCAGGAGTATGGCGGCCGAGGCACCGAGAGTACGATTTTGAGATTACTCCACCGCCAACCAATGGGGACTCCTGGCCGCGATCTCCATTGTTGCAGATCTTATCTGGGACATGGCTTCTGGCTGGGCTCGTTAGCTACTTCACCATATGACCGGATTTTATTGCTTGTTTCGCGGTTGTTGCTTTTTCGGCACCTCTTATGCAAGAGCCTTGCTTTTAATGGCGAACCGATATGATTTTTTTTGGTTACATGGATACGAGACAACGCCTAGGGTACTCGACTATAAAACGTAACATTCAATTAGTAGCAATTATGAGGGTTTTGCTTACAAAATGACTAGGTAAAATGAAATCCTAAATAACTTAATAAAGAGGGACATCATGGTACAACCTCACATGTAAAAATTGAAATCGACATGAGGTTTAACTTGAAAGAACCTCTCACCATTAAAAACTACATAACTTTAACAAAATAAATAGTTCAAGTCACAAAATCCTAGTACTACATACAGTGCACTTATTATTCAATATAGAAACAAAGATATAAATTCCCATTATATTACAAAATTTAACTACTAATGCGATTAAAATGTGATTGTCGAATGCTTAAATTTTATTCCCAACAATACTCTGTAATCTTATTTTTAACTAGAACGCAGTAAAATGCAACTAAAGTTGAGTTCCTAGCTTTTTCAGTTAAAAGTCTAAAGTACTGAAATTTTTCTGAAATCTAAATGAGATCTAAATTTGGAATCCGACTCCTTTCAATCAAAATGTTTAACTTTGTCTTTTTTTATACCTCATATTTTTATGGAAATCACACAAAAGAATCAAGATAATTAAGTTGTTGTTCAAAACTTTTTTATGCACGAATTGTAATACAGAAAATATGGACCATACCTTAACAATGCCATTAAATCTAGCTGCATATAAAAATTACTAGTAAATTAACAAAAGTAGCTGCATATTAAAAGCTTAGAATTTTTTACAATACAAAACGAAGTTATAACGACTTTCTGTAATTCAAGAATGACCTTTGCAGAATTTTACAAGTTGTATTATCAAATAGAAATCTACACAAAATAAAAAGAAACATTGGTAATGACACAAAGAATTCTTTAGAAATCGACTAAATTTTATAAAACAACAAAACGGAAATGTAGAAATAAATGTAGGTCTATATTATTTTATATGGCCATATTTAAAATTACAAAGAAGCATGTATATACATTTCAACATGCTCATTAATAGATTTTAACAGATATCATAAGTAGGTATACATTTTATCTTAACAACTAAAATTGTGACTCACAAAGGTTAATAAGTAGTACATTTTTTTAATACGTACTATATGGATATATATGTGAAAAGTATTCCCAAATAAATAATTTGTATAGTAAGCGTATAATACACAAATTACTGCAAACTACTTGTTCAGGGATCGAAGTTAAAATCTAAATTAGCGACTAGCATAAATTGATTTTAAAGTCACAAAAACCATGAACATTTTTAGATGACATCAGTCTTTATTTATTTAATGACTTCATTATTCCTGACCTTTTCGTTTTGGAAGTTAATTCCCATAACCTATGGCTTTCGTATAATTAAAACGTAAATAAATTAGACGAGCATTGGCGATTTATAATCAGCTATCGGACTATTCAAATACAAGGTATTTAGAATCTCAACTTTAAGAGGTTTGGGTTTTTAATTTGACCTCTTCCAAGCTTTGTGCTTTAATTTACGAAATATCATGAGAGAATATCGCGGTTAATACAGCTACAAATAACATTCTTTTTCCGAAAGCGTCTTACCGAGTATACCTCCTTAATTGCAGAAGGTTCGTCCTAACTTTGAGTGCATATGTGTCCACCAACCAGTCGAACCAGAGAGCTGAAAAAGCATTAAATCAAATACAGCATCACCAGAACTCCCTGAAAAGGCGGTTGCTGGAAGAAGTAGCCCTGGGTGCCGGGTAATCCGATTTTCGTCCGCAGCCAGAACAACCCGCTGGAAATAAATAAGACATAATCTGGGCGCTTTATTAAATCCGAAAAGAGTCGGGAGTTATGTCCAGAACGTGTCAACAAACTTTAATAATGAAATATTTGTTTCACGGCAGTTCTTGGGCACAACTATGATTATCTTCCCCCCTTGGAGGAGGGGAGTGTGACGACGTGCTCTTTTATGCCCTTTTAAGGGCCAACTCGTGCAGATTCACTTGACCGCATTTTGTAGTATCGATCCATCTGTTGGTCACATCGCAATCTCCTTAAACCGCAAAGTGTCAGCCCGAAACAACTTCCAAAGAGCGTTACTCTTTCAACACCTTAAAGGGACATAAAACAGCTCCTCGGGTACACCCAATCCATAAGGTGCACTTAATTAAACCGCAGCCCCAAAAGTTTACAAGACGTCAGAGACTACATCGCCTCTTGTTTGACCACCTTTGGCTAGAACAATAGGCTACATTACAAGCCCTGGTCACCGGGCGAAGGGCTGGACAAGGAGATTTCGTCGTGTAGGCCCGCTGAATACATCCAGGTCTAGTGTCCTCCTTCGCCCTTCGTGCAGGGAGCATGTTTACCATTTGTACATATCTCGGCCATACCTTCGTGTGCGGAGTCCGGCTTGGCATAGGTGTAGAAGGTATGTCACTATGAAATGTTGCCCATGTTCAAATGCATCTAGGACATGTTTTGGGCGAGTGTAACATCGCCATGTTACCCCACTTGTAAGGTTTTCGACTCGGTTGGTGGTGCTTAAGGGAACACACCATGCACCTTATGGGCCGTTCGCCTAAACACCTTTGACATATAACCAGGACACCAGGAAACCTCCGCACGAGGTTTCTTAGCTGTGGATTTATTGGGCCTAGAGATAAGCTCCGATACCCGGCAAATTCCAGAAATTTTGCGTTCATTTTTGACATTTCTAGAGTTATTTTACCGCACCATACCGCCCCAGGACGCCCTATGTTAAACACGTAACGTAGGCCCTCCTGTAATAACGAAATTTGTCACCCGTTCAAGTATTAAATTGTACCGAAAGGGCAACTGTACGTACGCGCAGGGGCCATATATCGTGCGGCGATACCAAATGCGTTTTATCAGTGGTATACCAGACGAATTGGTACCGCCGCCAGAAGGCGTGCTAACGCATAGATATTAGGAGATATAGCCGGAGTGGATTTAAATCGCGCTGTCTGGCACTGAAGTACAGCTGGGCGGTGGTCCACAGTGTCCCGATTTCCACCGCTTCGCATTCTGTCCAGAGTCCTTGTAGACTTTCTGATGTTTACGTACGCAAAATCACACCGAATCTCTCCAAGGCCCGAGAGGATGTCGTCGTGCAAATGACGATCATCATAGGCAGAATGATATACGCTAGCAAGTTCCAGGGCAAACAAATTTCCGTTGAAATTATTTGGTAAATAGAAAATTTGATAAAATATCGTGTTTGCCATTTTGATGATATTCTGTAAAAGGGTGTGTTCCCTATCCCTTAATTTTTACAAGAAAAATATCCGAAAATATCAGCGCCTTCTTAAGCTAATTCTATCAAAATTTATATACGAAATTTTGCAAGAAGAAAATTAAAACAAACAAACCTTTACGCCGCAAAAAAGGCACCCGAAACCATCTGTTGTATGGCTGTTGTACTCGTATGTTCAATTGAATGCCCTGAAAACAAACCGCCCCAATTTCGTTCTATTTATTTTTCGAGCGCACTTCTTCCAAATGCTGAACCCTTTTTGCTTACGACGTATATCCGCAACTACTCAGCCCTTTTTCCGCGGCTTCAACATTCGATTCAATTCGAATTCCTTTTGCATTGTTAGGTGTACGCACGCGTAAAAGGATACTTCCGCCAGATGTGGGAGTCTTTATTTATTCAAATGATCGCGGACAAAGAGAGCGCGAGCCAGAAAATTCTGAAGTAAATTTTATGCTTACAAAGTCATGCATTCTTAATATTATTGTTCTTTGTTTGTTATTGAAGTTCTGAGTAATTTCATTAATAAATTCATTGTTATTTGTTGTCTTTTCAGCATCCCTACCCCTCAGAGGACCAGAAAAAACAATTAGCGCAGGATACAGGTTTAACGATACTGCAAGTAAATAATTGGTAAGTTTTTGCAAGAATATCTTTAATGTAATTCTATAAAAATTGCTTATGTCTGAATAATTATGCCAGTATAATTATCTTCCGATATGAAATTTAAACACTTTCAGTAAAAAAATAGTATTGAACTTAAAATAAATGAAATAAATAGATGTAGTAGGTATTAACACAATACATATTGAATACTTTTATCCCTTTTAACTTCTTGTTTGACTCTATGGAAAACCTACAGTCGTTTAAGCAAAAATTTCATAAAACAGTATCCTTCAAGAAAAATATTTTTTGGAAAGGAACTGTTAAAAGATTAAGAAGGCATTTAGAGTTTGCACATTTTCTACCTCCCTCTATTATCTGAGAAAATAAGAGATCATTTTATGAAAGGAAATATTATATTTTTCTTTTAAAAAATTTGGCAATTTTTGCTATTTAAACAGATAGAAATATCAATCAAATTTTATGTAAAATCAATCAAAAGTGGTACTTGTTTTGCGTCAATCTACTCCACTATTTTATTATTATAATGTTTATTAGAATCCATAGAAACTGAAAATTAAAACTGTGTTAAAATTGTAATAAATTTAATCTTATTATTTTAGTGAATTAATCATAAATAAGTGATATATAGTAAAGTATTTGATAGATGTGGAAATTACTCGAAAGAGCATCGACTTTGAACAGAAGACAGAGCTTGAGCTTGTGTCTTTCAAATTGGCGCTTAGCTGCTCTAACCAACTGAGCTACTCATGGCCTTTGCTACCGATGCCTTCCCAAACAATTTTTGTTCTAATGAGGAATGCGATCGACCGACCCACATACATTTTGACTGAGTAAAATAAAACTTCATCTATATTATATGAATCTTATGGCTAGTTCAAGGATATTCAAAATTGATTCAATTAAAATTTTTATTAACAATCAAAACTGTTGCAAATGTTGTTGAATAGATCTTAACAAATCATTACTTTCCGTGTAACTTAACCCAATATAATAAGCATTGGATTCCGATATGGGTAGATTTTTTCAAAATAGTTGTTTTATTCTTAATTTAACCGAGCTTCTTAAGATATGTGGATTGCTATTAAAACTAATTTTGTAGTTATAAATGAAATAAAGAGATCAGTAATCTTAAAAAATTGAACCGTAATTACGTTACTGCAGAATAACGTGGAAATAGCTCTTAGGAGCTCGCTAGGAACTGTAAGAAACCCTAATTAGCCGTGAAAATCTTAACTACGCAATTATCTAAATTACGCAGCCCATTAAGCCGAGAACTACACCAAACTGCGAATAAACTCATGAGAATATTTCGCGACCCATTCGCATGTAAAATACGAACCAGCGGCAAAGATCGCGATCGAGTGCAGCCAGACCGGCCAGCAGAATTCTAAACAAAATTCTCAGCTCATTGAATGTTTTAATTTATGCAAATGAAACACGAGAAGATTTCAAAAGCAATTTTGATGCACTAAAGTTAATGTTTATGTACTTCACGGCGATGTCCATATCCAGAGACATCAGTCTTAAGTCTCGTCTCGCATGCCAGTGACTAGGAATCGGAGCCGACTATAAAACAAAACCTTTCCTCCCGGGGTGACATTTGTCTTGTCTCAGAATGCTCCTTCTGCACGTTTCGTCACGGCCGTGCGATGGCACGCCAGCCGGTCCCGGCCAAGACGTTTCACCTCCCCCGACGCGACTCCAGCGCGACTCTGTTCGCATTGAAGGAGCACAGGGAACAATGTTTTCCTTTTTTTTTTCCAGTTATGTTATTCTTTATTTTATTTTATTTCTTATTTTTTAAATAAACAGAAAATCTTTAGGTGAAATTTATTTTATGTGCAGGAGACAGGTTTAAACTGTCTCTGACATGCTATCACGACACCGTGAAAAGTTTATAAATTTCTCATATTGCATGGTCTTATCTCGGCTGCGAGTCACTTTTCGGTGACACTCCGCAGCTTTGGTAGAGTCTTTTATGAGCCCTAATCTCGACATAATTCACTTTACGAGCGGGTAATCACGGGACGATAATCGCAGCAAATATGAAAACTTGAAATTGGCGAAATTCATGAAATTGTTATTAGTAGGAGACATTGCGCACGGGGCGGTTCGTCACAGTCCCGCCTCCAGATGAAATGCTCCGATAGCGTTCTCGAAGGCGGTGAGAATCGAAGAGCGCGAAGGAAGTTATCAGGATAATGCGAAAGGAAATCCGCCTGGAAAATTGGAGCATCCCAGGGGGAAAAATTTCGGGCAGAAAAAAAAAAGGAGCATTCTTTTCTCTATTATTGCCGGGGTTATTTATTGCTTGGCACCTTCATTTTGCACTCAGCCCACATTCCGAACTCAAGAGATTCCCAGTGCGATTGGAGCGGAAAGGTGGAAAACTCCACGGCGCACAATGAGCGACGCCAGTCCTGGCCATTAGTGAAAAGGGCAAAAATACCTTGAATAAGATCGCTAGGAAATCTCTCCAAGACCCAACAAATGGGAAAACTTTGGCCAGAAAAAAAAAAATAAATAAATATATATGTATAGGAAAAATTTTCTGCCGCTATACCTCCGCTCGGGGAGCACCCACTAAGGCCGGGTACATTTCCATTTGTATAAACACACGGACTTTTTGGGCGCATTTAACACAACCCTCTTTCTGCACACTTAAGTCCCTTTCCGGCATCTTTCAGTAACGCTTTATCGGGCTTTTAACATCTGACAAGATAATCGCAATAAATTTTACTTAGGACTTTCAAGTTGCCTTCTGATACTACTCGTGGGTGAGGGCACCCATCACTCCCCGGATAGGTGGGTCTCACGCGTAAAAGCCACCTTATGCCGGGCTGATGCAACATTTTTGTTCATTTAAAGTGCTGCTAAATGAGTGTTATTAGCGCTAGGTTTCGCCAGATTTGCTTCCAAGGAAAACCTTTCACCTTGAAAATAGCTTTAGGGGTATCTTAGTTAAATATAAAATATTTTCGTACTCCCCAACCATATTGCGATTCCTACGATATACGATACGATATATATCGTATTGCAGCAAACATATAATACATATATTCTAAGATAATATTTACAACTATGCATCATAGTTGTTTTATTCATCACTTTCAAAGCAAGATCTTTAAAGGTAGTATTCAAAATTCTATCATCTTTTCAAACGGCAATTATGAAAAATCTATTATTACTACAATATATAAATATAATAAATAGTTTGTATGTTTGCATGTTAAAATTAATTACTTTTTCAAGATAATTTGGAACTTGCTACAATTTCGCTTGCCTTGGTTCTAGGCAATTTCCATTCCTCAAAGTTAAATTTCATTCAATTTAAAATTAAGAACAAATTTGCTGTCTATAAATGTATAATAAACATAATTACAAAATCGTTACACCATTCAATAACGATTTTCAATTTAGCGACTTTTGACCTATGTAGAAAAATTAAAATTTATAATCATAAAATTATAGAACTTGAAAATGCAATAAAAACTGATCGACGGTAGCCAGAAAGAAGATGTGGTTACTAAAAGAAAAACAAAAATTCCCCTTGTTCAAACTTTATTTATGTACTAATGAAATTAATAATTCAGTAGAGTTTTAAATTGTAAACAATTGGTCAAAGTGATCAGGGTCTGCACTTTGTTTGTTCTGTACAATTCTTGTAAATATGATTTTCTTAATATATTTCATTTAGATTTTATGTATGCATACATTCACTGTGTAAAACTCATAATATATGTATTTGATATTTGTATAACTTAATTAGGTTTTTTTAGCACTTTCAATCTAATTTAAACCCGTTAAAAATTAATGTAGAATTGTGAACTTTAGTTTTATAAGGTTGACCGAGATTATTATATCTGAAAATAAGACTTGCTTTCAAATTTTGTCAAGTGAATGTAGTTCGATTCGCTTCAGTTTCACTAATATCACAAAATTAAATTCAAAATTTTCACACTCTACTGATACTATTGTCGTTAATTTAAATACATATTACTGTATCAATACTAAGGCAAACTTATATATTTTATATAACGACTAAATCTCTCTCTTTTAAAAAACCTTCCAATTTTTTAATATACTTGATCAGATATTGTTCCAATAAATAGGCAAATTTAATTGATATCACACAACAAATGCCAATACAGAGAATGGTTATGTGGTATTTTTTATATATTTTTTTACATATTTGTATACTACTTATTTTAACCCTATAAGCCTAATCTATTTAGTGGTACTTAAAGCCTTACCATATGTCTCAGAGGCGTACATGTATAAATTACAACCTATAGACTAAAGTCTATCTACTTATACCCTATTTTTCGAAGGAAATTTAAGGGTGGGATATAAAGTAATAATAAAGCACAGTTTTATCAATGAAAATTACAATCACAGTTATTTATTACAGTAAAACAAATAATTACATATAGGTAAGGCTTTTAGGGTTAAGGAATACCTCCCGAACGAAAGAAATCAATTCTGTGTAAGCCAAACTTGATCGATAAGCAATGAATAAATAGAAAAAAAAATCGGGTCTTAATGATTTTTATATAAGAGATTATAGTCTTTAACTCCTCACCCCCTTGACCGACTGACCTCATCTATAAATATTTCCATTAAAATGGATTAAAAAATTGTAAATGGTCGATAGTGGTGAAGTCATATGAAAGATATCGAGTCCAAACCATTTTTACATAAGTTAAACGTATCCCCTATCTGCTAAAACCCTTGAATGATTCTCCGCATTTACGACCTTAGCATTAGAGTCTAGAGATATTGACCTAATAAATTTATAGGAAAAGTTTGATCAAAATTGATTCAGAAAAACGGCCTCTATTGTGTTCGTAAGATTTGAAATCTACGACCTCTATGAATTTTGGCATCATTGAGTTTACGAAATCATTTCATCAGGTAGACTGCAAAAAGGTAGCATTTCGTTTGAAATCTACAATACCTGACAGTACCTCTGATTGTTTTATTAGCATAATGTAAATTTTTGGGCTAGACATATTCAGTTTTCTGAACTCAACTGCATACCATCTATTCAACTTATCAGCGTAGATACTATCGTCTGATACTATTGTCTTTCCATACAATAAAAAAAAAAAAAAACAAACTCATTCCACAATCAGTAAAAAATCAATAGAAGCGCCTTAATAAAGTGTAACATTCGCCATCAGATCGATTTGCCAATTAATGCAAACAGGCTGCGAACCCGTCGACCATTTGCCGTGAGCATATACCTTCATGGCTCCGCCATTTTATCATTTTTCATTACCGCTGTCCAATAAATACGCCAGAAATCAAATCTGAAATAAAACACCCACCAGACGTGATTTGTTTGCCTCCTATTGTGATGCCGTCGACTCGGGCCGGGGAATCAAGAACATATCAAACAAAGAACACGATGCCAAGGCATGCGTAATCCTTGCAATCCTTATCCAAGACCGCTCACCACCCCCGCTATACCGCTGGGGGAGGGTAGGGACGAAATCCGGAAAGGGGATGATGTATATAATACGACAAGAGGAATGCTATACATCAAAATTCTTGGGGTGGCGGCTCCGCTCCGATTCATCCATCCTTGGGGCTGGCGCTGGCGTTGGGTCTTTGGGCCGGGATTGGGATTGGGACCGAGACTGGGGTTTGGGACTGGGGGCTTCGGGTATCCTCCGTGTGTACGCCTGTGCTCGAGATTTCAGGAATTATACCCGTGAGCGGGACGCGGGGATTGCTGGTGGGTGGGTGTGAGTGGGGTGTGGGTGTAGGCATCTGTGTGTAGCCATGAAAATTCCAGTTGAAATGAAAGAAGTGTTTGCCGAAGGATTTATACCCGGAGCACCGCACCGCACAGCGTACACAGCTGTGTGCCGCTCGGTTGGCTGGGCGGACTCATCGCGCGTCGTTGGGTGGCTAACGACGGCTGCTCCCGTTCCAGCGAAATGGAATCCCTGAATTAAAACAGGTTAGGGCAGCATGTTACACCATTTAATGAAATCCTTTCCCGCAGATTGTCCCGTCCTCGAGGTTTTAATAAAAGCGCCGGTGGTGGGCGGGTGTGGCGGAAGTGCGCTGCGCCATGATATCCCCATATTGCTCACATAAGACACGCAATTAAAATGCCTGCCTTCTGTGGGTGCTCCTTCGGTGGCCCTCCCACATTTCATTTTGAAAATTTTCCAATTACGTCGAATTTTAAGAAGCGGAAATTCCTCGACCGTTCTCGCACTATATCCACAAATCTCATGTTTGTTTACTCCCCTTCTGAGGTCCGTTGTCGAGGTGGTGACGAAATGTGGGTCCGGGTCAGACGGAGGCGATGACAATAACAACGACAACAACAACAACAACAACGGTACCGACTCCAAAGGTCGATTCAACCGTCGCTGTCGACGTCTTCGAGGATAAGAAACCGCCGCAAGAACTCCGCATCGTAGACGTAGACCGTGCCGAGTGTAAAAAGAATTTTCTTTTCAGCTCTTTCACTGTGGCTCTCACTATTATGGAAATGTCGAGCAAATATATCACTCCGGCTGACAGAACAATTCCCTTATCTAAGTTGTGTCCTTCCTCGCGCCCCGGAGCTCCCTTCTTTTTTTTTTTCATTTTAATGCTCGCCCCCGTTCCTCCACTACCGTCCCTGCGCCCAGATGTGAACTTCTCCGATGCGGTGGAACTATATAAAGTACGGATATTGATGGGATAGATTATTCCTTCCTAATCTCGATGGTCTGCTTTAAAGTTCCGAATCGAATGGCATCGCCGGTCTTTGCAGGGTCTTCATCATTCCGATCAGATGTGCAGACCTTCCGATACAACCGCCAAACCTGCCAGGATTCTTCAAAGGGCTGCAATTCTTTTAGAATCTCTTTAATAGGTGAAGAATTTTCTTGAGATAGTGCCCACTCGTAATTTACTCAAAAACTTTACCGCAAAAATGAAAACCTTAGTTGAAAAAACAATGAAAAGTTTGAAAAATTATTTTTATTATTATTACCCCTCTCCTTTTAGGGCGGTTGATAGAAAACGAGATTATAAATAGGTTAAAAAACTACACTGTCTCTTCTTCAGTTTAAAATAATGTTATATACTTGTATGCGAGTAATTTTCACCTTTAAAAGGTATTATGGATGAAATTTGAAATGTGATAAAAATGATTTTGAATAGTGATTTTTGTACATACATTTATAAGGTCGCTATAAAAATATTTATCATGATATATAACATTTAATAATGCTAATAACTAATATATTTAATTGTATTTAAAGGTTTTATTATACCTTAAATATACATAAGCATATACAGGAGTAAAATTTCACCCATGACCCTTTGACGTTACCCTTAACGTAATTTATTTGGATGATACCTTTTAAGGATTAAAGGACTTCAGAAAAAGAAATCGCCACTTGGTTCTAGAGAATTTTGTGTTAAAATACCAAAATAATATTTAGATACCTAAACTTACATAGTAATTTGAAAATCCTACTATGTGGGACTAGATGAATCTATCCAGGATTATTTTCCAGTCAATTGATTGTTATAATTACAACGTTTTTGGCATTTCGAATATGTTGCAAATCTAGAAAATGTTTGGGGAGTCTCAAAAGATTCAGCCCTATTTGATATATACAAATTTAACATATGAATTCATCAAAAAAAACTGTTTGCTTGAAAGTACAGCCTTAATCTATTCAGACGATAAGAATTATTTTGGGAATAAACTTGGTTGGTAAAAGTCTTTAAATTTTTAATATATGTACATTTGTGGTTGTCTATTTTTTGTTTGCTTATGTAGCAAATTTGATTCGTTACAAAACGCTGGATTTTCTTTATAAGATCGCAAAGCGCAGTTTATGTAATTTATTAATATTTTTCGTATTTCTGTAACGAAGGTACCTTTCAACGAAAACTGTAATCAACCAAATCAAATTCGTACGATACTTTAAAAATAGCCCAATAAAAGATGTAATGGCGAAGATACCCCGGCAAAGTACCCAGAGCGGTTTGAATGCATTTTTCCTTTAACAAAAAAACAAAAACAAAAAAAAAGTAGAGGACTTTTGCTTAGAAGCCGAATGCAGAAAAACGACGCAGCCGCAATGCGGTCGGTCAGATGTTTTGCCCTTTCGGGTACCGCAGGCTAGTTTTTGTTAAGCCCCCGTCATAAGTAAAGATGACTGAAAACGGAAGAATGAAGTTTGAAAAAAAAAAGGTTGCGAAAAAAGCCGAAGACGGAAACCTTTTTGTCGTCACATTAAGAAATTTTAAAGAAAATTTTATAAATTATTTATGTGGGGAGCCCGAGGCCGCTGCGGCGACCGGGGCCGTCACAGACGTAATGCATCATGTATAGATTTTCATTATTCAAGGAGACATGTGCATGCTCGTTGCGGCCATACATAGGCGACGAATTCCCGATGCCATTTTTCAAGGCATTCACTTCGTATGACATGCCAGCATATCACCACCACAGGCAGCATAAAAAATATGCTAAAAGATGCATCTACAGGGGCGAACGGGCGGTACTGGCTGCTCCTCCCCCGGTGAGGACCTGCAGTTGGCCGTGCATCCTGGGTAGAATGACTCATAGGCGAGGGGAGGCCGCTGCGAAGTGCATTAAAAATGCATTTTGCCTCTGCGGCCCGGGTGCATTCTGCTGCGCGACACTAGGCCCGGCCCTCCGCCGCCACCATCGTCATAGCGATGGTGGTGAAATTTATTTCTCCCCTTTTGGCAGCCTCTACTTTTCCCTCGTCATTTTTGTGCACTTCTTTCAAAAAGAAGAACGAATGGGCCGGGGTGCGCCGGACGTGCCCGGGTCCCTGCATCAGCCAGAAGGACTTCCATTTTACGGCCATTCTGCCGTTTTGAGGAGCGAAGCACGCCCGACCCCGACCCCGATCTCGGCACAAGTATCAACGTCCCTCCCGGAGGCTTCGGGATTGGGGTTGATGTGGTGGACAGTGCCATCGTCCCGGAGGCTTCGCTGCAATTCCAAATTCCAGGGCCGTTGCCAAATGCTCGATGCGCGCGACCTCTGGTGCCCTGAGTGACCACTTTGTTGTGAGCCCTGCCCGGAAGAGCGCCAGGCGATGCCCCAAATTTGCTCCTTTCGCCCATAAAAATTTGTCAACTTGCAGCCATCCTGAGCGAATTGAACGAATACTTTAAACACGAAAAAAGTTTGGTGTCGTTATAACTTCAGGCCCGGTGCTGATAGTGCCCAACTGATAGCATAAATAATTTGATTCATCTACACTTAATTTTGTAATTTCAATAATTTGTAGGATTACCAATTAAAATACCTAACATAATTTCCTCTGAATTTCTAATTTTTCATTCAATCGTGTCTTGTTTTACTTGTTATTGATTTACACTCAAATTAAAAAATGCATTTCTTTTCCAAATGATCCAATTCTTAAATTTCATTATATTAAAATTTACTATTTTTCAATACTAATCTGAGTTGAGTTGAGTTTCGAATTCATTAACAAAAGAAGAATAAAATAATTTTCGCTAGTATTTATAATAAGACTTTTAAATTAGGGCTAGAATGCCCAATTCATTCACCAATATTATTAATTTTGCATAAGCGAGAAAATTAAAAAAAAGAAAATATATTGCTTTAGAAATGATAATTTACCAGAAAACAAAATTTAAGACTTGTTCAGATAATAAAGTTATACTAGGAGGTACATAATTCTTTAATTAGCACCTATTCAAATCAACACTTATTAGTTACAATTTAGCCCTTTTGAATTATTAGTTTATTTTCCAGGTATAAGATGGTCCTGTTTATGTATGAGTTCAAGGACTTTATTAGTGACTTTCTAAGAAATATAAAAAGCTTCCTATAAATATATTTTAACTTGAATTATAAACGCAGTAACCATTAATATTAAGAGTATATGCGTTTAACTCTCCTATACTTGCGCTATTTTCCATGAGGCAAAATCAAAAAGTTAATAAAATTTGTAAAAATGTCTGTATTGAAAGTTATTTTCGAATAGTGTTCTTGGCTGGATAGTCCCATATTTCTCGAGGAGGTATATACATACCTCAATTGTTTAAAAGATGATTAATTTCAGAGCTCTTCTTTTGTTGCCCTAATTTAAACAATTTTCCGCGAAATCTACCCCGCAACTATTAAAATTGAAACTTCTTAAAAGTAAAAATTTATTTCAAGGAATTAAATAGCAAAATACTCCACCAGATTTCTTTTCGAGCGTTAACAACGAATGTTTTTCTTGTCTTTCAGGTTTATAAATGCGAGGCGGAGAATCGTGCAACCCATGATAGACCAATCGAATCGAGCAGGTAACTATAAAGCCATTCCGCCGTTGCCACTAATTGCGGCCCATCCAGCACCTCAGTCCCGATCCCCGTAACACTTTTCCAGCGCATTAAGCACATCTTTAACATCCAATTATGATGTCGTGGGACTCCTTAAATACTTTCGCCCCTGAATTTTATAGCCGGAAAAACAGATACGAAGGACGGCCGAGTCTGGTGCGTGCTTGACACTTTACGACACTTTATTTTCTGGTGATGATCCTTTCGGCCATCCAGAAGTGTAATTGTGTGATATCAGAGCTCTAATAAGAGTTTTACGACCCCCGGGGCCCCGGACGCTTCTCGAAGAGTTTTTATTCGCTCCTTTGTCCACTGAATTTTATTGCCATCGAGGCCGGGCATCCGAATGGCCAAAATAATGATCTCTTCGGAGAATATCATTACTTATTATTGCCACTATTTCTTGTTTGATTTGATTGTGAATTGTGCGAGCAGCAGTTGTGCTCGAGTGGATTTGATATACGAACCCGCCCGATAGAGGGCCATGCACGGGCCGAATAACTCCATTAAGTGGAGGCAAATTTACGGCCCAACTTTTGGGTGGCGATGATTGAAAGGAATGGACTCAGTGATAGAAACCTTCCGTTGTTATAGCCCAGAAAGAGCTTTATTTACTGCCGAATGGGCGTCGGATTCTAGCATCTCTCAAGGAAGGACCACTTGCGATGAGCTGTTTATGTACTGGAACATCCCATTCCCGTTGCCTTCTATTGTTGACTTTCAATAAATCAAAACACTGAATTACAACACTTCTGATGGAAAGAACTGATTCCATGTACAAAAAGCATTTATCTCTGGCTTAAAGTTAGTAACACGCTGAACAGTAAGAAATTTCTCAAAGTCATGTACTTACGAATCATTCTCGGAAATTTAAAAGGAATGAAAGAAAGAAATAGTGTAGAAAGATTAAATTTTAAAGATTATAATTTACTACAGTTCCGGTCACTATTAAAATACAAATTTTGTTTTAAATAACATGTTACCGCTATAAAATAAGCACTAAAAAACGAAAACTAAAAGTAACATATCATGAAATAAGTATTAGAATTAGTGAAAATCCAATTAATAAATTAGCAGTACTAAATCAGAATAGGGTTGTCTACTCCTATAATTTTGTTAAAAAATAAAATCTTATAGCAGGCAGACTTCTAAAATATTTTTCGTGCAGAGCAGCACATATTCCTGTGTTAAATTAAAATTATAAAAACAATTAATTGATAATAAAAAATCCTACTCCTAGAATACCGAACGCTAGGAACTGGCAATTATTTTTCGTCTATTTTCGGTTACTAAATACAAATTTTAAATCGAAAATGTTCTATCACATTACACTTTTTTCATAAATGAATTTTTTTCCTAAAATGAACAGTGAACGTTAATCATATTTTAAAATTGTAGCTATCGATACAACCTTTGACCATGATTTTCGAATACATTTTAAAATATACCGTCAAAATATACGTTTCACAGTTTTTTGCTCTTAATTTTTGGAAAACGTGACGTGATATACGAAAATCAGAATTATTTTTGTCGTCAGAATATAAAAATCCGTAAGCATAATATAAATTTGTTAAAAAAACCTTATCCCCCACAGACCTGTGTATAGGGTATCCTAAAACTATTTCCTATATTTAATATTCTCCACCCTCTACATTACTGCCGCTTTAAAGTATCATACTATAACTAATATATTTGAACTGAAAAAATATTGGACTAATCTCGCTTTGTAGTTTACACCCCACACCCAGGTCCATCGGGGTACGGCCACGAGGCGATGGGCTACATGATGGACAGCCAGGCGCATATGATGCATCGACCACCTGGAGACCCCGGTTTTCATCAAGGATACCCGCACTATCCACCTGCCGAGTATTATGGCCAGCACTTGTAATTAGGAAAGAATTTATTATTTTAGGCGTTTTATTTACAACAAGGTAAGCGACTAAGATTACATCAAAATCATTGATCCAATCTAAACAATCTGTAAAAACAACTGAAATTCTTAAAAGATTTTAATAGCTTATAAAAATGATCAATAATGCTTTTGATTTTTATATATCTTAAATTATTTATCACTATCACTTAGAAGTTTTATTTTATAATTTTTAATATAAAAAGTATGTCAACATATTCTAAAGGGTGTCTCAAAAATAACTTGAACTTTCTTATCTTCTTATTTCTTTTTTAATGAAATATAAAGCATATCTATTGACATTACACATGAAATAAAATAACGCATAATTGGCCACCAAACCTCTGCTGGCATATACCTATGGGGTAAAGGCCGCTGGATTTCCTGAATATGCTGTTCAATTTCCTGTTTGGGATCTTGAATCGTCTCAGGGTGGTTCGCATAGACCTTAGCTTTTAAAAAACTCCAGAGAAAGAAATTCAAACAAGTTAAATCGCAACTCAATAACCGGTCGCGACAGACGATTATGCACACCAAAATGATCACGTAACATGCGAATCGTCACAATCAAATGTTCTTCAATTTTTATAGTGTGTTTTCACTATTGATTTATCAGTTCACTTAATGTAAAACTTAAAAATAAATTGACCTTATAAGCTAGGGGAACAGAGAAAAGGGAAGGTTAGCTTATGTTATACTAAACTAAGGAAAGGGAATGGGGCACAGGACTTGTGAATGTTAATAAAATTTAAGGGGGAAAGTGATGGAATTTATTCCTGAGAGACATTCTTCCAAACTATTTACCTTTTCGTAAATATCTGTTGTTTCAATTATACAACTGCAAAATATGACTAACTTTGACAATCAAAAATTGTACGCGATTCTAAAATCAAGTTTTTATTGAAACACCCTGAATTATATGAAAATATTGAAATTCGTGTTAAAGTACTCTTCCAATGAAAATTCGTAAAATTAAAACTGCATAATGCACTTCGAGTTCATTTCAATATAGTTTAGAATATCTATACAGAATCATATCTTCAATATTTATTCTTTAAATCAATACAGATCAGGTCACGATACTTCAAATCGATTTGAATTGGATCTAAATAAATAATAAATATTATATAAAATTAAAATATAGTACATATTGCCATTTAATAATACAAACATTGAATTTCAGTCGTTTTTGTAATTTGTTTGGCCTTTAATGATAAGAATTTAAAACAAAATTATACAAAAGAAAAATTGTTTTTCTTAATTTTCAGTGTTCACCCAGTTGTGGCAAGTTTGATTTGTTTTTGTTGAACAATACAAAGTATAAAGATCATCTGCAAATTAATAAGGATATTATTTTTATAATCACATCATACAGCCCTAAAAATTTCGGATAATTTTAAAATCAGTTCGTTAAAATGCAATTAAATTAAAATAAAAACCTGCAGACTGTTTTAAAATACATCAAGGCCCCCGAAAAGAATAAATTTTCATATCTAAGTTAAAATAATATTTCTTGTTTCTAACAAAAATGAACGAGCAGCAGGCAACAAAAACATCTATAAACAAATTATCGAAATTTCATTTCGAATGGGTGAAAACTCCAAAAATATCTCCGGCCAAAAAGGGGATTGTGATTTCAACAACGTCTTAACAACAAAAACATTAATAAATTGCCGCAAAGTGAAACAAGTGTCTGGAGTGTGGTTATCATCAGTACAGAGGAAGAAACAAACACCCGACAAAATATTGTTTTTCTTTAATTTACACCGGGGAGCACTATCTTGTGATATTTTCCACCAAAACGATCTGTGGAGAACTACAACTTTTGGGACACGCTTACTTTGCACTGGTGAACATTGTAATTAATATTAAAATGGAATAAAAAAAAAACAAAAAAACAAAAAAAAAATGAACTGCAAAGGCAAACGATTATTTGTACAGTTTTTAATTATGTTTTGTGAACAGAATGTTGTTGTTGTATTATTTAAACAGAAAACTAAAAGCTTTTTAATTTAACTTATCTGCAAACGGAATACAGGAGAAATATACATATAAATAACAATTAACTTTTAAAGAGAAACAAAGTGTGAAACGTGGGGCACAGGACTTGTTGAACACGTCGATGCGTCGTGGTTCACGCTGGTATACTTTCGAAGGTGAGTGAAGCGCACTAGGTCACCCTCTGACGGACAATTTGTTACAATCATTAAACCAAAAAAAAAAAACAAAAGCGAAATAGTGGACTATAAAAACAGTGAAAAATCAAAACTAGTGGCAATACACCTCCTACCCCCAAATTTTAGGCGGGCTAGCGATTTTGAAACAAAACATAAAACAACCCTACAGAAAACCCTGACGACAGAGCGCGGACAGTTCGCTTGACGACAATTGATATTAAACAGATTCGTTAATATCTTTTAACATATACATATATAAATACGCAGAGAAAATACGAAGGAGATAAATTAATAAAGTGTAATTTTTGTGTATAATTAATGAATAAAAGAATTTAGTGTTAGGCCTAGGGTAAGCCTACTGTATTAGTGAAAGTGAACCTATTAAATTTTAATGAAAACAAGAGAATGTTTTAAATAAGCAGAAATGAAGTTATATTTGAATATTGAGAGAAAACAACAAACAAACAAACAAAAAAAAAAAAAAACATAAATAAATAAAAAATGCAAAAAATAAACACACCCAAGAGCAACAAAGTGTAAAACAATGGTATACTAAATACAACTAAAATAGGAAGAAATCGTATAAATAATGCTATTTACTACAACTATATATACACATTGTAAAAATTTTATTAATAATGCTAAGAGATGATGATGTAAGGTAAATAGAGAAGCAGCAGGTATCGCGGGGCACTCGCACTGTAATCGAGCGGCTCTCGGTAGATAAACCCTTAGAAGAAAGCGAAGAAAATCATGAAAATCTTTATTGTATACAATTGAAGTTTAGACGAACACAACCAACTACTAGGCAGTTTGAGACGCAGTAATGAAACCCTGTGTGTGTAGGCCAATGAGAACGTACGAAATTTTAATTATTATTTTGTCTGTTTTTATTTCGTAATGAAACTTTGTTTTTTGTTTTAGTATTCTTATTTTTAATTATTGAATAAAGAATGAAAACATGAAGGATTCCAATCGTTTTACTTTTTTTTTCCATTTTACACCTTCAATTTATTTTCCTTCTTTGGTTTTGTATTTTAGGAAGGGTTTAATCGAGGTTGTTACAAATCGTAAAATTTACTAAATATACAAAATGTGTTCCTCTAACAGGAAAAACAAAAACACCATCTGGCTATGTACGAGAAATAAGTAAAACATAGAGAAAAATCTCATTTTAAAATTAAATACGATTAATTTTCAGTCAATACCCTAAGTATCGGTCCTGCGCTAGCGCCAATTTGTAAACAGTCGAATTTAAAACTATATCTTCGTCAAGTTTAAGCATGTTTTTTTTCGAAAACATATGAATTTCATTGAAAAAAGTTTTCTTTGATGCTCATGGTCGATTCCAATTTATTTGTGAAATTTTCTCATTCGCATGGGATATCTTTACGGATAATACGTACAACTTTTTGAATGCTACAGTTGGATTGGACAGGCATTTAGTTGCTTATTGAATTCAGGCATAGTACTGCGATAAATTATTATTTCAATATATCCAATATGATTCATAAATAAAAATATAATCACGAATTTCATACATTTTTGGAAAGATCTGCGGTACTACGCGTATACCTTACAAGGTCCTTAAGGTGTTAAGGTTAATGAAGAGATCATATTTAAACTTGAAATAGTTTAAATTTAATGATGTAAACACATTTTTAAAGTTCGATATATTGGAAAAATTTGAATGTGAAATAGAAAATACTTTTATAGTAAAAAATCTCCATTTATCAACAAACAATTCAATTTCTAAGCGATATCACTTTAATTCCGGATTTTTACTATAGCTATTTTCAAAGTGATACAACTATGATTTTAAAATTTTCATTTTTAACTCCCTATAAAATAATAAAATGCATTGATTTTATGCTAATTTATTTTTCAATTTCAAGTTATACCTTTAAGGAAAAAAAACAAAAGAAATAGACGATGTTATAATTCTTAAAATATCTAAATTTAAAGTTTGAAGAAATTAACATTTACCAAAAATATTTCAAATACGCAATCACAAAAAGTTTTTCGAGAATATTTGTTTGTTAATTTATTTTGTAAAGAAATATAAAACTACCTTTTCATTATACAAAATGTAGTACTTATGACTTAAAAATACGAACCGCATCACGGAATTTTAACTTTCCCTTAAACAAATTTAATCATATGTAGGCAAAAGTGTTATTTAAATGTTGAAAAAAATTCAGGATTAGTACAAAACTAAAAAGGAAATTTTTCATATCGGCTATACTTTTACAATTTTTAATCAAATAATTAATTTTTGCATAAAACTTGTCTAAATGCGGGTATGTCTTTGAATCAATCCTTTGGTAATGCTTTAAGTTTTCGTAATATCAAAATCCTCAAAATATATAAAAATCGACGTTTACCCACGCACTTTGGATAATGAAAGTGGGTAAAACCACACTGCCTACTTACTTGATACAATTTTTATAAAATATGAATTATTTTCTAATCCATTTAAAAAAACAAAAAAACGTCTATTTAGAAATTAATTTGACATTTTCCTTGCGGTTACATTGTCCTCATTTTTAGGGCATCTTCTTTAAAACATAATTCTTTTTTTAACAGCATGTGTCTCTTTAAGACAGACAAAATATCCGTCAAGTTTTTCTAGGGAAAGTAGGCGTCTGTCCTAATAATAAATGCGGGACACAAATACTTTTCTTTAAAAGCTTTCATCGTCAATTTTTGTTAAAAAAAAAATATTTTTTTTAAATTTTTTATGTTCTTTTGTTATTATTTAAGTAGACTAGCAAAAATATAAACTTAAAGTGATTTGTTGATCTGTCACACATTTTGCACATTACGTAATAATTATACTAGGAAATAAAAAAATAATAATAAAGATATCTTGGGATTTACAAGACGAGTGTTGATTTTAAACGTCTTCAGGTATGAGGACAGACCATCTTGAACACCTCCAGTTCTTATGATTTACAGTGAATTTTACGATGATAGCCCGCAAAAGATTGATCCTTCCTAGATCATTTTTAATTTAGCTTTAAATTTAATTTATTGTCTATTTTCTGTTTCGGGGGCGGGGGGGCGATAGAAGATACGAAAGATATCAGAAAATGCTTAATAAATGCACGACGATATACGTAATTTGAAGTTCTATTAATCTATTTTTAAATAAAACGCAGCTAAGCTAAGTGATTAGACCTATCTATATTTATAGAGAGTTATTTTCATTTTGTATAAAATGTACTTTAAGAGAGAGAGAGAGATCATTTTTGCCATATGTTCTTGTAAATACAGATGATTTGTTATCTTTTAGCGTCATACAATGTCATAGTGATATTTTCGCATTGGAACAAGCCTTAAAGTTCTGCCGAGGGATAAGACGAAAAAATCTTTTTAAGAAAGCAATTTTATTAAACGGGGAGTGAGATAAACGATCTCCGCGAAAAAATATCTTTACGAAACAGGGTCGCTGCTCCTTTTGAGTTCGATAATAAATGAAATAAATTAAATTGTGGACATATTTTGCGTTTCGGCCACTTCGTTTCACGCAGTTATCCACAGATCTGATTTTTGATATATTTTTTTTTTTATTTATTTATTTTTTATTTTTTTTTTTGTTTTATTTTTGTTAAACGTTTTACGCTGTATACGAACGCAATTTGCATTAAGATTTATTTATAGAAAATTAAGTACCTTTCTATTTTTGAAATCACGTGTTACAAAAAGCAGAGCAACAAGATAATCACGCCGCGTATACGAACTGAGAAAATTCAACAATTTTACATCTTCTACGAGTTTAAAGTGTTTTAACAAAGCCGAGGCAAAATCTTTTTTTTTTTTTTTGTTTTTCTTTTTAGAATTCAGACAGTGTGTAAAAAAACAAATTAACAAAAAAAAAATATAAAAAAATTAAGGAAAAAACATAAGAAAACGAATTACGAAGTTTTTGGCTGTTTCACGTTCTTGGAAGAATTTCAGTCGATTTGAGTTCACACATTCGAATCGCATTGAGTTGGGTGAAATTCTAATAAAAAAATCCATTGCTCGCCTTAATCATGTATACGAAAATTTAAAAGAAATTAAAAGGAACAATTTAATAATATTGCAAAACGATGTGAACATAAGAACTATAAATAAATCATTTTTATCATTAATGATTAATAACTCGAGACAAGGAATATTATCTAGTTAAATGATTTTCTTTTATTTTCTATTGGAGAATGAGGTAAAATTGTCTGTTATTGCGTGAGAGCGAAAGAGAGCACGAGAGTATATAGTACTGTGACAGAGGTAATATAAAAAATAATGTTTAATGCTTGTATGTACATTTTTAATTGTAATAAGATGATGATATGAAAATTACTCCTGCCTTTCATTTACCTAGTTCACTGTAATACTCCCCCCGAAAAGGAAGGGTACCGAACAAAAATCGAGAGAACACAGGTAAGGTGTAAGGTAAACGAATGAAAGAGGGCCTATTATTATTTGAAACGTTCACAGGTCAATTCGAGGTAGTCCACTTTTGAAAATTTCTTAAGCTTAACATTAAAACACCTGATACAAGCTTAACGCTTAATTTTGAAAATTACTTATCTTAATAATTTTACGTGAGAGTAATAAACTTTAACAAAGTGTGTTCGAATTTTAAATATTAAAATGAACTTTTAATTAAAGATGTGTAATATCCCCAGTGTTTTCCACTTTTTATTTATTGAGTTAATCGATTTGTGCTGTTAATGGCTCATTTAGGTATAATTACAATTTATTACAAATTTATCGTAAATTTCAATTAAAACAAAATTTATTTCGTCAATAATTTATATTGAAATATTTTCAACTTTTATAGGAATAAGAAATTTGAACTTCTGCTGGAAATTTCATGAATACATTCTCAGATATTCGTGTTCTTTTTGGATCCATACTCAAATATTTAAAAATTAATTAAATCAAATTAGTTGAGACTTTAAAGACACCCAAGATAAAAATTTATTTTCTTATAGAAGAGCAAGGTTCAAATATTAAGCAAGCAAAACGTAGCAATTTTGTATCCCCTATCACCGAAAATAAGCTTTTATCCCCTACATAAGTATTGATATAATTTAATACCGATTTTTTCATATACTAATAGTAATTTATAAACAAGTGATTAATTTAAATTTATTTTAATTAAAAGAAAAGCGATTTTGATGCGAACGTTCATTAATCGCACGCTAGTATTCGGGAAACAGAATATTTAAGGGATAACAACATTCTAGCGGCCGAAAAAAAGGCCTAACTTTAACAGAATGGAAAAAGGAATAAGATTTCTTTTCGGAGTATTTATTTAACACATATTTTAGTTCTCAACAGCGATTTTGTCCAAAAACTAAGGAGTTCATCTCCATATATATAAAAACCATTGTTTGTTTGAATTGTATAGACTCCGAAACTACTGGACCAATTGCGCTAAAATTTTTCCAGTATATATGTTTCGAGTTCAAGATGGTTTAGGGTTAACAAAAGGTTTCAAAAATTTCCTATAGATGGTACATCAAATACAATCAATATTTTTTTGCTATTCACTGTAGTTAAATACACAATTAGTGAATTGTAAGAATATTGGCACATGTATATTCAATTCCTTGATGTTAATAAATTCGCCACTATATTGGATCTCTGCCATATTAGATTTAAAAATAAAAACGGAAATTTATGATCAATTTAAAAAGAAAGCGTTCAAATTCTAGGTATTTAAATTCATATTTGAAAAATAAACATGCTGTTTATAAAGAATAAAGCTTACAGTAAAGCAAAAAAGGCTCCATAAAGAATGCAATTGTGAAACGCATGTCAAAATTTCAAATCTATCTATGCAAAGGTCTTCAATCAATCTGTCCTCCCATTTTGAAAACAGTGGTTTCAAGAAAAACGCGTTTAAAGTTTCATAGAGCGCCGCTGCAGCCAAATCTAAAAGTGAATCTTTTAAAATTATTTTTTCACTATAGGACCAACTAAATATTGTTTTTTATGACACTATAGTACAAAGATCTTATCTTATCTTGACCAACATTATGGAAAAAACCTTAAAATGAAGATGTTTCCATCAGATTTATATTAATAATTCACTACGACTGCTAAAAATAAGAAACATTTTAGTTTACTCCGATTTGCCTTTTTATCAGACAAATGTGTACGCATCTCTGTCGGTAAGTCGAAAAATATTATACAATATATTTAGCTTTAATTAGTTAATTTCAAAGACTCTTGAAGAATCGGTTAGAATAAATCTTTAATTTAAAAGTATGTACATAATTTGCCACGAAACTGCCATAGTTCTGACCGGCAGCCTCTAATATAGTTCTGGCCTGTGGTTTTCATTTTTAGTTTTGACCGGCGGCTTCTTCCGTTTTGACCCCTTTCTTCTTCTGGCTTCTATTATGGTTCTGATTGGTAGGTTTTACTATTTTTCTGACCCTATTCATCCCTTCCATTCCCTACCAATTGTTTGAATTATTATTTTACACTAGTCGATCGCTTATTTAATGACTTTAGGCATACTTAGGTAATTTTTTGGCTCATTGTGTTACCACGTAGCGCAGGAGACCATGGTTATACGTGGTATTCGAACCCACTGCCTCTGGGACGGTAATCCAGCGCGCTAAAAACTGAACTACCAAAGGCCCCCAGTAGTTAGAAAAAATTATTATTTCTTTTTTAAACAATTTCATCTGTGATTATCGTATCCATAAATTTTGTACATTAAATCTTGTAATTTAAGCAAAAAGTCCTACTCTACTCTTAATAGGAAAACCACTTATTTAACTTAAATGGATTTTAAAAAGTTTTGGCACTTACAATGCCAAATTCTAAATGATATGAATTAGGTAAATCTTAACTAAATTCATGTTTCTCTACGTACAGGAGTATTACAATATTTTAAGGAGCATTTATGAAGATATCTGGACTTAAATAATGGGATAAAAATAAAAATTAAAGATGCTACTCATGTTCAAATTTTAATTATCATTTGCTTGCGTATGAAAACCATAAACCAAATAAACTTTTTCTATTAAATGAGTTAAGTAGAGGTAGAAGAACCACAAAGAAATTGGTTTTAGCCGCAATCAAGCTTTAATTATTAAGATTTCGGTAATGTCAAGGAAGAAATTAATTTCTCTGAGGAACACAGGAGGGAGTATGCCATGTGTTCTAGTTCCCTAGCCGGGTTTAATTTGTTCTCCTTGGCGGCCACTCTAGAGGTGACCAGACGGCGACGTGGTCCTTGGTCAGCAGGGATAACAAAGGTGACCGGGAGTGCGTGTCAAAGTAATCAGGAAAGTAAATGAGAAATAAATTCGTGGGGTTGGCCAGATGTAATTATACAGTTTTTGGGGATGAAATTTCTTAGTAGCTTACACTATGGGGTGAGCTACAGAAATTCGTTTTCGACAGCCGATTTGTTACAATTAGTAAAGGTGTTGGCTGCTTTATTAGTAGATCCCCTTAAACGGTTTTTAATCATTCCTCCGTCGGCCGGTGTTCACCAGGTTCGATTTATACCCCATTAATAGGTCGCCTCCTTTTTTACAGACACTCGAATGTGGTGGTGGTGGTGGTGTTGCACCCGCCCGGCATTTATCTTCCGGCGAACTAATGTGATCCAGTCTGGTACCGGGTACCGGGTACCGGGAGAGAAACTACACTAAATTTCAATTAATACACGTGTCCACTAATTCGCCGCTCGTTCGGACCGGTCCAGAGACGTGTTACGTCCTCTGCCGCCTCGTGCTGTCACATGTAAATTTTAGGTGGTCGCACAGTGCCACTCAGACAAAAAGTTTGTGCCAAGCAGACGATTCCATTCGGAACTTGCCCTAATGTGCGACACTGCAATTTTATTAGCTTCGGAATGGGCGAGTGCATTAGTGACTTTTGTTACGTGCGAATTTGTGCACGGCTACGAGTCCGGGTCCTGCGGTGGTGTTAACAGAGCGTATATGAAGTTTTATAACATTTTGCACATGTTTGCGCTCCGGCCTGGGTAATCATGTAATAGTGTTTTGTAATACGCGACAACGTGACATCCTAATTGTAGAATGCAGTCGGCACTAAAGTGCAAAATCGTGTCACCAGAAGCAGTTGGCCAATAAAGATGTCGACTCGCACTCTCCGGCTAGCGTACTGTCTTCCAAATGCATACGAGAATTTGTGTCTCGTATGCACCATGGACTTCACATTTTGGACCAATGAATTAGGAATGTTTATTGGAATACCATGCTTTATGCTCCGGTCAATTTTAGGCAATAAATGGAAAAAAATAAAGTTATGGTGTTCGATTAGCATAAATGGTAATCGGTGAATAGTTATGAAGATCATTCCTCTCTTCATTGCTTAGAAACATAATAAAACAGAAAAACTGTATCGCCTAATTCCCAAAAGTTTCAAACTTTATTTTTGGAGTTATACAATTTTTTCCCTATTGTAAGATTTATTTTACTTAGTCACACATTCAATTCGAAAGCGAAACATTTTTCTGGCTGAGACAAGTTTTTGCACATAAACTTCTATTTGAAAGTATAACTCGGTTAGGAGAACGCTTCACTTTCAAGTTTCACGATACAGTCTCAGGTTTAAAAAATATGGAGTTGAACCTGAATTAAATAAACGTTTATTTGATTAACCGATCAGACATCGTAATAAATACAAAATTGACTATTTTATTTAGTTGACTATTCCAGAATATCAGAAATATTAAGAATATCGGAAAAGAGTCTAGCGAAATAATTACCATTCTTTTTATTGACATATTTTTGTCTTTACATGAAGTAAATGTTAGGGTCTAACGGAGTATTACCTTTATTTTACTGATATTATTTAATAGGAATTATTATAAACTTATTTTATACACTCCAAGAATTTAATTTAATTTTGTTATAACAATTGCGGCTAAATAACTTCAAAAATGAAGTAACATTTCGCATTTAAAAATAACCCTTACGACTTACGACTTGTATATTCATTATTTACTACCAATTAGTTTATTTTTCCTAAATCATACAAAAATCCTTTTCAGCAGTGATAATCCTAAGTTATTGCTATTGATTTCAAGCTCAGTCTTCCTATTCTGATCTTAGACGAAGACATCCATTGGTCAGAAAATTAGTTTTTATTATTATTCCACGAATAATATTATTGAGTTTAACAGCTAAGTCAGCGCATTTAATCTTACTGGGACATCATTAGAGCTTTCCATATGCATCAGCTGACTGATAAACTTGATAATAATTTTCGTAAAATAAAAAACAAGCTATTTTAATATTGCAAAATGATTAAATTCTATTTTACTCGCTTCTAGTATAAGAAATTGAAGTTTACAAAGTAATTTTGTACACTGAATTACGAGCATTTTTATTACTATTCATAATTTAGACTTAGACTTATGGTAACATTACTCTAAATTATTTTTACACTTTAATTTTTTAATCAATCGGCAAAGAAAAATTATAATTTCCATAGTTTGAGAAAAAGTTTGAATTTTTTTTTTAATAATTATGATTGAATTTAAAAGCAGAAACATTCTATGTATGTTATGCAGGTAGGTACACTGAGAGACTGTTCTGTAAATTGTTGATCAAGATTAAGTCATTTATTTGGTTGCGACGTCGCTTCCTATGGATTGATTTTGTTGAGCCTTTGAACCTGTGAGTTATTGTAAATTTGGCAAAATACTATATAAATTCACTATAAAGAGCCATGTACTTTTAAAATATTATCAATAATAGATTCCAGCAGGTATCAAAAAGGCTAATAAGTATCAAAGTTTTTCATTATGTAGTAGGTATGTATAGTACAGATTATCCCTGAATAATTGGTCTATATTCTATAATTTTATATATCACAAATTACCAGAAACCACTTGTTCAGTGGACCCTCCAACCGATTGTATAGATCACATAATTGTGTTATTGTATCATAATTTTAATTTTCAAGTAAAACTCAATATTTGTGATATTATAATTTAATTTTAAAAGGCCCATGATAAAATCTAAGCTACTGACTAGCATAAATTGATTTTCAAACCATCTAAATTATCAATTGATATCAGTTTTATTCAAAATGCCTGCTGGAGACCTTCATTTTAGCACGATATACAATAAATTTGTGGATTCCACTCTATGATTTTACATCTACTATTGTAAAAGTACAAAGAAAATTGTACTATCATAGGCTTAAATAGAGAAGTATTATATCCATGTAAAAAACTTTCAAAATTAAAGTTTTCAATTGAAGATGTCGTAACGTTAATTTAAAATGTAAAAGTTATAAACTACTGCACTGTAAGAAATCGAACGTTTTAATTTACATTGATTTCGTATAATTTTACAATGCCATTTTTCTCTGAGTATAGCTTTAGTAGGAATATAGAAAAATATTTAAAATATTTAAAAAAATGTTCGCAAAAACCTTGTTAAAATTACTGATCATTTTTATTTAGACCCTGAACTTTTTATTTCCGTTTTAGATTTAATGTTTTTGTAAAAATGTCGTTTCAAAAAAAATTGGTTTGTAGAGTTAAGGTCCTCAGAAAAGTGATAAAACTCACAATAGGGCAAATTTCGAAATTTACAATTATTTGTTTATTTCATTGGAAATAAAAACCCTACTTACAGTTTAATGGAAAATTGTTATCAAACTCAAAATCTACTTTATTCCTCCTTAAAGTTTAATTTCAAAATAACTAACACCTACCCCGGACCCACTGAATGGAAGCTGAGTGTACATGTAACCTAACTA
This sequence comes from Philonicus albiceps, assembly GCA_963969385.1. NCBI lineage: Eukaryota > Metazoa > Arthropoda > Insecta > Diptera > Asilidae > Philonicus > Philonicus albiceps. The sequence continues at coordinate 10,879,074 of OZ017776.1, read as the reverse complement.
TTGACTTCCTGTTCCACTTTCATCTTAATCAGATTTTCACAGAATCTCTTCAGTTCTCAGTCACACTAAATAATTGAATTCCCGCCATTAAAAAAATTAAGTTACCCCGAAAGAGTGTGCTCGAACGAGTGCTCCTATAACCGGGCCCGAACAGACAAACAGACTCAGCATCTACGTGGTATGCAATGCGGATCCGTTCTGATGGCAATCGAAACCGCACTCTGCCCTACAGCGGCATCCCAATTATGTTAATGAAACAATTGTCTCCAGCACATAAAGAGCCTCTTGAATTCAGAAAACTCTTGTAGCTAAAAGAACAATGACACCACCGAGGAACACTCCGGCATCTGAAGGAGGACAAATTTTTGGCAGAGGAGCCCCAGAGCGCTCTGAACAGTCGAGCGAGCGAAATCTCATTAGAGCTAATTCCACTCGATGCGAAAGTATCCCGTCTATGCGGAGGCAGCGGCGGGAATGTAACCCGACTTCAACCGGATCTTTCAATTGAGATTTAAATTCGCCCCGCACTATTGACAGGCCGGGATATTGAGGAATAGACGCTGCTCCCCCGCTCATCTCCGCCTCCTAGGGGACGTATCACGGCTGCGGTGCACTTCGCGCGGGCAGCAGCACTCCCACAGGCGGTACTATGCCGCGCCAGTCAATTCAATTCCGCTCAGTCGGACCTTTTTTATTGACTTAAATTGAATTTGTAAGCCACTTGTAACCCAGCTAGGCACAGATTGGTGTCGTTTGCATATTAAAATCGCAAGGGTCACGGATGACTTGCGAGGTGCGTGGGTGCTGGAACTACTCAAGGGGCATTTTCGAGGTAATTGCGGCTATTTATACATCGTACCACATTAAGCAGTTTGCTACACGCAATTCTGAACGCCAGACTTAGAAGAATGTGTAGCACTCTGTGGCGGATGAATTAAACATGTATTTTTTTTTTCGTCTCACAATCCACTCACATTGCCCGCGAAGGCAATTTTATATCAGAATATTTCTAGACCGCGATACCAGACAGAGAAAATTTGTCTCTATCAATTTTATTATTTTATTATTCTAAAGAAACAAATTATTCCTCAGCTACATAACTTGATTTCGAATTTGGTCAAAAGATGAACTATCTTAGCTTGTTCTTAGGTTATACCAGTCTTTGGGTCATTTCCTAGAAAATAACCCTGATCAATAAAATATAAACTGGCAGAAATCACTTAACTTTAACGTTTAACTTATTATTTAAATTCAATAATAGTCTGAAATATACGAATATTAAAAAATAAGACTCTTAGTTTCTGTATTTTATCAGTTAAACATTCATTTTTCACTCCAAATATTATTGGTATATATTTTTTACTTTTTATTTACATTTTACTTTACCTATTTGATCTGAATTTTAAAGTCAAGAACAACATACATTCCAACAAATTAACCTTTCTGGACTAGCGTGTTAGTGTGACATACTTAAAAGTGTACAAAGTGCATAAAAGTTGTTGAAAATTGTTATCTTAAAGGTGGTTAATGACTTAATGGAGATATGTATTTTTAAAATTTTCATTAAATTTAGAAAATATTTTGTCTGAATGTTCAATTTCTATGTAAATTTGCATAACGATACAACTAATTTGGGGAATTTTAAATAAATTTTAACAATTTTACATGTGCGGTATGCATTTTACCCCAAATTGTATCAAATTTTACAGAAGAAACATACCGATCGTCATCATAATTGCGAGATATATTTAAATTTACATTTATTATGGTTCCATTTAACATAAATATATACTTAAATCATACATACTACATCAATATTCGGCTATTTAAATAGGCATTTTGTTTCCTAACTTAAACAAAAATTTTTTAAAGTGCAGGCCAACACTATTGAATTTCTTTCTTTCTTATTCCATAAAGCTGACTATTAAAAATTAACTTTGTAATATAGAAAAGAGTTGAAAAAGGTTAATACTTTTAAAAACAATACTAATTTATTTTCTGAAAAGCCAATTTATGTATTTTTAGAGGTACATGCTTTTATCATTTGTTGTAAGATTTGCCAAAGTGAAGATTGCCAGCTTTGCTTTTATACCCTTCATATATCGTATACCTTGTGGTGACAATTTATATTTAATTTTCCCAGTATAAGCTTTTCCGAGAAGTCGCGTCCAGAGCTTGATGTTATGAGCATTTTTGCTATAGATTTCGGTTACTAACATACCGAATAAAACCATTCATGGTACCATTGCCAAATAAACCTTAAAATAGCCGCATTAGGGCCATTAAACGTTTAATATTTTAGTATTATTTCCACTCAAGCTTTATTTGTAATGATACGATCGATAAATGAAAATAAAGAGCGAAATGCAATAAAAATTATACATCCAGAAATAATGACATACATACATTAAAGCCTTAAAACCATTCCGACTGCAGTATGTAGCCGGAAAGCAACATCCCCGGAATAATTGAAAATTAAGAGCCCTTCACATATCACGAAAAGTTTTAGGCAAGTAAATCGACCAGAATGTTTCATCCTAATGGCGCATCCTGGCGACAGTTATCCTTAGAAATTTCTTTGCTGGCAAGCAAAAATTATTGCAAGTCAGGAATTTGATTCACTTGAAGGGGTCCAGATCGATTTTCGTTGTGGACTCTCTCAAGTATTGAGTCAACAAAGTTTTATCAGTTGCCCAGAGCGGCAATGGGAAAAGTCCGATAACAACGGCGACAGGAGCGGCAGGAGTGGCACGATGGACTATATCGAACTATGGGTGTCCATCCTCCACCGGCACATAATAAACCCCTTTCACTACTTGCCAATATATACGACTCCTAATGGTAAGTGCGCCATTGGATGGGGATCCAGGAATGATACCGGGGTGCCACAGGGTTCACACAACTTTTGCTGGGTCCTCGTACGTTGTGCGGCTGTATGTGCTCCCAATTTGTTTGACAACCATTAATCACCCTGCGCGACAACTTCTGCACGGATGACTGCTATCTCCGGCTTCACAATAACATTTTGGGGTGAAATGTTTCCCCAATATCACATCGATAGCGCTGCACTGTATCTGTGTATCTAGTTTGTGCGTCTGTTCCTCGCTTTTGTAATTTAAGTAATGGAACTGATAAGGGGGTTTGCAGCCACATTAGAAATAGGTTGGGATGGCAACGTCGGCGGGGAACCCGCAAAAATAAAGGAGGAATTACTCAAGTAAGAGTGCTCCGCCAAATCTATTTCCAAATTGTGTTTTTGAATATACTTCCACGCTTCCCTGCCAAAAAAGCCTTCACCCAGAGACGACTGGAGTAAGTGCAAAAACCTACGATGAAGCGGCGATTGAGTCATTAATCAGTAGAACTCTAGATTTATTCGGTTCTGTTTTCAAATCTGTGGATGCTGTCAGGCTTATAGTTCATTGAAGTTTTGCATTTCCGCAAAGTGCTATTGGTTTTACGAAAACCTTCAACGCCAATGTCGTTTCCTTTATAGTTTACATCTTTTAATTTTAATCCGAACTTAAGAATACCTCAATACTTCTCTATAGGACAATAACTACTCGAGTACTGCTACTATTTAACATTTAGGTACTTCAGTTCAAAAATCTGAGTTTTAGTAAAGGGCGTTTGAGTTTCCGAGAATACAACTTAATTAACTGTAGGTTTCAATAAGTAAAAAAGAGATCTTCCGATATAAACCCCAAGAGTTACGTTGATTTAGGGTATTCCGAACGTTTTAAACGTTTTTAGAAAGTCTTTCAGAAGCCTCTATAGTTTTACAAATCATCTAAAAACCCCAGAAAGTACTCAAATGGTAATGTACTTCGAATAAACTCCCTTACTACTACTTACCTTACTACTACTCCCTAATACCCGCATACTGCTTAATTGAGGACTAAAATAATCCAGTACTCGAATTTTTAGATATGCTTCTCTCCACTATTAGAGTACTCAGGTACTTAAACAGAGTTTAAAGCCACTACAGGTACTCGATTACTCAGACTTGAAAAGCTCTTAGAGCCCTACCTTATTAAGAATACATTTTACAAGTCCTACTATAACATTTACTATAATTTCTCTCTAATTTTATATTCTTATAACAAAAAGTAAAAGTTGTATTCCTTTAAATGTGTGTCATATACACTAAGAAATATTTCTACTAAAATTTAACTAAACGGGCTCTAGTAAATTATTATAATTATTTTTTCTAACTAGTTAAATTCACTATATAATCAGGAAGTTGTTTTGTGGGTCGGTATCGTATATCGCTAAAATGCTAGCAGATTGCACAAATTTTTCAGTGTTTCAAAATTATGAAACGTGTAAAATTAAAACAGTTTTAATGATTACTTTATTTTGAAAACATGATTTATAACATTAATATTTTATATTTTTACAGATTTACAGATTTGTGAACTTAATTTCTTTTCTATTCTAATTTGGTTTTTAAATTTTTTCTCGTTTACTGATTAGCTGAATTACTTTAAAGAGTTGTTTCCCAAACACATCATATTGATTTAAATAAGATAAAAAAATATAGGTAATCATCAAGCAAAGACATATTTCATGTATCTATAATCAGTGGAATTAAACTTTGTCGGTGATTTAAATAATTCCAAATGCCTACTAATTAATATAAGCGATTTAAATTTTTCAGAAAGGATTTTCAAGTTTTATTCAAAGTGATCACCGCTTTCGCTTGTTTTCATTTAGGAAGATATATCACCAAGCGTTGTCTAAACCTAGAAAAACATAAATTGTAATCGCAAATGAGCTGTGGAAAGATATCGAAATTACCCCAACGCCTATCACCGGACCCACTGTTGGTGTTCGAAATCACCCACCAAACGCGAAAACTGCGTTAATTACTGTTTTTATCGCATTTTATGCAAATAGAGTGAGCGTCGCTCGAATTTGAACCTTTTCCGTCGCTCTATGAATATAATTAAAACATCTGAGATAATGCGGCCAGGCATGGAGGGTTAAGGGGAGGGTATGGCACCCTCCGCGACCGCCGCACAAAAGAAGATTACGCCGGACTTGCGTTCAATTTAAATCGCTTAAAACTGTAATAACACTGCATCCCCTGGTGTTTTATGAGTTTGTAACAGATTTAGCCCTGTTCAGCGTTTATGGGATTAAAATTCCAACGAGTGTCTGAAAAGGGGTTATTTCGGTGTGTGCCGCCAGGCAGTTATAGAGTGACAACGTCAATAACTCTGGAGGCATTTTTAGCTTAGCAGCACAGAGATTTACTGGCTTTTGAGGTCAGGTAGGCACAAATAGAGTGGACTACCTTTTCCAGCCAATTAATTCACCCGATTCGAATGAATTCCGCGAGTGATCAAAAGGCTTTTTACAAGCAGCGCTCTTTTGAGGCACCAATTACGATGGCAGTTTTCTTTTGAAATAATTTCTATTAAATCCACCTGTCATGATCTGCAATAATCCTTAGGTTCCGCAAGTTTCCGTCTTCTGAGTCAGACTCACGTCGATTTGCTTAGGCACGTTCAGGTTGCCCAGCTTGAATAGAAATTCTCTTTCTGCGTGCCCGCTCGATATCAGAACCAATCTGATAATAGACCCCGACCAGTTTATTCATATGCAGACAGAAGTGCTATGCGGATGGTTTGAAGAAATTGCCAGCCAGAGACTGACAGGCTTCAGACATTTTATCGGACACACAACAATTCATTGATGTCATAATACTCGTACATCACGATGGCCAGAGGTTACTACTCAAAGTTCAGTTCAAGAACTTTTTGCCCTCTATCCCGGAATCCGGCGGGTACGGCTCGCCACGATAAATACTTGAACTTTTGAAATATTTTAGCTTGGAAAATAAACGGGCTAACATTACATTAGATTTCATCCTGTTTGCCACATTATTGACAAAAAGCAGCGAAGAATAGAACCCCGGACTTAATATAGATTTTGTAATTCTTTTGAAAAGCAAACATAGAGTTCAGCTTATTTTTCTTATAACTTTTACCAACCATTTTTTAATCAGAGCGCAATGATAATTGAAACATATAAATATAACCTTTTTGGATCGGTGGGGCACTGATTTGTTGAAAGAAGCCAACATCGGATAATACCGGAACAATAGTAAAGCGTAACAATTATAATACAGTTGAAAATCTCACTTTTATTGATGGCATAGGACATACTAACATATTTCCAGCAGGATAATGATTCCAAACATTCAGCCGCGAAATCCAAAGAATGGCTACTACCGACTAGTCTACCCTAGACTTCGTCCGAAACAATAAATAACTTGGTTTTGGTAATTAAACTTTATAAAATAGCTGTGAGCAAATAATTTTGCTGTTTACTCTCTTCAGCCCCGAGAAATTGTGGCAACCTTTTTCGGATATATCATCCGTAATACAAAAAGATTAGATTATTTAACCCTAGTTTTATGTTTTGATCTTGAATTTTGAAATTTATGGTGTTCAAGGGTATGGTTGTTAAAATGCAAAACACTATCACTCAATTAGCTAATTCTACTAATGTTATTTTATGGTACGGATTTTCATTGTGTTAAACAGGTATAAAATATTAAATATTATTCAAATGACATCTCATATTATGTGTAGTGAAGTGAACACTACAATTGAAGAGGATAAGTATTTTTTTCAAATTATAAATTTATAATTTTTGAATTACTTAATTTGTACTATAAGACCATCCTTCGTAGAAAATTTTAAGATTCTTTTAGTATCAAATAACACTTTGAAAAACCTTACCGTTTTATTGCAGTGAGCTAAAAACTTTAAATTATTTCAGGACTATAAGACAATAGACATTTATTAGTATTAATACTTCATATTAATTTTAATTTGATACCTCTAGAAGTTCATAAAAAAAAGGTGCCTCCGCGAACAGACAAGCAAACGCATAAGAAAGTGATACGAGTTACGAAACCGTCGTATCCTCGTTTTATTAGTCAAGAGATCTTTAAAACATTTGCTACATTTGTTTTCATTTAATCTATTAAACCATATACTGATACAAAAGTAGAAAAAAAACGATTTTATTATTTTCGTCACTTTATTTTCATTAAAGACGGGTATTTTATTTATTACATCTTTTCGAGAAATTTAAAATACAAAAATTATAGAATTACAAAAGCGGATATTTTGTAACCGCGTCTATGGGTATGTTACGAGTATATGGTACTCGATGATAACAAATCTCTGACTTTAACTTGCCAAATCCGATTGTATTGAATGAAGGTTCAGTTTATGGGTAGTCAGTTAATTTCAAAGAGTAAGCCCGGCGACTGTTACAATAAGTTAAAGAAATAGTTTTTATAATTCACATAATCCCTGTTTAAAAAATATTTTAAAGGCAACAATAAAAAGCCATTCAAATTAGTAACAGAAGATTTGTGATGCTGTAATTTTAGCATCTTCCTTTCATTATTACGTTTGGTTGTGTGAAATTTATATTACAATTTAATGTAAGTAATACTTTTGCTATAGAGGAGTTTTACTCTTTAATTTTGCTAAGGAAGAGTTTTAAGACTTATTACATCTCAGACTATAGCACATAACTTTGGTAGGAATACATCGCCATTCATAAAAGCTATTCAGCTTTAACGCATCCATCTACGTTCAATCTAAAATTAGCCAAAACTGCAAGTTTCCAAAATCTAGGAGTGCACTAGACCGGAATCCACCTGACAAGGCCGATCCCGGAAGGACCAGAGGATAGATGCTATCGAATCTGTGTAATTTTAACGAGAGAATTTCATTTTGGAGCCGAACAATACGGCGGTCCCGGAGAGCGCTGATAATATCCCAAATGAAATCGATTTCAGTTTTCTCATTCACTTTTTATGGAAATTTCTCAGCCAAAATATATCACTCGGGCTGACAGAACAATTCCCTTATCTGTAGCAAAGTTGACTGCTGATGGTGGAGCGCTGTGCTTTCCCGGCTCCTAACCATCGTCCTCCTCCGGGCGAATTGCTTTTGAGTCGACGGAATCTGGGTTAGAAGACGAAATTCTGGAGTTCCCCGGGATCTTTTCGGCTTTTTCTCTTTCATGGAAAACACACGACAGTTCCACTGTATCAGGGGAGATTCACGGGCGCTGGTTCCAACGAAGGATGAATTAAATTATCACCCCATAAATTATGCAGCCGAAGAGACTATTAAATTTGTTTGTGAATTACTTAAGGGAAGTTCTGCACCAAAGAGCGCCAGAAGGGTTCAGCTCCAGCGTCCAGACGAAAGACCAGCGGGACAAACAGCGCCACGTAACCACAATGGAAACGTTCAGTCAATTCGAGCGGTATCGTCTCAGATTTATTTTCTAATTTAAATCAATTTCGCGTGCAAAGTTTTTATCCCTGAATCTGCCCTGAATTCAAAATTTAATTTTGTTTGGAATTCGCAATTCTTGTTATACCTTGTTTCCCTGAAATTCCGGCACGTCCAAGAACTTTTTCTACGGCGAGCAAATTGAAATTTACCCAAAGTGGATCTCGTCTGTTGCGGTGGTGGGAAGAAAGTTCCTGAATCCTGGATCCCGGATCCCGGAGAGCGGCATCACGGAAAAAAACTTTTTAATCGCCTTCAAACGCAACCACCGGGAGAACGCCCAGCTGCCCCAAGTGCTCCCCGGCACTATTAATTACGCCCAAGAAATCTCGGAGCACCGGCCGAGGCCACTCGTCATTCCCTAGGCCCCCTAGTGCTCCGCCCGAGCTTGAAGATACGCCGGCCGCGTCTGCTGCCAGAAACGAGATGCAGACGCCCTATAAACGGCGCAAATAAAACTTAATTACACATCGGGACAGTAAATGGCAACCGTGAGGAGGGACCGATGAATAGCCCATCCGAACGGCCATAAAGATGCCCATTAAGCACTCAAACTCATCACGCCGGAGCGGAAGATCGCCCATAAAATGTGTCGTCATCGGGGCCATTCTTCCCGGAGCGACCAATCATTTGCGATAAAACTGACCTAGGCGAATCTCCTGCGGTTCTTAGAAGATAAATAAAACTGGTCGCTGGCTCCTCGACCGCTGTCTTCGTTCTTTACTAAGAAAATCGATAAAATTTGGCCATTTTGGTGATGGGCTGGCTGCCTTAATTTTGCAACATTTTTATGTGCAAACGGGGGCGTCTTTAAGAGCAGCCCGCTTAACGAGAAAGGATTGCCGCCTGCTTTTATGATTAATTTGTCTTCCAAAATGTTACTATGTGGCAATCTTATCCAGAAAAAAATCAGTACCCTAAGTCAAAGATTCGCACTTTTTTCGAAAACTTTAAAGAACAACTCAAAAACGGAGAGGGTTTTTGTTAAGTTGTTTATTAGTTATTAATCAAGCTGTATATAATCCGATTCAAAATCAAACGTATAGTTTTTGAATAGAATTATGATATTCAAATATATCGTTGTACACTAAGCATAAGACCCAACAGTTACCACTCAAAATGTTAACAATACCCTAGCAAGATATTACTAAATCAATTATGAATTTTATATTCTCTTTCTATCTAAGACCACAAATAATTGAATATTCCCAAATTTTGAAAATATATTTCCCTTTTTGTCACTAAATTCATTAGTCGTCAGTCGAGCACGTATTTGTTTTGCAACTGTGACTCATTGTCCCTGCAGACAGAGTACCGAAGCAATTTTACTTCTGATTTACTTTAAAATTATACATATATGGATGCAATTTTTTTTAATCTGCCAGCTCCAATCCACCGCAATTGCTTATTTAGCCCTCCAACGGCAAGGGAGATTTTGATTTTTCGATATAAAATAGAGAGCTCATTTTATTCTTTATGCAGCATGATTTTATTCAAGAGGGGTTAGAACTCAATCGCGGAAAGAACCATTTCTCACAATATCTCTTATAAAAATCATAATCGACGCGAAAACAGCGTCACTCGCTAAATATGTCGAATGCAAATTCCACGTTGCCCGCAATTGGTGGGTTAAGTGAGCTTCATACTCAAAAATTAATTTCTACTTATATAAGGTAGACACAACATTTTTTCGGTCTCTATGAATAAAACTGCCTTCCTCCAAGTCTACCTTGAAAGATAGTATCGTTCTTTGTATATAAAATTTTTACCATTCAGCATTCAGTCACTTAAACCTATCACACTATGGGCCTTCTCTAGCCTAAGTGTACCTTGGTTGGTAGCCACTTAAACCTATACCATTCATCATGCTGTTTAAAATAAAAAGTTATTTCCATCTTATTGCAAGTTTACCCCTAACTTTATATATATATTCTTTCCAAATATATCCACTTAGGTGAGTATAAACAGCTTAAAAGTTATCCATACTTATAGAAAACGGACTAAATTTCGTCATTAGAGTTTTACTTTTCCATTTACCCAAAACTGAATTCTTTTATATCTAGTAATAGAAATGAGTGGACATCTTTCATTACCCAACTCACCTTGGCGGGAAAAGGCTGTAGAGTGCAAGGCATTGATATTTGTCCTATTTTGAATTAAAATACAATTTACGATAATAAATAGTGTTCGTCACAGATTTGTTTTTCCTGTTCGGATTCAGTGGACCACCCCCGGCAGGGCACGCGTTCGATTGCTTAGGCCAACCGCTCATTGTTTGCCTTCTTCATTACTTTTCGGGCCAGAACCCATCATCAGCAGACACTTCTGTCGGTGACAATTGCTCTTGGGCACAAGAAGCTGGGGTGGAAATGGACCACTTCAAGGGTGAAATAAATCAGGGCATGAACATTGGCGACGACTTCGGGGAGCATGTCGGCACGCGCACCCGACGATTTCTATTACCGCACTCACTTAGGGCCCCCACAAGCAAAGCGAAGGCGGAGAGTGCACGGGGTCCGGGTTGTGGAATGGCACACAAAGTAAAACACCTTCTCGTGAGGTTACAAGTGCCAACTAATTAAGAGAAGTCACCTATCGGGCAGACATGTGACCGCACTGGTAAACCCGGACCGGCCGGTCACGTTCAGTGCATGAACACAATTAGCGAAAATGTTAAACCTGCGGGTCTATTACGGCGGGGATTTAGGGCCAGTACACGAGATAGAGGCTGCAGTGCTGCCGGCCCGGGGGGGATTTAATCCGAGAAACTGGAACAAATCAAAACATTCAACTTTAATGCCATCAGGGTAAGAAGACAACGCACGGTTGTGGCTTTAATTGCGCCATGACACCGTGACTTCATTGTACACAATTTGCCAAAGATGGAGATCACGTACGAAGTCGAAGACTTCAATGGGGCCAACGAGACAAGAGCGGACAGGGAACATCGCCTTCGTCTTAAATGGGCAGTTTCCCAGGGTCCCAGGATGGGTTCACGAAGGTTCGCCGGAGGCGTCCAATAACTCACTCCACTTTGTAGAGAACAAAATTAGTCTTGGTGTTTGTCTTGGAAATATATCCAAAAACAAGATCAAGATCGAAATATGAGACCGTTGCAGTTTTTGCAACTTCAAAATTGTATTTGTAATATCAACTTTTACGAATTTTTAACCCCTAATGGGCTCTCGGGGCGTGAAATTACGAATAATCTAAAATTGAATGGGCTAAGGGCTTGTTTTACCAATTGCTGTTATAATTTCAGATAGTAAACTGGCAGATATAATTTTACTATAGTCACGATGGTTTACAATCTGTTTTTCAAATAATATTCTCTAAAATTGGATCCCTTAAATTTTTTTTATATTTTAGACCTTTTATTTACTCACCTCATGAAAGTTATTATGAGATACAGAACTTTTTACAAATTCAAGCAAGAGTAATCAAATAGTTATTTGAATTTACTTAATTTCGATTGCAATCTCAAACTTTAAAGTTAAACAAATTGCCAGGACATAGTCTTGGTCTCACCCAAAAGGTGTGCTTACTTTCTTGAAGATTACTTTTAGCAAATGGTGCATTTTTCTTTCTTGCCCTCAATCCCGACTTGAGGAGGCGATCATAAATTCCTCATAAAGGAGCCGAAACGCTCCGCATCGATACGTACTCATAAATCGTGTGCTCGAAGGGCATTAAATTTTGAGAAAATCTCCGCCATCTCATTGTGAAGCAATATCAATACCCAAATCAGCGATAACTTTAAAAAATTCAATCTTGCGTCGAACAGCCCTTTCGGTGATCCCTTTGGCGAGGCCAGAGCAGCCCCACGCGGGCGTTAAGGGATCCGGGAATAACAAGAAATCTGTTATTCAGTTGTAAAACAATAAACGGGGCTGTTATTCAAATAAACCAATAACAAGGCTGTTCCACCCGCCGCCTTTATATCTCCCCCGGTGCGGGGCAATTCCTAATAAAAACTCCCGAAAAGCGGCGCTCCTTGCCGGATTCTTTCGGCGGCCGGGGACCCTGGATATGCAGAAAATCCATAAGGGTAGTAGGGGGAGTGCGGAATCGCAAAAACACACCTTAATGGCATATTGTGGTGATTCGCAAATGGAAAAATGGTGGAAATGTCACTTCTGGGAGTAGTTAGGGACTCCGCTCGGATGGAGTTTCCAATATTTTCGCTCCATAACCCTCTCGTCCTCGGGCGGCTCCTTAAACAATATCCGTGACGGTGTGTGTGTGTGTGTGCCCTTGTATACCGTGTCCTGGCCGTGGAGGGTGACTCCTGCGGGTTTCTCCGCTTTATTACGTCTGCATTGAGGGGATGGTTTAGAATTTTTGCAAAATGTCCTTTCTAGCGAAGGTGTGCGACGAAGGGCTTTCTGATTGCTGCAAGAGTCCCATTCGAATGTAATATGAGAATGTCGCAAAAAACATACTCGACGACAACACAAAAGCTTATGGAATTCATTTTTAGCGAGTTCCATGGACATATAAAAATATATATAAAATAAATTTAAGGAAATCGTACTTAGTAATTCTTTTTTCCGTATTTTTTACATATCACCATCATTGGTTGTTCCTATCGACGGATAGTGTCTAGTGACACTCTAGCACAAATGCAATTTATCACATATAGTCCAATTCAATTAGATTTAAAAAAACAAGCCAATCAAGAGCAAGGTTGCTTTCGAAAAAGAGTTACTTATAAAATGTTCATAATCTACTTGCATCGAAGGAATCTACTAACTAAATGCATCATTTTTTTTTGTTTGTATCATCAATCTACGTCCGTATACTAAATTACATCTTAATGGGTGTATAAATGAGAAGATGGAAGGGTTGTGGCATACACACAGACGTACAGAGGGAAACTAATGTAAAAGAGATCCTTCCCACTTGTCCAGATAATTCTAAAACTGTTCCATCTGCTAAAAATAACCATCCTAACCAGCCAGCATATAAGCTGATATTTCTGAAATATTGGCAAAATTATGAATTTTATATCTACCCTTCCACAAAATTTTATTGCAAATTTTCTGAAAAATAGGAGTCTTTACAAAAATGTTAAAATATATGAAGTGAATATTTAAAACACATTCATAAAATAGTCTTAAATTTAAAAATATCGTACTAACAAACGAAAATATTCTGTTTCATTCATAAAACCACTGTTCTATGAGATGATAATTGATAATCTGACTGCATATAATTGGTTCATGACTCAGAGAAATTTTAAACGTTTAATCCAAAAAGATACAAGAATTGTTATAAAAACGAATAAAGGCAAAAAACGTTGAGTGAATTATTTTCACTGAACGAACAGATTCAGTAGGACGATGGCGTCGACAGCTCATGACTGTTATTAATGGACTGAGACTATTTTGGGCTAAAAATTAAGCAAAACTTAAAGCGACGTTTTAACAAAAGCGATGGCAGATGATTTTGCAGCGATCATACCAAGGTAAATATTGTCGAAGGAAAAGCAGTACAAGCGAGCTCACGAGGAGTTCAACATTGAACAAAATTGTGCTATAAATAGATTTGCGAAAGGTTGACGAGGCCATTAATAATTCTGCTTCATCCGCAATTAATTACAATTCATCCCCGACAAGCTGAATTTATCAGAATTTACAAGATCGGTTCATGCGCGACACGTTTATCACCATAAAGTTTCAGTCAGATATTGTGCGCCTTTCGTGATTTTCACGCGCAATTTTTCGATCTGATTCGCAAGTCGCCGGTATGCTATTTGTTGAACCAATTTGGTAGCCCACTTAACATTTTGATTTATAATCAGAATTAATTATAATTGCGGCTAATTAATCCTGTGGTGTGTAAGTTATCACCGGATAAGACTGGCCTACCCTACTCGTGACTTGTTGCACTTTTCCCTTTTCAAAGTCTCTTTAATGCATTCATCTCAACACTGAGGTATAAGCTGATTAATGATCTCCTCAAGATGACAGTACAACACTATGGCGTGGCACCCTGTGACAGACCGGGCACTGATAGAATAATTACTCTGCCCTAACGTTTAGTTCCGTGTATCCATAAAAAGGCGCTATAATAACCAGACAAGTTCATTGAAGCAGCGAATAAATTATTTTGTGTTTATTTTCCCAAAAACCTAAATCCCAAGAAAAAATTACTCTATAAGACTCTAAAAATTTATTTTTATTTTGCGATAATTGATTTTAATAGTTATGCCCAACATCAAACCAAAATAAACTGTTCTCAAAACTGATTTAGTGATGATGAGACTATGTAAGTTTTATAAAATAGAAGAAAATTGTCTTTATTTATAGAAGTACTATTTTTTAAAACTAATTTCTTTAGTTTTATTTCTTAATACATAATTTAGCATTGCTAGGTGTATAATTACATTAACCATAATTAATATTTTGGATTACCAAGAGTAATTTGCTCGAATTCCATATTTTAAGATGGCAAATAAACGAAACTTAGGCATTTCTATTTATGTATTATATATATATACTATTATGCATCATCTAGCTAGTAATATAACTTAAATAAGAACTTTAATTTTAAAATATTACATAGGAATCCAAATAACTTTAAAATTTTCCCAAATATTGCTTGAAATTAGCCTTTCTTTTTCATAAAACAAATATTCCAGTGAATAAAAATTATAACAAATGCCTGCCCACGAAAAACTTGTTTAGAAAAATGTACAAATATTTTGATATCTTATAAAATATGTATAGATTTCCAACGTTACAAGCCTCTATGATAAATCTACTTTTCGTGATTTATCAGAAATAACTAAAATATGATCTTAAAAGGCACTGGTAAAAATTCAAGTTTTCAGTCTACCGTGTTTTTTATGATTGTGATAAACAAAATCATTCTGTTAATTTATACTTAACCAAGCTTACTCCGAAAGTCAAGAACATGTTTGAATTATCTGTTACTATAGCATATATCTTTGGTTAATAAGCAAATAACAATAAGAAATATTTAAGGTCGATATTTCAAAAGCGTAGTAATTTTATTCTATAATTAACACAAACATTATTTTTCACTATGTTTTAGAATCAATAAATATTCTCACTTACTTTTTATGTGGTGCATTTACTATGTTTAGGCAAATGTTAAGATTTACACTAACCAAGATAATTAGTTGAAAATTAAATGCATCGGTTATAAAAAAGCTTTTTGTTGAATTGTTGAAATTTAAAAGATATTAACCAGTCATACTGTTGTAATTAAATTAAAAAGCCAAGTTTTAGGATCTTTTTTAGAATAATTCTTCGTTTGGTTGGCACAACCTAATTTTAGTTATATTAAACTACCTTTTCGGTAAAAATCAGTTCTCTAATATTTACCAGTACTTTTTTTCTCATTGTGCTTTTAAACTCTTTTCGAAATTGGCTTAAGTGTACAATATTTAAAAAATAGAAACGAAAATGTTCTTGATCTGTTAGTTTTTATGTCTAATGTATGTCTATTATTTTCCTTTTCTTGACTGTAGCTTTTTTTATTAATAATCTTCTGTTGTATGTACGCATGAAATCGCTAAATAAAAATGGTCTATAGATATATAGACCGCTAAAAGACAAAGAAGTAAGCCAAGTTTGCATCAAAAGAAATTGGTTCAACAAAATGGCCATTTTAATCTCAGCACCCCGGAGTCACAACCAGGCACTTGCAAGGGCACAATAACTCAAAGCATCCGACTATATTACGCTTCCAGACAGCCCTTACAGTGCCATTTCGTAGCTATTAAGAGCGCCGAAAGTTCTATAACTCCACTTTAGGAAGGAATTTACGGCGCCCCTCTTAATAAAATCCACTTCAAGTCTATTCTACAATCACAAATTACGGAGCATATGGTGCCAATGAGATCGTGTTCATGTGTTTTAGCTCAGGTGACGCCAGGGGACATAAATCACCCTCAACCCTTTCGCTTTCATTAATCGGCCTGCAGTTTCATTTGCGCCCGAAGCACCGCACACATCTGCACGAGAAGTCGTTAGATAACTTAATGCCCCGCACTTATCTGGCCGCTGTGCTCGACGGTCCGGGGACGCCCCCGCCAGCAAGATGAATTTTCTTCAGAGTTTTGCCAGTAGAAAAGAATCGGTCACTCCGGTTTTAGTCGTAATCCTTTCGGGATCAGGGCTTACGGTTCGAAGTGTGAGGTGCGGAAAACCTTCGAGCCAGGGTCATTGTTATTGAGTTGTAATCACCAGGAGGAAAACAGCATTTTAAAGGCAATAATAAGAGGGCAACATTCCCTGGTATCCTGCCGAGAAAGTCCGAAAGGGTTCATCTCCATGGGGGAGCGCTACCGAGTTGAGCGGAAAAAAAAATAATATCCGAATGAGTCCAGTAATTTGTAGCAGTTTGTCTAAGTGGGGGAATGGCGATCTTTTGCAGTTTCTCGATGACCACAATCGGGGATAAGATTTTACCCTTAGCGAGTATTAGAAGGGTTACAATTACATTTACTCGTTATCTCCCCTGCTGCATTTCAGAAAAAATTGGTATCAAGAGTCAAACAAAACAAAAACAAACTTTGTGTTTGGATAGCATTTAGCCTAAATCCAATAAGTAGTCATTACTAGAAAAATCATAAAGCAAAGGGCTGTTACCTAATAGCACACATCAAACTTAATAGAGGTTTTATATCAATAAATGTTAAATGTATCCATTAGTATATCACTTTTTAATTAATTATATACCCATTAAAATATTTTTATGCCTATAACGAAGTATTACTCTTTGTATATACAATGCCTTTTCTACTTAAATAATAAATAAGAAAAATCTAAGTTGTTCCAAAAAAGATATAGGTAAGACAGAAAACATATATAAAATGTAAATATTTCTAATCATTTTTACATTTTAAGATAACAGTCTTACAAATATTCACCTTGGTTAATTTGATATGATTTTGTTTTGTTACATTTTTGGAAAGTATGTATCTTTAAGTTTAAGTTTAAATAAAGCTTTTTTATAAGTGTAATCGACTTCAAGAGTAATTATTAATAATGAACACGCCTTCTGGTGTCCCACAAGGTTCGTGTCTTAACCCCATTCTATAAAACATTTACACATCAGATATACCCAAGTCAGATACATGTGAACTAGCAATATTTACAGACGACACAGCGATATACTGTAGTGTAGATGACCCCCTCAAATAATAATAAACACCCAACAAGCTCAATTGCAACTCCTTGACGAGTACTACAACGAGTGAAAAATAAAAATAAACACTGCGACAACACAAGACATCTAGTTTACAAAGAGAAGGTCTGCGTGCTACCTATGAGAGAGCTGGTGTAACATCGCAGCAGCACACATCAATAAACTTTAAATTGTGCAAAATAAATGCCTAAAAATGTTATTAAATAAACCTTGGGACACGTCAATACGACTACTACACCAATTGGTAGAAACAAAATTAGTTCAACAAGCAGCAAATCAAATAAAAAGTAAATTCAGAATGAAATGCTTGAGTTCTAAATACGCTCATATTAAAGTTATTGCAGAAAACTTATAAGTTAGCCTAGATTAAATAAATATGTAGCTAGTAAGGTTTTATGATAAACAAGAAGAAAAAAACAGAAGGTTTTAGTAGTACGTTTTTCCTTAAAGTAGCATAAATTGAAGAAATGAAAAATCATTCACCCATCATAAAGTATACAGAATTATTACAAACTAGCAAATGTAAAGACATGAAAGAGCTCTCAACTACCTTCTTTCTGCACACAAAGGTAAAAGAAATCATATAGCAAGTAATAAATAAATAAATAAAATAATACACAAAATTTAAGGCTATTGTTGATTTCAAACTATACGAGTATAACCATATACCAGGGTGAAATTTCATTCATAATACCCTTAACTTAATTTATTTGGATGATACCTTTTAAGGGTTAAAATTAAAAGTAGGTATACCTTGAAAGAGTTAATATGGTTACTATTTGAGAAGCGAGTCCTAGAATAGCGCATAGCACGTTGGTGGAAAAGTGCAATTAAATGCTGAAATATTCTACTTTACGTGCTGATTAAATGACTCACTAAATTTACGCTGTGGGAATGGAATTTTCTTTGAGAGATACGGACAGAAGACCCACAAATCACTAGCCAGGCCCGAATTCCTTTAGACTAATCCTTTCCCACCCCCCGCAATTGTGAGGCGTCAAACTTAAATGTTCATCACCTGAAAGTAACCGAAAGTGAAAATTGCTTCCACGACATCCGACATGTGTAGGCCCCAACTGGAGCATAAATCTTTCAAGAGTGGCGCGTTAATTGCAATCGAGGCCCATTTAGCGTTGCTCGTGTCACAATATTTGCACATGGCCAAAGTCTATGGAATGGACTTCTTTTGGCGCGCCCCAAAACGACAACTACTATTTTAGCACTTTAGCCATCTACTGCCGGTCTTCGGACCTCGGCCAGTGGTCACCGCAACGCCGCCTGTCTGCGCAGGGAAATTTATTTCCAATTAGAAAATTTATTTATTCGCCAAGCCTGGAAGAGGTGACAGCCCTGGCAGGGCGGGAAGGCCAGCGCAGGGACTATGTGCGTCTCCGTGTCACACATTTGCATCCCCATCACACACAGGGTTATCTACGAAATTTCTACAAAATTTATTTCGTATGAAGATTTATCGCGATTTTAGACAGCGTTGGCGACACCTGCCAACGCCTACAAATGTTATTTATGGCCTCATATTAAGCGCACACACGGCGACGCACACATGGTCCTCGACCCGGCCCGCAAGGAGGCATCTTCGCCTTAGTTCAGTTCATGCAAACGAGTTTCATTCGGTCCCAGGAATATCGAGAAACATTCAGAATTATGCGAATTCGGGGAGCTTCCGTCCTGCCCGCCCTCAAATTAGAATGTCTCAAAGGCTGTGCCGTTCTGCGGGGACCCATCTGGAAAACAATGCCAACCATAATCCATCAAATCCCAGTTTTTACCTCAATCAAAATGGTGTAGTCCCCGCAGCATTTGTCGACCCGGAGAAATGGGGCCCGGCGCCCAAAAGAGAGACCGGGTGAAAGCTTGCTGTAACCACACACCGAAATGCGCAGAAATGTGCTCCCCTTCCGGCTGGAGGACAATAAATAATTGCACGCCGGGTGCACGGTGCACCCGCTCTTTTGTCGCCGCATTTCGACATGCTCTCGAGCGGGAGGACTTCGCTTCCGGGTGATTGATTGAAGGACCTCAGAAGCATCCACACTCGAGAATCTCTAAAAGTTTCGCATTGTACTTTATGTTTAAAATGCGCATACTATTTTCAAAAATTTAACACATATCTCCAAATTATCTTCAGAAAAACAACTTTAAAACTTCAGCAATTACAACAATGATTAGCAATTCTTTCGAAGATAGACTGTTTTGTTTTGAGCGCACATTTCAACAAAAACCAATCTAATACAAATTATTAGATTATTTTGATTATAATAAGCAGAGTAATTCATTTGATAGTACCACATTAAGTTATAAATTTAATTTCTTGGTATTTTGAAAAACTACTTCAATTTAATGCAGACTGGGTATAGAGGTTTTCTATTGAAATCATCTGTGTATCATCTGAGATTAACGTTTTTGTAAATTTTTGTAAACATTTCAAACAAAATTATTATTTCCACTGAAAACATATTAAACGCAGAATTTAAACTGAAATTAACCAAATGTATTACATTAAAAACACTGAAGCTAAATTAAATCAAGGCTGAAATATCAGTTACCTTTGATGAGTACTATGACAAAACGGAAAAGATAAAAACATACTAAGATTTTTCGACTTTTGGACTTAGATATTTTTCCAATTTATATTTCATTCGAAGGTATTCAATTCAATGTCTGTATATTTTCTATTCATTTTCAGACACATTACCGTCTAACACTTTCTATCTCTCGTCCACTACCTCAGTCTACGTTCAATTCGATTTTCCGGTGCCTTTTAACTTTTCAGTTTTAGTTTATTACATTTTTTGAAATTTCTTTCTATGCCCCAATCAGTTAAAATAATTAAAAGAAAAAATTACTCGAAATCACTTACCATATGAGGAGGAGACTCGCGTTAATCAACATTCGATCTAGTGAAAAATTCAAACCTTGTATTGTATTCATTTAGGGACTAAATATTTTTATCAGAATCGTTTTTAGAACATAATGTGTCTGTCTATTAGCTCCAGTTTTGATATATGGGTAAAACTTCCAGCAGTCTGTTAACTTTTGGGTACAAATTCTTATCTAAAAGTCTAGTCAAAAATTGTTTATGACATTAAAGTATTTTTCGAGTACGAAGAAATGATTTTACCCAAAATTTGGAAAACTTTTGTGAGAGTATAAAGTCTGTCAGTAACTTAATTCTTGATCTTCGTTAGATTAACAAAGATTTTCCTACCAAGAATAAATAGTATGAATTCTAGAGCCTATAATACCTATTGGTTTTCTCTTAAAAAGGTCATTCTGAGAAAAATATTTTTAAAGTTCCAAATTTAATCGCAAATCACAAATAAAAAGCAATACTTTGACTATCATAAATTTTCTGATATTCGTTTGTTAATTACTCAGTTAGAAATTGTACTTTAAAAGAATAAAATAAAAAGAATACTGTGGGATTGTAGAACAAACGATAGAAAATTGAGAAAATATATATTGGTTTTTAGATTTCAAAGTATGTACAGTACAATATTCGACTTTCGGGTTCTATCTAAACTCCCATTTTGCCCCAATGTGGCAGGAAGATGGATTAGGTTTAGCTGAAACACATTAAAAGGATTGGTGAAAGTGAACAAATCCTCAGACACCTGCTTAAGTTTATTCTTGTCTCTAGCGTAGTCCCTTATAGAAAATATTTAAATTAAGTGAAATGGCTGTTCTGTTTGCAGCTGAGACAGAGTTAGAATTAGAAGGGCGAGCTGCACCGACTCCAACTTCCGAGATAAGCCACCCCCGTTCATGATGTACGGCACAGACAATTTAAGTCCGTCGCTAGTTTTTGAATGGCGTGTGGATGTGTGTGCTCGAGGGCTAAACTTCTGCACTTTCGGGCAAAAGAAAATGTGAGTCTGGGCCGGGCCGCAGTTGATTTAGTCCGCACAGGCGGGGGGGGCAGAGAGGGTGGGACGAATCCTACCCCCATCGTAATTCCAGGGTCGCATGATTAATGACTCCAGGACAAATAGGAATAGTTCGGGCTCAGCGGCGAACTGAAGGGGTTACGTTGAGTTGCGAGTTACGAACCTTCGCATCGTCGGTCATTCACTGCTTATCCATTCGTCGTGACGCTTGGCGTCTACTCGCTAGAGTCAAATTTATCGTCCTGGCCCCGTCGTCAGGACTCAACCACTGGCAGAGCGTCAGAGATTTCTTTGTTCGCCATCGACATTAGCCGACGGCGACGGAGAGGCGGGGGTGGGGACGGGGACGGACTCGTCCTTAAAGAAAATTTAGGACACAAAAGGTGCGGTTCGGATGTGCTCGTGGGGCAGAAACACGCGCCTCCCGCGCCAGGACATCTCCTTTTGTGGCATCCACCGGTGCTGTACCCTTTTGCATCCTCCAAATAATTGCCCGAAGGGGTTGTTACGGTTTTCCGACTTTTGTTCGTCGCGCAGAAAAAAAAAAACACCGGCAAACAAAGCCGTCGTCCCAGTTCATGCAGAAGGCGAACTGGAACATTGCCCGACAATGGGTCCACAATGCGTGCTTTATGCAGGCCTGGAAGACGCCTGAAAAAAGAGAACTCCACTCTGGCGCGCGGCGGGTTCTCATTTCGGTCCTTTGTTGTGCAGGCTGCAGCCCTTCTGGTTCATCCCCGGCCGCCTCTCGCTCATTGAACGCATTACGGCCGGGAGCATGTGGACAGGGCCTTATGTTTTCTAACCCTCGGCCCTTTGTGACGTGTGGTTTGCCTTTAAAGGCGCGCAAGGACCCCAGCAAAGAAGAATAGACAAGAATGCAGCCGCGGTAAAATTTTAACTGGGATGCGTGGGTGAGGAGGTTTAATTATTTGCGCTTCTCGCCCTCCTTCACGCCCGGCGTAGCGATTGTTTGTGCCGCGGTTGTGCGGAACGCTTATGCCTCCGCCCCCGTCCCAGCATGCAGAGGGATAAAATTGCACACGTGCCACAAATAAAGGAGATTTTTCAGGTTTTGACAGCTTTCCTAATTCGTTTTGTCAATTACTCCTTAGGATCGTTTTGCCTGTTGATCTAGAGGACGGTGCTCAAAGGTTTTTGGCTAAAGTGACAGCCGCCAACTCAATTTTTAACCATTTCACTTCTGCAAAGCAAAATTTAAAGGCTTGGGCAGGGCACCCCTAATTACTTTTAAACCAAAATCAAATAAAAATCATTGCTGTGTTTGAATAATTCCCATAGACCAATTCCCATAGATCCAATCATATTTTATTCTATGAATTCACTTAGGGTAAATGCGACTATCTCTTCCAAAACATTACGCTGAGAGATACGTTTACTAACTTCAAGGAAAATCAATGAAAGTTGATCATAATTTGGCGCCAACTCATTAAACTGAAATGTTATCAAAATCACTAAAGTGTAAATCGATTCAAAGAAATTTCCTTGGAAACCAAAATGTACATTTTCTTTAAAGCAAGTATGGTATAATAAATTTTAGATTTTAATATACGAACGTGTGTTACTTGATTTAAAGTAAATGTTTAGTTTTTTTAAAGAATTCAATTTGGCGCTACTTGTACTGTATCGAATCTGACCATACGGTGGCCTACCTTCATGTTTAAGCTAAGTCATATGGTTTTACACTTTATTATGCGTTAATTTGCTAAAGTTTAAACAAGATAATTTTTTCGAGTTACAAACATGTAACCTACGTGCCAAAAAAACAGTATTTGCAGGAAACTTTGCTTTTGTTCTTTAATTGGAAAAAAGTGTATAGTGCAAGTCATCGATTACTATCAGAAGTTTATGGTAAGTATACTCCTTCGATTAAAATTTGCGATTTTTGCTTTTTGGCGCTTTAAAAGTAGCGATTTTGAAACGAAAGACATCGAACGCCCTGGCCAAGTGAAAAAATTCGAAGATTTAGTGTCTCTATTCTGTGAAGACTCGTATCAAATGCAAAAAGACCGTGACACACCCATCAATTTCCAAGCGCCTTAAATCATTGGGATGCATTCAAAAGCAAGGAAATTGGATGCCATATGACTTGAAGCCGAGAGGCGTCGAAAGGCAATTGTGCATATCTGATATGCTGCTTGAGCACCATAAAAAGATGTCGTTTTTGCAGTGAATTATAACTGGTGACAAAAAATAGATTCATTACGACAACCCGAAGCGCAAGAAATCGTATTTGAAGCCCGGACAACCAGGAACATCAACACGAAAGCCGAATATTCATGGCGCTAAAGTAATGCTCTGTATTTGGTGGGCTCAAAAGGGTGTTATCCATTATGAGCTGCTAAAAACTAGCGAAACTATTACGGGGAGAGCTGTACAGATAACAATTGATTCGTTTGAAGAGAGCATTGCGCTAAAAACGGTCAGAATATGCGACCAGACATGAGGCCGTAATTTTTCATCATGACAACGCTCGGCCTCATATTTCTACATCGGTTAAAAACTATTTGGAAAATAATCGATGGAAAGTTTTGTCTTATCCGCCATATTCACTAGATCTTACGCCTTCGGACTACCACTAGTTTCGATCAATGCAGAATGACCTTACTCTTCAGTTGAAGATATCTAAAATTGGCTTGATTCGTTCCTTGCTTCAAAAGATGAGCAGATTTTTGCTGAGGAATCTATAAATTGCCCGAAAAGTGGGGAAATGTCATAACTGCCGATTGACAATACTTTGAGTACTATATCAATTTATTTTATTTATTTAAGTTATACACCCAATAGTATTTATTTATTTAAACTTTTTATTGGGATATATATATACATATATTCGGTATATGAATACCTTGCTACTTATAATCACGTCTAATAATCGCTTAGAAAAAAATATTCTACTTCTGCCAATTGAGTAAAATATACTCAAAAATAAGGCCCGGGTTGTAAAGGTCTTTTGGAATTATCTCACTAAAATGTTGAACTCTTAAACTCTCTGCTATCACTCCATGATCTGAAAATGTATAGTAAACCTTTATGTGGCTTTAACAAAAATAATAAATTTTCTTACATACGAATACTACCTAAAAATTTTCTCCCTATAGCTTTATTAAGGTGAAAAGGTCAAAAACTACGGATGCAGAACTGCCCGCCGCTATTTCATCCAAATTGATATTGAATTCTGCTTCAAATAGAATTTCACTGCATCTATTTGTAACATTATTTTGTAAATTGGCAACCATATACGAATAAAGTGCCTCATCTATTTTTGCACATCACATCACAATTTTACTTATATTAATTATTATATCAGCATTTAAAAAAGGGTACCTTTTAATATTAATTTCTAACGTTCGGATCGCTTCAGTGTGAAGTGCTCAAGGAAACTTTCATGACAATTTAAAACGATAATTTTGAAGCGATTATAAGATCAATGCTGGCATTTTTGAAATAATGAAGTTTTTGTTTAAATAAAAAAAATGATGATAACGTTATTATCCAGTAAAATAATAATTTTTTATATTTATGTACATATTTCGATTGCGCTTTGTATATTTTCAAAATCAACAACAACGCAACGCCCTGTTTTGGTCAAATCACTACATTTACAAAAATCATCTTTTATTGATAACTTCCAGAAAAAAGATCTCCATCATAATTATATTGTTAGGTCAGATATGCCAATTTATTTTTAAAATATGGAACTAGAAATTTTATATAGACTAGCTGCGTTAAAGCTTCTGGAACAGTTTAAATACTTTTTCAAAGTTCCTTAGCTGTGATTTAAGCACGGAATAGTCCTGACCCTTCTTCAACGATACCAACAAAGTCTCAGAACAGAATCTTTATTCCAATTATTTCAGCGACACTTAGATTTATGAAAAAGGTTTCAATTATTTGTGTTATTATTTCTTTTTTAAGTTTTACAATTTTTAATGTGAACTCGGCCCCACATTTAAGATCAAAAAGATATTTCCTAGCTATTTCATAAAAAACAAAAATTATTCAAATCATTACGCCATTGGAGCACGTATATTTTTTTGAAATTTCAATAACAAGATTTTGAAATATGTACTAAAAGAATGACTAAAATTAAAATAAGAAATAAAGTAACACTTTTTGATTTGGTTCGATTACTTCGTTCGAGCTTATAGAAAATTCACTACAAAAATTACCCTCTTCAACCGTTTAAACATTTTCTGTTTTTAATATAAATTATGGTGTATAAGTAGATTTATGGATTATTATATTTTTGTAAATTATTTATTGCAGTAGGAGGCGTAATTTACAGTGCATTATTTCATAGGACACTCCTTTGGATAGAATTTTAAACGTAAAAGTGAAACCTTAACTAATTTGCACTATTAACGCCTTTATCTTCTAATAAAGAGGATAAAAAAATTTTAAAAAAATAAAATAGAGTTCGAATTCAATTTAAAAATATGAAAAAACTTTTATGATTGGATTAATGTAATATTGGTCGCGTTCAGCTAATTTGCAATGGAAGGTACATTTCAGAAATTTGCATTTTGAAACATTAACGTCATCCGAACGAGCATAATTGATGGACACAGCTCTAGGTAATTCGTTTAGTGCCAATACCTTACCCTGCCAGGATAATTGAAAATAACTTTTCACAAAATAATAAACCTTTTCACAGGGAGTATATTAAATATTCGTATGAAAATAATATGAAAGCTGGAGGGCAGGACGAAACCAAATAGCACATTTATTCAATGAATCGGTTGAATCCACGAAAGCGTTCCATTCGTCCCTAATTGACAGCAATGGAATCATCCAAAACAATGCGAGGAGGAGCATATCGGATGACCATAAAGCACTAATTAGGATCAGTCTGCACCCGACCATAATGGCCCGACTGCATAATGCATTAGCAATAGCAAAAAGTCAGCCGCGTTTTAATATTCCAATTAATTGGAGGCATGGGGGGTGGCGGATTCGCGGAACCATGGTACAACCACCCAAAAAGACCTTTTAGTAACGGCCGAGCCGCCGAAGTGCCCTGGGCCCATCGCATGGTAGGTAGCATGATTTCGCAGCAGCTGCCATGACCTGTCCGATTATTTGCCATAATTCAAAAATTTACCACGGTAATGTCCATTTCCGAAATGAAAAACGCCATCAGCAGTTTATTTTGTTAATTTTGCATTTTCGAAATTAGCGCACTACTTATCAGCCGAAGGCAGGATATGACAGTGGGAGGTGGACGGAGGAAGTGCAATTAGGCGAACAAGGAAATTCAATTGTATTCATTACGCGGATTTTTCCCTTCCGCCACCCGCCTCCCTCCTCTGGCCCCCTACGTCGTATAATTGCAAAGGGCCATCCTCGGCGTTCAATTAAAGTAATTGCATGCAACCGGCGGCGCTCAGGTAAGGGTCATATCTCTCACCTGACTTAAATATAACTGCCGTCTCCGCTGATAACAGCTTGACTGGTTCCGAGCCAAATCGCTTTACGGAAAGTTTGCGTGCCCCATGGCGGCTGGAGTCTCATTGGAAGCTCCGCTGGCACTGGGGCTCCTATGCAAGTTCACGAGTCGATGGCTCGGTCTATGACGGCCTGATGACTCCGAGGCACGCAATATTAAAATGAGTTGTTCGCAATATGTGCGCCCGCGGTGCCCCAGCTCCAGCCGTGGTCCTGGCCACTTTTCGCCCTCCTTGGAGCAAACGGAGAATCCTCCATATGGGAGCTGTTTGCAGAATTGCACACTATTTATGAACCATTTAAATTTGAGCCAAATGAATACAATTGCACGGCGTATCGTATCGCTGGGAGCGAAATCGACTCGCACTAAGCCTGACCACGACTGCCCAGCCCGGTGCGGTCCAGTGCAAGTGCACTTGCCCGGGTCAAATGTACCGCCGCTGCACTACCTCCCTTCCCCCCTTCTGCATAGTGCACCGCACCTTGGGAGCTCGCATTAATTTCGTCCCTTCCGCCTTTGGGACCTCCTTGCAGAGTGATGTCTGCTGCTACCTTATCGTTGCATTCATAAAGTATAATTATCTGAAATCCGACACGCCTCCCGCGGTGGTGTCTAGCGAGCCCTCAGCCCCAATCTATCCATCTAGACTCTAGGGCCGTGTTACCTGAACGCAAGACTGACCACTTTCCAATTCGACGGCGGCCGGGCCCTTCTCAGTCGTAGTATACGACTTGCGAGCGCGCGCCGAAGGGCTCCGCCAGGCAGCAACGACCTAAGGGAGTCGCAAAATTTTCTTATCGCTCACATGTCCCACCTTCGAGGCCTCGTATCGCGGCCATTGGTCAGAACGCGGAAAGGCCTTAGATCTCCCCGGGGAGATATGCAAATCTTTTGACCATTTAATTATGGGATTATTCTCATCGAATGTCGTCCACGG
This sequence comes from Philonicus albiceps, assembly GCA_963969385.1. NCBI lineage: Eukaryota > Metazoa > Arthropoda > Insecta > Diptera > Asilidae > Philonicus > Philonicus albiceps. The sequence goes on along the minus strand of OZ017776.1, from coordinate 10,851,249 downwards.
ATCGCATGTTCGTCGCAAGACCTCCGGCTTCATTGCAGTCCTGCCATTGGTTGCATTTTATGCAATTATCGTCACAGTCTTGCTGACAGGAAAGTAATTCTCCAAGTCAGGGAAATTATTTTGAAGGCAATTCACCCGAATGGCCGAATACATTTTGCAGGACACCTTTCCTTCTGCGGGTCATGCGTGGCGTCGTCGATAAGGACATTGAAATTACTTTTAATCAGTCACAGGGCTCGTAAATTCTCAAGTCTTTGCAGCCTTGTTTAAGCTAACTATAGACATCATCAAGCATAAAATTAAAATATTGCACGTATGCACATGGTGAACAATTCAGAAAAGTTATTATAGTAAATTTAGAGGACAGTGCTTACACATGCAACGCTTATTATTTTAATGAATATTTTACATGCAGAATCAATTGATTTATGAATTAAAACCACCTTTGATTATCCAAAAAAGCTGGTCCCAATTATATTCCATTTTTTCACAAAACCAGACTACATAAAGTACACTGTTTGCATTAAAGGGGTTCATATCCAATTTTCGGGAAAATAAAGTTAATGTTACTAAGTGTTTTGGAATACTTCTAGTAGAAAAATTATCTACGTTAAAAGGTTCAAGTAAACTAAATAACTTTTCGAAGAATAATTTACATTTTTACGATATTTTTAAAAAATTACGGGTGTAAACAATATCCGCCTTTATACGTCCACGTTTTTCGTCAGCTGTTAGACTCAAAATTTTCTAAAACAGTTTGATTAATAGAGCAGAATTTTTATGATTCGATTTCCAACCGATAGAAGGACGTTCGAAAGAATAACAAAACATTTATTTAAGGCAGAACAGACATGAAATGTTGCTATCACATTTCATTAAAGGTTTTTATTCGAAACCTTTACATTATCATGTTTTATAGTACTGCTTTTTTGAATTGTTTAATATACCCTATCAAAAATTAAATATAAAGACTTTATAAATGTACATATAAAATTTTTATATAAATAGCGTCGAAGTGAATGTAACGAATATAGTGGAATCAAAAAATTAGAAGCTCATCCAGCAAACTTATTTTCAGGGTGCATCCAAATAACTCTTTCAATATCATTTCTATGTACTCGTACACTGAGAAAAGGGTTTAGTTGTAACAAATGAAATTTATTAATACTTAATAAATTGTCTACTTGAATATAGCGAATTAAATATTTAAAATCTATCCCATATTTGAGATATTGAATCTAAGTTCTATTTAACCAACCAATTAATTTCTTTATAGTAAATAAATATTTTGGACATATAATAATTATTAATAATTCTTGAGTTCTACTATACAATTAAATCAAACTTGCCTTCTATTTTTAATGAATTAAGTTAATATTTATCAGCAAAAAATTTAGTTAACTAGTAATTAACTGAAAATAATAAATAATCATTTTAAAAGTTTATTTTATTGTATTTATAAAATTTTCAAAATAGCTGAACAATAAATTTGGTCATAGTAACTTATTTTGATTAAACTATAACTCCATTCCTAATGTATGAAGTTTCTCAATTAATCTTTTAATCAAATTCCCTGTAAATTCCCTGTAAAAATATTTTAAATAAATACACTTAGTTATTATAACCAAATCCTTTTATCAATGTACACCTAGCCATTAAAATTGATATCGTTGGTTTCTTTTTTTTTTACGTTATCTATGCATATACTGGAGTAACGTAAAACATTAAAATACATAAAAGCTGCGATAGTACGTCCAGGTGCAAACTAATTAAAGTTACAATTGTAAAAATTTCGATTTGCGAACAAAATTTTTAATGAAATCCTTTAGTATCCAACATGTAGCTTCTTAATCGTGAAAAAAATGCTTGGTATTGTAAATATTTTGAGTATATGTGGTCAAGACATCACTTTATCGCGAAAAGATGATCTCAATTGACAAATATCGCAATTATCTCAACAAGTGCATAAATAAATGCCGCGAGTTGGTGATCGGTGTGTAAGACTAGCCACATGTGTGTTAAGGTTAAATGGGGGCAGTAAATTACTATACGATGAGGGAAAAGTGCGTTATCTGTCACTGGTACGATAGGTGCAGCATAACGAGGAGATGGCACCTTATCGTGTTACATGTTAATTACCGGCAGGTAAAGAGGAACATATCACTTTTGCTCAAGTTTGGGTCCATAGTAAGATTGCTCGTTCGGTGGATCGCCGCAGAGTACTTTCGACTCTGCAGGATACCCAGTGCGTGCCTAAATGGTATTTATCTTTCTCAGAGAATTTTTATTACAAATCAATTGAAAGATCATTAGCATAATTTATACAAAATGCAATGTTTAATGATTGCCTGCAAATACGTGCATAACTGTGACGGATAATTAATGGCGGATACATTCGGAAGAGTGATCGTGATCACTGCGATGAACGGTGGCCAGTTCAGGAATAGCATGGCTGCTCTGAGTCGAGTTAGATGCCGAACGAAAAAGGAGAACTTTTCTCTACGAAAAGGCGAAAAGACGAAATGCTGCTTAAGTAATTGCTGGAGGTCGTGTAAGCTGAAATTGTTTCAATTATCTTGTTCTTGGGGTATTAATTGCTACTGCGGTGCTCATTAATAATATTTTCTAATTAACTTAATTGTTTGTGTTTCTTCGATGGCGGCTAGAGTACCAAGTAAGGCAATCGCGGTAGCAAAGGTTCAGATCCCACAAGTATTGGCTTCCATCGAGATTGCGATAAAATCTTTAGCAACACATCTTGCTGATTTTGCTATTAGCACTGCGGTTACTGAATAGATTCGTGGGAGCTTCTGTGGAGTATTCATAGCTCCTCAGATAAATATTCACCGTTTTTCTAAGTCTTCACCCATTTATGTGGGTGTAATAAATAAAATTTTACATGTTTCTTAATCAAGTTTATCTGACCTTATCCTACTAAGTTAAAATCAAAGAGAAACGATAGAAGTTGTCTGAAAAGCAGTTTGACGGACTAAAATTTATATTGGATAAGTTAGTGAAATGGAATAGGTATGACTAAATCTGAGTCACATTATCGAATTTATACTGAGTATTGAGATAGAATGACGAGACAATCTCTAAGTTCTCGACAGTTTTTCTTGAATAACTTTTAAATTGCGTAATTCTAAATTATCGCCTAACTAACAATTTAAATAACCTGTTCCAGAAGCACTGGCCGTTTAGAAGGTCCAAATTCCATGACATCCTGCACAATAGAAAATCCACACACGAAAATTATTTCACTAATGCACAATATTTGCTTATCTAATTAGTCCTCATGCTGAACAGATAGTTTAGCTCTAATATCGCTTACTGCTGAAACATAAAATAAACTCCTTACGTATAGAAATGTAAACAAACTTGAAAATTTGCTTGCACTATTACAACAATATCTCGGAAAAAATTCATAACTCCCTTCCGAACTCTTGCAAATCATCAACAAGCTCCAAATGTTTAGTTACCATTTTGGAGGAGAAATTATGATTATATGTCATATGTCATACATGACTTAAATAAAACATTTTCTGACCATATGTAGTAACGTAAATAAAGGAGTATGAAATTGTTTAAAGCTGAGGAGAAAAAGTTTGGAATTCTGATGTGATCATTCAATCAACATGCCGTGTATTTTTTTTATCGAAACTGATTTTTTCTGTGTCCTATCGGAAATCATTTAAATACTCAAAAACCACGGATATCTCAGTTGCTTAGAGCAGCGAAACGGCAAACCAATTCATCTTTAGTGCTTAGAGGTATCAAGCAAATAAACGCTTTATTTCAAAAGAAATATTGATGCGAAAAACCTTCCTGAATCATATTAAGTTTAGTAAATTAAAAGTTAATTCAAATAAAAACATAGTAAAATATCTAATCAAAACATTTAACTCATTGAGGCACATGATTTTAAAAAAAATCGGATACCAAAGTTGTACAGATTCATTTTTCAATTATTGTAAAATAACTTTAAAAACAAATATTAAACTGTATGCGCATATGTAATTTGAACTTCGAGGTGGGTTAAAATATATCCACCCATGCATAAAAGGCTAAACAAAAAGGGGGACTGTTTTGAACCTACCTAACGCCAAAGAGTTAAGTCAATTAAATCTTCTAAAATATTGGAAAATGTGAATTTTTATTTCGTGCAAGCCTTGGACTTCACCACAGTCCGAACATGCATATGTTTCTAAAAAATAATAACATAAAAGATTGATACTTAGAAATTTGTTTCTTCAGTCATTTTTAATAACATTTCTGCTGTTGCCTGTTTAAAACAAAAAATCTCAGGATAAGGACTCAAGTCTCACTTTAATTTTCTTTGCAGTTGTTTTACCTCCCAGTGTGATTTGAGACTTATGATCCCAAGGAATTAGAAATTTACTAAATTTAGTTTTTAAAATAGAAAATTATACATAAAAAGAAGCAATAGCTACTATCTTAGTGTTTATTGTTTTACTTAAATAATATCACAAATTTATTAAGATAATAAAAGGAAAAACTCTATTTTACCGCCACCACGGTCTTAGGTACCCTTTCTAGAACACCTCCATTATCTGCGAAATGCGTTGGAGCGTTACACCCGCTCATATCTTTACTTTCACATAAACTCAAGATTTTTGGGGTTACTTCATTTTTCCACGAAACAACCAAGAAATACCCGCCTGACACCAATTTTCTAGAGACACAAATCCTGCGATGCATCCCTAGCCATCTGAGCGTTTTGTTCTCTAAAAATTATTTTCGCTCGAAAGGCTGCGTGAACGAACGGGGGTGCGCTAGCCCAGAACAGAAAAAAAAAAGAATTGTATCTTCTTACAATTTTTGTCGTTTTTTCTTTTTTCTTCTTAGTACGTTTCTTGGGGAACATATAAAATTTGTCACAGGAATTTTTTCCTTTTTGATAAGTGTGCGAACCAAAGGGCGGCATCCGCCGGGTGAGCGGGCGATGTGAGCCCCGTGGAAAATCGCCCGTTGCTATCTAAGGATCTTCCCAATTTTCTTTATTTTGCTCCCTACAGATGACAGCAACCTGACTTGAAACACACGCACAAACCATTTGCTCGGGAGGTTGAATTATTCATAGATATACATGCCTACAATGAGAATTATTCAGTTGCCCCGAAAAGGAACGCAAAATTTCGTATGCCATGAGACAATATTGTGAGAAGGATTTATGGCATCAGATTCAAAGGTGCTGCCTGTTCGCATTTTATTTTTACCCCGTATATTTTCATCCATCCCAAAATTTATGTCGTGTGGAAATTAGGAACCGGAGCTTGTTTCTGTCCGTGTTTTGTTATTGCGTTATTAGTCCGTCGAAATTGGGTAACCGGAGGCCAGGAATCTAGATCCACGGCAACAACTTGGGCCTGGGTAAATTGCAAATTTATTGGAGGTACTCTCATTGCCCAATTTAATATTTTGTTTAATTCACGCAATGGGCTAATAATGAAAATTTATTAAATTGGCAAACGAATTTTAAAATAAAAATTTTCACGTAGTCTCGAGCATAGAGGACAAATTACCCTTAACGATGCGGTGAAATTTTACCTTTTATATAACTATGATTCTTTACATAGGTGTATGAGTATACTATAAATATATATTGTATTTATTTACGTTATATTTCTTGTTTCCTTAAAAACAAAACTAATACTTATGAAGGCCTCGAAAAATATTGTAAAATTTTCAGTGACTGAACTACGCATTACACTGACTACATAATTTAATTTAATTTTTCAAACAAAGAGCAGATTATTTCCATAACATTTTGATGGCAAATTATAAACTCTTAAATAAAACTACTCAGTTTTCCAGAAAAATATAATTAAAAAAAGACGGACAAGCACGAGTAGAATGCGCCTTGAGTGTTCCGTGCCATTATATTACCTTAGCCTACCTAGTTAATAAATAGTTACTATTTAAATTGTATCATTTATCACGTAATAAATCTATCATTTTGACTTACTTATATAAAAAAAAAATTCTCCCATACATCAATATACGGCCACGGTCAATTCTCTAACAGCAAATGTAAGTTTTCTGTAATTTATAAGTAAAGAACTATTTTCTGTATTTTCTTTAAAATGTTAAGCTCAGTAGTTTCAGAGTTAAAGGGAAAAAATGGTCAATTTATAATTACATTTGAAACCCTCATTACGAGCCATTTCATTTGATATATCACACGCTTCATTTTTTTCTTTTTAATTTTCTAATTTGCCCTCATATTCAAAATTTATTTATTTTCGTTAACGGCCATTTTTGGGTCACAGAAATTCATATGTGTACCAAATTTCAACTTAATCGGTCTAGTAGATTCGCAGCAAATTAGCTGTAACAGACGGACAAACAGAAACGAACGAGTGATCCTATAAGGGTTCTGTTTTTTCATTCGACTTCCACCTGAGTAAATTAGGAATGATCTTAACAGTCCCTCCTAAATTTGTCCGTTCCATTTTTAATTATTATATTAATTTATTCTAATAGTTAACTGACAATAGATCAGTAGCTTGTATTAAGTGATTAATAAATAAATTCGGACATACGGAACCCTAAAAATGCAGAAGTAGGTGAATATCGTGGTGGAATACCGAAAGTAGGTGCTAATTGATCATTTCCGCTTTGAGTTTAAAATTTACAGACAACATTTTGTAGAAAGATTTCCCAATTCTTCGAAAAAAGAAATTGGTGTAGCTAGTGTAGTGCTATAGGTTTTATTTGAGGTCAAAAATATATTTTAACCAAACCAATCGACATTTAAAAATATATGAGAAATTAAAATACGGTCAGTTCTTAATTAATTTAAATTGGATATAAAAAATTCGTTTACCTTAAAGTTTGAATTTTTAAATTATATTAGACTAAATTTGTATAAAGTTTCTATTTAATTAGTTTACTATTTCTTTTGATATTATGTAAATTTAATTGTTTGACTACATTTTAAAATAGCATATCCATAAGTTAAATCGGACTAATTGGAGTTTAAAAAAATATATGCAATTAAAAACTTTGAAAGTTTTAATAATTTTAGTTAATATGCTTGTCATTTTGTAGTGAATTTGCTGAAGTATTTATTTAGTAGTAAATATTTTAACCCTTATTTTATTACATAAAAATATAAAACTGAAAGGCGCGATATCAAACGGATCGAATAATGAATAAATTTTGTAATTTAGTGAATGTGAAGTGGCAAATTAAATACCTTTTAAATAATTCTAGAAAAGAAATTAATAAAAGAGACTCGTTCAAAACTGAAGATGTTGTCTACTCTTAAACGAACGACCCAAAACAGAGCAATGGGGCAATATTTTCTAGTTCGTTTCCTTCGAACAAAAGGTGCACGTTCGGCGGTGCTGATGACTTAAGTACCCTGTCTTACGGAAGATTATTAGTTTCCCATGAATAAATCCTTTATTCGGACCCCTTTCGCATGCCGGCACTTGTTGAACTCATTTAAGGATCTGTTGGCGTTTTCTTCATCGTGCTCGCTGCCTCCGAATAGGAAATTCATTGAACTCGGCCCGGCGATAACGTAAAACTAATTTCCTCTCCGACGCCTGCAATGTTATCCTTTTCCGGTCGTAATCCTTTCTGTCAAGGATAAATTTTGGGGGTGAATTCAATTTACTATGGAACAGTCAGACTTTGGGAGTCATAATTTAGCTAACATTTCTGAGCGGGAAATTGGAAAACGTTAAACAATTTCGAAAATTCGAGGAGCATTCGGCCAAGAATCCCTTGGCAGGGTTCAATTGGTTTCAACCGGAGATGTGGCTCCAAAACTCTACAGAAAAATCTTGAGGAATCTCAGGCGGAGACGTGGTGCGACTTCATCGATAAGGAGCTAAATGCGTGCAGTATCAGCGCCGAATCCGCCTAATGTGAGCATAAACAAACAATAAAGAGATCCTTATTCAAATCAGGAACAATAAGATTACTCGGAATAGGTGTAATAACATAACAAGGACTTTTGGGCCGGATGCCGCCTTCGGGTGGGACGACCACTGAGCCCGCTCCGGTGATTCCGAAGTGGATCAACCCTTATTTTGCGTGATTTTTTCGTCGAGCATCTTTCCGTCTTATTGTGTTTGAGGGAAACGAATTACCCATTTGGGGGTTGTTACATGGTCCCATAAAATTTGAGTTTCTGAATCCTTTCTTCCTGGCCTACGGTTGTACGGTAGTGCGGCTCTCGTTGGACACAGTTTTGGCACATGTCGAATGATTCATGACGTCGACTTTGCGTACATCCTTGTGAATGTCGCAGCAGAATTTTGCATTTTCCTTGAACGAGGGTGCCATCGATGCCGGCAGCTTTCGCAATCTCGGCTTTCCTGTGATTTTAATAAAAAACCGATAAAAATACTCGAAACATCTTTCGGGAACATTAACATTTTGAGAGTATCTGCCCCGGCTCGCCGCTAAATTTATGGCTGCGAGCAGTTACCCTCTAGCATCTTTCTGGCCTCTATGCTAGCTACCGAGCGACACAATAGGGTTAGACCGTGGAAAACCCACAGGAAAAGTATGCCCAAAGGGTTCCGCATATATCTCGAGTGTCGACTCGGGGGGCAGGGTCCATTATTATTTTTATTCCATCCGGCATCCCTTCGGCTGTTAGACACTGTCAGTGGTGCTGTTTTATGCAAACACTCCTAATGATATGTTATCGGATATTGATCACTTGCTGGGAGACAATTTGTGCTCGGGATATGCTCCCGAATACATTGGCCCCCCCTGATTTATTGGCAGCTTTCCGATGCCCAAGTGATTCATTCTGTCGTCGGACTGCGTAAATTGATTCAGTTTTACTTTTGTACCAACTTTAATTGACTCTAAAAAAATATTGAGTACACTCACAGTAGAATGAACTTTTCAGCAGCTAATAGTGCTTCTAACCATTTGACCACTTTCAGCGCAATAAATTCTATTTTAGACATAAAATTTAATCATGATTCGAAAATTTTGTAGATGCTTTACTAGACTAGTCTCAGCAACTAACTAGGTATTAATTTTATAACAGATAACAAGAAAGCCAAATTCGATTCGAGAATGAATATTTGAGTCGAAAATGAGAAAATATTCTTCAAGTACAGCACAAGAATCAGAAAGAATAAAATGCAATCTTTAAATTGGACCAAAATTAAAATCCGCCCTTGGATAACATATGAAGATTAAACAAGCAAAACCAGGCTTACTCAATTTGTCTCTATTTTATTTTCCAAAGGCGGCAAATTGTTAGCAAATTAATAATACTTCTAAAAAAGCCAAAGTTCTCTTATAAAACAAATAAAAAGTTATCTTAAAATACTAGTCAAAAACATATGTGCATATGTAAGTCTTCTAAAATTTCATTAGTCTAGAACATTACCTTATTTCATTTAATTATGGGAAAATTCGTTATATTGAAGATTGAACAGTTGACTTAAACTTAATTATGGTATTACTAAGCGGGATAAAGCTTTAATTATTCCATTTCAATTCCTCTAAATATAACAATAAGTACAAAAATAAATTATTTCCCCTATGGACATGGTTGAGGTTCTTATTTAATAAAGAACTCTTGACGCTTTGCTCCAATTTCTTAACCAACACTCTATCTTCCTTCCTTGAAACAACTAAATATATTTCTTTGACGGTTCTAAAATAGCAATTATAACGGCAGCTTAATTAATTCTTTATATAACGCATATATGTATATGTATTTATGTATTTAAACAGACAGACTGACTGATAGTTCATCATAAATCGAGCTAGAGGTTTGAAATCCCAAAAGAAAGATAGTCTTTAATCTCTTCTGCTAGAATTTAATTCGCGAAAGCACGTGACTATCTCGTCCAAACCAAGTTAAAAAGAGCTTTTACTTGGAATAATTTCTTCTTTTTTTTTTTTTAATCAAATTGTGTTTAAAAAATGCATATAGCTGTAATATTTAGATAAATATAAATACAATCAAAGACCATCATGAATTTTAAATTTTTAACTGAAGTGAAAATAAGTTTGTATTAGAAATAGAAAACATTCTTTCATTATTTATTGATGTTTATAGTGTTATAAATTATTTTTAAATAAAAGAATGGGGTCTACGGTAGATCAGTTGTTAACGCGCGTTCGAATCCCACGATAACCATGATATTCTACTCCACGAACACAATGGGTCAATGAGTGCAATGGACAAAATGTCTGAGCGCTCGAGGCTACACGTCTCGCCCACTCCAATAATAATAATAATAAAATAAAAGAATATAACCGTCGTATTATTATAGAGCTGTAGCTTCGGATTTAATACAAATATTTAAGTTCATTAACATCTTAAGGACCACATCTTCTCAAAATTTACAAAACTCATCATAACTTTCTTATTTATGAATCATATTAGGTACATATATTGAAATAATAAATTGAAGCAATGTTATGACCGAATTCACCAAGTAATAAAAAGCCCGTCCAAAAAATATCAATTGAAGTGCCGGATTAACCCAAATGGGGGCCCTAGGCCATTCAAATTTTGGGGCCCCCTTTTTTTTAATAATTGTAAAATTATTCTTTATTTATGCATTTATAAAATTTAAACAGCTTATTCATATCATTTAAAGGTTGTAAACACAATAAAACAATCAAAATAGTTTTTTCGGGTCTTTGGCGCGCGAATTGAAATTCGAATCGTCAGATGAAATAACAATCGAAAGAATAAATGAATAAACATTTTTTAATATTTTGCGCTTAAAAATACATATTAATATGATAAATAAATTGGTTGGAAAAAAAGTTAAAATTAAAAAAAAAGAAAAATATTAACTTGAAATTAAAAATTGCATTAAAAAAAAATTCATATCAGATTTTCGTGGGGGCCCCTGCTCGTCGGGGGCCCTAGGCCATGGCCTAGTCCGGCCTAATGGGTAATCCAGCACTGACAATTGTAGTATCTAAAAGTTGCAAATATTATAAAAATATCCTATTCGACGAAGTAAAAATATGAAGGAATTCCAAGAATGAGTTGCAATCGACTGCGAGCATTAAAGAAAACCTTTTCGAAAAAAAATTGTTTTGTATTTGCCAAAGACATGATTTTCAATTCTATTTACAAATCCGCGCTAACGCAGAACTAATCCTTAAGGTGTTAACCAAATGTCGAGTTTAAACTCTTGCCCTGGAAAACTGTGCATTGCTGGTGACTGATGTCAATGTATACTAGTGGGATAGTGGGAATCAATGGGATTATTTACTAATATACATATGTATATATAAATAGCGAAATATGTTTGCGTATTATATAAAACTGGACGATACATTGGGCAAACCTTGCCATGTTACACCAGTAACAGACATTCGAGGTGCTGATATGATAATATGGTTTGGTTTTGCAAGTATCTGAATAAAAATTTATTAAATCCCACCAAAAGCATTCATATAAAAAGCAGGACAGTATGTATAAGTAGTGTTTTGATAAATTGAATGTGAATTAATAAATTTGCAAAGCAAACTTGTAAATTGCTATTAAAAAACTTCATAATTTCATCGTCATTGCCAAGTTCCTTAGTTTAAAGAATATTTCTAAACTTTTAGATAAGAATTTTGAGCAAGATTAACCGAGTGGTTTTAAAAGCATATATACAAAATATCAATCACGTAGTTGAATTTCATTAAACAAGTTGTAGACAATAACAGTTTCTTAACTAAGTTAAAAATTTAAAAAATCAATATTTGCACTATCCCAGCTTAGTTCTGAATTCCTCAAATATCATTTCGAATATGAGAAATCTTTTGTTCAGACTAAGGGATTTAATCGTAAATATAATTGACAAGCAAAATGCATTTAGAAAGCAATCAGCGAACACCTCAGATACTCAGATATCGCGTTCGACGGAACAATTCTACCTGAAGCATGATTGCGATCGATCCGCAGAAACAAATCATTTTTCAAGATCTCATTTAGATGTGGTTCCTTTGTTTACGGAAAATCATTAACAGATCACACATCCCACTTAGCTTTGTATGGGCGACTCGGCACAAAGGGCATTAAGCAGCCTCTCAGTGCAAAGCATCAAAAGTCCATTTCGCACACAAGATCCTCCATTTTCTTAAGTAACCGAACTGGCTCACCAGTTGGACTTAACGTTTTCTGTTTTCAATTTAAAATGCAATTCCCTTGAGAAATTGCTTTGAAATCGTTGGGGCGTGGCAAAAACTCATCGTTTGGCTGACTGACTCTGATGGTGTGCTTTCAGGCTCATCTTTTCGACCATTCATTCCACTCCTTTTACAATTTTCAGCCGTATAAAAGTTGCCCCATCTTGCCAAGCGGGAAGATGCGAGATGTTTGTTTGCTCGTTTAATGACGCATTTATTTTCATCTTGGGAAAAAGATCAATCTCTCAAGGCAAAGGAAATTGTGAAAAATGGTTTTGAAACGGCGCGCTGAAGAGCAACAACAGCAGAAGCAACGGCAGCGGCTGCTGCAACACCGCAGCACATAGAGCCGCGATCACACGTTCCCCGGCCGGGAGGATCATTAAAAATAATTCTTCTTATTCCATACTTCTCAACTCCTTCAGCTCTATCATTACATCAAAATCGGGCTGGTCCGCTCGCGGCTGCCCCACGTCCGTGCCGCATATTCAGCGCCGCTTAAAAGCGGATCGCGGGTCCCTCTTGGCGGCGGCGGCGGCAGCGACTCCATAGGCCGCGAATAGACGAGATCATCGACAGTCGCTTGCACGATTTGATCCTCTGGAACAAGATCGCCTCTTTTATTCGACTCATTTCCTTCCCTTGTGGGCCGCCCGGGATCCCACTCCTCACCTGCCTCCGATAAGTTCTTAAGGGCCGATCGTCGCTCATATCGGGCTCCGTCGAGGTGATCTCGATTACTCCGAGGTGTGGTATTACTTTCCATCTTGTTTCGTACCCCTGGTGGTGTTCGATTATATGTTTGATCCGCCAATCTTTCGGGTCCGGATCGAGCCTTCTTATTCCTCCTTTTTGCCCATTCTGTTTTTTTTTTTTTATTTTGTAGGTGCTATTGGCGCTGTTAGGGCTTCAACGTCCAATTCGAGCTGCTGCCGGTACCCCTCTCGTGCTCCTCTGCCCCTTCGCCGATGTATTGGGCTCCACTGGACTGCAATCGCAACATCGTGATGGGGCTCCTCTCGCTCTGTTCTGTGGGTCTTGAACCTTGGGTAAGTGAACTTCGTGTGCCAGGAAATTAGTTTCTACAAAACTAATCAAGTCGGTTAGGAGGGAACTGAGCAATTCGTGAAGTAATTATTGTAATTACCTGAAAGGCATTCTGGGAGAGCTTACTCGTAGCCCTGTGGGCTCAATTGGGATTTGCAGTAAATTATCGGCAAAGGAGGGGAGGCTCTGACGGACGTTCCGGGATATCTGCAAGTAAATTGCACAGGTACCCCCGAACGCCTTCACTTCACTTCCTCCTCTACGCCACTGGTACCTGGGTATCTCTAGCGCTTAACGCAATAAGTATTGGTGGTGAGAATTTTCCGAAAAAGCATCACGTGTTTCGTGTCATGTAATATTTATCGCGCGAGCTTCCCAACCATTTTTGAATTTGTGAGGTGAGGGGAGACACTTCAACCTCCTCGCTTCCATTTCCACCCCCATCCTCTTATAGTCAGAAATCCAGAAATTCTATTTGGTAAAATCATCTGCACCGTGATGTGGCTCCATGAGTTGTTCCGGACTCGGTTCCTCTCTTCAACTGAAAAGAAGAACATGAAACTCCAGAACGAAGCAGTTTTCTCTGTCCGGGGTGCAAATGCACCATCTCTGGATCCATCCAGATGCACGGTATACAGTACTATCATCTGGGTGGGTACCATGTGAAATTTGGTGCATCATATATTATCATATTTGTCTTTTGAAGATTGTATGCATCCCCCCGGCTGCAACAAGCTTTACTGCAAAGCCACCAGAATCCGCAGTTCCATGTGAATTTGTGATAAGCTTCCCGGTCTCCTGTGCAACCCCCACTCTCTCCCCTCATCATCCATTATCCTTCCACTTCGACTACAACCGCCCCCCTGCATCTACATATGCAGTAGCAGCAACGCTGAAACGTGGAAAAATTTAAGTTTTAGTTTAATGAATGTTTTTTTTTGCCACATCCATTGCCTGGAATAAAATTTCGGATATATTTTATGGGTGGATGCTATTGCACACACACGCTCCGTAACAGGTATTAAATTCGAGGTGTTTTATAGCAATGTTTTGCCGCAATGTTTTACTTGCCAGCCCGACGAGGACTGCACAGCTCTCAAGCTCTTACCCGGATCACTCCGAAACAGACAAAATATATGTTACCTTGGTCGGGTCTAGCTTCTGAGGCAATCTGAAAAGTGGCTCTTTAATGCCTAACACTATCAAGGACTCATATATATGTTACTACGAGTTGATGCTCTTAGTATGGGAACAACTCAGAAATAAAAAATATATGCAAAAATTATTACGCGTCAGTGATGAAAATATATAAAAAAAAAATACTATCATCAATCCAAATATAGATTTACATCATTAAACATTTTAGTTAAACTTTTTTAAGCAATTTCTTTAGTAAACCGTGAACGTTAATTTGGTATTTTTACGAAAATTGCTATCAAACCCTTGATGAAGGATTTGAGTTTTGAATGATTACGAAATCACGCTCTGATTTTACATATTCAAAATGAAAAGCCCTATACTATGGCGAAGAACCCTGTTAAATTTCAACCAACCTTACTAGAAAATGAATTCCTTCTGCAAAAAAATGTCATTTTTCTTACTTTCTTTCTTAATAGGTATATAGAAATTTTATAAGACCTTTTTCAATACTATTTGTTTATATTTTAATATACATTTAAAACGGATTACCAATCAGAGGTAATGCCAATTGCTAATACAGTTTCGAAAATATATCTCTTTTACCTATTACTGTAAAAATTTGAATGGGAAATAGAAAGAAGACCCGGAAAAGAGACTGAAATTTGAATTTTGGACGAAAGTTATTATTTGCACTAAAAACTGCCGGAAATTTTTCAAATATTACACTTAACAAGAAAATGCAAAAATACGGAAAGAAGTCGGATACTTCCCATAAATTGGACTTAGCAAGTAACTACAAAGAGACCGAAAACAGATAGAAAATTTTTATATATTAAATTTAGGAAGCAGCTGCTACTCGTATATTTTTACTGAACTTGCATGGGGATGATTCGGGCACCCTGTGAACTTTCGCTTAACACCTTTTTTTGGGACACCCTATATACCCGTTGTTTTTTCAGAATTTTCTTTCCTATACACTTCATATTTCGCCGTTTAGTATCCTAAAACACCAACCGATTTTTTGACTCGTCTGGCAAAAATTTGAAATTTGTCATTCAGGAAATATTACAAAATATTATTTTAATGCATAACTTTACGAATCTTAAACGAAGGTATTTTATTTTGAAAGAAAAATTTTTAGATATAGTATAGGAAAATTTAATTTAAACTTAAGCAGGTATGAATGGAATAATTAGAAAAATGTAAAATAAACTTTTACTGAACTTCACCTATGCACCGAACCCTCAAACTGTATATAATAAAATGCCGGTAAAGAAATAAAAATCAAACTTGAAAATAATATAAATCCCTGATCATCTCGACAACATTTCGTCTAATTGCGATCGTAAATCAAATCATAAACAGAAGTGATCCCGGAGCAAACATCTGTCCACATTTATATGATCGTTTTATGATCGATCAGTCTATTAAATTAAGATCGCCGCTAAGTTTTTTATCCGAAGACATGTTGGCGGGCATACAACTAAAAGTCGTGTGTACGGGCGGCGGCGTATTTCATTAACATCGGTTGCATTTGTAACACAAAAATGAATACATTTTGATGCTCAAGTTGTTCGCCCCAACAGTCTCGTCCGCATAGCATTTATTGATAATTTCCAAAGATTTATTGAGATTGGATTGATAGAAGAATCCAAATAATGATGGCGATTGCACGAAACCCAGCGGATATTTAATTATTGTTTATTCGTGATCGCAGGTAAGCAAAAGAAAAGAGGTCGATGAAAGCTACAATTGATTGTGGTATTAATTTTTATTGTAAAGAAGAAGATAACCTACAGATTATGATGGGATTAAAGGAATTTCACTGGTGGTAAATGAATTATTTTTAGTTGGCAAAGGCACCTGCTTTTTAGCAGGTTTGTTGCTCCACCCGGATAAGCAATTTTATTTATTTATTTTTGTTAAGTTAACTATGATAGATCATCAAATTTTAACACCATATAATTGCTCACCGATTGTTATTAATATTATTTTCTCTCGTATCGCAATATCTTCTCCTTAGGTTAGGTTAGGTTGCTGTGGCTGCCTAGAAAGGCACACTTAGGCCAATTTTGGCCCATTGTGTTACCACGTAGCGCAGGAGACCATGGTTATTCGTGGGATTCGAACCCACAGCCTCTGGGACGGTAGGACAGCGCGCTAACAACTGAACTATCAGAGGCCCCATTTTCTCCTTAACTTTCAGAAAAATTTATTGAAAATTTGATCCATTGCAAATCCATTTAGTATATCCCAATAAAATCGTTGATTTTGAAAACGCGTCTAATTGAGAAAAGAAGCATTTCTTTCAGGTGTGTTTAAAAGCATAGAAAACCTGTAGTAATAAATTGAAAGATGTTTAAAAATAATTGAGCATGCAGTAAGTGTTATTATTAGAGGTATCAGACTGTTTTAATACTTTTTCGAAAGTAGTAAGGAGAAGGGTAAATAACGATTTTTATAATATCATTTTACGACTCTGAATTTGAATGTTTGGCTTAGAAAGCGCTCAAGTCAGAAGTACGGAACGAAATCTATTGTTATAGACTTCCCCTTATAATACTTATATTATGTTATAATTAGCATGAAGTCTTCCGTGATCCGACCTTTTGTAGAAATCCACCAGTGAGCCGAAATGAGCTGTCCTCGTCACGATACCTGACATATGTATGGAGGTAGCCAAACTTCAGCGGAAGTTGCCAGTATTCGCCGATGCCTTCATTCATTTGAAAATAATTATGTAAATTGGGGTAATTTAATCCCACAATTGTTAGCCGGTCATATCATGCGTCTACGTCTATTCTAGCATGGATCGAGGTCGATAACGAGCACGGCGAGGGCAGGTGTCGGGGGACAACCGCATTTTGTCAAATTATCGAATTAGCGTGTTTTGCCCGTAATGGCATTAAAGATCGCTCGCATGTCGGTCAGCGGTCGTGCCATGTACTCAAGACGGTGCCCTTCTCGGGAGGATAATTATCTTGTCTTGGTCAGTTCGACTACTGACGGACATTCGCTTCGACGGCGCGGACATGATCCATGCGGTGCGGGGCCGCGGCAGCCGCATCTTGGTAATCAGAAAAAAAAAAATAGATTCAGCCCGTTGCACCGCACGCTGTGCTGCGGTTTTGACAAATTAACGATGTGCGCATTCCTGCAATTTCTCTACAATTTTCCCGCCGTAGGAGCGCGGTTAACCACACTTCCTCACCCTCCAATCATTACGATAGAGGTCCCAAGTGCACGAAGGGCTAATCTAAGGCGATAGGAGTGATTTTGAGACCCCGCAACAATCGCGCGGGAGATGATTGAATATGGTCAAAGAGGGCAGCACACCGAGACTACGTCACAAAGTCCATTAGGCGACTGTGCTAGCGCAGCGGGACGCTTCGGTCTTCACATTCGACTCCTTCAGAACTTATTAAGTCACGACATGCTAATTTAAGGTAAAGCTGGAGCATAAAGAAATGGTGGGCCATTTCGCTCTGCTGTGTCACATGCAACATGCCTTCGACCGGGTATGTGGCCTTTAATTATGAAACAGTAAATTGAGCCTCTAAAGTATGACAAGTGGACAGAGGTTGCTTCACGCTGGGGGAATAATTGCAAATGGAAAGCCCTCCTAGAGGCAGGTAACCACCGACAGGTTATGGGATGAAGGGATTATCAAGCTAAGAAGTAAAACTAGCCTTACACGTGTACAGGATAAAAATCCATGACACAAAATTTACGCTTTTCCTATACTTTTTTCCTACTTAAAGGGATTAGTACATATGGTTGATGGCAGTGGTGATTCGTAACCTCCTAGGCAAAGAAAGCAGAAAATAACAAAATTAGATTACAAGTCTTCAGTTCCTGGCTAAAATATTGAAGTTTTTCTAGATTTAAATTATTAAGTAAATCAAATTAATTTAGATTTGTTACATTTACACACTCTTCCACGTGTATATTTGAAAATACTCCTATAATCCAAATAACTTACGTTTCCTCATAGTTGCATAGTTGTTATACCAAATTTAATTTTTTTTATTTTTAACCAATATACTCAATTAGAATCTGGACAATCTTTGATAAGTAATCTTTACTCTTTTACTAAGATAATAACGTTTTAATATCTAGAAGACCGAACTTGCGCGGTAGAATTAAATAAAAGACTTTCGTAAGGAATTTATTCAGAAAAATAAAATCAATCCCCAAGGGTTTTGTGATCTTCCCCTCATTCAGTGTTTTGAGCTATTTCAGCGTCTCGTTCACACTTTGAGTGAAACTTTGACTTAAAATTTGCTTATTTATCAATGAAATACTCGGAATAATGACAATTTGATAATTTCATATCTGTAATTTATAAATATTAAAAGCATTTTTGAAATCAGGGACTGAAAACTATCATGTACCAATTATTATGAAAATCTATTGAAGTATAAAATTTGAGAGACCATCGCTAAATTCCGAATTTTCACAGTGATGAGATCGATTTTTTCCCCTCGGAAAACCCTATTCTGTAAAATTCATCAAAATCAATAGAACCAATTTAGAGAACATTTTTTTTATTATTCTTAACTTAGAAAAGCTGAAAAATTCAGAACAGGAAAGACACAATTTTTGGTCACTATTTTGAAATTTTAATTTGGATTATCTGATAAAGTTTATATCTTTTCAATATTTGTAAGGAATTACATCTGTCCCATCCCACGAATAACCATGGTCTCCTGCGCTACGTGGTAACACAATGGGCCAAAAATTGGCCTAAGTGTACCTTTCTAGGTAGCCAGAGCAACCTAACCTAACCTACATCTGTAAGATTTTGCTTTTTATTATTATTTATATATCACGGATGAATTATGGAATTCTTTTTACGAGTAAAAATTGTAATTATCCAGTTACCTGATATTTCTTCAAAACTCGTAAGTATAAACACGCCTGCCTCCTCTAACGAACCGGCACTGATTGATGGGACTCAAAACCAAAATCACATAAGTCAAAATAAAAGCAAATTTTGAACTTTGAAATCTTAGAAATATTTGTAAATAATAAGTTATATTTGTGTTATATTTGTCGCGGTATTATTATGGTTTAACCTTTAAGTCCTATAACATTTTTTCCTATACATCCTTTTTTAGAAAAGCGAATCAAAAATAAAGAAGTATTTTTTACCGAACAAAAAAGTAATATTTGAAAGTAAAATTAGTTCACACTTTAGGTTTACTTTTTTAAAATTATAATCCCTTAATTACGTATGCTTTAGTAAATATAATCTCTTAATTAATATGCGACCTATTCCATTCCCTAACTAACATGCACTAGCAAACTTTTTAAATGAAAGAGAATGCAGAAGTGCGTAAAATTTTAAATGCAATTCTCTCATGATGGGTTTTTTAATGATTTCTAACTAAGAATTTTAATTTGGAATTTTTAATTTAAAAGTTTAATTGCAACTTAAGGGTTTTGGTTTTATAATTAAGAAGAAATTGCTCGATTTTATGTCTAATACAAAATCTAATGAATTAACGAGTTATTTCCAAAACCTGCGAGAAAGAAAAATTTTTATGTAAAGCTAAATTCATATTCGTTTATCTTCGTAATTATCTTGCAGTCCGTCCAAACTGTTTATAAATAAAATACAGAAATAAAAATGAGACGTATTAAAAAATGTGAAAAACCACATAAAAGAAAAAGATGAGCTAAATCCGATTAGAACGTAAATGGAATCGGATTTCACAGTATCCTTTCGAAGTAAGAGAGAAGGAGCAATTCTCTTCGTAATTAACTGAATTGTTTTTATCCGGGGATATTATTTATTGCACGATTATTACCTACATCTCCTCAGCTAAACATCTCTTAACGCACCGGGCTTCTGTAAAGTATTAGGAGCAATCAGGAACCTTCAAAAGGAAAAGTGGATGAGAAATGGACGATAGCCAGCAGTTAAAGTAATATCAGGTTTGGACTGGTAGTATTTATGATCTGAATTTGTAATCGCTCCCATTTTGTCTTTAATTGTATAATTTCCTTTTGAGCGCTTAAATACAATGCAATTGCACCCTGGTTCTGCGTCTGGCCAGCGAGTGGACTATCGCAGTCGAGTTTACTGTCCTTGTGGACATAATTTTTGAGAAAAATGGCAGTAACATATCCAACATCAAATCTACCTCCGACCGAGAGGCAGTCGTCTCGTCATTAAGCTTCCGGTTATTTTCAAACATGTAATTTAATAAAAGATAATCATGATTACAATTTTTAATTGTAGTTTAACTGAAAGGGCTTAAAAATATAAAAATAATGCAGTCTTTGATTATAGTGTGACTTAGAAATCAAAAATCTTTGCAATTTTTACTGAATTTTGAAGCATATTACATAAATTTTAAAATTAAAATATCAAATAATAATTAATTTTTCGTTTGATAAACTTTATCAAAATTTTTCTATACTACAGTCTTTTTTCTCAGATTTTCTCAATTTTACAAAATAAGCATTAAATCAATAAAATATATCTAATATGCTGTAAAACCAATAGCAAATTTGATTGATTTTACACCAAATTCGATAGATGTTTCTTTCCGTGTACTTGCTGGACAAAACCGGAAATTTTGCTTTTCAATGTAATTTTGAATCCATAGTTTTGTTTTGAATTTGATAACACTGTCACCCTATGTTTAATATTTATTGGGGTTTCAACCTTAAAATTAGGCTTTATATGTAAATTGTAATGAATTAAAATGTTCGAAGCTAAGAAAAAAACTGTGATGGGCTTCTACGATCACGATAAAATCACCGGAAAGAACAAGTCAACTTAATCATCCCTTACTTGTGATGTATTTTGGAATGACGATTGATTATTCGAAATCGGCTCAAAGGGGAGCAAAAACCGAAAAGGAGCAGTTGTCCATTTATAAGAGTGTACTTAACGAAGACCGTTGGGAGCAGCTAGTTATCCGGTCCCATTAAGCCGCAATAAATAATTGTTGCAGATCCAATTGTTACCATTATTAAGCGGAATATTGCAAGTAATCAGCCAAAAACCAACCATAAAAACTGAGACCTTCCCTGGCAGATATCTTGAGGTAGATCTGTTCAGCGGCAACAAACAGAAGCGGCTTATTTAAAAGATACCTTTCCTCTGATACTTTTTTACTTATTTATTTGGCTGTTGTTTTGTTTTTGTGTCTCTTATTCTCAAAATCATGCGCAGATCTTTTGAAAATGGAAAAGATAATTTACGAAGCATTCAAATGGAAGCTAAGCGGCCGGCTCCACTTGACGGTAGTGCGTTTGAATGAATGTGGATGTCATTAGATACATTTTGATTAAATCGGTCCGATCAGGTCTTGCAGCGGAGATCGTTTCAATTGCATTTATCTGGCGAAGGTACTACCACCGCTGTCTTAGCGGCCCCTTAGAGCACCGGTTGGCCGCAAAAAAAACATTGCTGCAGTTTGGCGACCAGGCCGACCTCCATCGCTCCACCGGGAGCAGGGAAGACGGTCTGCAAAATCAGACGATCCTTTTTTTTCCGTTTTGCCTAGAGATCGATCGAATATATCATTCGATCGGCGGGCAAAAACCCCCGCCAGGAATATCATTTTGACACGATTAAATTCCGTAGATTCTCGTATGACTGATATTGTCTTGTTCACGTCAAGTGAAAACTATAAAATTAGGCGTAGCGATGCGAACGAATTGCAAAAAGCGTTCGCCAGTAAAAACGGATGTCAAATGATGGACAGACAGATTGGACCAAGAGATATATAAATAAATATTTTGTGGAGCAGGCCGTGTGCCGCCTTCCTTCCTCCTCTTTAATAATTTAATTTGCTTTTAGTTGGCCTCTAATTGACTTAGTCAACCATATTTCCCGAGGCTATAAATCAGTATGCGCGACATGTTTCAGCAACGTCTGGGATCTTACTTACATGTGTTCTCCTGTCGCTACTAAGGGACGAAATTTAATTAACAAAGTCATTTGTACCTCGATAGTTTCTCCATTTTTCAGTAAAAAAACGACATATGCTCATAAATCATGATCATCATCTGTGGCATTCCTTTACTTTTTATCGAAAAATTTGTCTTCAAATCCAAGGTAAGATTCAGCAAAAAAAAAAAAGAAAGAAATTCAACTTTAATCGGATATTTCATAAAATAATCAGCTTTCATAACTCGGAGATCAGTGACAGTGGCGATAATTAAATCATCTGCTTAAGCCAAACACGCTGGAGTTATAAAGAAAAACGGTTAAGACGGGGCTTTTTATTGCTAGACTATATGTTGATTTATACTCCATCTTCCAGAATTTTTCTTATTTTCAATTGATTTCAATTTTAAATTTTTAAAACTTTGCTTGTGATGGATGTCTCGTCAATAGTTTAATAGCAAAGTAAAAATTCTTCAATATCTGTTAATATGGTCTGATGTCGCCGGCAGTGTCTATAGAAAATTTACACGAAAAGTAATTTTATATAAAAAGTACTATCACAAATTTCATCTGCAATAAACTTTAAGTTTTCATAAAACCATTTTTTTTTATTCAATGTGTGTGTTCTCGTAATAAACAATTTCTTTAAAATACCATAAAACTGTTATAAGTTATAGGGTAAAAGCCGGATAGTTGCCCCACTTTTCAAAAAAGCTCTATTATTAAAAAACACACTAATAAAAATGCAACATGTATATCAAAATATAAGTCTTTGATCTTTTATAGTAGCCTATTTTTGTAAACATAATTAATATTGGTTTTGAGTAAATCGTGTTTTATTTGACCTCTCAAAAAAGGGGCAGTTGCCTGGTATAGCGGGTAGTAGCCTAGGCATATAGGGTTTTCAACTTTCCACATCTCATGAATGATTTTTGAATGTTGTACAAGTCTCATGCACACACATCTCATATTAAATCCAATCTGATTTCGATTTAGTAAAATTATAATTCTCAAAACATTCTACGCAATAATCATCAACTGAAATTTTTGATTGGCATTTTCTACTTTTGAATTAGCGTTTTTCACTTTTAATATTTTTTCAGTGTCAGTATTGATTTTTCGTCCTTTTTCTTTTTAATTGGTAGTCCTTCGGTGACTTTTCCTTTAGATGTTTTTGAACTTATAACATTTTCTTCATTTTCATGTTTTTCACTATCAGACCTGTAAATTTTTATTCTTCTTTTCGTTAAAGCTCTTCTTTTGTTCAGTTCAATAAAATCTGTGTTATCGTTAAAGAATTTAAAGTTGCCCCTGAAACATCTATCCGCAAAAGTAAATAGGGCGACTATCTTTTTTGATACGAATACTTGTCCTTTTTATATGCAACTCTAATGCATGCAAAGAAACAAAAAGTTGACACAAATCACAATCAGTAAATATTCCCTACCATTTCCGTACCAGCATTGGGACTAGTTTTAATATTAGCCTTATGCCAAGTTTTAGTACGAGTTTAGCAAGAAATAGGATTAAGACTAAATTTTCATATATACTCGTAATTTCGATCTCTATTTGAATCTTGGTTTTTTCGTATTTGAGTTTTTTCCAAGTTTTCTACATTATTCTTAGCGATTTCAATGATGTATTGTATTCGTAAAAATCTGTGCTCATAGATTAAAAGGAAAAAGGATTACAATTTTTTAAATCTATGAATGTCTAAAACAAAAGTCGGTTTTTAAATTTAACATCCAAGTAAACTATTAAACAAACACAGAACTATGATAATTTATAAAGCATTTAAATTTAATATTTAAACAAGGTGGTCAAAAACAAAAATATCGAATTAAATATTCCCTCATCTATTGGTGGTATTGTTCGTATTGATTACGGATCAATATTTAAAAATGCAAATAACTTCAGGTAATATCGAAACTCTTCCTTCGATTCCCTCGATTGAAAAAATCCCAAAAAAAAAACAAATTTCGAACTGCACTTAAGGCAGATGAATGGCAATTTAGCATAGGTTTTTCCCTTGCGAAATTATTTATCCGAGCCTACAAAAAAGGACAAAGCAAGGCGAAAGGCGGCGGGTGAGCTACCTTAATAAAATTCATAGTGAAAGTACGCCATTTAAATGCATAACACACAGGGCATGCCTAATTCCAATAATAGAATAGGAAATCCCGATAGATCCCTTCGACGAACATGTTGAGCTTAGCTCAAGTTATTTTATCCCTCCTTGATGCGACCTGGCCCTTTTTCTTCGAATATTAATAACACTTCCTTCTTCCACTTTTCTATCAGAGACAATGATGGGGCCGGGAGGCTCTGCTTCTAGCCGGGATAAACATTTGATGACAATGAGATAAACTTTTTTTGTATATTGCAGCGGACAACATTTTTGGGGGATGTCAGGGACTCTGTCCGGGAAGAGTGGACGATATGCCAGAAGTTAAGGGAGAACCGAAACCACGGGACTAATTACTGACACGTTTTTCTGATTCTGAGCGGAATAGATACGGCTGAATTATGCAAAGATGGTCCTTGTCCGAGACTGCACCAGTCGAAGTAGAAATTTGATACTTTCGCCGCCTCCAGGGTCCTGGACCGAACCCGAGGACTACCTCCGGAGCGCCGCCCGTCGTCCCAACCCTTCTCATTAGGGGATTACTCAGCTGCCCCAAGCCAGGAGGGAATCAAAGCTCAGGACAATTAATCATTTTGTTTAGTCATTACATCCAGTGGCTCAGGCTCCTGCTGCCTGCTCCTTGTTTCCTGCAGCCCTTATCGACGTTGTTGTTGCTTGATTCCATTACATTGGCCATTACATAAATACGGGGACACAAAGCCCGCTGCATATGGTACCTCTGCTTTGATTAGTCCCTCGGGAGATCCATGAAGCTTATTCGGGAAGATTACACTTTGTTTATCCTCCGAGTGGAAGGAGTTTTTTCGGTGGCACGTCGCTCTTTCTGCGCTGCTTTGTTTTTTGGGGCAAATATTTGCTGAAGGCTAATAACACGATGTGAAACAATTGGATGACTTTTACTTTATTCGGGACTGAGAGGAGAGAAATGGACTGACTGTCCAAATAGAGGGTGAATTAAACAAAAGGGCTCCTTTTCGGGTTTTTCACGTAAAGTGCTTCTTAATCGCAGAACCAATTTGAATAAATAAAATTGATTCTTCCTGAAAGCATACCGCACATTTCCACTCCATTCAGCTGCTGCACTATCCTCAGAATAACCTCTTTTCACTCTGTCCAAATTGAGAGCAACGGCGGTGCATTATTTAATTTTCACAAGTCAATTTCCCTAAGTTAAGTGAATAAAACTCCGAGAAGCTCTACCTTGCATACATTTCGCAGACCAAAAAGAAAATTGTCCTCCGAGAAGATGAGGGCCCAGCTTCCTCATGTGCGAGGATGTGGATACCGTGGAAGGCAACTCGAACTTGGTCAGTCCATTTTGACGAATTA
The DNA here is from genome assembly GCA_963969385.1 of Philonicus albiceps. Taxonomy (NCBI): domain Eukaryota; kingdom Metazoa; phylum Arthropoda; class Insecta; order Diptera; family Asilidae; genus Philonicus; species Philonicus albiceps. Next base: position 10,825,531 of record OZ017776.1, on the reverse strand, counting down.
TATATTCATGAAGATGTCTCCTTTCTTATTCTGACAAATATCTCTTCCTTCTACTTTGGCGTCAACTTGCTCAGCAATTTCAGCTTCTTTTGCTCCTCCGAAAACTTTCATCTTGAAGCGAAAGGGTCTGAAGATCTCAATGGAGGAGAAGGAGGAGGCCTCTCATTTTATCGAAACTCGTTGTGTTACTTATAAATAAATTTAGCTATCTTTTTATTTATTTCACTTCTAAATAATGCCACTTTTGTGCTTATGCTTCTAGGGGTATACATACATATATCCATCATTCGGAAAGTTTTTAGAAAACTTTTTTAAGATAAGTGATATTTTAACTCCTTTCGTATAGTTACACGAGCAAAATAGTTACAGATACTAAAAAACGTTGTATGCTATATTTTATTGTTAATGTAATTTAAATATCAACTATTGTTGAACTATGTATAAATTCTACCATTTTTTCCAAAATATTTTTTGGGGATTTAGTTACCTAAAAACTTGAAAAAGGAAAGGCGGGCTGTTGCTTCCCTTCCCCTTGCATAGAGGCTTGACGATAGTATCTATTGGCCGACCTCATTCCCCTTGCGCGCGCCAATACATGGGCCTATGTTACAAAATTGCTTATATTATATATTGACTTGAGTGAAAATTTCACTAACTTAATTTCTGTCATGAATTGGTGCCATAAACAAAGCATAGCAGAATAATGCACTAGTTAGAGCAAACTTTAGCCTATGATAGTCCAGCTACTGAAATTTTTCTGTAAACCGTTTTAGTTATCACAACTAATCTCTGTTCGCTTCCAGTGATTTTATTTATAAGTATGGTAGATTATGAAAAATAGTAACAGCAACTACTTTGAGTCATCCAATATTCTGCGCACTATAAACATTTCGAAAATATTCCAATTGATTCTAAAACCAGGTTCCTTTCGCACTCTTAATTGTTTGCTTGCAACAACTATATGTTGTGTTTCGGTAATAAAACATTTGTGACCACGTTTTGTTTCGATCATAAAGCGACTGTCATAAAAGTGGTAAGTATCTTGAATAAAAAATGATGCATTCTACTCATAAGTACTATGCCAAGGACTTATGAAAAATATTTGGAATAGTGCGTAATATCGCAAAACCTTTCTCAATCACTTCCCCTTCCGCATATTTCAAAATCTCATTCAGACTAGCAGAAAGGCCGCAAAGATCGCGTTTTCTATGAATGCGGTGTAATTTTTACATTTTCACCCGTGCCCCGGGGCGCAATAAAATTAAATTAAAATAAAATAAAAGGAAATTGTTTGTGAAATTCATTCCGGAAGTCGACGCCAGTAAGTATCGCAAGAGTCCTTTCGTTAGAGGCACATGGATCCATTTCAAAAGGGAAAAGTTTTGCTTTCGACACTGTCGTTTATGTGGCACGCTTTTCCCTTTTTGATGTGATGTTATCCGCACTTAAAGCTTCTCGGGTACTTTTCATAAATGGGTGCGGGTGCGGGTGCGGGTGTAGATGGAGCGAGTACGAAGGGTTCCGTCTTTTTTTCGTTTGTTCGTCCCCAAAAAACGGCGTACCTTGTGCTCTTGTACTCCAGCTCAACAATGGGTCCTGGAAAAAGGAGAAAGGGAGCCCAGCATAAACACAATATAGACATGTTGTCTGTCTTTATATCCCTAAATGGCGCACTGACGGTTTTATTGGCAATCGAGATCTCCTATCTCAATGTGTAACGACCCCATCAAGGGTTTTACCCAAATGGCGCACACCAGAGTAGTTCTAGACGCGCTATTTATTCGGAGCTCCTTTTTGCAGTATTTAACAATTATCCCTCTGTCATTTCAACCTTGCTCCCGTATCCCTCGGGTCCTTCACGGGTATCTTGCTCTTCGCTCAAGATCCTGTGACGGGATCTAGCCGAAATATAAAAGCTCCGCAAATTTTTGGTTTCACTTTTATAGTTTTAGAATTTGTAAGTGATTTTCTCCCGTCGGGGTGTTTTTATTTTTTGGCTTTTGTTTTCTGATGGAAGAAGCAGTTTCAAAGAAGGGCGTCAAGAAACTCTCATGGGCTTAGGAAGTTTCAAGTACTTTTATTGATTTAGAACAGATTTAATGGAAGATTAACAGCACAATGTCCTGTAGAGATTACGCTTTAATGTAGCACATGGTCCAACCGGTTTTTATAGCATAATCGGTACTATTTGACCACTTCACCGAATCCGCGCAGAATCATTTAAGTTTTAAGTAGATTTTCAGTAAAAACAAACTCATTAATTAAACTTTAAGGGACAATCAAAAACTGTATTTACCTACTAGTCAGATTTTAAAAATATTATTGTCATTATTTTTTACCTCAAAGAATACTAGTAAAATTTACACAACTAGTTTGTTTCACTTTTCTACCGAGAAAGTAGTTTAATACAATCAAAATTAGGTTGTGCCAACCAAACCGACAAGTCGCTCCAAGAAGTCCGTAAAAATGGATTATTTGCAATAACGAAAATTAATTGGTAAATTTTATATTGGCTTCTTAAATTTATTTCAGCAGTACTATGGGTTAATGTCTAAGAATTTTCAACAACTCAACAACAATTTTATTTAAAACTGGTATATTTAGGTTTAAACAAATTAACTTGGATAGTGTAGTTTTAACATTTAGAGTTAAACAGAATAAATACAGGGCATGAGGGAAGCTAGTCGCATAGGCTACTATTACAAAGTCTAAAATATTTTAAAAAGTAAATGAGGCTAGTTATTCGTCCTATGAGGACATTTAAAAATTATCATACTGCTTTAAAGTTAAAGTTTAAATAGACTACTCCCGAAATTTTAAATTCCTTTACTAGACTGTCTAGACTAGATTACATCTAATTGCTAATTAATTTTTGTAATAATTTGTAAGCTTAAAACGTATCAAAGGAAATATAAAAGCAAGAAATTATTTAAATTAAATTAAATTATATCTTTTGTACCTACAGTACATTTTATCATTGATAAGTATATTTGTTTCTGAAGCTATTGACTACTTCTTTTATAGAACTCTTTAAAAATCCATTTTTTCACAAAATATGGTTTTAAATCGTTTTTCTTGCAATGCACTTTATATAAAAGTATTTATATTCTTCTGGAAGCAAATACCTCTTATAAGAGCAAAAGTGCCCTTTTCTGCACAAGCAAAAACTCTTCAAAACGATTGAATTGTAATGCTCAATGTCAAGAGCACTTGTGCGGTAAGTTTTCTTTTTAATATTGTTATCTGAAGGATATAGCTGGTGTCCTTGAAATTCTTTTGATACGGACCATAGTTCACTTTCCCCCAACATTTGCCGGGTATTCTATTCTGCCATTTAGCCGGATGCGACTGAGCCCGCACCCACCCCCATTGAGCTGCAATCTGCCACCATCAGCGTCCGGGAAGGGCTCAAATCTAATTACGACTTAATCAGGTACATGGCGCTTTGATTAAGAACTGGCAAAAGACACTGGCACCCGGAGCGTCCCGGTACCAGAAGAAGTTGGGGTGTCGTCCACCCCAGGAGATGGGACAAAATACTCGCCTCGAATGGGGTGCATATTGCGACTTCACACATATGAGCCGGGTTCAAACTCCAGCCCTGTCCTGCTGGTCCCAGGGCGCAGGGGGTACACGGAGCAGTATTTAATGAAAATTGCAAAATGAGGCGCGCAATAATTCAATGAAAATCGTTACATGTCAATGCGTTAATCACGTAATCCCATTAAAAATAAAAGAGGGGACCGCCCAGCATCCCTACCGACGACAAGCATAGGCCGCTTTTTGTCGGTCACTAACACAACACTAATTTGCATACCCTGGTTTAGGGAGAGATAAAAATGTTTAATCTGATCAGCTTTCTGCTGTTTTGTTTGCTGCAAATGGGTTCTTCTCTGGCTTTCGATTTGTGCACTGGACCGGCTTAAATGTTTTAATTGTAATTTTTGTGGAGGCGCAATATATCACCCGGGGTCGCATTAAATTCGTTTTTATCGTGTATTTCAAAAGAATTATTTACTTGTAAAAATAAATTTCTGCATTAATATTGAATTTCCATAAAGACAATAATAAACTTTGCCCAATCGGTTGATTTACAATGTTTAAATTATATTCAGTAGAGATTTATTAGAAAAATATTAATTATCCCTGTTAATAACACTCTGCGGTTATAATTGAGATTCATGAGGCTTATTAGGTTAGGTTAGGTTGCTGTGGCTGCCTAGAAAGGCACACTTAGGCCAATTTTGGCCCATTGTGTTACCACGTAGCGCAGGGGACCATGGTTATTCGTGGGATTCGAACCCACAGCCTCTGGGATGGTAGGACAGCGCGCTAACAACTGAACTATCAGAGGCCCCATGAGGCTTATTAACAATGATCAAATATTTTTTTTCATTATTATCAATAAAACATTTGCTAACTATAAATAAATTCCTATTTTCAATACAAATCAGCAAATGTGCAAATTATTGCAATGACCTACTTGTAAAAATATCGTTTTTGTTTAATGAAATCATTACAGTGATAAATTTAAAAAATAAATTAGTTGTTCTAGGAAAATGTCCCTATTTCATATTTTACAATAAATAAGAAATGTCTCATATATCATCGGTTAACTAGAAATACAATTTTTGATACAAAGTGGGCATAAGTCAATGCAATTTGATGCTGTTTTTACAAAATTTAAAATGAATCAATACAAACTTTGCCGTAAGATTTGTTAAAAATCAGTTCATCAAAAAAACACATATTATATGTCCAATTTTGATTTATTAACATATGAAAATGTGAAGAGCTAAAATCGCAAAACAAATGGGGAATAACTTCAAGGAAATTTTTGAAAACCTTTCAAAATTTTAGATCATATAGAATAAATCTTGGTAGCGCGAAATTTCATTGTCAATCTTAAGAATATTGTAAAAGTTTTTTCTCTAAAATTTATCACCGTTTCGAAGATCCTTGTAAACGTAGTATAAATTAAAAATAAAAATGTGGGGATGTAGATTTTGATTCGAATATGCAATTTTTGTGATATTAGTCTTTAAAGGTTTATTAAAGGTATGAAACTTCTATAAGAAAATATAAATGTCCGGGACTCCATATAGAACTATATTTTGATAGTATTTTAACATGGAATAGCGACCAGTTTCTACATCATATATTCACCTTTATTCATGCAGAGGACCTACTAAAAACTATAAATCTCATCACTTAAAATGTCCTCCTTTTCTTCGCGAGCATTTGTAAAAATCCAGGCGAGATGAGTTACGACGAAAGTTCCATAATTGAGTTAATGCTCGCGAGGCTAGCAAGTACAGCGCGCATAAGTGTCAGCGTCTAATCCAAATCTAAAAATTTTGACAAACAAAATGCTTTCGGTCTCCACTTGCCCCGGACTGACAACATTCCGCAGAATGGCAAATCGCTTGATCCCTTTAAAGTAGAATTTCCATATTTTCCGTTTTATCCTTCATGCAGCCGCCAGCGGTGGCAGGGTTCCGCAGGGTTCTGGGTCTGGCCTGGGCCTGGTCCTGGTATACCCTAACTTCGGCGTGCCAGGATGAGAAAGTTTTTTCTTCTAAACTGGCTGGGACTTTACTTTTTAATATTCATCCTGAATGCTGCTGGGTTTGCAGATAAGAGAATTGCGCTGTCATCCAGAATGATATATTTGAGAGCATTTAAATTGGGCTACGGAATATACGCGCCGCAGCAAAAGGACACGCCTGAATTAGAGGGCTCCGTAAGTAGATATGGGGATTGCCGAATATTTTATTTTATTCGGAATTTTTCTAAAAATTACACTTGCGTCCGAAAGTCGCGCTCTACTTGAATTGATTTGAATGGCCACGTTCGCACCCCCTTTCGGGCGGAGGAGTTGCAGAACTTTAAGCAGCTAGGTGCTAGGATTTGTCCCTCGTCAGCGGCATCACTCTCAACCGCTGAAGAGTGCAAATTAAGCAATATTTCGTGGCTCGTTATTTCATCCAATTCTGTTCAGTCAGTCACAAATCAGACGACTTTCGACTGTACTGCATCCTGCAGGATAGTCGGGGGTTGCTGTGCGGGCGGGCGAGGGCGGTGCACTTGCGACATGCGATGCGGCCCCAAACGGCTTTGCTAAGGTGCATGTTGACTGGGCGGTTGGGTACAACGTGAGGTTACACCTCCTTTGACACGTGACATGAAAAGTCATTTAGCCCCGAGACATGGCTGTGCGTAGATGTGCCTTTGAACTCGCCTGAAATTGACTTCATTTAGCCAAATACTGCTTCGGTGATTATCGACAGATTTATTGCTTCGACTGAGTGAGAGATTAAGGTTCATTTCGTGTAAGAACGTTAGTATAATTGTGTTCGGGGGGTGGTTCTACAAATTTTGTATCGATGCCAGCGGAACCGGACTTGTGGCAGCCTCACCAAGCTCTATATGGGCGGAGGCTTCCATTGGATGGAAGCAATTTGTTTTTGCTTAAAGTGAACACCTTTGCAGTTTCAAATGGCTAATGAGAATTACTGAGAAGTACTCACCGATCGGAAAAGCTCGCATTTAGAAAATAGCCATAGTGTAAATTTTACATGTCCTTCATATAACTTCTATTACAACAGGAAAAACAAACATAACATTTTTAAAAGGATATTTTGGTCTAGAAGTTATTATTTTTAATTTTAGTAGTGGATTTTGTATGCCTCTAGTACCGCAGAATAGCCGTAAGTATGTTTGAAATTTTTATGCTCAAATCTTTTCATTTTTATTATGAAAATCTCTAAGACCGAAATGTAATAACAAACAAATTGCTAATTACGAACGTGTCACTATCAAAATTTCTAGCCAATGTACTCAATTTGGAAATGTCAATTTTGTGTATTGCCGCAGGGGTTTTAATTATTAAACAAAGCAACAAAGCTGCCCCAATTATGCTAGCAGGAAGGAGCCATAACGCATCCCCTCATATGCCTCAGCACCGTCAAACTGCAGACCTGGTCATGCAATAAAGATATCAGAAAACAAATTTCTGGGATGCACATAGATTCACACTCGCTGGAAGGCAGAGATTGTGTTGCAGGATATGCTGCAGCCGATTTATTGGACAATCGTCCGAAATGCATAAATAACGACGACACAGAGCACACAATTCAGCTAACTGCTAGCCGGACATATAAACAACGTGCGTTCGTCGTTAGTCAAGTAATTCAATTATCCGGCGAGCTTTGGAGACGGTCACGAGAGCGGCGAAGAAAGCCCAAGAACGGGCAGTGGGACCATAAAAAATAAAGAGGCCTAATTCAGGACAGTCGATTGCAAGAAAAGAAGCCTCTATCTCCTCTACGGTAGAGATTTTTTTTGCCGGCCGAGGCAGGTATCCACCGCCATAGTTGGATACTTGGATTTGACGTGGCAATGCACGATGAAGAGCAGTTTTTATGGGATTATTATACGCGGCGGATTTTTTGCACCCACCTCGTCATTTCCTTTACAAATCCACCGACAGAGGAAACACGATGTTGGTAATAGTTATGGAAGCTCTGCGGACAATCGGCGAAAAAATGTCCCAGAACATATGCTCCACATACTGGCCGGACAGTTATTGAGGATAACTTCTCGGAGTTCCATAAATAAAACATAATCCCGCCGCTTGTTACACGGGATCTTTCGAGCCATTGAACATAATGCGAAGACAGGCTTTTTATGAAGCGCGCCGACCGGGCGGATCTATGCTCAAAGAAAAAATTAATAAATTTCTAATAAGCAAAAAATTGCCCGTGCATCGAGTCCCCAGAGATGCAATAAATTTGGAAGAAATGACCACATCGAGAGGGATAAATACGCTATCAACCCTTTATTTGTTCCACGCACACAAGATAAAGTGGTCGGGCGGGCGGGAGAGGGTGTCGGGAAGTCGTCTTTCGCTGGACTCGAAGAGGAGCCCCAAGTGCGCCTGGGTCAACCTCATTAATTGAATTTTGCGTGAAGAGCCCTTGACGGGGCTATCCTCGAGATAGTGACGGCCGCTGCTATCGCATGAGCGAGGTTAGCCCGGCTATTTCGAGTACTGCGAACTCGAGGTTGATTAATATTAATTCGGCCGCGATCCCGATTCCCAGCCTCTTGCGTGCGCAGCCCCGTCCCATATTGTCAGTTTAGTGACCAGCTTCCATTAATTAAACCGTCGAATCAGAATGGCGAGTGGCACAAACACTGCGGCCTTCAGAGCCCCACGCAAGGTGCTTCGTAAAAGTAAAAATGAAAATAAATAAGTAACAAATTCAGAATAAAAAGAATTGAATTAACCCACCGTCAGACAGCGTCTTTCCGTCTTTTCCTCTTTTACACTGCAACAGCACCTCATCACCTCCTCCCGGTCTGTTGGTCGTCTCGTGAATTTTTAATGCGAGCACGACTCACGCAGAAAGCCCTTTAATGGCAGTTCGGAAAAGTTTTTCATTTTCTTTATCTGCCGCGAATCCATTACGACGGCGGTAAACTAACCCTCACGTCGAGAAGGGTTGGAAAGTTAATTGAAAACTAAAAATTAACCACTTGCCAGCTCAGCTTCGATGGTCTGGGCGCCGCGATACGCCACATCATGCCGCAAACGGCGAAGGCTCCACCCCCGTATTGTGCAGACGTTAAATAACCAAAAGAGTATGCCTGAGATGAATACCAGCGCAGCTCCTGGCTTTTGTTGTTCGCCTGCAAAACGCAGGAGCCTCGGCCCATATATCAAAAACTGCACAGTCCCCGAGTTAATAAATTTTTAATTTGATAAACTGGCCTTGTCGGGAGTGTTAATTTGTAATTAGACTTTAATTACCCCGGGCGAAAGTGGTACGAAATTAACCTGATTAATTTATTGCCCTCTGCAGATACATTAATTACTTTGATAGGTCGCAATCAAGTTAACAATAAGGAGGTGCAGAACATCTCATACCATTCATAGCAAGAAATATATACAAGTAATATCCCTAAGAATTCACTAAACGTTCCTTAAATTAATCGAGACTCAATCAGATTGACCTGTTCAATTTTTATTCAAAAAGCCAAAAAGCTTTCGATACCAATTAGCATTTCATTTTGAAATCAGAATTCAAGGGTTACGACGAAATACGATCATAGTTAATTTTTGGCCAAAAATAAGTTATTGGTACCGCATTGCAGCTCAATACAAACAGATCAATTATCAAATACAATTTAAAAAAAAAAAACAAATAACACCGCCTTCAAAAAATCTCACTATCGCACTAAAATGTATTAAATAAAATTTCACTGAAAAATCTTCTGATACAACTTACAAACATGAATCCTAAGATATCAACAGATGTTTAAAGTCGGCGTGAAAACCTGGCTGAATTTATTCCAATACTCAGTTTATCTGAATGGAAATTTCTATCATGTTTCATTAAAATTTAGAATTAATATACTATCATTTTAAAATTGCTACGCTGTTTTTAAGATTTCAGACTAATTTTGATATAAACGAGTACAAAAATCCCCATATACGCGGTTTTAAGATACAATTTTAAGCATACTGAAGCCACTTAGCCAAAGTATTATAAAAATCGGTCTATCTTAGAGAAAATCGCTAACTAGCCATATGCATACATATTGTACATATATACTAGGGAAACACAGAACCTCCTTGTTTTAAGCCTGGTAAAAAGTCTTATATCTCTCATATGCAATGTGTTGAAAACAAATTTCTGTTTAATACTATTAAACTTAAAGATTGTAGACATGAAAATTAAAAATTCAAATTCTGAAAATTTAGAGAAATGTGGTTCTGATCACTGTTAGCCAACACCCTTCAATTTATTTAAAATTAAAATGTTAAGGGCACTGCTAAATAATTCAATTTTCCAATATGAAGTAATTGATTTGGTTCCAACAAATTTAAATACTGTTCACTCACTCATCAGTATCCAGCTCAAATCGTTTAAGCTGAATTGTATAATAATAACATTAATTGGCTGACGCTATAAAACTCATAATATGTCCTAATGTTTTGCAGTTAGTAGGATCAACGCACCAATAAATAACAAAAAGGGAGTTGTGATTCTATAGTCACTACATATCAAAGGTAATTTTTATTTCAGACATTTCTAATAGCAAATATTACGTAGAAAAATGTCTTTCAAAATAAGCAGAAACATTAATTCAAGTGAAAATTCATAACCGAAATTATATTACCTACTTTATTGCTGCATTAAGTTTTTTATTTTTACAGCAATACAATATATAATCACAAGAAAATTAATTTAACTCAGTCAAAACACAACACTTTTAACGTTAAATTTGCCGAGTATAAACATTGAAATTAAGTTGCTTTAACTAATTATTTTTCAGAAAAAAAAGCCGGCCAAGTGCGTGTCGGACAACGGGCAGTACAGGGATGTAGTCAGTAGTCAGTACTCGTTATGTCTGTATGCATACCTAGATGTTAAAGCAATAAATGGATCACTGTTCTCTTCAAGTTAAAAGACAAATATGCATTAGGTCGACTTACTTACGATTAAATCTCGAAGAATAGTACGCATGCAGACAATTAAATTCATTACAATTCTATGCGGGGAATGAGAGAGAAAACCATGCGCAAAAATAATAATAATTATATTTTTACAAGATTAAAGAAATTCATATGGTTTTTAAACATTTAAATATGCTACGGGTGACGCCGGTCATATTCGAATTTAATACAGAAAATCTTGGTGGGCGAGACACGTCATCTTTCTCAAGGGGTTAAATATGATAATATTCCTTTTAATTTCATTATATATTGTGAATACTTTTCAGATATTCAAAAATTTTGGTTTATCTGGGTGAGGATACTTAACAACTACTAACAACTAACAAAAATTACTCCTTTAAAGCATAATATTTCGTAAACGTATCACTGCATCGAAACATACCCCAGGATTTTTTAAAGACATATTCAGCGGTACCCTACACACAATTGGATATGCGAATAAATATTCACACCCACTTTACATGAAGGGCATTTTTCCTGAAAAAACCCATTTTTCTTTTAAATAAATTTTATTTAATAGCTTTGTACGCTGCAACATACGTCAACGCGTTCGTTTCAAATATATAAATTGTTGGGTATAGTATTACCTTTATAAATACGTTACATTGATTCTAAATTATAATAAACTAAATAGGAAACTAAAATAACTTGCGTTTGGGCTTAAAATATCGGCCAAATAATTATGATTAATAACAGCAATGTACTACTGTACTATACTACTAAAACTTTGTAAATAAAATAAAATTTTTAAACCTAAAACCCGACTACTTACACTGAATTTATAAATCATTTTCACAAATATTTAAGAGAGAAGCAAGACAAAATTCAATTTTTTCGGATTCCTTGAATTGGTTCACTATGAAAAATGCATTAAGTTAATAAGTTTAATAACTAAGCGAATTAGTTCCAAATTTTAGGTATACGTATAACAAAAATTAATGTACTTTGGATCTACAGACCTAGAAAATTGATCACATCTTTAAAATTATTTAAATCACCAATTTCTCTATAGACGTCCAGAAAAATTAGGAACTACGCAATACCGTAGTGAATTTATCCTTGGGGATATGTCGACAATTATTCCATAAACCATGGGAGCCGAACCCAATTTCTTTTTGGTAAATTGGGGAGCACCCTTGAATCCTATGGTGGATTTCCCTTAAACAGAAGTTATGATGATTTTGCCATTAGACCCAGGCAACGCAGCCTCCTTGAGACGGAGTAAACCTCAACAAAGTGCTCTCGTCGAACCTACGTGCATCCCATAAAATATTTGGAGGCCGAAAATTGAAATATTTATGCCCACACGCATCTATCCGAGTTACACATGTTCCCGGTAGTTTTAAATTTGCCGCCGCCAAGAAAATATTTTCGTGAGAGCTACAAGACGTGATGGAAATTTCAAGGATTTTTTGTCCATGGGAACGGAAGGAAGAGATGTAAGAAAGGATCCATCGCGGACCTGAGCAGCATCTTTTTGTGCACTTTTTACCCGTGAACAACAAAGAGAAAGGAGCTCCTGCAAGAGACGGCGGAGTGTTACGTAAGTGCAAATTTTCCACGTAATCTATTTAAACCATTAGAGCCAGTTGGAGCAGCACACATGCACCGGTGGGTATACGCGGACTCCTTTGAATCCAGCAGGATTCCTCTTCTGCATGGGAAATTTTCTTTTCTGGCCCGGCAGTCACCTCTCAGATGGAAGTAGTACCGCTTCCTGGAGGAAAACTCTTTCGTGCGTGTGATCTGAATGAAATGAACACCCAGGAAAATTACTTTTCCAGAGGATGAAATTTTATGCGGGCGGCATACGGGGAGTGGAGCACTCGAGTGTGTGCTTTATGATCCGCACTTCTTGAGGGAGTTCGCATGAAAATTTGTGAGCGGGAAAATTATTTCGGCTCGGCGTAACTAACTGCAGATATGATGAAGTACTGAGGTTAATGGGGAACGTAAACGCCATTTTCCCGAATTACATGAGCGGGCGCTGCCGAATACCCCTCATGACTAACTACCGCGAATGGCCCCGTTCTGCGCTTAACTACTTTTATAACGTGCATATGGGATTTGGAGCGGATATTAAACGAGTCGGGCTTTTGGAAAGCGAGGAGGCTCCGCGGGTGATGTCACAGCGTGCTCCTGGAAGATGGCACAGCTGCGATATTCAAATTATCAACAGTTTTACGACCGGATTCCGTGGTATGTGACATGTTCGCATCCCTTTTTGAACAAACCTTTTCTTCCCTTCGTTCTAACACTTAAGTATTGTTTCCCTTACAATCTATTCCAGATGGATAGTAAAAATGAAGCTTCTTTCTATTCTAAAACTCCTACTGAGTCAATTACCTTTTCTAAAATTTTCCAATTACCACACTATGACCAAAAGTTTGATTTCCTATTTATATAAAACCACTGGCCAACAGAAGCTTGACAACTCATTTCTGAAAAAATTTTTACCTAGTTACGAATTATTAAATGAAAATGCTTCATCATATAATTAGTCGTCACAGAAACACGCAAAAGGATCAACTATTGTAGTCAATAACATTATTAGTTGTTATTACAACGATATGATGATTTATTTCAAATATTATTAATGCGCTTGTCCCAAAATAATCACATAAAGTGTATTGCTCATAAAAAACTCAAGAAGATGAGAAATATAAGTTGAACGAATATCTCAAGTTTTTCAACATGCTCGCGTCAACGGCGATAAGCATGCATATGTTGTTTGAAAATTTATTTTCAGCAATCTTAGAGTGTTTTTCAACTTATAAAAGACATAGTGCATAAAATCCCACTTACACTATCATGGGCATCAGTAAATTTCAAGAGTATTTTCTATATGAAAATTGCATTATTAACATAGTACCTCTGTACCTCCACTCAATTTTCGTTCATGAACATGCATCAATCAGCCCCTAATATTATTTGACTCATGATCGACTGCGTTACTTCCAAAAGTGATGGTATCGCACTCATAAAATTGACTCATGTCCGTCAGGTACACGGATTTTCCATAATATTCATCAAATCTTTGCGAATATACGCAAAATGCAAGTGACCGATATTCTTTTTGAGAACCCCTTCGGTTGCTAGATGCATTAAGGAAGGTAAAGCACGCTTGTGGTAGTTGGATTGGTCCAAAAAAGGCTCAGATATGTGTAGAGTTTAGGAAGTTTCAACTGAGACAACCCAATATCAAAATCCCGGGACGTCCCAAGACTTCGAGACTGACTCAAAATAAAAACAGAATTGAGTTCATTTTTGGCGAGATGTATCCTTAAAATAGCAAATTTATTAAAATCAACATTAATTGAACATAAAATCAAATCCTAACATTTATAGCGTTAAAGTCTAAACAATTCGAATATTTAAGCTAATTATTTATTATGACCTCATTAAATTATTATAATACGTTTTCGACAAGCGTATCCCGAGTCTTGACCTAAAAGTCCCGGGATCCCAAAACAATAAAATTTAGAAAAGTTCAAACGCTATCCACGTGATTTCATCAAAATCATCCGTAAGCAGGCCTCAAACTCAATTTATACCAAAAAAGCATATTACAAAAAGTTGTATATATTTTCAAATCAATAAAATTTTAATGTTTTTCATACGGAAACAAAAGTACATGAGATTTTGAGAGGATATTAAGCGATTTAAGTCTTAAGACATTGGGTGGGCTCAGCGAGTGACGTCACAGCGTGCTCCTGCAAAGAGTACTACTGCCTTATTCAAATTATCAACAATTTTACGAGCGGTTTCCGTGGGGCACTGTGATTGTCCCACACACCCAGCGGAGGCGAGGCATGGCGCCGAATGGTAAAAACAGCGATCGCCCGGGGGCTGCTCGCGAATATCGCTAAGGGCCGCACTGGCGAACGTACAAAGTAGCCAGATGGACATATATTACGCAGTAAAGTACACTGATTGGAATCTCGTAAACATCGGCGGCGTGTCTTGTATCTAAACATCTCAATTTCACTCTCACCGGGGTGCAGCAACATCGGCCTCGAGCACAGCGGTTGCAGCATCTCGGAAAGGCAAAAAAGTGGCCAACAACACGTGGAGCAGCGAGCAATAAATCTCTGGTTAAAGCGAAATTAACATCAGCCACCCCGCCAGGCAAATACGTCGTGGTGCGGCGAAAAGTGACCATCGCACCGTTGCGGCACAGATTCCCGAAGCGTCCGCGACCGGTGGACATTGGCCGTTTGCGGCGACCCCGGCTATAGCGGCGATCGCCTCGGAAAAAGCCCCCAAGAAATTAATTAACCAAAAAACAAAAAAAAAACAAAAAAAACAAGGATCGGAAAGTGGTCGTCGCCGGGGCGCACAGAGCAAGCGAGCTGCCTCCCCGCAACAAAATGCCCAAACAGGATCCAGAGATGCCCATAACGGAAAGCGGCCCAGACCGGGACTCGCAGTGTCAGACAATAAAATGCCCGGACCCCGAAGATAAATTAACTTCGAGTAACTGGCAACTGCATTAACTCGTTCCATCCACCGCTGGCTGGCCTCAAGACCCAGGACCCCAAGACGCTAGACCCGCAAGCAAGACCCAAGACGCAAGTAGTCGTCGCCGCCGCCGCCTTAGCCGCTTCTTACCTTCGCGATGTTATGGCGATTTGTTTTGCCTGTGCCTCAACACAGCCGATGATGCCTGAGCCCTTGCGATCCGCGGGCCGACCGCGCTGCAACGAGATAATTAGATTCCATATTGGATTATAACTGACATTAATATATTTGTTTGACGTTAATGATCTTCTGGTATTTACCTCGATTTGGAGCCGCGCACACTACTCCTGTCCATTTTGAAACATTCCCGACTCTGAGGATGGTGCGCACGTCCAAAAGGAGCCCCAGCGAAAGTAAAACGATCTCATGGCACAATCCGAGATCCATGTTAATCCATCTGGACTACCGAGAACTCTGCTTCTTTAGAATGAACTAGAGGAGAGGTCCGCTCAAAATACCGAGCACGTACTGAGTGAGTACAGATGGTGGACAGCTTTTTCGGCTTTAAATGTAATCAATTTCTAGCCAAACTGAAAATCTATATTTAGTTAGAAACTATCTAGACAAGCAATAAGTAAGATAGGTACTAGTTACCTAAGAAATTGGCATCATTTTAGCATTATTATGGTAAGACTATCGCATGCAAAAAAATTTTTATCTGTTTCTGTAAAGTAAATTGTTCCAACAATTATTTTCCCTTATTTAAATCACTATTTTTATATTTCTTAGCTTCTCAAAATAATTCCCTGACTGCCCAGAAAGAGTATAATGCTTTTAAAGGGTATCTATGAATTTCTGTTACTTTGGCGCATCTTATGACCTAAATGAATTAATGAATTTTAATAAATGAGGTGTCGTTAAATTCGTCTTAATCGTAGGAGTGATATAAGCCATATAATTTTTATAAAAAGTAATTATGACCACTATCAGCCTTAATTTTTTAGCGTATGGGAATTAGTTTAATTTTCAAAAATACGGATATAACACATATATACATTTATGTGCCTATAGTAAACGTTTTCAATAATTTGAATACTTTCCAGCGAAAGAACTTGATGTGGGATGAAGAAAAATTGGGTAACTTCGGCCTTAGCGTGAGAGCGTCTAATTTGAATCGACGTAATTTTTCTATTTCGGAATCTTATGATCAAATCTACTGAAAAATTGAAGGTGAAGTAAGCATGATAAATATTTTTTTAAATAATTTAAATTGTACATTCCTATTAATATTAAAAACAAGAATTCTGGTATATAAAGTAGTTAGAAGAATTGGTAAAATTAATGCAAAGAAAGCCAGTAGTGGCAAAAAGTATATGTAGAAAATACGAAACTATTGAGTTTTGTGAACAAAGACCTAAAGAGCTTCAGCTCTCCAGTAAAAACTGCCAGTAAATAGGCAAAGATTGACATGAAACTATTGCAACATAGAAAATCCCAGAAAAGAAATAATAGTTGGTAGCTACCTTGACTACAGAACTTTAAAAGATTTCTATTATTGATAGTACCAAAATCTTTAATATATTTAATACTACAAAACTAAAAACCACACAAATTTTTCGTTTTTCTTGATGCACTTTAAATAACTTTAAATAAATTAACGTCAATATGGGAAATTCCAACTGATAGTTTCTAATTTAACATTTAAAAATACTTGTTGGAATAGCGAGTAATACCCTTAATTCCAAAAAGCTGTTGGAATGGGGACACACGATTAAAATTCTTTAAAATAGTCTCAACATTTATGTGAGCTTAGCTCCAACAAAACGAAACTTCACGAAAATGATATCTAGTTATAATAATTCCTTGACCTCTAAAACCCCTATTTTGTTAACCTTACCTCATCGTACAAATTATTCAGTTACTTCTTAGAATATTTAAACGAAACTGAAAAATTCATTTATTAATAAAACAGCTAAAAAGTTTTAAATAAAAGTAAATTATTGAAAACAACACAAGCTGTAGAATTTAGAATTCTGTTGAATACACCACGATATCACTTTCTTGTTCGATACAAATTTAAATAAAATAAACTGTATAAAAATTTAACTTCAATATTAAAAGGTATCGTAGGCGGTAGCAAACAACAACCAAAATATGTTGTCCATGTTTTAAATTCCATAACATGGGTTTAAACTGGCCAAGAGCGTGTTGCATAAGTTGCTTATTTCTAAAGTTTTTAGAAACTATTATTGTTACAGTATTTGTTATTATTTAAATTATATTTTAAACCGATAGTTAACAAATTAGTGGGAAGAGGCTTCTTGATAAGTCGTTGATCCTAATGAAATCGGTCTACGATTTTAATGTAATATTACATTTTTTGGGGATACTCGTGTGATTTCTTATAAAAATATAGTTATTGGAAAAATTTCGATGTTTTATAAAAAACTTTCAGTACGTCTTCCCCAATCACGATCCTCCTAAAAATACAAATAAAAGTTAAAATTAATTTGTGCTCGTTCATTTCTACAGTGTATTTCTTAATTACTCCTAAGCACCCTGTAACACAAATTAAAGTAAAAATTTTTTCAACCCAAAACGAAAAATCCCCTAACCATGAATTGTACGGCATCGAAAATAGCAGGAGAACTGGCCAAAACCACATATCAATATTTTAGCAAGTAATTTTACAGTCGCGTGCTTTATGGGCTATTTCCCGCGAGCCCAATTGCAGCAATTCAGCAAATCCATTGGTTTTCAGGAGCGGCAAAGTTGGTTTGGAAAAGAGCACGCTTTTCCACAGTTTTTACGTGGCATACATACCCCGCTGATGGGGTGTTAGCGCACGGGGCGACAAGTGCAACTTGCATTTAGCTTTGATGCAGCACACGAAATGAAATTGTTGCAATTTTATTAAACGATTTGCCCCCGAGATTCGAGCCCCCCCCCCCCCCCCCCCCCCTTTAAACCCACCTCCGTCGCATTGCTGCACGATGCTGCACGGAAACTTTGTAATTGAACACTATTCCATAGCACAGAGAATGGGATAAGGGGGTCCCGTACCGTTGTTTGGAGCAGCCACCCAGGGACAATTGCAAAAGTGCACCTGTCAGAAATTGTTTAAACCGCAAATTGCAGGTAAAATGATTTCGTGTCGGCACTGGATATACACTCCAAAAGACGCCATCGGTCGGCATTTCGTGAGACTTTGGGGCAATATTTAGTGTGTTTTATCAATTGGACTCTCTGCCCCTGGTTCAAAATAAAATGGTGCAATTGTCAAACTTCTTGGAGCTGTACAGGTGGTGCAAGTCAAAGAAGTTGATGGTGCATGACTGACATGGGAGCCGGGCAGGTGATTCTCTCACAAAATTAATATCGCGTGCTTATCCAGAAC
The DNA here is from genome assembly GCA_963969385.1 of Philonicus albiceps. Taxonomy (NCBI): domain Eukaryota; kingdom Metazoa; phylum Arthropoda; class Insecta; order Diptera; family Asilidae; genus Philonicus; species Philonicus albiceps. Next base: position 10,807,148 of record OZ017776.1, on the reverse strand, counting down.
ATAAGCAAAATTTCTTTCTTATTCATTTTTGATTTTATTTAATTAATCCCACGTTTCTCCATCGTTATTTTCCAATTAAAAAGTGTACATTATCCACTATCTTTAAACACATTTAATTCAATTTCATTCACTTCAACTCTAACACTTACTGATCAGTAATATCATTAATTATATGATAACGATATACTTGTTGCGGAACGTTCGCACGGCTATATATGTATTTAAATAAACAATTATTTTACATATACTTTCTACATATTGTCTATTTTCAAATTTATCAGATTTGGTCCTCGATCCTAATTCATATAATTAATATTCCCCTTTAGACTAATTTGTCTCATTTTAAGACGAATGTATCTTGAAACTCAACAACTCCACCGGAGAATATTTAAAATAGGGGCTAAAGACGGATGTTAATATAAATAAAAGTGTCCTTATAAAGAAGTTGTGGTTTTCATTTCATAGACAGACATCTTTAAAATAAAAACCAAACCAACCACAAGGAAAATTTTCGTTGAGAACGCCAATAGCAAATTTTCTAACTAAAGATAATTAAATATACGTAGTAGAGAAAATTTCCAATTAATTGACCTCATATATAGTTTTATATTTTAGAAAAAATAATGATGTGTTCTTCTATATCAATACATTATTAAAAACTTAATAAAATACTCGATAATTTTATTTTAAGACGGTTTAATTATAATAAAGTTTTAAAATTTAAACATTATGGAGGTGTAAAATCAACCACATATCCGAGTATTATATCTATTCTTATAAGGTTGAACGAAATAATTTTACCTTCTCTAAACTGGTAAACAGAGTAGGGTAAATTTTAATTTATTTATTTACTTAGTATTTTATTATTAATGTTATTGAAATTTCAGTATTTGTTTTATTCGTTTTGTTCATTTGTGTCATTCTTTACTTTTTAACCAGAGTTTTCATATGGGAATCGAGCCAACAACCTCGGAATGGCACACTCTGTATGAGTACATCACAGCCAAACCGCTAAAAGAGAGAGTTCAGAAGCTAACTAGGATTAGTTAACTCTATATATAGTAGTTCCTCGATGTCCCGATGTTAGAATGAATTCTTATTATTATAATTTGGTCATGAAGATCCTAGTGTAGTATTTCTATGCTCAAATTTTAATTGAAATCACACGAGATAAAATTCCTGCCACTACTTTGTCATAGGGTTTTTTCATAGCCTAAAAAGAAAAAACTTGCTCTAAAATTAACATAAAATTATCTTATAACCATTGCAAAAAATTCGGAGATCTAAAGGTTGAACAAAGAATGAAGTTTTCAAGATTAAGCTCGATTTTGATCCTTTCAAACTTCTTCAAAGATGTAATGGTTCAAAAGTTGAGTTGAGCGTGGACTTAAATATAAAAGAAATCGTGATTTTTAGACTCTAAACAGAACTAAAATGTCCACTCGGAATATCCGTTTTCATACGTTAATAGGTCAACCTCTTAAAAACTTTTATAAAAATGCCTTCCCCTGTTTTAAAAGACCTTGCTAAATATTCGTAAAAAATAATTAGAATAGAACCTTGTGTAAACTCGAAAATTCTTATCTATTTTCTATGTAAATGAGTCTTTTAATAATTCTTCACGTACCTGGCTATTGTATAATTATCACATTGACAAAGGCCATTTATAAAAATGAACAGGGTGTTTCAAAAGCGACTGAGTTAGGAAAGCCAATGATTACGGATAACAAAACAGAATTCTGAAAAAAAAAAACAAAAAACAAAACCGGGTGCGTCCTTGAGGAGTGCACAACGTTCCAGCGAGGGCGGGCAAAGGAACTTGAATGGAATCGAATTAAACTCGAGAAATTTCTATTTTATCTACTTGAAGGATAATTAATGATTCGCCCTTATCTCCCCCTGGAATAGAAAAATAAAAAGTGAGCCGGATCCCAAAACAACGTGAAATCTAAGAGGAGCCGGATCAGATCCCAGTCTTCTTAAGGCCGGGTTACTTCGAGTGAAATAAGAACGGCAGGAAGTGTAACTGTTAAGGTTGCCGCAAGAGGGCCAGGGAGTCCCGGGGAGCCGGGGAGCGCTTTAAATTAAAACGAGTCGCCTTGCACTTTAATTTCACATTCCCTTCAGGCGGAGTCATTTATCATTTTGACTCGGTTATCTAAAATAAGATCGCATCGAGGGAGTTTTTTTTTTGTTCGCTTTGCTCTCAGAACCACCCTCTAGCGCTTATCTGTCCCGCGCCGCAGTGTTCACTCCTTTTGTCTCTGCGACTCGGATAGAGTTTGTCGCTTCGCGGCGCTGAATCGCTCGATTGAGTAGTCGCCTCTGATTTAACAAAACCCAGGGATGAGCTGCTTAATGAAGTCAACGTCCGAGTCGCGGGCATGTGAATGTCCTTTCTGCACCGCAACGCCATCTACTTGGCGTATCGTCTGCGTCTCCTTCGCCAGAGCATTCAGCAGAGGCGGAGAAAATTGCAAGGCTTCTTGATAATTAAAAAAATTTCATCCGGCCACTCGGCTGGAAGGAGCCGCCTGTTTAGACTTCTTCCACTGGTCGTAGGTAATTAAATGGCTCGAGGAAACTAAAATTTGCCTTTCTGGAGATAATGTTTTCCGTCGCCATTAGCTTAATTGATTTTTAAGAAAATTAAAGCACCCCAGACCAGCAGTATACCTCTTTTACTTGCGTGCCCTGGACCGTTTAATTTTATTAAGGTCTTATTCCGTCCGCCTCCTCCCCCACAAAGCGCCAAGTCCGCGAGCAATTACACCTGGGAACACATACAACTCTTCAGGAATTCGGAAATTGTGTTTAATTGAAAATAAATTTTCGTTAAGAAGCCAGGTGGATGAAACACCTCGACAATCTTATTTTCTATCAAATATTTAGGGTAAACAGCAAACGGAATTTATTGGTGTAATTCAGCCCAACTATTTAGGTAAGCCTCATTATCCAAGTACTCTCGAAAATATAATATAAGGGACTTAGGGTCTCAACACTGGAATTAGACGCAACCAGCTAAATATTAAAATTTGTATGGTACTTAAGTTTAACGCTCATAGTTCCTACAAAAATTACACAAAAGTTAACAAATAGCGAAATGATATCCCCTTTTTTTTCTGATATTTTTAATCCGTTTCAACTTTTTATCTTCTTTATTTTCAGTGAAAATCTTAAATTAATTCTTTGCAACGTGAACCATTTTGATAATACCTTTGAAAGGTGGTTAAAATTGGTTTCTTTTGGAGGTACAAATACTAATTAACAATTTAGTTCCGAAACCATATACGATTTGAGTTTTTCTACATTAGTTAACTAGTTGGTTTTGACCTTAAATAAGCATTGTATAAGGGAAATAAATTCGAAATATCAGAAATTTAGAAATTAGATTTTAGAAAATACAAGCACTTCAGCTTTAATACAGGCTACCGCATTTTACATTGTAAGCCCTCTTAATCTACAATACTGCAATACTAGAACTTATGAACTCTTCATATTGCATTTGAATCTTGAGCATGAAGTACTATACGAGTAGTATCTGCGAGAAAAAAACTAGTATTTCTGTAAAACTTATTACAATACTCATATTCATAAATTTTAAAAATATACTCGAATTGGGTACTGAAAATCTAAACAGTCTCTAAAACTCTTTAGGTAGTGTTAGTTTCCACATTGAAGTACCTTTAAAATAACAAAAAATATATTGTCAATTGATGAACCGCTAAATCTTGCAAAAGAGCATCAAAATGTTCATCTCGAGAAACGCACTACTCATTATCATGTCACCTTTCCGTGATCCTTGCATCGAAAACATGTAAAGGGTCTCATGTTATGCATGTTTGCACCATCCACCTTCCATCGGCACCATCATCATCGACATCATCATGATCATTGGGGGCTTATCAAGTGCACCGGGGCCGAGTCCATGAGATGTGATCGAAACCTGAGATGTGCAAACATTTCTGATCACGAATTGGCGATCAGAAAAAGAAACACCTTTTGGCACGATCATATCAGTTTCAGTGGTAAATAAATTTCGTTTTTGAGTTTTGGCATGCACCTGAGTAGTTTCTACGGCTGATAGGCCCCCTCGCAGTCATTCCGGCTGCGGAGGTGACACATGTGCTCATTCGGGGAAACGCTAAAGAATTTATTTAGCTGAACACATCACGCCTGCTGATAATATTTATTTTTTTGTTTTGTTTTTCTACACTTTTATTTTACTTTTAATTTTATTTATTTCATTTTACGTTTTATCCATCCTTCGAGGGAAAAGAAGCGCTTTTTGCACATTACAACAATTTCATGCAAGGTGTTTTGTGGACCAGTAATTTATACAACGAAAATTCCAGGGGTAAACGCAATTAATTGGGCTGTAATAGGAGTCTTATATATAGGCGGGAGGAGTAGGCTTCCAGATGGTTAAATGATAACCAGTTCTTACTTGTGGGACGCTCGGATTCAAGTCTCCGAGTAGATTGAGAAAAATGAACTGTCTTAGGCATGTTCAACAAGGCAACAAGAGCTCCTGTATAAAAATGAATAATGGCCTAAGCTTATTTCGCTAGCGTAAAGAATTTTAATTGCTTAAGACTTTGAAATTCTTACTTGACAACTAAAAGTAATTGTTAGCGTGATTTCTAACGAATAAATGGATTTTGATTGTCTGTAAAGTGACTAAATTATGTTTGTTCCCACAAATAATTTAAAATAATCTGGCTAATTAATATAGTCAAGTGCACCCATCCTACATACTTGTCAGAGTACTGATAAATTACTAAATTTTATATATTTGATATTGAATTTTACGATATCTGTAATATATTGGGAAATATGGACGCTATTTTAAAATTTTAGCCTATAAAACATTTCTAGTTAACAGCCAACCAAGCATGAAAAATCTTTTCTGACTTGCAATCAATATAAGTTAAATATTTTTGGAAATTGCAATAATATATTTTAAATTAGTGATTGTATCAATTTATTTGGGTTATTCAGTCTTCGATATCTATACCTATAGACAAAATATTTTCATAATGATATTCTAGAGTTGGAACAAAACAAAATAAACATATTAAATCAGGTAAGTTGCACCCGTCTACTCTATTATTCGTCAACATTTAACAGTTTAAGCAGTTATAAAATAAATACCTATAAAAAATAAAAAAGTAATATTTGGGGCTATATAGCGCATACGACTAATAACCCCATACTGTTTCGGTCAAATAAAACCTTTCGAAAAATTTATTTAAATTTTGTTTGATTAACAGAACTTCAAAACTATTCACCAAAAACAAAATTTAAATTTTCTAGCGAAAATGTGATTAAATATGGAAATATGGTTAGTATATACAAAATAAATAATCAACAAATTATAACATTTATATTATTAACTCTTTGTTTTTATTAATACCGATTGACAACATTCCTCTAGAAGCGAGAGGTATCATATCTAATCTTGGATAGGAATTTATTTGTTCTCGTTCATTATTTTTCATAAAATTACATTTTAATCAGTTATGCTCTAAGTAACTTCTAAATAAATTTATTTTATTTGCCCAGGATCTTCTCCACTTCGGAGCTACATAGCATACCCAACATAAATTTAATTAGTAAAATTATAACTACACTCCGAAAAGATATACATATTAAAATTATATCAAATTAATATAAATTAAAATTTTCCATTTTGTACACTAAAAAATGTCAATGTTATATAGGATTTATATGCTAAATTATCATTACATTTCTAATTTAAAAATATAAGTTAATTTTAAAAGTTTCATTATATATTTAACATGAGTCTCAATTCAGATCTATTAAACTATAATTTTCTACAATTTGTATTTTTAAAATATCAAATTTAAGCACAGAATACACAAATTTGTATATAAAATAAATATCCCCAATTATTGTTTCCCTATTCTTTGTTGCAGGGATAGAAAATAAGACTGATGTCAACTGAAAAAGTTTACGATTTTTATTACATCAATCAATTTATCATAATCAGTTTTAGCTAGTTAGTTTCGAACTTGCATCTCAAAAATTAAATTATAATATTACAAATACAGAGTTTTACTGAAAAATTAAAAATGTGACGAAACGAAGATTAATAATCCGTACTATAGATATGGTGCCCTTTAACAAATAGTTTATAGTAAAGACTGAAAGTGTTTTATTTCAAAACGCTTAAAGTCTTTTATACTGAATCACCCATTAGATTAACAATACCTCACTTTTAAAACTGAGACAATGTTAATCAAATGTGTAACGTCGCAATAAAATACTTTAGAGATTTATATAGTACGTATTCCAATTTGTAGTATTTACTAACCTTTGTTGCGTCACAATTTTAATTTTCATGTTAACATCTACATATATTTTTGATAGCTGCTAGAATCTATTACTGAATTAAATCATGAGACCTACCTTTGCATCTACATTTATTTTTGTTATTTTATAGTTTAGCTGGATTACCAGGTTGTCAAATGATAGTTACTAAGCGTAACTTTTCAAAATAAAACTACATTTTATCGTTATTATTTTTAAACCATATATAGAGACTGTTACTTTCTAAACTGTCTAACCGACTATATTTATTTAGGGTAGACCGAGGCGAATCGGATCACTTTTTCTTTGAGGTTAAGTAAATCATACTAAAGTGTTATATAATGTTATTTTTATTGTTGAAAACGAAAGAAGTAACAATCAGCTATGAAATAAACATTGGAAAACTTAAATCATACATATATTCGCTTCATTAGCTCTTAAAAACTGAAAAAAGAAAAATATCCGAATCGCCCCAATTTTTGGGGTGAATCGGATCGTACACAACATGTAACAAAATTTTAAGTTTCTTAACACTATAGCTTTGGAATCAGTAAAAAATTAATAATGAGATCAATTTTAATTATTGGCACATAATTCACATATATATGGTCCTTTTTTCCCCCCCATATTAGCACATGTTTCGTGGCACCATTCTTCGCAGGCATTGCAGGCATTCTCAGCAGCCTTACGTAAGGTCAACTCTTTGTTCTGAACTTTATTTACAGCCTCTTTCATTTTTTCTTGAGACCATTCTCCGGCATCAGTCTTTCTTTTGTACGTGCGAACCATCTACAATGAAATAAATATGAATCAATAACCTCAAACATGTAATAAATCAGTTTAAAAGTGTGATCCAATTCGCCCCTGACGATATGATCCGATTAGCCCCATAATCAAGACTTTTGAAATAAATATTTTAGACGTTAACCTCTAAGATCATACTTAAAAGCGAATTGGTTCTCTAATATAGACACCTTGCTTAACAATATAAACCAATGTAGTTGAGTTTTAACACAAATCTGTAATATGACACAAAGAAATCGTAAGTACGTACCTTAGATGAGCGCCAAAATTGCGACACACACAAACGACCGAGTCGCTAACGAGCGGCGTCGCCACTGATTCACAAGCGCGATCGAAATACTGCCCTGTCGGGAGGTGCGGGGTGAGAGGAGAGACGCAAAACGCCGGTTGAGTGCGTTCTATGTTAATGCGATATTTGAATTATCAACAGATTTCTTATTTTGATCCGATTCGCCCTGTGATCCGATTCGCCTCGGTCTATAATGCATGTACCATATAAATGTATTGTAATAGGGTTTAATTTGAAACTACCTTTTTGTAAGTAAGAAATAGCAATATAGGAAATCATTTTCCGCTCAACTTTGTTTCGAATAAAAAGCAGATATAAGAGAGGTATGTATGTATACATCCTTATATATGGCATATATCCATGCGATATTAAGCCGACATTAGAACTAAATAACTGCTAGCCTGAATAGTGAAAAGTTAAATTATAATCTCAAAGAAAATCCAGAATAGTTTAATACAGAAGGTCGTACCTACCCAAAAAACTAATTGTTGAACCGAATATTACTCATTTCCACCAATCGAATAAGAGACGAGGCGCCTAACCTTTTCTGTAAAATTACTTGTATAACTCATAACTACTGGATCCCTTCTCATCCCGTTGAGTAAAATTTGAATTTTGTTGAGAAAGAAGAAAACTGAAAACATGAAAAACTCCGCTTGGGTTCAATTTCGGAAAAAGGATCCTTGACGGTGGCTGTGTTTGATTTCGCTGAGCCAAAGTATTGATAGGAGAGGCAAGGGGAAAAAAAAACAACAACGACGAATGAAAGGGCTTTACCCCAAAAAAGATTGCTCCTCACCCCAACCCGAGCCTGTTTTGGCGGCAGTCAGCAGTCATGCATATATTCGCCTGACAGGTCATGATTAATGGGTGTCAAGTAAATTGTTTAAAAAAAAAAAAAAAAAAAAAAATCCTCCACTGAGAAGGGGATTTCCCGAAATGGTAATGGAACAGGGAGCCGAATTTAATTTTGTGTTCTTCCTCGTACAGCGTGCGGGATTTAAGGGGTTTTATCGCTTTTCTGACGATTGGATTTAATGCCCTACCCCGAGCTAGTGGTGAATTTTAAATTTTTTTGTTTTGTTTTTTTAAATTTCACAAACTTCGGATGTTATTCCGCCGGTGCATGGTGCGGAATCTTATTAAAGGGTTGACGAACTATGGGGGCGCTCAGTTTCCTTGCTTCCTTGATTCCTTGAGATTCTGTCTAAGCACCACCTACGGTTACAACTAATAAAGCTGCAAGGAGCCCCAATCGTAGGGCTCCGTCTTCGCAACGTGACGCCCTTCAGATAGTTACTATTATTGCGGATCAGGGGTCAACTCGATTCCCTGCACTCTAGGAGCGCTCTAATCAGAGTACATCCAGCTGGTGTCAGTTGAGACCCCCCTGACCCCGGAAAGTAATAAAGTAATTTATCTAGGAGACAGTTCGCACGCCTGCGGTGGCAGGGGTGGCTTGATGGATGTGCAGGGACTCGAAAACGAGACGAAACGGGTTGTGCCTGTATGCGAGGAGAATTGAGTTATAATGACAGAAGCAGCTTGTGATAACTGCCATATAAACGCTAAAGTGCCACGCTGGGGTCACCGTCGGCTTCTGATTGATGTCCCAAGATATTGCGAACGCCTTCAGATGCCGTCGGCGGTAGCTAGCTTATGTATGGCACTTTTCGATAGAAAAAAATAACCGATAAAATTTAGCAGTCGGACAAGTCTATTAAGAAATCTTTTGAATTTATGTCATGTCAGCACCTAACGATGACTAGAAAGGGGATGAGTTTAACTAAAATGAACCGATCATATCCAAAGAAATTTACTACACCTTTTCAAAATTTTAAATATTAATTCCCAAACTCTTAATATGTTATTACGTTTTAGTATTCAAAATATATTTACTTCAACAAATAAGCGTAATATTAATAAATATAAGTAGACTGCTCACAACATTAAACAAGAGAGTCTACTATACTTTTTCAAATAGATAGATATGCTAGATATGATTATAAAAGTAATGACAAGTAACATAGGTATACATTTACATTACAATTTAAAATATACTATGAAATTCGTTCTATTTTCTTTTTTTTCTGAGCACTTCTTAAGATGGAAAAAGTACTTTCGGATTTTAAAATTAAAAAAAACAAAACGGCAATCTATAACGAAATGACAAGTACTAAAATCGAACGAATCGATTCAATGGTTTTCGAGGAATTTGGGACACTGTACCATCATCAATATGACGGTGGCTAAAGTTTATTTATGTAATAAAGCATTTTTCATTATTTTAAATGCATTTTGTCTTAGTAAATCATCTCAAAACTATCTCTACGAAATTTCATAAAAATAGGAGTATTGATTCAATTTGAAGGACATTTTGATGAGACGTTATAAACTAAATATTTATTGAATAAACACCAAGTGGAGTAGAGGCTGGAAAACAAAAAATTGATACTTAAGTCTTGGCTTTTGAATCTCAGCTGAACATTCAGCCAAGGTCGACAAAACATGGGTTTTTGTTATTTGCTATTTATAAACGTATTGTATTGAAATTTTATTACACTCAGAGAAATTTTTTATTTAAAAGTTTAATACGATCAAACTTGAATTGATGGTTATTTCACTTTGATGAAAAATCCTTTTAAAACTTAAAACATTCTAAATTTAAAGATAAAAACAAATTTATAGTGAAAAACAAACAATTTTAATATCAAATGTGAAAATATTTAATTTCCAAATTGAATTACATTTAAATCAAAACGTTTTACATGTCCATTATAAGTATTTTCATTGTGCTGCGTTATTGTTTGGTATTCGCTATCTTAGGAAAAACTCTTTGATATTGAGCTAATTTCTTGAATTTTTAGTTGATTTTTCTCTTAATGTATTGCATTAAATACACTTGGTATATTAAGTGGATTGCCTTTTTCTGTTGAAGACATTTTCGATTAGACTTTTTATAATTTAAATATTTATTAACCAACAACTAGGCTGATTCAATGGGATACTATTAAAAAACTTAAATTCAGACTTGGCTTGGTTGATTTTACTTTTCTTGTATTTATTATATTTATTGTTTATATTTATTATATATATAACAGCAATTGTTATACATAAAATGCATATATAATGTTAGTGTTCTTTTCTTTCTTTCCTGCAAAACTATAACACAACATGCAACCTTATAGTCTCGGAGCTTTAAAAGAGTTTAATTTTAAATTAAAATGCAATTTTTAATTTTGTCTATTTTGTGCTCGCTATCTAAAAACTTGTAATTTCTCATTTTCTTCTAAACTCTTTCAAGTCTTGTGATCTCCAAGGGAAGAAAAGGCTAAAGAAGGCTAATAAAACCCCGAAGAGAACCTCTTGATTGTAAGACTTATCTGCCTGTTTACGTCTTTTTTGTTTTGCATTCCCTTGAGGACTTCTGAATTGTTGGATAAAGGTAGACAGGCACCTCCTTACCTCTTTGCAACTCTCGAGGACATTCGCTGTACCGTGGCGGAGCTTCAGCCAGGGCACAGTATCCTTGGGGATGGCATAAAACATTCAGGATGGTAATGTTAAATTGATCTAACCAGAAGCTCCCTTTGAAACACTTTACAAAATTAAAATTGCTCGCAGACTCCTTAACATTTTCCAGGTGTGGGACTGGCAAGATGCCGGGAAAATTTTTCTGATGAGTTTTACATTGAACAAATTTTCCAACTTTGTTTCTTTCTCGTACTTTATATAAATGTTTACTTAAAAATGCGAAAATTAATTAAAACTTGCTAATTCTGCGTAATCTCTAGAGCTGTGGCTCGAAAGTTGGTTTGGTCAGTTCTTGTTTTAACTTCAGCGAGTTTTTTTTGTTTTTTTTTTCTTAGATTTATTGAATTAAGAAGAAATTCTTTGAACCAAAAACTCCTCTTTATTAAAGCATCATAAAAAGTTGTAATCGCCTGAAACCAGAAAACAAAACCGCTGGTCTCAGGGAACTGCTGAGCCATAAAATGAAAATATCGACAAATTATTTTCCTGCCGGTCGCGAAAGTATCAACACAAAACGGAGGAAATTTTTATGGCAATTTTACTGAGTCGTTAAATCTGGAAAATCTTCTCGTGCGATTTTACGAGTATGTCTCATTTTCCTGACGAATGCAACAGCCCCGGTACCGGGTCGCCCCGTCGGGGATGCGGCTCGTATCTCCGCCCGTATGTATTGAAAAATTTCTCACCCTTTCAAGAGATATAAGCGGTTATAAACATAATGTGCCCTGATAACGCCCCCGCACCCAGTTGCGGTTCCTCTTTCTAGAATCCCTGGGATCGGGCTGCTATCCTGGCGACCGGGAGAAGCCCCACAGCAGCAGCAGCACTCCGCCGACCATCATCAGATACGTGAGCCAAACACAAGGAGTTTTACGGCATTTTTATGTCCGCCCCCGCTCCGATCTAACCACAATTTAATTGCTTATCCGGTGACAATCATTTTATTGACGACATTTTATCCATGTGGCATATTTGATGCGCCGTAAAAAATTTGACACAGCGACCAGCCCCGGCAGCTCTCTCACAATTCTGGGGCAATGGGGGTGGCGTAACGTAATACGTTCACTTCGGGGATGGAATTTTATGGTGATGACAGCATTATACCGCCAAATTATGGCAAATTAATTGAATTGAAGCGTCTGGCACTTCTTTTGATACGATCTTTGGCGTTACAGTTGTAAAACCGACTAGATTCACTCGTAGATATGTTTCGGAGTTAAGGCGTGCGAATGTACTCTACTCAATAAATGCCATAAAGATAAGGCGAGCCGATAGTAGAAAAAGGTGTTTCTATCCTCTAAACCTTTTAAAATGATGAAAAAGCCAGCAGACAGTACATACAGGCCGCAATTTTCTAAAATACTATTCTACTTGACATTCTCAGGGGAAAATATCTTACATTAAAAAGAAAATCTTCCGGATAATGTATCCGTATAAAATGGTGTTTTGTACACACTAAACAATTTTTCTAGTGACATTTAACTAGACATCGTACACTATCGCATCTCTAGTTCTATGTACACCGCTAGAATTCGGTGATTTATTTATTTATATAGTTTACATCTTTAGGCTATAGTCCCAGTTACAAAACACTAAAAGTCCATGATATTGGTCTCAGTCTTGTAATTCTTGGTATTCTTCCCGGTTCTGCTCATCACTAATCTTATTATTTTAAATTCTTTAAATTCTTCGAATATTTGTTATAAATGATATATTTAAATCTATTTAAGTGGATAACTCGTATTTTAAATAAAGCGTCATTTATATGGATAAATTAATTTAAACAACTAAGTGCGAATTCTCAACATCCACTTAAAAGTTACTGAAATATTAATTACACGATATAATGTATGTCGGACAAAATGGACTGAACTTCTAACAAAACCAATCAGAATTTAGCACTAGATACTTCAGTACATGTTTGATGAACTTCTAAAAAAGCAACTAGCTAGTTATATTCCCTCGGAAACCCCTAACCTAAATTAGAAATGCAGAAAATTATTACAATAGAATTTGTTGATTCTTTTTTCACTAGCTTTTGAACTGCATATCTAATTAAGATGCACTGTATTCTAGCAAGGGAAAATTTAGAATATAAACAATCTTAATACAAATCTTGGCATAAATAGAGTTGGATGTCTCCTCACAGATTTTGATGAAACTTTGTGGAAACATTCACTTAATATCAAAAAGAACGGATATGAAAATTATAGAAAAACCTTTATTTAAAAGTGTTTTCAGATGATTTACTGTGCAAATAATTCTAAATGAGTGGTGAAAACAAAGCTAATTTTATTTTATTATGATTTGTGGTATCATGAAACAAATGCGTACTTGTTTGTCACCGTTGATAAGTCAAAAATTATATTTATATTAAATTATTTAATTCAACAAATTTATTTATTAGTATTTCGAAAAATTGCAATGAAATTATGTGAACATATCGCAAAAATCGTGAAGAATAAGTAAAATATCTCTAGAAATTCAAGCGAAAAATTTTCTTTGTATATTTTCCTAAGTTTTGATCTCAAATCAAATAAATCTCAAATAAGGTTTCATCAAAAGGAAATGAAGAAATTTTAAAAACAATTTAAAATAATTTTTAATATTTTTAGCCTACTTTAAAATTTGATACATTCTGAGCACTATTTGAAATTTTTTTGCTTTAAAGAGTGCACCAATTTTCTATTGTGGAGTTTATTAGATTTCTATACCTACAAAAAACGATTTCTATAATAATCGGACACTTAATTCTAATAACATTAAAATATAAACCAGTCTTTACTTATTCGATTAATTTTTGACTGAAAAACCTGAATCAAAACTCAAACTCAAAATCGATAGAGCACAGGTAACCATTGCTATTCTCTGTGAGAAAAATTTTGACCATTTGTTCATATTTTTAAATACAACCAACGTATTTTTGGTTTTTCATTAAAACTATATAAAAGGGGCTTGGTAATAGCAAAAGTTCATTTCCTCTACCCACATTTACTCCAGTAATATGAAATCGTATATGCAACTATAAAGCTTTCCTTCAACTGTAATCAGTAATTACTGACTTGTTTATTACTAAAAGAAATTGAAACAGTATACGAATTTAGTTTTAAAAAGATAAAGTAGTTCCTCTATTAATATGGTAAGGCACTGAAAATATTGTTGACAGAATTTACACCGTCCTAAAATCCCGCGCGTTCTGCATCTTTTAAACTAAAGTCAGTAGGAACCATTTTAGCCAAACCGCATATTTACTAAATTTCTCCAATAATAAGAAGACTAGATACAATTAAATAAAAACATTGGTTACAATAACTAAAATCGTAGGTTAAAAAACAACGAAAAATAGTTAATCTTCTCAAACAATTTGTTCACTAACCATTTCTTTAATAGCTTACAATTTGATTGTTAACTAATGTTTTTTAATTAAATTAATTTGTGAAATGTATGCCGACATTTCTCATTATAAGATTTCAACCAGGATTTACATCATATGAAATTCGAGCCCATAAACTCGGAATGACCGCTCTCTTCTAACTCGTTTGCTTAAGAATAAAACTGGGAATCAACAATTTTTGGTAGTTAGTATTAAATAACGAAAATTTTTAAAAATGTATAGACTTTAAGCAATTTGTTTTACGTGGTTTTCTACCAATTTATTTTGTTTATATTTTACCAACTTTATTTTATTTTACAAACATAAATTTTATCATTTCATGTAACTAACTAACTACAAAGCCTCAGTTTCTATCGTTCTGTAGTTTTATTTTACTAATTTTAGTAGTTCTTAATTATTAATTATGTACATTTCTTAATTTTCGTTAATTTACTCTTAATGTTACTTTTTTAGTTAACATTTTCTTTTCTAATTTTAGCCATTGCGTTTGGGTACAGAAAAGATAATTGTTTCTTATGTACCACACCTTTTCTTAAATAAATAATGATAATAAAAAATAATATGTATGTTTGGTACGATCTATGCGACTTATGTCCCAAAAATAAATCTCTACTGGAATAACTACAGATCGTTTTCCAATTTATGTAGTTTCATTAAAAGTTCCTCATCCGATGGAGCTATAATACATTCCCATAAAAGTGCTCACCGATTCGAAGACAATAATTAAAGCATTTCCTTTCTTCTCTGGCGGAAATTATTAATGCCTGATTCAATTATTGGCCATTAATAAGAGTTCCACATACTATTGGGCCCCAATCAATTTCTCAGCCCTTATCGCAGGGGTCCCGAAGGATCTACGTCGGAGATGGAGCTCTTCGCCCCCGGACCAAACAAACGTTGCCATCACCTCATTCCGTTGTGCACGGCATAAATTCTTATCTCAAATTTCGTTCAGCTAATTTTTCCATTATCATAATGCCGTGCCAGGGAAAACGAAGCAATCCTTGCTCCGGCAAGGGCAAGGCCGGGGGGGCGGGAGCGATGAAATCCCTTCAGCCCTCTACGCCTTAATTCATCTAATAAATGAAATTCCATGCCGGCGAGTATTCTCTTACAGGAATTACCCCGCTTTACGCTATTAATAATATTTTTTGTTGTTGCCGTTCCGAGTGTTGGTTTTGCTGATGCGTAGGCCATTTCCCGTGCGTGGCTGAATAAAATTGACGCCAATTATCAGATAGCCCGTCGAAATCCCTAATCTCTGGGGATGGAACTCCCCTCGGCCCCTCGCTTCCGGGGATGATTCCCCGTGTTCTTCTGGCTTAAGCAGTTTGTCTTCCCGTCGATGCCTTCGCACAGGTCGACAGGATGGGGTGCAAAATTCATAACCAGCCGGGTAGAGGGGGAACTCCAACGGAAATATTCAGGACTATAGAGGAGGACCATCCTCGAACAATTAAACAATTGCGAGGAAGGTAAGACGGCGCAATTTTGCGGCTAGCACTTTAAAGGATTAATTCGGTCCCTGAGGAGGTGGGTGTTCGGTCGGTCGGAGTTTCGCGGTCGGAACTCCTCCGGTGGCGACGAAATGGTTTTCATTTTCAAATTACGCGTTAGCATTAGCGAAATTAGAGCCAAAAACTTATTTTTCATTAACGGCGCTGCGGGATAATTAGTTCCGACAGGAGATCCTCCAATTAGGCGATTTACGAAAATTTCTCGAATTTTATTTACTAATTACGTTTAGGCGCGAGCCTACTAAGCGAAATGGTTGCCGAGGAATTTCATTTCAAAATGAATTACCTGCCAAAACAAAAACTGAGACTCCTCCGCCTCCAGCCGTTTCGGTATCGGGATAAAATTGCATCTCCCGGAGAGCTCCAAAAGTCGCTGGCACATAGTCATCCCCCCGAAGGAGGCGGAGGGAAATTATGAAAATTCTCCACGTCGTCGTTCTGTTTTATGCGCCAGTCAAGGGGGCAATATCAATCCCCGGGACCACATTGCAAGTTCATCAAATCCGAGAACTCCGCCAGAAGGTTCGTCCTATTTTGGGGGGTTTAAGTGAAATAATAAAATGGCGTCGTAAAAGTTTATGATTTGTGAACAAAAATTTTCAGGCTCAGTGATTCCTCATGGCGGAAAGCAGGTCAGGCAGATGCCACTGGCCAGACGAGCAACCCTGGCTTTGGCGCTTCCATGACCCGACGGCCCTCGCGGCCCCGGCTCGACTTGGAATGGAATCAGATTAAAATAGGGCTCATGCGGCCGCTAGACTACGAATTTCGAGCGACGTCGCTGGGAAATGTTGGAAAATTGTAGAAAATACCAGAGAAAATGCTTAAACAACACATAAATGGTCGTGTCGTCCGTGCGATGCGAGCGGCCAGCCCCGGCGCACTATCCTGCTGAGATGCTGCGAACGAGATACGAACGACTCTGGGGTCCTCCTGGACGGATATGGACCATTTTTCGACACAAGACCGTGCCCCCTCGTTAAAACCACTCAGTCATTCAGGGGACGAAGATGAGAAATTTCTGCTGGGACATAAAATCCTAGGGCTACCGACCGCACCGCCAAGCGATACCATCGGAACGAGGACGACAATTCGGTCGGGGACCTGCACGGGGGCCATACGCCCGGAATGGTGAGCACATCAACCAAAAAGTGATGTCATAAAATTATGCTTAATGTTTCTGAAATTGCTGTTTTTAGGAGATAACTCCATAAAGTAAATTACATTGTAATTGAATGTGTGGGTGTCCCCCACCATAGCCTCTAGGGGCTTACTTTAAATGCGCTATCGCAGCACCTTTTGGATATTGCTCCAGGGGATGAGGCTGATTTAAATTCCATTCTACTTAGGAATGGAAACGTTTCTTGTTTGTTAATATTTGTTTGTAACGACGTTGTTTTTGGCGTAATCAACTCAAAATGGGGATTACTCGGATGCAGGGAGAAAGCATTGTTTTTATCAACTACCCTAAAGAATATTGGCGGATGTTGGATCATAACTAAAATATGAATTTATTCAATTATCTTTTTATCACAATTTAAATAAGTAAAGAATAAAAGAATTATACTTTGTTTATTAGAAATTAATTTCTGTAAAACACAGCAAAATGTTGACAACATCATAAGCCCTAATTCTCCTTTTTAATTCATTCAAAATTAAAAACTTCGGAAAATACCAACAAAAATAATGAAGTCAGTTTGAAATGGCAAACTATAAGAATTCTAAAACTACTTTCAACTTTTTTTCCACAATCTTGAGGTAAAATTATAAAATATCATGATAACTAGAAGTTAACTAGAACCAAACTGTAGTTATCTCTGTAGTCAAGAAAAATTTCAGGAAATCTTTAGATTAGTAAATGGGTCGCAAATAAACTTTTATTTCTAATAAAAAAAGATAATTTCTGATTAGACTTTTATATTTTTCTTACTTAATAGGTTTAAAAAATTTAAAAAAAAGTACTCCAATCTAAACAATCCAAAATGATTTCTATAAAGTGGATTTAAAACTAATTTTTAGTTTATTTTTATAATTTATCTATCATTAGAATGGTTCCTTAGGTTTTGATTAAATCAACAAAATTTAAAAGTCTTAACGAATGTAAATCGAAGCTAAAATCACCGAGTGTTAATTCTCAAAAGTGAGGATGTAAGAAAAACTAATTTGAAATTTCATTGAAGCAAATTATTGTAAAAATACAAATACAAAAATTCCATTACAGAATTATTTCCTATCGGAAATAATCAGATGGCCGTAGAATGGTCCAAATAATTTATTCTAGATCAAAAAAAAAACAACGACAGTCTTCATTTAACGTGGATCTTTTGATATTTTCTAATCTAAGCAGACCTTTCATAAGACTTCAAATTTTATTCTCACTGCTTTACTTTAAAGTTTACTTGGCTAAATTCCTTATACAAATAACAAAATAAAGAGCAGTTTTTAATATTTTAATGTGTTAGTTAAGATGGGAAATATTTGAACAATTTTAGTTTTCACGATAATTTTTACTTACATTTTTAGAAATCGCTCTGATATAAAGATTGTGATAGGCTATTAAGTGTTATAATGTTTTCTTGTGATAGATAAGGATAGTAGCTAATCAGTACTAATCTTTTATATAACAAAAAATTTATTAAAATATATTTTTTATTTTTTTTTTAATTCGAGTCAAAGTTGTTCTTTAAAGAAGGATATTTTGGCTTGCAATTTTTTTGGCCACAAACTCTATACTTAAGCAAGTATTGAACCAATTAGTAAGTCCTTTGAAATAATAAAAATACGTAAGTATTCACAACAGGTAAGTCAGAAATCCATATGAAAGTTTTAACATTGAAAAAAGTATGTGCATCACAATTAAAAACAGGTGCCAGTAACACCATCTCTTTGGAAGTCTCACCTACAGTAATAAAACAACGCATAAAATCCTTTTTATCCTTTCCAAAACGTTCCGAATGTTATTGAAAAAGTCACATACGAGTGTGTTTTTGTTCCATTGTTATTCGAATTCGACACCCATCTTTCTGTAACTCAAAATATTGCTCACATTGTCTAATGAGCTTCTACTTAATCTCTCTCGGTTAATTGATGATCTTGCATATCTTATGTTTTCTGGTGTTGATGCAATTTTTGGGCATCTTTCACGTGGATCGTCTGCAAGACTTTGTATGCCCACTTTTAAATGCAGCAATCCATCTTTCTACGATTCGAATTTAAGGTGAAGAGTCCTTATATACTTTGAACAATCGTTCATAAATTTGTTTTGGTTCTACATCTTTTAAAAATAAGAATTTTATTATTACACAATATTTAAGTTTGTCCATTGTACAAAAATACTATGATATGTTAACTTTGAATAGCTTCAAATACACGAATGAGTTGACTCTGAAACTTCAGACGAGTTCATAAAAAGTAGTATCACTTTTGGAAAAATAAGACGACGAATCTACAATAGCATAGTAATAGCATAGCATAGCATAGTAATTTTTTTGAAAATATATACATCAGATATATCAGATGATGATAATAGCAAAGCGGATACATCGGCTCTAAGACAGTAAAAAGGTTAAATATCATCTTCAACAATTCGTAGTATAACTATAGATTTATAAATGCATGTATTACTTATTATTATAAGTCAATACTGCTGTAAACAACGTGAGAGCATCGAAAGATAATAATATAGGTATCTTTCCAATAGGACGGTTAATTGGAACTGTGTTATTCAAAACCATGTTATGCGATGCTGTGTTCCGTGTGATTCGAGAGCTGTTGCAATTTTTTTGCCATTCTTATCGCGACTCTGGTGTAATTCAAATATCGTGCTATTCGGAAGATGCATGTACTAAAATGCAGTATAAATAGCCTTCAGATTGCATATTTTGAGTAAATTAAGAGAGGTAACAGTACCCAATTTATTTAACGCTTAAATCGTTCGTGCGGCGAACCACCCATGTTTATGTTATCATTTTAATTACTAAAACACTACCCACCAAAGCCACCTTTATCGTTCAACTCAGCTTGAACTGAAACCCCAATTTGGTGACAACAATCAACCTCGATTAATCTCGCCATCAAAGCAGCTCAAAATCGGTAAAATCCAGAGACTGGGATCAAACGATACAGGATAGGGCGGGACGGGCTGCAATGACCCATCAAAAGCGACAAATTACTGATCCAACTACCGTCACAGTTAGAGCGGTCGGAAGCATGAAAAATCCCCAAATCATGGTGATCCACGCAAAGTGGGTCCATCGTCGGAACGAAATATCGTCCGCTTTACGGCAGCTCGTCATAAAATCATATTTGCAATTAAATGTAAACTGCTCGTGAAATAAATTTTACAGCATTCCGGCGGGAAGGCGCTGATCCCATCAGCAGACCTGACCTAACGCAATGAGTGCCTGTTTCGGTTGGGATTTACTCGTCCGGGAGCCCGCATAGACACGAAAGTGTGCCGTTGACATAAATTTTATTTTTATTAACAAAACTGTCGCTAATAACAATAAAACCCGAGAATTCAAGGACATCGATTTTTTCTGCCAGCCAGAGAAGCCCCTCTTTGACTATACAGCGGCGGTAGCTTGGCGGGGCAACCCTCAAGTGCCCCTCTGCGGTAGACATGTTGATGAGATGATGCCGGGCGATGGGTGACGGGAAAAGCGGGAAAATCGGGAAAATGTATCCGGCGCGATGAAAAGCTGCCACCCAGAAAAGTCCAATCGCCGCGGAGAGTTGATGGCGGGCCCCATCCAAGTGGGCAGGATAAATTTCCCCCACTAAATCAATTTAACTTGATAGGGGAATGGTCCCGGTTTATGTGTTAATGTCCTGTGACGTCAGAAGGGATAGAGCCCGATATATAGCGCTCCCGACAAGTGATGTGCTTCCTGAAACCTGCCGCCGATTGTTGGTTGGGCAGCACAGGCACTT
Organism: Philonicus albiceps; assembly: GCA_963969385.1. Taxonomy (NCBI): domain Eukaryota; kingdom Metazoa; phylum Arthropoda; class Insecta; order Diptera; family Asilidae; genus Philonicus; species Philonicus albiceps. The sequence goes on along the minus strand of OZ017776.1, from coordinate 10,786,345 downwards.
GAAGGGATTTTGCGCACTAAAACCGGGTTCGGGGATGAAAAACTCCGGGCCGGGTGCATTACTCGACGACGGAGTTATGGGGTACCGTGTCCCGAAGAGAACTAGAAAAAAAAACTACTGTAAAAGATTCCTTACCATTTCTTGATATCATTTTAACCCAAATTAGAGTCATCCCCAGGAGCTATTAAAGAAGCACCGCCGTCGCCACCGTCTCCATCGATTGAATCCGGACTGATTGGGTGCATCGCTCCCGATTACCGACGAGCCCCAAACATTGCCCGCCTGTTGGCAGTTCATTTCAATGTCAATGTCGTCATAAATGTCTGATTTTATCTCCGTGTAATTTATTATCAAAGCACACAGGAACAACATTTCCCCCGAGCGACGCACAAAATTAGTGCGGCTGGGTATTTTTTTTTTTTTTTCTGGAGCAGGCACCGATGCTTTCGGTGCTGTTCGCATTATTTTTTTTCTATACTTTTTGAAAATCGATAGGATTCGTTTCGGATTCGTCTGGAGCGAATGTGCGGCTGGCATTCGATCCCTATGTCAGCTCCCTGACTGATTACCGGGTGAACAAACTCCCTGTTTTGATTGATGACACCAAACCGAACCTGGTTAATAGGTCTGAATTAATAATTGGGTCACCTCCCGATTGGAAATCGATCCTACCTATCTCGAATTTCGTTAAAGTGATTTTACAAGAGTTTATAATAAAATGATGGCTAGAATTTAGGTCTTTATGCACTATAGGAAAAATAGGTTCTACCATAAAACACGACGTTTTTGTAACAGATCGAGTTTAAGGTCTCGACGATTAAATGAAAAGAGTAAAGAATGAAATGCGAATTTTATTTCACGATTTCTTTGCCTATTCCTATAAAATTTTATTCCAAATATTCCAAATTAATTTATTTTACCGACTTATCGATGGTGATGAGCAAGCATTTATCTCATGAAATTGCAAATCGAAGTAGATTCAAATTTTATATATCAAATTTTCATTACTCGTGTAGAAATATTTGTAATGTAAGGTTTTTCTACAGTTTTCCCCAAAGCATTATGGGAACATAGAGAAAATTACAACGGAAAATTATCCCTTTTCAACATTTTAAAGTTAAATATCTAAAGGAGGACAAACGACCGTCACTTTTGACCCTAAATAAATGTTTCTAGAACTAGTTTAACCCAAATCCGTAAAGAGATCTCAAAATCAATGTATGCGATACATTTACAGAGCACCAATCCCTCGCACTTAGGTTTCCATTTTTATAAAGATTTATTAGACTTTAAATCTGAATTTGTTTTGAAAAACATTTAACATTAAATACAAAACAAATTTGCACATAAATGTAGAGAATTCTAAGATTAAATAACAAGAATAAAATAATTATAAGGATTTTTAAATATTAAGTCGCATTGACTTAGTTGTAAAACTCAATAATACTCGTATATTTTGTGGGATAAAACACAAACGTATTAAAAAATAATTACTAATAAAAACATATCTTATGACCTATGACTGTCTTCGTCTGAGATTATAACAAGGCTGAAATCAACAGCAGTAATGCCATTTTTTTAAATTTTTACATCGTAAAACATGTAAAATAACTTTTTTTTTAAAATATCACTTAAGTTAAATTGAGGATTCTCACTAAACTGAAACGAATTTTTGCGTAATTTAAATCCGCAAAAATAAAAATTTTGTAGTAAATGATGAATAGACCTCAGAATATATTCTACCATATACAAATGCATATCTTTTCATATTCAAAATTTAGAGGAATTTATTTCTTTGAATTCGAATTATTCATAAGTGTTTTTGCATATTCTGCATGCAGCATATTTACACATCTCCTGGACATTTTCATATTTAAACACATTTTTACTTTATCTTTTACATATTTGTTTGTTGTATTCGATTTTTACATTACCATTTCATTTTACTATTATTAACAAACAAGAAAATAGTTTCGTACTTTCCTCTAAGTTAACAAATTCAAGTGCATTTCTTTCGATTTGCTGACTTCCAATTATGTGGGCTTTGCTTCGGTCTGCAACTCTTTATGGCTTACAAACTCAACATTTGCATCCATATCCAATACGAGTTAAACCATAGAGTGTATTATTTTGTTAAAAATAGTACTGCCGAAAGAAATACATTTTTATAAAGACTCTAATTCCAAAAAAATAGCTTTGATAAACTCAAGAACTGGTTGAACTTAAAAAAGAACTTCTTTTCAGCTAAATACTGACACCATTCGATGTGTAAAATGTGATAGAAAAGTTGGTATATTAGTATATTATTTTATTTACACTTATTTATTGCAATTAATAGATAACAAGTAATGATACCTCAATTATTGAAAGTAATGGAATCACCTAAAACATAAACGGGACTGATTTCAAATTTGATTTGTATCAGACAATGATGGCTGTAAATTTGCCTTGGGTTTCATTAAACAATACTATGTAAAAAAAAAAATTTCTTTAAAAATATACGAACGAGTCGACGATTTGAAAATATTACTTACAGAAATTTTTCTATTACTCATGAAATCAATTAGCTAAAACAATCCGAGACAATTCTGGCCTGATCAAGCTCCACTATGGATCTAATTATACCCAAAAAAAATACCCAATCTTTCTCTACCTATAGAACTTGCATTGACCAGATGAGGAACTTGGTTGGAGGGAGAATTGTTTTATGCAGACCATTTGCAGGAAATCAAAAAGATATCCCTCTACTAGTGCATTTATTTCGTATATAGAAAGAGGTATATCTACAAATAATTCTTTTTATAATTTATAATAAATTTTCAGATTATCTGACTACTTAATGCAAACATTACTGCGGCCATCAACGAAACATGAACAGTCATTGAAGAACCTAAACTCTTTGGAGATCTTGCTTAGGTGAAAGGATATTCCGGACTATTGCCGAATATTATTCGAAAACTTGAGACAAGAGAACCTTTGATCAATGAATTTTTGGCTCTAGTAAAAACGGTTGAAAAGCAGTAAACGCTCACTAAATCGCCAAACGCAAAAATACCCTATACGAGGAAAAACTGATAGACATTTTGGCAAGGCATCTCCGAATTTTCGTAGTCGAAGTGTATTTTTAAATGCGATATGTTACTTCGTTTTTAAAGTTATTTTGCAGCAATTGTTGTAGTAAAATTAAGTTCATTTCATAAAGTATACACACTGTAGGCCACTGTACCTTCCTAGGTCACCTTATTCCGGTCTCTCCTACGTGTATAACATTTTACAATTTTTAAGACGACTTATAGAGTAGTAGGTACGGTCCTACCTAATAGTAATAGTTCCCTTATTGCAAACTCATAGATATACTCGTAACATATAACAGCATAAAACCATAATTTTGTGGCCAAGTATCCTCGATCTAAAATTTCTATAATCATTTATCATGTCGACCAGCTTTATCGAATAATTCGCTCCTCTTTCTTATGAGATAGAGCTCTACGGGCAGGTAATTAGTAATTTTTCACCTTAAGGTCCTCGGAAGCGAGATAACCGTGTCATCAAATTCATTGCAAACTCTGCACTCACAAAAGCTGCGGGAACAGCAGCTAAAAACGGCAGATAGCTCTAATTTCAAAACATCCTCATTACGCGGCCCCGGTGCGACGGTGGCGCGGGTTCGGAGGGTGCAGCCGGGCAAGATAATAAAACTTTTTGGCTAAATGAAAATTTTCAACAACAGCCTGGGAAACAATGAAACCATTGTTACGTTCTCATATCCAGCTCCAGATAAGCTTCATTTGGTGCAAATAAATTTCACAGGAAAAGGGGGACTTCGGGGTCCAAAAAAGAGGAAAACCTACCCAAGGAGGAGAACGCAGCCACACATTTGAGACGGGAGTGGGCAGTCGGGAGTCGGGAGTCGGGAGCTGGGCTCAGACGACAACATTTGTACATGAGTTTGGTGGTGGGTGATCTGCTCCACGACTCCCCAGGATCTGGGGTAGGGCACCGGGAAGCGGAGCACCGAAATGTGATTACAAACAGGAAGCTTAGGGAAGACAATGAAATTTTCAGTCTTCAATCGGAGATGAGTAAAGCGGGTCATGTAGGACGGGAAGAGAAATGAAAGTTCCATGATATCCCGGACCCGGACCAGTCCGCCTCGGGGAAACAAAGAGGATCCAAAAACGAACCAAAAACCCACTTAGCAGGCGGCGACGTGTTACCTTAGTTACCAGACAGGCAGCCTCTCCGGTGCTCCTCTGGCATTGATGCTTATTTACAACCAGCTGGAGGAAGCCCAGTTCGCCAGACTCTGGGACTAAAGCCTTCCAGTCCGGGAGTTCTCGACGTCGAGAAGCTTTCTAGAGTTTACATCTGCGTTCGGCTGCTGTTCTATCTTCTGGAGCCCGGTAGGGTTGCGATATCCTCTTGATCCGCCAGAGTGGGGGTTGGACCATGTTTACTCAAGATAACGGTTTCTACGGGAGCCATTAAAACTCTTACATTCGTCCGTCAGCTCTGTGGAGCTTGGCAGCAAAAAGAACAAAATAATTCTGCACGACACATACGGATAATATTCAAGTTTGATTTCGTCTATGTGTGCAATCTCCGGCAGGATGCAGCATCCTCCCAGTGCATATCTGTCTTTTTTAGAGGGAAACAGAGGTTCTGTCAGCGTTAATGCCACTTTTAATTAAGCCGTTTCGTTTGGATAAGCCAAATCGTCCTTAGAACTTTATGCAAATCCCTAAAATACACAGTCGTAAATCATGCGACAATACCCCGAAATCAATTGAAACGTAATAGCTCCCCGGGACCAGGTTTAGACAATTCCTAAAATCCTCCCTAAACACCTTCTGATTTAATTTTGTTTTTGATTTCCGGAACCCAACCCCCCGAAATTAAAAGAAGTAAACGCCGATTTCTTTCTAAATGGAATGTAATAACTCAAACGATTCGCACAGCGCATATAAATTTGAACTGAAGCTAAAGATTTGTCCCATTGGATTCAGTCATGAAGATTGCACCTTAATCGGCCGGGGGATGTGGCCCGCCCGGGTCGAGGCCGAGTCCCGTAGCCGGCAATTTTGAAGGGTAAGAAACGGAAATCGGGCGCCTGTACACCCGGTAAACCGGGACCAAAAGGAAAGGACCAGGGACAGGCGTAGCAGAAAAACAGCAGCACCACCAACTCCTGGTAAACGACCTCTTTTATCAGGGATTCTTCATTTCAATCACATCAAATGCAGACATTTTTGGTCGTGACATGGAGCTGGGGTGGCCTTTAAAATTTCATCTTTGGGGTATGCTGCAGCCCTTCTCCCGCAGGGCAGATCGGTTGAGCTTACAAAAAAAAAATGAGAAGTGGACATATTCTGTTGCTTTCTCCGGCCACTTCCTGGCCTCTTTTGTTGTTCAACCGTTCGGGTGCCTTTGCAACATGCTTTTTTTTTAAAATATTACCAGGCAGGTGGGTGAATTTTGTGCTCTACCACTGTAATGTTAATATGAACCAAATGGACACTCCTGATGACGATTTGTGTTCAAAATAACAATAATAGGGTATTCGAGTTGTGTCTGAATTTATTTGACGTTGAGTGCTCTTACAACACTTTAAAAATTTATTTTATAATCTTTACAAAATTGATAGCCCCACATTGCATGAGAAAACTGAATTTTTAGACTACGGATTTATTTTCGTATATTTTTTGCGTGTATTTAAAACGGCTTTGAAACTATAAAATATCTGATTACAACTGGAAAACTGACTTCATTGAAAAATTACAAAGAATACATGAATAAAATAAACAGAAATAGTCCTTTTAAGACATTTCAATTTATTTTATTGTAGTTGTTAAATCCGCTCATACTTTCATTCAAACCCAGAAGGATTAATTTTTTGCTATTGACCCACCTGAAGAAGAATGTGCTACTATTGTTCGTAGATGCTCATGAAAATTTACTAACCAATAAATAAAATGAAAAATTATAGTAAATCGTAATTTTAACAAGGAGTTAATATATTTAATAAAACATTCTCCTCAGTGTAAATGAGACGCCCTACTAAACAAGCCTTAAATTTTTGTCTAGGCACACTTTCCAGTACACAAGTAACAAAGTACAACTTATCTTACTTTAATAATAAGACTGCTGGGCGATGTGTACATATTTTAGACCTATAAATCAAGTAACCACTCTCAGTAACAATAACCAACTTTTCTTTAAAAGAAGCTATAGAAAAATAAATAAATTGAATTTTGTATCTAAACTCGTTAAGATAAATAAGCAAAAAGGAGCTCGAATATACGCTATAAAATTTTGTTTAGAACCTTTTTCGCTGATTGCGATAAATTCCTTGATAGCCTACACATTTTTGTTTTATACCTGATTATTTTATCTAGCGCATAAACATCGTACTAAATTAACAGTGAGATCAAATACATAGCTGTTATCTTTTTATATATCAAATAAGAAAATATTTTTCAAATTCATCACAAAAATAATTTAATTTACCCCCTAATTGTGGTTGAATTGTGAGCAACTTTGGTATTGGTATCAATGCTACTGGGTACTAGGTTCGCTTTTAATATTTACTAAAGTAACAAGTGTAAACTTTTATCGATATATTTTCAGTTCTTAGATCACTTTGAGGATTTTTATGATCTTATAGTGCGGCCTGTATTTAAAAAATAGGCCAAAGCATTTCACTGAATTTAATGATATTAAGTTTAGAATTAAATTAAACTCATAAAGGAAGCAACTAATTATGAGTATTTGTTTTCTCACATAGAAAACAATATTTTTATTTGTTTTAGTTTTATTCACATAACGTAACTTATGCCATAGAAGAAAAACTAAATACGGTTTAATTAAATATTCTAACTACTTACCTGTATTATTGTTAATATGCAAGGTAAGGTTTCCATAGATTTGCAATATAATTTGATGGATTTTTATACAATATTGAGAGGTTTCCAAGGGTTATAGGCTATAAACTACACTCATATTAAACCATCAGATAAAAAACACAAAAAATTTGTTTTAACCAACAGAATAAAAGTTAAATATCATCATCTTTGCCAATTCACTTTACGTGATTTTAATTTTTTGTTTTATCCACAACAAATATACAATAAATCTTATTTTGCGCTGTTCCCGCTCCGAATCCCAGATAACTTTTTGATAGCTAGCTGACAGATATTTTATGAGACTTGAGTAGTGAAACATATAAAAACTACCAAATAAATTTATCTGGCTGATATTTTATCTGTGAGCTTACTATCTGAAACTATATCAGTTAATAATATACTTAGATTACAACAAAACTAAGTGGGGAGAGGGAAATTTATTGTTATTTCATAGAAAGAAAAACGAATATATAGTATAACCCTTTTTTTTTTGTTAGTATCGTATATACTTTGCTGAGTTGGCTTTCAACATTTATTTCAACAACTCCTGTAACCATGCATATGTATAAAATAGAAAATATGAAACATTATTCGAATTTATCGTCTTCAAACTATAGTTTGGCATTTGAAGATCGCTTCCTCGATGGTTATCCGAATATTAGCATATTTATTATTAAATTGCCTTTGGTCCACCTAAACAGAGACTGGATCCCCATAGAAATGGGACTATCTGCTGAATATTTCGAATGCATAGATATTGCCTGGGACAATGTGGTTCGTGTTTTAAATCTGCTGACGATATAGCAAAATTCGAGGAGTGGAGGATTTGCTAAACATATTCCAGCAGCAATCCGAAGGACTCCCATAGTAGAAAACGCTGTGTCTGCTTTATTAACACGAAGCGCTTGTCAACAATTTCCCCGATCCTCCAGACCCTGCCCACTCCTTCAATTCGAGGCCCCGCAGGTCGGAGTCGGCACTCGCACCAAATAATAGAATCTGCTCCCCTAGCGTCCACGACGGGATCCCGGGATTGGAACGTCCTCCAGCCGGGCGCGGACACGTTCGTCATCTGCGGCGTCTATACTCTTTTCGATTCAGATTTGGTTTGGCCAGCATTTTTCCCGGCGGTAATAAATTCCGCCCGGTCATCAGAACTGATTCTGTTTTAAATTACGCTGCAACTGTCGGCCGAATTGGTGGCAACAATTTTGAAATTCTGCTAATCACGGTAATTAATGGTGTTACGTGTGCAGCAGATTTAGCTTGGTAAATATGAGCTGAAGGACGGTAGTGAAATTCAATTTTCAGCGGATAGGAAGCGAAATTTGTGTTCGAATTGGGGCTGCACCAGGAGGCAGAGAGTTCCATACCTTGGAGTCAATATTGCAACAGAGGCTGGAACATTAATGCTCGGCGGGGGTGGGTGATCTTAAATTTTATTATGAACGGTTCAAACTTACGGAGACAGCAAGCAGCCGTAAATAAAAAGTTCAAAACTCAATAGTTTCTCGGAAATATTGGAAAACTATTTTGGCCGGTCGAAGGGTTGCAGATCGAACTTAGCAGGAACTATCGAACCAATCAAACAACTACAAAAGCGAGTTATCGAAAATTCTTTCATCCTTCACTGGGTCCTTCCTTTTTCATTGTGAAGGGCGCGGGTGACAGAGTCTCCGCCGGCCTCGACGCTTCAGCTCCAGCCAGAGCTCAGGCTCTCCAGCATACAGCACCAGCCTTCGGGAGATGGTTTTATTTTTTTTTTTTTCTTTCGTTTTGGTCCACAGCATCCTTTTGTAGGACGGATTTTTTCCTTCTCGCCGGGTTTTCCTTGCTTTTCGGGGAAAAACGAAATGTCGTCCTGAACCCAAACCACCTTTATCGGAAGATTTATGGCGGGATGCTGGAATTTAATGAAATTGCAAAACGAAAATGGTAAGTGTGTACGGCGCAGCGCCGCTACCGTAGGTATGCGGGACAGAGGGCGACATAGATCTTCTATAGCGAGCATTAATGCTGAGCGTAGATTTGTGTGTCTCCACCTTCGTCCTGGGGCCCGGCAGTACCAGCGCAATGTACATCGGTGTGTATATTCTCGATGCTGGGACCAGGACTCCGGTGCCTGCTGGAGAACGATCCACGCCATCATTGTTACCCTCTTCTGCTGTCACGTGACAGTAATTACCGGTATATAACGGGAGTGAATTGGATTTAATGGTGGCGCGGAACAGCAAACATCATCCCCTAGTTGGGACATCAGCCGTCTTGTTGGCAGCGTCCTCCTTTTTCAACAATTTCGAGTCCACCGGTGCGGCGGCATCAAGTGTCGGGTTTTGTTGGCAAGGCATTTTACAACAAAGCGCCTGTAAAAATGTTGATCGACTTAAAAGTTATTAAACCATTAATGGCGCCTAATTAAAGCTACCAAGAGATGGTCGCTGGCAGTCTCACAGACTTTAGACGAAACATAATTCTTCGCATGATAAATGCTCTAAATTTCAATACACGTTTGACAAAACCAAAAACTGGTATCTTTAATTTTGCACTAAAAGTAACATTAAAGATTCTAATTTATAAACTAACTTTAACAGTAGATAGTTTAAATGAAATCGCAAAATACTTTATTTGATTAATATTATATGGGTTATGCTTTTGAAAGCGGACCCCTTCCCTCTATCTGTATTAACGTAACTTAAAGACACGTGTGAGGACTCAAATGAAAGCTTAAAAACTCTACTTTCAAATAAAATTGTAAAAAGAAGGCTTCTAAATCTTTTTACTTCAAAAACAACAATAAACAAGGACCCCCGCATAACTAGTTTCAAGATTCTCACCATAAGTTACAATATGTCAACGATTTCTTGATCCTTATTGATCAATAAATATTTAACTTCTATGAAGTTGGGTCCTAAAGAGTTTTGACTACGATAAAACAAAAAGTCGAGAGAAAATTAAACATACGTAAATTCAAAACCTAGCCTGCAATTCCAAGATCAAAACTTGAAAAACATACCCCTTTATTTAAAAATTATAATAAAAATATTTCCATACTTAATAAGCACGTCTTACTGACTGAAAACCATTTGTTAAGAAAAAAATAATGAACAATTTCAATAGTAACAGCTCTGTTCCATCCTATGACAATTTCCTACAATCAATATCAATTTTTGAATTTTAGAAACGTTTTTAATTACGTAAAACAAAAAGTCATTATTTTATAATTAAAAAAATTCAATTCAACTAATTTTAGAACTCCGGATATGAAAATGCCAGAATCTTGTCGTCAACTCTAGAATTGTTTTTTAGATTAAATTGATAAATATTTTCAACAAAATGAATTTCACATTGATCAATTTGAAAGAAAAGAAAGAAATAAGAAGATTACTTCAATAATTATTTTAATTGAAAAATTTATCACATTCCTTTTGATTTCTTTTATTTCTGACTACTTAAAAAGGGCAAGTACCTGCAAATGCAAACGAGACTAACACTTAACAGATGCAACCGAGCCTAAGTTTGTTAATGCAAGACCAAACCAGTACCAAGATTATCATAGGCTTGGTTTTAGTCTTGTTTTGCTCAGTATTAGTTTAAATATTAATTTTAGTCAGGTCAAATTTAGTGAAAAAATAAACTTAATTTTACTTTGTAATCATAATGTAGACCAGTTTGCCCAGACTATCTATTAATTTGACTTAAATGTGATAATCCTCAAGTACCTCAAATAATATTATAAATGCAAAGTGTAATGATTTTAAGTAAAAGACGACTATTATATGAAAGATCTACTATAATTAATTTAAACCAACTATTTTTAGTTATATAACCTTTCCGAGTATCTAAAATTTTGTACACTTTTGAGAAACCCGGCTGACTCTGATTCAAATCATTTTCGACAAAACCCTCTACTTTGGAACGAAAGTTCCACTGAAATCGGATTAGCACTGATAAACAGAAAGACAGATAAAAAGTGTAAAAAGGAATCTGTGGAATATATATGTACCCTTTTTAAAATTTAGACTGTAAACAAATTGTTGAGCTATTATGCCAAAGGATTCGATATTTAATAAAAATTATATCAATACAACGGCCAAACGAATACCTTGATGTTAAATTTAAACGAAATAGGCCAGTTGTTTCGATGCTATATAAAAATAAAAATCAGTTAAAAGATTATACGAGTAGCATGCATACAGAAGCATCTAAAGTGTTATTTAAATTATCCTGGAGGCATCCAGAAGAGTTGTTCTTATTATTAATTATTAGAAAATGACTACTAAAACCTGGTTTTTTAGTATTTAGGATAAAATTATCTTTAAAATATCTAACTCTAGTATCTTCTTCTACCCAAACTGTGTTTCTTCTAATGGACATAATTTTACTTTTAAAGTAAACGCTCCACTCGCTATACAGGAAAATTAGCGGAGAAATATTCGAACAAGCGTAAATTTTGAAATGTCCTTTAATAAAGGGTGCCAAAAAGTGGCAAACACGCGAAAGCGACAAATGGTGCCAGAATTCCCTTTGCCATTAGCCGCGGAGGCTGAGCACCGCCAATTACTTTCCACCTTTCACCTGATCCTTATCCCGTCCATAAAATTCCCGATGATGAAAAGAACTTCAATACACAAACAAACAAACAAACATATTAGAAACGAGTTAACACACCGGCAAACAATGGACCCGAAGTATGGCGCAAGAGTGCTAAAATTTCCCGCGCCGAGTTTTTCATTCCTCTGGGGTTTGGCCAGGATCAGGAACAGAATTGGGACCGGGACCAGAACCAGGACCAGTACCAGGACGCACCAACATTAGCATCCTTCGTTCCGAGTCCTGCTGAGGAGGGTTGCTCAACTAGAGTTCACCGTCAGATTATGCCGCTGTGTGTCAGCGTCAACTGCCGCATCCCGGCCCATTCGTCCTGTCGCAACGCTGTGTTGGTGCGTTTAATTTAAATTTTAATTTCGATCTTAATCTCTTAATGCGAAATAAAATTGCCGTGCACTGGTGGCATGTTCTGGCGGCCCCTTAATGTGGAGAAAATGATTGGGGGATTGTTTTAAATTTCTCCACACCCGCTAACTCGCCGGGCTGTCTGCAGGGCCATCACCCGCCGTTCCCGTCCCTCGTTAAATTTGACCTTTTTATAGTATATTTAGGCATTTATCGTTGTTCTTGCCTCTCACATTGCTGCCCTTGTCGAAGTCGATTTTCGGATTGTTTAACGGGATGATGCGGGGGTGGCGATGCGGCTGCTGCCTAGGGGAGCAACTACTTGTAAGTGACCAAAAGGCATGGCGGCAACTCTGCCACCCTCGGCCTAAACGATGTAATTTTACACAAATTTATGCTCTGTTTATGCTCCGTTCATTTTTATAGCACTACTGAGGATAATTCTTGGCGGAATTTGCATATTTTTCAGAGCTGTAATTATTTTTCGATATGTGCCTGTTGAAAACAAGTGATTTAGTTGGAACCGAGCAATTTTAGGGTACCGCTGGGTAATGCGTGGTTTTTCTACCCTACTGGGTTTCTGGAGCAAATACCCACTGATTTATTATATTTACAGTATCTAAAGATTTGTTGTTACCATAGGATAGAGTTTTGTATCGATTCACACAAACATTTTCGGGGGTTCGGGGGTAGCAAAGAAAATTCTAAAAGTAAAAAATATTCAAAAATTATTTTATAGATTTTTTAAAATTGTTATTTTAGCACCTATATGCTTATTTAGTCAGTTACAACTAGAATAGAAATTATAAATAGAAAACAAATTTCGCATGCAACATGCACTTTTACGAAAACTTCATATGTCTAAAAACTTTTCGAAATTTAAGTAATATCTGAAAAATGTATTACGATATTATCTTTTAATAAAACTAATATTCAAAGTTCCGAATGATTTCTAAAGAAAGTAAACTTTCGAAATTTCAGAAGTCTGGCATAACAAAACTTTTTAAATATACAAACTAAAAACTATACGTCTTCCTTATTTTATAAATGGAAAATGGAATCCCCTTAGGTTAATTCTGTGGGACAGTAAATAAAATAATATCACTATATACTCAGTAGAAGAAGTATACACCTTAAATAAATGTAATTTACAAACAAGTAAATTTTTATTTAAAGAATAAAATGCGTAGATTAAGTTAGGCAAATTGAAAAACTCCAACTCAAAAATAGAAACTAAGTCTTGTTTCGCATAAAACATTATTATTGCAGTGTAACTAAATAAAATTAAAATATATTGTTAATTTCAACCCTTTAAAACGATCTTACTAATTATAGTTGCAACTTGAAAGGGTTTGGTGTAAATGGAAAGCGGAAGTAATTGCACCAAAAGTACATTGCGGTCTTAACCAATCTACCCCTCCTTCCTATTTGAAGTAATGATGTAAGGAACTTTTAGGAGTTGAGAGTTTTCGGTAATTTTCATCAGAAACTTGCATCATAGTTCCCTGCACCTAGAAAACCCGAACTTGTCACAAGTGATATGTTTTCTGAGTTTAAATCAAGTTTATCTCAAAAGTTGCATACTCTTGCCAGCATCCTCTATCCGACCACCAACCCTATCAACTTTTAAATTTTCATCAAACTATACGAATTTTGGTGGTGCTGTTGTTGTTTTTGGTGCAGTGACTTTCCTTCCAAGTTTTAGAAAGTAGTTTTCAGTTGAAACAGTGCGGTTTACTTAAGTACAGAAAACCGCATACATATAAGTGTTCGTATACTGATTCTTAGTTATCTCAAGAAAGCCAGACAACTTGGATTTTGCTTCACCCGTTGCGATGTAACTTTACGCAGTTTATATATAAACTGCTTGTTTGCAGGTGAAGTTTTAACTCCGATTGGCCTTACCAAATCAATTTGAAGTTTTAAGTGTTTTAATGCATGCACAATTGCAAAAAGTTATTGTATGTATAAAAAAAAATAACTTAATTTGAAAGATTTTAACAAACCAGATAACAACACAAAGCTACGGAATTATTTAGTAAACAGCATATAGTAGAAAATTTAACAAAAAAAAACAAAAAAACATTCTACTCAAGGAGTTATATGCATTTTATATATGTAGGTTTCCTTAAGGGTATGTAGTTATGGGTGTTCTTCTAATCAACATTTAAAAAAACGTATTTAGATTCTTTACTTGTCTCAGCGCATACAAAACGACACTGAAAATAGGATCGTTTATACTATTTCAACAACATTTCTAATTTCTATTACTAAATTGTCGTAATTTATTTTATTTCTATATTTTCCAAATATTTATCGGATCTATGTACATATGATTCAATGCTGGAATTAAAATAGGATTTTCAGGTGAAAACAAATCTCTCTGAATAAATATCGTAATGAATATGTTTTCTAAATTCTCACCACAACATCCGTCGTAATTATTCCAATTAAACCCAGTACAAGGAAGAGGGAGCAACAGCCCCAGATGTGTAATTATATGCAGATCGAGTGACGCTATGTTCGCAATATCGCCTCCAAAAAGGAAAACGTTTCTGCTGGAAAAAAAAAAAACAGGAGGGAATTACCGCGAGGGGTTAGAATAGAAAAACAACAGGGAAAACTCTCGGTTCCCCAATTAAGTCCTTTTGATAAATTACAGACAAATACCTCTGCCGGCATAATTACAGCCGCTTTAAGCTTTGTTGATACAATTTTAAGCTCATCCACCACATGAGACCAGACCTTGCTGCCTTTTATTTGCCAGCAGATTTATTCCGTACGAGCAATTGTGTCTGTCTGGGCTCGGGCTCGTGTTTTATTTTCATAAAGTCCTCAGAGTATGACTTTCGTCCTGTTCGGTGGTTATGTGTGAGTACATCCTGATTCAAGGAGAGGAGCCCTTTTCCGATTGGTAGTGGTGTGAAGGGCTGGTTCTTTTTATTCACCAAAAACGAAACGAACGCTTATGAGCAGATCTGGCCAAGTGTTAGAAATATGGCTCTTGGCTCCCCACTTCGGTACGGGAGCAGAGGGCTTTAGTCCTAAGACCTCCGAGCACCTGAGTCTGAACGAAAGTTTTCAATTTTATAAAAAAAACACCCGGTGACTTTATTTTGCTCTTTATTCCTCAAGAGATGCAGCTGAGGTTTTCTTAGTTCGAGAAGTTATGCTTTTCAAAAGGATCTGGGAAAGAACTCCTTAATTAAAATATAATCTACGGTCCATAGAGTGGCCCATACCACCAGAAGAATTCGCTTTAAAAAGTTGTTGTTAAATATTACTAGACAGCTAATTACCTAAAATTATTATAATAAACTTTATCGATTGAATATAAATTTTCTTAATTAATATTCAACATGAATCAAATATGCGAAGATTTAAAATTAAAGTATTACTTGTATATATTCATCATTTGCAACGATCATCATTTGCAACGAATTTCTTTTTAAACGCACTCATTTGGTTTTCGATTACAATCTATAGACACACCAACACGGATAATGAATAACAAGAAATATCTATATGAATTTGAATTAAATTGATTTTCAATATATTTGCTTTAACAATTCAATAGAATTGATTTGAAATTTCATCAGAGGTATTCATTTAAACATTTTACTATTAAAAATTAAATAATTTCAAAATAAAAAAGTATTGAATGACACAGTCAATGATACTGGCAGTCTTCCCGAATGAATTAAAAAAATTTGTTTAATACAAGAAAGGCATCTAATTCTTCTAATTGTAAATTATTATCATATTTCTTTCTTTCCTTTTCCAAGTACCTTTTCATAGTAGTTCTTTGTTTCTTATAAGACTGATTCGCATAACATGCCCTCTTTGAGGAACGTTACTATCATTTTATACGGAGGTTACCTGCATATTGAATTTTCATTTAGACTACTGATTTCGGTTCAAATTTAAAATGTATCAAAAGCAAATTTCTTCATACAAATGCAAGCCAACAATAAAATATCATTGATTTCCGATTTCTTTTGGTATTATACATATCTATACTAATAAAACTGTGGAAATGCCATGTCTATACATAAGACATATATACCAAAACCTGATTGGAGTGAGGAAAAGCTAACGGAATACAAAACGACAATTTTAAAAAGTTTTTCTGTCTGTTTGTATGTCTGTTTGTACACGATAATCTCTGAATGGGATACATTTTCTAAGTTTTCACAGGTAACTTAAGCTTAGCTCAGAGCAACAAATAGGCTTTAATTCATCACGGGAAAAAAGATATAATAACTTAATGTTTAAGAAGTTTAGGTTTTTTTATTACAACCTATACTTTTATTGAAAATATTGACTAAAAGTTTGGCTAAAAGATTCCACTAAAGAAAAGGACGGAGAACAGTATAGGGTACTCTTTAATCCAGAAAAACACATAATTTAGTTCCTAAGGCATGCCATTACCTGAAGTCCATAAGGGCGGAGTCGCGAGCACAGCAAAATTTATTTAACACATTCATGTAAATAACTTCTATATTCGTCCATTCAGCTTATAAAGCTAATAACTCAATTAAAATCATGATTTTCAACGTGTTTAAAGGCCATTGATTTCGAATCTGAAATATATATCTACCATATAATAATAAAACTGTAGAAACGCGTTGTCTGTATATAGAAAATATTTACCAAAAACTGATTTGGGGGTAATGTAGAAAGGCTAACAGAATACAAAAAGACCATGTTTTAAAATTTTGTTTGTCTATTTGTACAAATATTACTTAATACTAACTAACCAATTACTGAACTTTACCTGCACTGTGCGAAGCCGAGTAATTCAGCTAGTATTATATATAATAATAGTTAACATATTTTTCTTCAGCATTATCTTCCAAAAATAACTTCTTGCCTCTGTGTCTGCCTTAGAAGATGCTTTTACCTAACTCGTGCTACAGATGGTCTACCTTAAAGTCTTGTTATCCTCTAGAAACCTCTGCATAACATTTACTTGCGCAGCAGTTTTCGCCAATTAAATTTACAGATTTCAGCAAAAGGTACGGGTGCTGCTGAACACTGGTAATCTGCAAGTTTGAGAATCATCACACAGGACAACGGGTCTAATCGAAACCCGATGTCCTGACGTCCTGTTTGCGAAATAAATCAAACAGCATAGCCCCGGCCTGCTTATCAGATAAATGCGTTATCCCTTCGGACGACACCGGTCTCATAACGATTCCATTCAGAATCGCCCAGGAAATAATATCCTCAATATGCAATAAATTCTAATATTTTCCTGCATTTGTATTATAGCGTCGTTTAAATGTATGAGATGACCACGCCGGACTTATCCGCTGGTGAGCGGAGGAGCCAAAAGGGCTTCGGGGCAAAACTTAGTGCGCTTAGCGGCGGCTCCTCTCATACGTGAGGGTTGCGCGCCCCAAAAAATGTCCACAATTTTCCTACTTTCCTAATAATAATTGTGAAACATTCTTTTCATCCCTTGGCCCGCCCCGGCATGCTTTATTGTAGCTCTATCTCAGAACCACATTAGTTCTTTCGATACGCTACGCCCGTGTTCCGGGACAAGATGAATTTCTCCGCCACGGACGCAATTAGTGTTCGATAACGAATTCTTCCCGATCCTTTGGGGGTAGTGCTAATTATGACGTAATTGCCAGACTGCATAGATATGGACAAATTATGGAAATTTTCAGCCATTTTTGTAGCTAGCCAAGAAAGCGCCGTATATTTTATTGGTGCCGAAGGGTAATTGCGATATAAATTAATTTCATGGGCCAAGCACTCCTTCTCGTCTAGATCGGCACGCTGAGGTGTGTGCTAATGTCTTCAGATACGTTTTCCTCTAACGCTACTGGAATTAATTGACGGACAAATTGAGATGGATGACATATTTTATTGGTTCGGTGCGAAATCGCAAATTAATTTCGAACTTCTCGATATAAACCTATATACGCAATTTATGCGAAAGCCAAGTCATTTCGTGTCGCCAGGTGGGAAGAAAGTATAAAAATTGTAGTTCTTAAATCAAATTAAGTATCTTCCTCCGATTTTCAAACTCCGCCCAAAATTTTATGTATATTTGCCTGTCTAAAACAATATTTTAAAAAGCATTTTCCATATGGTTCAGTTAATAATTTTTGAAATTAAAGTACAACATATTCAAAAATTATATTCCAAGAAAAAAAGAGCATATTTTACCTATATATACATAAGTAGATATATAAAATCAGTCAGTTAGCATATATCAAAAAGTTTTAGAAGCATACATACGTTCGTATATTTAACACTCAGTCAAATGTGGATTTGTATATTTAAAAATGAAAAAAATTGTCTTGAGAGAAACTTTAAAAGATAGAGGTGTAATAAGTAAATCTACAAAATAGGCAATATTCGTATGTTAAATATGATTTAAATTCGTATTCGTTAAAATAAATTTCAACAAGATATAATTGTAAATTAAAAAATTGATAAAATGTTCAGTAGTCTTTTTAAAATTTTATATCGCCTCATTTATTGTTATTTCTAAGTGTTAAACTTTCACAGTAGGAAATTTTTCTAGTAAAATGCTTACTAGATGCAAACCTATAGTAAAATGTCTATCTTGTAAATTTTCCCCAAAAGCAAGGAAATGAAAAAAATTTAGATGAAATTCAAGTAAAAACGTCTTTTACTAAACGTTTAATTTAATGGAACTTCTTATTTTAAACTGTAGTTTCGTTTCTTATAAATTACTAAAAGAAAAATCCTACAATTTTCGTTAACTGCCCTTTTCGCAAATATTACTAGAAAACATGTCCTTTTCTTTACTAAAGTAAATTAAACTATGATATAAAAAAAATTTACCAGAGCCTTGTTATTTGGCTTCAACAGACTTTTAGTAATTTTAATATTACTAGATTTTTTTATAGAATTCCTAGCGATGTCATTCTAGTAAAAATGTACTAGGGTTTAGTCAAAAATTATTTAAAGCATTCATATAAAGTTCTTATTTTGCAGTGAATTGCCATAACTTATCATTAAAATAAAAAAATGCACAAATGAGGGAATATTCCGATGCTAGAATTATAGTTACTAAAATACTAAGCAACAAATTTTTATATAATAATTCTTGTCATAAAAAGGTCATATCTCCTTTAACAGTTCGCCAAAGAACTTGAGTTATTTGAAGTAGTGTCTCGACAAAGAATTACAGTGATGGGTGGGAAGGGCCGAAAACCAAAAGTCATCCAGATTAGGGCCATATATTGTCTGGAATGTTGGTAAGCGCATGAAAATTAAAAAAAAAAAAGGAAAGACAAAACAACCACCACCCTAACATTAAAGTACCATAGACCGAAACACGGCGGAGAGAAGAAGCAGCTTTGTTTCGAGAAGTATGCGATTTTTATCAGACTGCGAATTACACTCCGAAGATATAAGAGCCCCTCCAGAGCCTTGGCCCGCGGCTCCTGTCTCCGCAGATTCAACTATTGTTTGTCTTCTGATTTATTTCTAATGACTTTGGTCTTATTAGCTAGAAACCAATTTTATGAGAAAAACAAAGCGAAGCTCCTTTCGCTGTGATTTTTATCGCAGGATATCGCTTAAAGGAGGATGTGGACCGAAAAAAAAGGCGAACGGCGGCAGTAGCCAACAAGAAAATTAATGGTTTTTACTCGAGTCCAATTTATGGACGTGGACAGAGACATCAAGCGCACAAATTTGCGTCGCCACAGATTTTGACCATACAATTTACTTTGGTTCGACGACGGCAAGCGGGCGGGAGGTTGATAGCTGCAGCTCTACGATTTATTTCTGAGGTAATTAAGGAATAAGTATTGATAAAATAAAACCTTTTTATACTACACACTCTGACATCTGTTTTGACCATTGCACAAAAAAAAATAATTAACTTTTCGGCAGGATGGCGAGATTCCAAGTTAATTTGATCCGTCATCCTCATCAAGCCGAGGGGGGGGAAACCGCACAATCCGCAGTAATGAGAATTTATTGGCTGCAATTTCCCACTTGTTGGAGCGCAACCGTCTTGAGCTGGATGGCGATTAACCACCTGCAGAGTACGCAAATTTATTTCGATCCATAAGAAACGCATGACATCCATTTGTTACCTGGCGATCTCTTGGAGATAGTGCGAATGGATTTTTGAAAAATCAATTCCTTTAAATTGTATAATTTTTTGTGGGACATCCTTTTTAATTTCATGGAACCTTTTGGAAATTTAACAACAGATTTGCCAAAACCCAATAGAGAACTTTACGAGCATACGAACGACTGAAAAGAGAATTGTTACGACCGAAGATGGTGATACGAAATATGTTTTCTGTTCATAACTTTTCATCACTGTCTTTAAATATCTCATCGAATTAGAATCACACCATAAATTCTATATATTTGGCCAATTATATCTACATATACAATATGGAAAATAACAAAAAGGGTTCGCTATATTTACTCCTTAGTTTATTAATAAAAGTCGCATAAAAACGATTTTAAATTGTTATGTCGTGAAGCTTCCATTTAAATTAATAAAATTATTATTTTTAGTCATCTCGAAAGTCAATTATTGGCCTATTAAAAAATAGCATAATTTAACATATGGTAGCCAATCTGGATCGTTGCCTTCACAAATCAGAAAAGTTAAACATTTCAATATTTTTTCCAAAAATATGTTCAATAAAACTAGTTTTCGCAATAATTATTTTACTGTAGTAACCGTCTTAAAGGTCAATTATGCTATTATTCATGTGAATTAAGAGCGACTCATTTCTCTTACTTCACCAAGGTAAAGGTGCAGAAACTTTCAGAAATCCAGATATCTCTGGGCCTAATAAGATTTTCCGAAAAAGGGGTAAAAATTTAATTTCCTCTTTTAACTAAATAAGAAGAATCTGACTGTTCCCGGATATATTACAGGAAGTGATACAAAACTCAGCAAAAGCGAAAAGAGATGAAAAGAAAGAAGGACAACGCAGCAGACGCAAGGAACACCCCCGCTGTCGACAGCCCATTAAAAGAAAAGGGAAAATTTTTTGTCATTAAACATTTTAATGAAGACCCCATTTCCTTGCCATTCGCTTCCATTTTCCGGGTTTATTTTTCGTGCACTTGCTCTCTTCAGCTTAATTCTTTCTATTCCCGGTCCCGGGCATCTTCCAAAGACTTCAAATTCAGCACGGCCTTCGGTATATTGCCCCACAGCCGCTGCCCGCTTAAAAACAGCGAAAAGTTAAGACAGTAATGGCAACAATAAGAAATGGTGAAGGACGAGTGAGTGGCGAACAGTAGGGTTTCTTGCTTTTTTAATTAATTAGAGCCCATTAAAATGTTATTCTAGCTGTAATTAGAGCGTTTGTCATAATTGCTGACTCGGAAACTCATTCATTTTCGCTCACAGAACTGTCTCCAGACGGTTTTAATCAACTGAAAGAATTTTTAAAGCGTTCATAACTAGCTCTACCCCGCTCTTTAAAAAAAACAAAAACCCCTTAAATGAAAAACAACATTTTATTTAACTAAATCTCAATATAAGAATTAATTTACATCAATTAGAACTTCCTGCTCGAAATTCGACTTTTATAAAAAAAATGGTAATTTTCTTGATCTTTTTATCATTTGAAAAGTGAGAAAAACCTTTCGTGAAGAAGATACGAAATTAACCCCCGGTGACGATACAGGAATAAGTGGAGAGCACATAATAATCCTATTAAAGGAATTGTCAATTGAATTCCTGGATATTATTCGCCGTAATCCCTGAATTTAAATTCCAAATCGAATTCCTTCGACCCAAGAACAGTGGAATTCTATTAGCATCGATAGCGAAGGACAGACGTGTTTTGATTGAAGATGTTCACCACCCTCGAACAATTCGACCGCGCGAAGGGGCAAATTATTGAGTGAATCTTTCTCGGGCTTTCTTGAATGGGAGGAGGTTTCAAAAACATCGAATAGACTCTTAAATGGAACAAAACTTTTTTTTTTTTTTTTGCATACCAAATTGAATTCCGCCCCACTCTGAGACACTCTGTCCTTTCGAAGTCGATTAAAGTCTGATAAGGTGGCGACGTGCATTCGCTCGTAAATTTGTCTTTATTTGTGGGCTCAGAAATGACTTTTTAATGATTTAAAGTATTTATTCAGGTTTATTGGCAAAAAAAAACATGTTTCTATGCATTAAGAGAGAAAATTTGTAAAATTAATGAAAAGCTACAGTAATATTAAAGAAAAATGTCCTTGAAATACTAAAAAATTATATTAATTGTCTTTAGTTAAAAATAAAAAAAAAAGAAATGCCCTTATAGAAAAATACATTGATTTAAATCTTGGTCTTAAATAAGTAAATTAAAAATTGTAGCATATCTTCTCAGCAGCACGGGTGTTTGTAAGGACGAGCAGCAGTATGATAATCTGGAAATATGGTAGCGTCGAATGTCTGTGGTAATAAATAACTCAGACGGATCGGCACAAACAGTTTTGTTCGTAATTAAGTGCTGAAAGGGAAAAACAATAACTGAACCCCTTTTGACAAGTACGATTCACATTTTGTGCAATTCTAATTCCCTGTGCATGGCCATAAAGTCCTTCGCACATGTGCAATGAACAAAATAGGAAACAGGCACCTTCTTAATTGAACATGTCCTAGCATGAGCATAGTTTAGGCGCCAAAGGATTTAGTTATGACCAGGGTAGAGGTATAAAAGGTTAGGTAAGATTCGGGAATGGGGATTATCGCGGAGTACTCATTACTTGGACACCATCGGGCGTACTGCTGAGTTGTGTCCTGCTGCAGTTTGAATTTGAGAGTTGTAGTCTTTACATCATGAATCTTCTTTTCGCGCATTAACTAAGCTCATATGGCGCTTTCTGTGCATTTTTTATTTAAGCTTTTTGTTTGCTTTGTATTTATACATATATGGTATAATTTTTGTTGTTTTATTATTATTTTACATTTTCAACTCGCAGCAGTATACTCACATCATGATATTTGGTTTAACGATTTTAATTTTCTAAGAATATTTGTGAATTGATGAACAATTTTTTAAAGTTTTTGCAACTTTAAAGTTTATTAAATCAACTACAGGTTTTAATTAATTTAGCTTTTAAGAAGCATACAGTTTTGTTATAATATTACAGATATTGATTTAGCAAAGCTTATTTGCCCTATTAAAGAAAATTTACTCAATTTGATGAAATTTTAAGGCTTGTCGATTCAAGTTTTTCATGAAATTAACGTATCTCATTTTTTCCCAGTATGAAAACAGATTTTTATACCAACATCTTTAATTCTTAGTATTTTTGATTTTAAAATATTCAAGATACATCAAATTAACCGAATTGATTTTCTAATATAAAACCATTAAAATTCGGATCTTACATTACAAATGTTCAAAATCACTCAAAAGAAACGAATAAGATTCAATTAAGAAAATAATTAGCAGAAAGATTCGAAAGGAACTTCAATTAGAGTGGGGAAAAAACCCAAAAACCTAAAAAAAAAAAAAGTTAGTCTTTGGTTGTTCTGAAGAAAACAAAAAGATAAAATGAACATCGTGGTGCCTTCTCCCCGACCCTAAAAGAATGTGTATGTGTTCTTGAGGGTAAAGCTAATCAAGCAGCAAAGTACAAAATTTATGTGGATGTGCTCACATACCAACTTTCATTAGTGTCTATTACTCTCCAAGGAGTAATCACTTGGTTTCCGGATGACCATTCCATTGGCCATTTACACTTTTCTTTAATGAAGTATTACGGCATTAAAGGTGTTTGCCGGAGCCGAAATGCGCCGCCCATGCTCCCCGAATTCCCGATAGACATTCAATGGATAGACGGGACACTTTTAATGGCTGATCTGGCTCTTATGCGGGTGGATCACGCACATGCGATTACCAACTGAGTTTTGTACTGAGAACAGGGAGCGGGGGGAGGATGCTCCAACTTCAGGATGGTAGGTAAATTAAAATTTTTGGTAGAGCCTTCTCCGAACCAAAACTCTTCACTTCATTAGAGGGAATCTCATTTCGCTTTGGCACAAAATGAGTACCCTTCCAGTACCCTTCCCGCACGTGTGTACGTACGGGGAGATGTGCTCTGTTCCGGAGCGACAGATGGTGTCGGATCCTCGCCACAATATAACCAAAGCATGAAATTCATGGTGGATAATGTAACTTAAGGAAACAAATATATTTTACTTTGTACGTCTTAAAGGGCTTTATCTTTTACTTATTTATATATCCCTGCCGCCCATCCCTCTGCGGGGAGTGTCTGTGTATATCCGTGCACTTAGTGGAGCTCGAGTGCGGCTCACGTAATATCCGCCTGGTTTGTGTGTTTGGTGCTTTGTGCCCTCCGAAGAAGCCGCTTCCTGCTCCAAATAAAGGACCAAAAGACCTACGGGAACATCCGCTCATACAGGCAGCCAATAAAAAATGCTTAACGTAAAAAATTTTCCGCCTAGGACTAAGGGGCCCCGTCTGTTCTTCTATTACCACCCTGTAATAATGAAATGAAATGTCAGCCTTAAGATAGGATTTTTCCTCCCGCAAAATACATGCTTTTTGGATTAAGTCCACCCGGAGAGGAGGCGGAAGAGAAATTTCTTATTTTATTTTATTTTTTTTTTTTTCGGTCCGGCAATAACTTTGGATAAAATAAAAATGTTCCTTGTTCCCTGCATAACAAAAGTAAGGCCCGATCTCTGGCAACGTCTTAAGGAGTCCTTGGGCGTTTTCGTGCACATGGC
The DNA here is from genome assembly GCA_963969385.1 of Philonicus albiceps. NCBI lineage: Eukaryota > Metazoa > Arthropoda > Insecta > Diptera > Asilidae > Philonicus > Philonicus albiceps. The sequence goes on along the minus strand of OZ017776.1, from coordinate 10,761,769 downwards.
TTAAGTGTGCTCGAAAACATTGTTTACGGCTAATAAAACGGATTTTTTTATAAAATGTAAGCAATCGCCTGGAAAGTGACATAAATTATCTTTTTAAGCTTTAAACATTACAAAAAGAGAGAAATGTTTTACTTTAATTTTGCCTACTAAAGTTTTTAAAAATTCTAAAGCTACTCTGTATAGATAGAACGAAAACCAAACGAAACCAAATAAATATTTGTTTTAATTGTTTCTGTGGAGGGGAAATTATTTAATTTAATCACTAAAGGTATCCTAGCAAAGTACGTCTATATATAATTAATGAATCATTATCGGCAAAAATGGGAATTGTCCAAAATAGCGCAAGATTTAAAACACTTCACTCACTGTCTACTTCTAAATTAAATACAAATCACACTAACCGAACACGGATTAATTCTACGGACTACCGTTTTTGTTAATAATTTCAATATCTTTAAAAACTATCACCTCTCAATTTAAAACATAGGTAAACTAACGGCTAGATCGTCAGTTACTTAAAAATTATGTGTTATGGAACAATAAAACCGGGCTTACCAAGTCAACCCAAATAGCAACAATTTAAAAGAATTTTATCATTTTTTGCTCATATTTTTTAGAGAATTTTTCGAAAATTCTAGAAAAGATCTATAAAAAAAATGAATAATACTGACACTTTTAGTTTTTAAATCCAAAGTATCACAGAAGTGGAATATAAGTATAATTTACATATCCTTGAAACCAAACAAAATTCCAAGCCTCAAAAGTATTCAGTAATAAATTAAAGTTTCCAAGCATAAAAGAGCGACTACATATTTAAATTATTAGACATAATTTTAATACTAACTTAATACTAAAATGACTGTGGGTTTTAAAGTTTCCATTTCCAAATGTAGGAGTTATTTATCAACATTTTCGGCAACAGTTGTTTTTCCTATTTTCTTAAAAATCGTCTATCCAGATTACGTTGTTTTTAATTTGAATCCCTATAACTTCTAAATTTAAAAGCGGATATTAACAAGTAAGATATCCTTCGAAAGGTACTTTGATTGTCTTTTAAATGAGCTCCGCCCTACGATATGCTTACAAGGATTTATATATTCTTAAGTAACTTTAACATCAATTTATATATTAACGTTTCCTACGTAGAATCCGAACACCCTGTTACAGGGATAAATATTTCTATGAATTTTCTAATAAATTTTCTGCAATAAGATAGTGTTTCATATGAAATCTAGATGATACCAAAATTAATTATTATATGTTATGCAATATCCAATAAAGCATTGTTATTATTAATTTCGCATATTATTTAGCAATTTATAAATTTTATGTTTTATTTTCAGGACTTTCAGGATCTTTTTAAGATAGTCATATGAGTCATATATAAACAATATTTTTATTTTCTTTTGAAATCACCATGTTTCTGTTCATATCATAAAGATTTTGTTTCATCTTCATCGATTGTTGTTATTATGTACTTTTAAATCTTGATAACTGAGCCTCTGTATGTGACTTGATTACGCCGTTCAGCTTAGCTTCTTAAAATCGATTAAATCTTAATTTTAGCTCATTGCATGAATGTGACAACGTCTTTAGTTTTAACGAGTATCTTGAAAAACAGGATATTGATAGAAACATTTACTTAGAAATCGAATTAAGTGAACATGGTCACAGTGAAATTAGCATATAGTGATTAAATTTAGCTGCGAGTGTGAGAGATGCTTACTAGAAATATGATTGCAATGATTCTGTCTAATAATTTATGTGTCCCAGCACCGAGAGCAATAAGGAATTAAAGGTTAAAGACCAGAATGTAGCAAGCATACGAAACGAGTCCGCAAGGTGTTGTAAAGCAATCAGCAGGGGCTGGATGTGTCGGAGCTCCTCAGCCTCCCGCCCCAGCCCGGGATACGCACATCCCAGTGGTTAAGTGGCATACATTAAACTGACATCTGAATATGTCTGCCGGACTGTGCTCGTGTGCTGCCGTAATGCAATAATGTTATCCATGATAAATGAATTGGGGCTTCTTAATTACTCCCCAAACTGTCGTATAGGCATTTCGCCTTTATAAGAAATGTAACTCAATTTGGTAATACTCTCTCTTGGCATGTTGAGGGCCCACCCCAGAATCTTGGTCGACCTCAACATCCCTGATTCAGATCTTGCAAGGACCTCTATCTTTAAACACCTCGCCTTCCCCCGGCCTGTGGAGCGCCTGTTTAGTAACATGCCGGTACCTTGGGACTCCCGGGCACTGTTCTATCCCCGCACGAAGGGGGACAAACTTGTACTTCGTTCGGCTTGGCTGCACTGGGGATGGACAGCCATAAATTATTCGATTCTGCCTGGCGCGGCGCCCCCACCGAAATAAAAATTAATTCCGCTACTCATTTGCAAGAAGTTGACTATTCCTCGGGATTAGTTACCCGAGCGCCGCGGTGTTTAGCCTTTATTTTCGGGCTGAAAGAGGATGCCTGGAAGTGACCACTTAGCCCAGAAGCCATCAGACGGTGCTGTCCAACAAATTGGCGATAAATTTTAATTCCCGTCTCGATATCGGCCGATTAGGGATCATTGGGGCACTCTGGTCCTCCGTTCTCCTCTTACTCCTCACATAAGCCTGCGATGCTAACAGTCCATGGTCCATGGATCCAGCCAGGAATTCCCGCCATATCCATCCCAGGGCCGGACAAGGATAAGTTTTCAAGGACGACGAAATTGTAGCAGCGCCTCTTATCTGCATGTGATGAATGGCACCCTTGTGGCCACTGGACCGCAATTTCTCAACCTGTCACAGACACCTATCGCTCCATTACACATGGGGCCCTTCCGCAGAGCTGGCTCTGCTCCCGGATGCTGAGACGCTGCATGAAGCTCGAGCATCCGAATGTGCGTGCGGAACGCTCCTACGGCTAATGCTTCTTCGGGAGCTGATACATCCCGTAATTCTTGCGCCAGGATACGCAGCCTACTTCTTTATTTGCTGCGACGATGACTGCTTAAATACTCGAAACATGGACGAACCTCCTTTGGGAGGTTATTTGCTTGAGCGTAAGCACAAATTTCGGGAAGGAAAGGAGAAACGCATATATTTCAAATGAGATTTACGATCCTGTAATTTGCTCGCCTGTCAGGTGTTTCGTGTCGTTAGTGATTTCGTCGACGATCCTGGAAGTTGGGACGACAGAGCAACTTTAATGACTATTTCGAAGGTAGCACAATGAACAAGATAACGAAAAAATACTGAAGAACAATTATTATAGTCCCTTAACTTATATAAAGAATAAATAACCGAAAATTTAGATAACTGATAGTATAGTAGACAAGATATTCAGCTATAGTAGATAGATATGCATACACATTAAAAGGGTACAAACTAAACAAAATCCTTAAACCGAATAGGTTTTCTTATTAGAATTATTACATTTAAATTAATTAAACCAGAACTCCAAACACGGTTTTACATCGAGGGAGCCTAGACCGAAAACCCTGATCCTCCACAAGTACCCAAGAAATGTTATAACTATATAATTTTTTTGGATTTTAATTTATGATTATGAAAGTAATAAAATATGTTTAACTGAAGGATATTTTCATCCTACCTCATATTTAATTAATAACCATTTATTTAAAAAAGTTTTCGAGATACATACAATCAGGGAAAAGGTGATTATTAATAGAGAAATTAATGAAAAACTCGTTTATAGTTAATATGCCTGTTACACAATTAACATTTTTTTATATCATAGGAAAAGTATCACGCAATCAATTAAGAACGATGCTTCAAAATTTGAACAATTACTCAACTTTGAAATTATTATTAAAAAAATTCATTCTACATACCAAACAAGTTTAACGTATTTCCTATAGTCTTTTTTTCAATTTATTTATTTATGTTTTAAACTAAATTTACGATTTTGTTTTGAAATATCTCATAATAGACAAATCAGAGTTCGAAGGGGAGATTTCTTTCTATCTCAAAAACTTCGAATTTTGAAGCCTTTACGCTACGTGCATTTTATGCGCTCTATAAACGTTTAGATAATATTTTGTAAATTACAATACTTTGAAAAAAATGTGTCAATATCAACGATCTTTTATATATTTATATTCAATAGTATAATTAGAAAATATAATTTTGGAATGGATCGTCTTTACTTTTTATAAAGGGTAAAGGTTGCAATAAATAATGATATTTTGTAAAGTTATTATTATTATTATTAAACAAAGTAGGTTACCAGTAAGCCTTACCTGGGTGCGTAAAAGATTAATTATATATATATATTAAGTATAAAATAAAGTATATATTGGATACCCTGGTACCTCGAGTGCGACTACAGTGATGGCTTATGTGTTTTTTTTTTAAATAAAAACCAAAAGAGCTAGATAATAACGATTTGAAAACTCAAAACGAAACTTTTATTATTCAACAACTTAACTATTAGGTCTACCGGAAAGTTATGTCCGTTTTTGAAGAGGAAGAAAATGATACAATTTTTAACATATTTAACTAGATTTATTGTACGATATAATTTCCATCGTTCCTTATGACTTCTTCCCAGCATAATGGCAATTTATAAAACCTATTTTTGAAGAAAATCTTTGGATGCGAAAAACTACAGCAGCACTACTGTAAACGTAAACGTTTTCTTCATTTTTTAATTTTTTTCTCACAAAATAATTTTGTAAAGAAAGGAATAGGTGAACATGGTGGTTAAGGTCTGGGGAGTATGGTCGATGCGAAAGAATTTCCCGTCCTAGCTCTGAGATTTTCTGGGGAGTCACCAAAGCAGCATGTGGTCTAGCATTATCGTGATGCAGTATGATTTCCTTCCTATTGAATATTGTTAGCCTTTTTTCTTGGAGTACTTTGTTAACTCGTCCATTTGTTGACTATATTTCTCCGAATTTAGCTTTTTCTTGGATTCCAAAAGCTCATAATGGATTGGACCTTGCATGTATCACCATATACACAGTATTCTCTTTTTAAGGCTCAAGCTCGGTGTAGATGTGAAGAAGACATGTTTTCCTTACGATGTTTTCATCATTTGATCTATCATGGTCTTAAAAATATCGTCATCAACCACAAATGGCCGCGCAGAGCCGAAATCACCTGCTTTAAATTTTTCGAACCATCAACAGCAACAGCATCTTCACCAAAAACTTTTAACAAATTTCGACACGCTGACAATGACATGAGATATCTTTTTTGTAGTTAATTTCGAAGAGCACATAATAAACGCAATTATAAAGATATACAGCCACATATAACTCAAACGAACATATCCAAATATATTCAAACTTGAAACGAAATTATCGGACAGAAGTTTAGGGTAAACCTAATACAAAAATGCACCGTAGTGGGTACCTGGGTACTCGCGGGATATGCACACAAGGTAATAAAATACTTGATAAAACCATTAGTATTTAATATTTAACATTATTCACACTTTTAAAGAGCTGAAATGTAAATGTTTATATTACAAAACTGAACTCCACCAGCGAAAATACCGACATTCGTTTAAGTTGGTTTCTCACAAATTTCTCATCAAAAGGATTTTTTTGTAATTTTCGAACTTTTCGAAATTACAGGCGTTGAAAGTATGCCTATTATAAATAATTGTAGCATAAGAGTTAATTTAATTTTTCATAATACTTAAAAAAAACACAATAAAAACATTTTCAAAAAATAACTGACTGCAGAAGTTCAAAAATAAATTTCATATTGGCATACTTATCAGTTGGTTGGTAGAGTACTATCTAGAAAATATGATTTGATTACAGAATTATGTTTTAATTTAAAATAATAGACTTAAAAAAGGTTGATAGGTAACTTTACCTACGTTTTCATTTTAATCGATTGCTTTTAAAAGCAAGGAATACAATAGGCTGCAACTTCGGGGAGCCGGTTCAGAATTGAAACCCCTTTTGACCCAGAATTGTACAAACCTCAAGGATATATCACTCCAATCGCAGGCCGTGAAATGCGATGGAGTCCGGGAGCCCCTTTCAACAATCCGTAAACTAAAACACCGATACTCGATTACCGGCAGCGCCGAGATAAGAACGGAGCGAGTCGGTCGATGAAAAAACTCAATTTGAAAAATATCTTGCCATTACACATAAGGGTTTATATCTAAATTACATGTACACTGAGTAGAGTCATTTGTCACTCCGCTCCCTGTACCCAGCTCTCCGTATCTGACAACTTACAATTTCCTTTTCTCCATTCCTGCCGCCGAGTGTAGTCTAACATCATCAAACCGTTGAAATCACCCCAACTGGTCCTCGAACTCCCCGCCCCCCGCATCAACGGAGCGAAGTGAAATAAAACAGAGCTTGTCCCGGGTGCAGGCAGAGGCCCTACTTCTGCCGCTGAACATTTCAGAAAGGTTGCAAAATAAAACTCCCCCAAGGAGTGAGGCAGGGCAAACGAAAAAGCAACTATTTGGGTCCCGGAAGGATTCCGCGCTGCAAGTAGAGTAGACAGCCCCAGCCCCAGACTCGGCGGCCACGTCTACCAGCACTCGCATTTGAACATGTCTCCTGGGAAAGGAAATTCATAAAGACTTTGATAATATGGAACTGGTTTTATCGGATGGTTTCATTTTTTATCAGTTGACACCATTAGCCCGACAGGACTGAGACTCTTTGCTGGGTATCGCTCCTGTTTCGTCCTGTGCCGTTTTAGGACGAAGGGAGGTCCCAACCCCAAAAAAAGGGACTCTTTATGAGAGTATGACCGAATTTGTCAACTGAAGAGTGATTTCCAAAAGTTTCTGACGCGCCAGTTTTAAACTTTTTTATTGCTCCAAATGAAATGCATTGAGTTTTTAAAGAGTTTCGTCAAAGAACATCTGTAATTCGAGCTAGAAAATTGTCGTTATAAAAAATTCATTTCGAGAAGAAAACTTTCTTACAACTTCTGCCAAATTGAATTAAATCCCATGAGCACACTTTATAAAAAATAATTAATTTAGATGCTTACAAATTGAAATCTTCGTACTAACTGCTTTTTAAAGACCACGAAATTGTAAAATTTGTAGGAAAATAAGCCTAAAATACTGCTGATATTTATAAAAAAATAAAGGAAATTAGGAATGAGCGCAATTATAAAAAGGAAAACGAAGAGGAAGTATTTTAGAAACAGGATTATCCCACCCTAACCCCTTACGATCATTGGATCTATTTCCAACAATATACATACAAGAGTCCTTCTTAGAAACTGCAAATCGCAGGTGGAGAAATGAGCCCAAGGACCAGATTTATCTGGCTCATCTTCGACCGCAACAGGTCTAGAAACTTGGTCTCGCTCAAGAGAGCCGCTATCAGCAACGTAGTAGCGGTCATCACGGGCCACTGTCTCATCGGCAAACATGCCAATAGGATGGGGGTGACCACGCATGACTTCTGCAGAAGTTGCCTCAATGAGGAAAAGGAAGAGAACATCCTTCACTTCCTGTGTCAATGCCCAGCACTAGCGGTGCGGAGAAATCGGAGCCTGGGCTCCACTTTCTTTAATGATCTGTCGGAACTGAGCTCCGTCAGGATTAGAAGCCTGGAGCAGTTCATTAAAGAGTCCAAATGGTTCGAAGGCTAGTTATTGGGGGCTTCGTCCCACGTGGTATCACAATGGACCTAACTTGGCCTAAGTGTGCCTCTTTTGGCAGCCGCTTGAACCTAGAACCTAGTCGTCAACCATCAGTTCATTAAAATATTACTCTTATCAAATAGGTAATGGCATAATGCAATAATTTTTATTCCACAATAATCTCAAAATGTCTTTAGTTTTAAATTTTAAATTATGGAAATTGTATGTTTTTCCCCCAAAATATATAGGTTAAATAATGTACATATATCAGAATTCAGTTTTCAAGATATTTATTTAACCTGTGACTTTTCAATAATTTTTCTATAAAATTTAAATATACTTTCGCTTGCAATTCTAGAAAGCGTGAAGGCCTCATTGTACTGAACCGTGTTGAAGCGTCCGTTCGTGTGGACAGCAATAAGATTTTTATTGACGCTATCAAAAACAAATGTGAAGCTAGCTTGTTCGCTTATGGCCTGCCTATGATCTGGATCAAGAATTACAGATCCGTCCTTATCAACGATAGAATGCACAGCGGCCACAGTGAATTTCATTTCTATGCCTCCAATGAGTAGCGCCAAACACACTGCATTAACAGAGCATGCCATCAGCTAAAATAAAATTCGTTGCAAAGAAATGTTTAGCATCTTAAAATAATTTTGTAAATGATAAGGACTTACCCCACATCGATTTTCCATTTCTTGAATTTGAACAGATATTGCTGTTCTCGGATGAAGTGCTGTTAGTAAAGCTGTTTCGCATGTTCCCTTTATGATGGTTTCTTTAAGTCTGTCTTTTATCGACGGAAGTCCTGACTTGGGCCTGTAGTACACTTCTACAATAGCGTGGTCAATTTCAAGATTTTGAGCTTTTACTTCAATAGGTCCGTACATCGAGGCTATAACCGCTGTTTCGCCTGTAAAAGAAAAAAAAACATAAAATAAGTGTTGAACTCATTACCACGAATTTTATAAACCACCACATAGTTTTAATTATTTTCAGACATCAGTTTTGAGAAGAAATTGATTTGCATGAACTTTGTTTGGGAATTAAAAATCGGTCAATTTGAAAATTTCATTCAGAGACCACACCGAAATAGAATTTTTTAAATATACATTTATAGACTTCTTTTAAAGGTAACTATGTGAAATATACTGCAGGGTTAACTAATCCTTTTACTATGTCCTGTTCGCAAAGGCCTAGACTGTTTTTATAGAATAAAGGATTCGATAAAATCAAATTATTTTTTTATTTATGTTTGTTCTGTAGAAATTGCATTAATGTCGTTTTGGGCAAATTAAACTTGGTGCCCTCCGCTCGCCCATATTGTAAGTTTTTCTGGAATTGTTGTGTTACATTTTCAATTCAAAATCAAAACCCTAAAAGACGGACTGGAATTTTTCAATTGGTTGGAGAGATGTTTGTTTAACTTTAAGGACAATATTTACTATATCTTTAGATAGTTACGATACAATCGTTTATAGGATGTTTTCTACAATTTTTAATTTTCCTTTTATATATAAAAAAAACAATATGAATAGATTAAAAACTATAAATTCCGTTAAAAATTCATTTTACTGGAGAACTTTCATAAATAAAAAGGAAAATCTTGAATTTAAACATACAACAGACTTAGCAATAGGTTTAGAATTAGCGATAATTCTATTAGAGATTGAATGAAAGCAGAATTTTGTCGTAAATTGTAATTAAAATATTCAAAACATTTACCTTGGGTTAATAGAGCAGATCCATCTGTTCTTGTCACCGCATTCAATTCACAGTTCATCGGTCGCAATCGAACGTTATTAGGAACTAATTCCTCATCCATATCTTCTATTGGTTCATCTTTAACCATTTTAAATCCAATAATATCGAAAAATTTACAAAATCACACTTTACAACTTCCAGTCACTGGCTGCTTCAATTAACTTTTGACAGTTCGCATGTTTTCTCATTTGACAGTTCGTAATGTCAAAATCCAAACAAAAAATGTCAAAATCGAAACAAAAAATGTATTCACCCGCATATCATATTTCGCATTAATTCGTAATATTTTCAGAATATTTTGATTAAATATATTTCTTAATAATTTAAAGCCAAATAGTTGTATCTGACGCATATGTACGTCATAGTTCTAGTACACCACTGTCGTGCTGTGTCCCGTTCCGTTTAGTATAGAAGCCCCGATCCGGTTCATTCCGCCTGATTATCAATCACCTGCGAACCGTTTGTTTGTGTCACATCATATGGTAATGGTGGAACGAGAATAAAATTTTTCTAGGCGTTTTCACACAGTTCCAAATCGCAGCTTGCACTCAATATGGACTTCTTCGATGTAAGTAACATGCTTTTAATCACAATTCTTGTTTGTGCTTAAATTTTATGTTTTCTTAAGACAATAAAGGACGAGATGGGGTCCGATTATGAGGACCTGATGCAAATAATCGGTGACTACTTAGAGAGTCCCCGCCGGTCCGAGCTCAGTGTGATTAACACTGCCGAAAAAATTTGTGAAAGAGGTAAGGACTGCTTCCAGTAGCGTAATATAATAAATAGTTTCTGTGGTAGACTCGGCTGGGCTGGGAAGGGTCTGTAGGAAATTATGCTGAAGCCAAGAAGTACAATCGCTTGGCACCCATCTTTGTTTAGTTTTCTTGCAGCGAATATTTGTTTTTGCACGGGATTCCTGTTACAGGGGCAAATTCCAAGAATTTAATGCATTTCTGAGATTACGCAAACAAAAAAACTGTTTTGATAAAGATATTTTACCTTTCTGGAAATGGTAATTGTTGCAATTTTGTAGCAGATAATAAAACTTCGTTTTCCACATATGGACACATGGACAAATTAAATTCCTTCTACCTTTTTATAATTGGAATAAAATTACTATAGGGAAAAATCAAAGATTCCGATGAATTTTACAAAACTCCAATTTTGCCCAATTTATCCTGAAACGTAAGAATCTGAATGCATTTCTTGGCGATCGGCTATAGTTGTCGAAATATTTCCGTTCGAGTTATATCTTTTCATAAACTCAGCTGAATTTCTCATTTTGAGAAACTGCTCCAAGAAAATCTCGACTTAAATTTTATCTATTAATTTACCTTGCAATTGTTTCTACATTTTAATTTTTTATGTACAATACACCGTAAAGCCCTGTGTAGAGATAAGCGAGTTTAAACAATCCAATAAATCGCAGTCGATGCAAAATTGCAATCGAATCGACAATTGACTCACTTCCTGATTAAACAATCGAGATGTTTTTCGATTGTCCGACTCGACCGACTCTCCGCTATCATCTGGCTCGATCTATTCGACTATATTCTATGAATACGTAACTTAATTTATCTTTGTTCTAGTTACAAAAATAATTAACTATTAGCATGACAAAATAATTTGTCTCAAGAAAAACAACGAGACACTTGAAAATGTTAAGGTAGAGTTTAAAATGAGTTTTTTATTCTAATAATGCAATCCTTTTATTTTAAAACATCTCGAACTCGCCAATTACTATTCCAAGTTATTTTGAGTTAATTTTAAAGCAATATCAAAAATGATTTCCAGAATTCCTGGAGCATTTTCGTTTCTGGATTCACAAACTATGTAAAAATTCTATTTTTGTTTTTGAATTAATTTAAAAATTTGGTTCTTTAAATGTTAGGAATATCTTCCATAATTTATCACATATAAAACTAAATTTAGTTTATCTTTACATGAAAATATTTACAAAATGTTTCATCTATGGTAAATTTTAGAAATAGTTCATGAGAACCTTTTTTCAGTTTGTGTTTAAGCTTCGTGATTTTGGTTTTCACGCAATCCTATCTTTTATCAAAACGAAAGTAGTAAACGAAAAATTTTTATCACTCCAGTTGAGCAGGCAACATCAGATATTGAAAGTGCCTCAAAGTTCGTCGCCAAACCTGCAACTGGTCAAGCCGAAACTTCAGGCGGTATCTCAACACTTCAATCTCCCGGTACTAAAGAACCTCAGTGTACAACAGTAGCAAATAGGACATCAACAACAATATCCAAACGACCAAAACCACCGGATGACGACGATGTGATCTATGTTTCCTCAGAGTTAAGCGTACCGATCACGGTTGATTTGCTTACCCCCAACTTCAGCTTCAGCAGAAAAAGAAACAGACGTAGAAGAACAATCGAAGAAGTGATAACCTTAGACGATTCGTTGCCCGAACCTGAACTTCCAAAAGATGCAAACACAACAGTAGCTCGTACAAAAGTACAAATACGCCCACAGGCTGCTGAGTTCAAATCGCCACCCTCCACAAGTGAGAACACCGGACTGAAGCTCAATTGCGCTGTTTGTATGGATGATCCCATCAAGAACGAGCCAACCACCACAATTTGCGGGCATATTTTTTGTAAGAAATGCATCTTCAGAGCGATTAAGATCTCCAGAAAATGCCCATTATGCAACAAAAAAATTAATTCAACCACACAAGTGCATCGTGTTTATGTTTAGGAGCATTCATTTTTCTTTTCTTCCTAACGCCCAAAATATATTTGATTAAATGACTCAGGCTCTTTTCATTGAAATGTTTTTATTCCAACCCATTTGCTTAGTCAATTTCATGTTTTGTGTTCCTATTTTTTATTATCTGTATTGATTACTTTTAATTTCCGTTCATACTGAAAGGGTTAATTAATTTTGTTGTATTATTAAGACTATTTCTAGAATGGGAATGTGATGATATTTTTTATCGATAATTAAATGCTTTTTATGTAAAATAAAACACGCTTTTTAAATCCACTTTAAGGAGGAAGCATAGAATTTCGAATCCACAATCATATATAATTTTTTTCTTAAAAGAAATTGTTTTAAACGATAGCTGAATGCGATTCCTTCACAATGGGCCCTATAGGCCAACCAGAGCGAAAAGAGCTTGCAAAAGCCCTTCTTGGATTAAAATTCTAGATACTAAAAATCTCATAAATTCTTTGCGTAAAAATTAAATGAAGTCAAAGGTTGCAGAAATAAATTTATGAGAATTTTAGCAGCTTTAGTAAGGTACAAAAAAGGCTCTTATAAGATCTTCCGATCCGATTCGGCAATAGGGGCTAATACCTAACAACCCTATTCTCTATTAAAAGATTTTAAAATTTCTCATTTCTCACCACTCCATATCCAAATAACACTGGCCACTAAATTATTTTTCAGAAAATTGGGTATTTAGTAAAAGTCATTTTTAACAGTTTGACTTGCTGTGACTAAAATGGTAAAATTGGTTTAGGATCTCCTAAGGAATATAAAGCACAAAAAATTGTTTAAGATTAACAAGGAAATTTCCAGATTTATTACTCGAAGACTTAAGCAAGCACTCGGTATCTGGGCATTTCAGGAATATACATATATAAGAAAAACGTTGATTTAGAGAGTAACGCTAAAAACAAGTGGATTGCTTAAGACTAGTTTGCGCCAGCCTCGGGGCCAACCAGAACTGTGTCGTCCGATTCTTCGTCTTCGTCTGAGTTTGAGATCGTTTCCCAGCTATCGTCGCTATCATCTGAGAAATCATCCAAGTCATCAATATCACCCGCCTGCTTCGGATTAAACCCAAAATTATTAATAGAATCTTGCTAGTTTGATGGGTGCTTACAATCTGTCGTGTTTGTATATTTATCTCTATTTGCAGTCGAATGTCCATTACCATAAAAGCGGCCGTCACAAGCACCGGAAGCGTTATGCGACTCTTCCATGCGAGGTTCGTGAGAAAAAGAAAGGCTTCCCCGAACTGTGAATCCATAATCCTTCCCATATCCTGAAAGCAAACCTATTTGTCCTACTGTAAACTGAGGTGAGTAAACTAACACCTACCTTCGCTGCATAAAAATATGAAAAAGAATTTTAGCGACTGGCTGACTCTGGAGAGGCCTCCTCCGGGGGATTCCTTTCCTCCAAATGATCGTATTTAACAATGTGAAGTGTCTCTCCAATGTTCAGAGGTTGCACAGGTTGGATATGCCTGTAAATTTCCTGCACAGCGGAATCACCCGAAGTCACTGGAGCATCCAAAGCTAAATCATCTTCAGAGTTCAAGTTTAGCGAATTATTCAGCAAATTGCGGAGGCACTCCTCTCGTTTCCTTGACAATTGTTCAATTAAGTTTGGGTCGCGTTTTATTCGATTCAATTTCCGTTCTGAAATTGGCAACATTGATAAAAATCCGTTCTATTTACACTTTTTAGAATTAAATGGGAATAAATCGAACTCACCGAGAGCTGCAAGGTACTGTTGAGAATCTGGCAGAGATTTTGTTTCTGCTCCCGAATCTTGTAAGTCGCCCACTTGGGGAGAGAAATCGTCTTCGAATCGTTCGACGATTGTATTCACTGATTTTTCGCTATCAATTTCAGGCAAATTCACTTTGTTTGCATCAGCAGCACCTCGGACCATCCACGGATCCGTCATCTTTTGCCAAATAAATCTGCGATGTCAAGGTGACAGTTAATCGCTTACTTTTTTCTTTGTTTTTTTTTCCTACCTTTGTTTAGACAACCCACAGCCATACATACATATGCATGTTTTGTGGCACAGCTTCAATGCAGGGAATTCCTGGAAAACTTCCTTCGTTTCACTTAAAATTTGAGAAGAAACGCACAAAATATGAAACATCCCCAATCTATTACAAAATGCCTTTCACTTCCATTGCACTAGAATTCTACTACCGCAAGTAAAACGGTAATTACTTTTGAAAAACTGTTACATATAATTGTCATTAATTTAAAGTGAGCAGAAATGAAAAATGGATTTAAAGAGTCTTGCAGGAGGAAATTTAAACATTTCTGAGCAGCTTAATGAACGAATTCCTATCAAAAAGTGGAATTTGCTACAGCCAACCCAACAATTTTTCAATTTCGGCAAGAAAGGCCGGAAAATGTATGAAAAAAACGATCGAATCTTAGACTGGAAACATCCGTCCAAAAGCCAATTACCACGAAAAGAAAATCAAAATCAGCAAATGAAAAGGCGATACAAAGACATCACAATTCCTAGACCGATAAAATATAGAAAACATCTGCTACCCTTCCAAAGGACCCCTCCAGTAAGATTTAACGTAAGCTGTTTCAATTTGCCGAAGTCGTTTTTTAATAGCGCTATGCTAGGAATAACTCCTCAAAAGATTATAAATGATAACGAGAAAACTATCAGCTCTAATTTTATTCCACAAATAACGTCCACTCCTTTAACGTTCGAGGATCTTTTTAAGAACTCAACAACTTTTAGCAATACAAAAGCCCCATCTTTTCAAAGCTACACGAAATTTCTGTCTTCAGTCCAGTTTCCAATAAACAAGAGCGTGAAAGAGTTGTTTCCAAATAACATAACAGAAAATACCGTTTTTCGCTTAAGAGCGAGTCATAGATCGCCAATTTCTGCTCCTCAATCCATTAAAGAACTGATTAGAACTGAAGCTGCAGATGTTCTCTCACAAAAACGAGCTAAAATATCATTTTTGAGAAAAGGGTGGAATAAAAACTTACAAAACTCTTACACTACTTTTACGGTGGAGAATGACGAAGAATCAACATTTCTAAAACATGCTTACACAATTCCACGTAAAGAACCGACTTCACCAGATTTCACGCTCTGTCCCTTCTGGTTACAAGAATCTCTGGGTACGCCAGATTCAAGTTCGAATTTTCCGCTAGCTATAAACAATCAATTAAACGAGGATTGGAGACAAAATCTTGACATAAATGAAGTTCTACCGAATCTTACAAAGCCTTTTAAATCTACACCCTGCTACAAAGATCAGCATTTTAATTTAGAATGGAAAAATGCAGCTTTCTCATCTTTAGTCAGAGAAGTACATATTTCATATAAGAAAATTGAACGTTTTCCATAAATTGTCTATTTTCTCTTATTTAGAAATCAAATTGTGAAGAATTTGGTGCAAATAATCCAATACTTCAAAATCCGGATTGCGAAATTTTTAAATCTACATCATTTATCTTGCCGCAAAATGTACGTACCGATTTAAAATAAATTTGTAATAATTGTAATAAGTAAATTAAAAATAATGTTAAATATTGGCCAAAACTCTACACGAAGCAAAAGATGAAAGTCTTCCAAAATTCACATAGTTTGGATGTCTTTTTGATAATAAAATAACACTAAATTCATTATGTGCATAATATTTAGGAAACTTGAAGATTTTTATATTGGGAAACAACCTTTTATTTCTTCAGGATTTCAAGCGCTTAGTACATGAGAATGTAACTACTCAACTAATTTTAACAGAGGATAAATCTATGAAAGAAAACATGAAACGTCGTACGGAATCCCAGCTCATCCTAAATGAAACTAATCAAAGTTGGAAACGTTCTTTATTAGACGAAAGCTTACAGACGAACAGCAGTGAAATAATAAGATCCATTGACCATTTAATTAAGCAATCGCCGAATGTTAAACCAAACAAATTCAACATATATGAAAAATCTAAATGGGACTAGGAAGTCATCCAATATATTGAGATTTGAATTGAAATTTATTCAAGAAAGTTTAAGAAAATTAGAAACTAATGAATGATTACACTGCTTTTTGCAAATAAACTGTAATCTAATCTTAAAGTTCCGGTAAGTAAAACGCTTGTATATATTTCGTATATTTTGTAATTGAAAGTTAATTGTAATAAGTTGTAATTATAGACATATGATCATATTAATTCGTTTTTTAAACAGAAAATGAAAGCCAATTAGCTGGATTACGCACGGTTATTTTATCCACCTGATCGAGACTCAGTCCTTTGTCATAAAATCTTGGTAAAATATTCATTTGAATGTGGGAATATCCATGCCCACCAAATGAGGTCTAAATAAATAACATTTAAAAACCGTTTGTTTAATATCAATAAATTTTGTTCCCACCAATCTATGTTTAGAATGAATATCATTCGAAATAAGTATTTTATCTTCCTTTCCTTCTGCAATTAATTTGAGTAAATTATTTATTCGCTGAGCATCAGAAGGTATATCCACTTCAGGATCAAATTGGAAGAAAGAATTTTCCATCCCAAATTGATCGTATTGTAAATATGTCCCCAATTTTGAGAATTCTAAGAGGTCGTCAAAATCGAATGTTACTTTAAGAAGAATCCATTAATTATTTACAGATTACATGCAATATAGGCAATTAGTACAATCTAAATGTGACATTACACATTTATCAGCTTTTCCTCCAGCTTCTAAATATAGTCTTACGATTTCGAAGGGTGCTTTCGGATTCAGACCAGGATGGAATGATACACCACAGCCTAGAACTTCTTGAATCTCTCCCGTTGCTAAAATTGCTCGCTTTTCAAAATCTATTAAAACATATTATTAATTTGAATTTTCAGTTTCTTTCATAATTACCGCGAATAGGCCAGCTACTTCCAACTTCTCCAATAAATCCACACTTTACAATTTCTCCCCCAACCAACTCACATCCAGTTATAATATCTTTGCGATACAAATCAGTCAATTCTTCTACTTTCATTTCAAGGCTTGTTGGTCGCTGGCTAATCTGAACATAATGTCCAGTGCCAGCGATCACATGTACCCCAGTGCTCTTTGCAACTTCATACAAAAATTCCAAATTTCTGTGAAGCCCATAGGAAGTATTTTCAACAATTGCTCCACCTCCCAATTTTTTGAAAAGTTCCACATCTTTTTTTACAGCAATCTGCGTTTCTATGTCGAAGAATTCCAAATTATATCGACACGAGTATGGGTAATGTTTCACAAATCCCACATTTTCTAAAGTGATCTTTTTATTCAGAAACTCCTTTAAATTGGTTGGTGGTGGAACATGAAAAAGATCCTCAAAGTTTAAAGATAAATGCTCATGAGTTAATGTGCGACCGAGCACTTTTGGATCGATTTGTCCAAGAACTGCAATAAAACGAAATTGTTTTTGATTTTAATATTTTCATGACAAGATGTTGAAGAATACTACGAATCAATTCAATTGAACTACACTCTTGTTACCCTGCGGTGAAGTTTAACAAGGTCTAAATACCTATAAGTCTGTATCTGAAATTATACATTACACTTTAGGAGAAAACATTGTCACTTTATTCCAAAGTTATTTTCTGATCAAATGAATTAAACAAATCACATTACTAGTAATAATTGTACTTGTAATTCAATTACACTAAGGGGAAATTAAAAATTGATAGAGCTCCAACCATACCACTGCGAAATGTACAAAAATATCTATTACCCGTTTGAACAATGGCCATTGCCACAAAAATTAAGAACACTTTGGATCAATGACAAAATAACAGTTAAGAGATGATGCAGAATATTTGAATATCACCAGCTTAAGTCTCGCGTGTACGACAAGAAACAACCTACTGGAGTTTTGAAAACGAGGGGACAAATTGTATTAGGAATTTGCCTCTCCCACGGCCATTTATGCATGTGTTGAACTTAACAGAGATATTCATTCTCAGGGGTTAAATTTAATTTAAGACGAGGGACACGAACGCATGAAGGCATTCTAATTGAAGTCAATTTTTGGAGAATAAAAATTAATGAGCTATATAGGAATATTGTAAAACTGAATTTGGCCTTGGCAAATAGGCACCCCTGCTTGTAGTAATGTAATGTTTTGCAGCATAATACTTAGTAACGATTTACAAGCTCTCTATTTTACAGGATTTGTACTCAATTGTTTATTATATTATCTGCTGAGACAAGATGAAAATTTCCGTTTATAATATTATTTTTATTTATTTATTTATTATATATGAACTGTAATTTAATTTCTATGTGATAATAACACAAAGCATTAAGTATATTTTTTAAACAGAAAATGCAAGCCAATTGGCTGGATTTTGAACAGTTATCTTATCCACTTGCTCGAGGCTGAGTCCCTTGCCATACAATCTCGGTAAAATATTTGTTTGGATGTGGGAATAGCCATGTCCACCAAATGAGGTCTAAAAAATTAACATTAGGAAAATTTCTTTAAACATAAATACTTTATAATCCTACCAATCTATGTTTAGTATGAATGTCGTGCGACATAAGTATTTTATCCTCCTTTCCTTCAGCAATCAATTTGAGCAAATTATTTATTCGCTGAGCATCTGAAAGCATATCCACTTCAGGATTTAATTGATAGTAAGAACTCTCTGTGCCAAAAAGATCGTATTGTAAATATGTTCCCAATTTTGAGAATTCTAACAGCTCATCGAAATCGAATAGTGTTCCTTTAGAACAAAAAATTATAAATTATTTTCAGATCATACATAACATAGGCAATATTACTATCCAAATGTGACATGACACATTTGTCAGCCTTTCCTCCAGCTTCCAAATAGTGTCTCATTATTTCGAATGGAGCCTTTGGATCGCGACCAGGATGGAATGATACACCACACCCCAGGACTTCTTGAATTTCGCCCGTTGCCAAAATTGCACGCTTTTCAAAATCTATAATAATTATTTATTTGAGTGTTGTCATTTTAATAATTTTGAATTACCGTGTAGCGGCCAGCTACTTCCAACTTCTCCAATAAATCCGCATTTTACAATTTCTCCCCCAATCAACTCACAGCCAGTTATAATTTCTTTGCTGTACAAATCAGTTAATTCTTCCACTTTCAGGTCAAGACTTGTTGGCCGTTGTCCAAGATGGACATAATGTCCAGTGCCAGCGATCACATGCACTCCAGTGCTCTTTGCAACTTCATACAAAAATTCCAAATTTCTGTGAAGCCCATAGGAAGTATTTTCAACAATTGCTCCACCTCCCAATTTTTTGAAGAGTTCGACATCTTTTTTTACAGCATTCTGTGTTTCTATATCGAAGAAATCCAAATTATATAGACTTGAGTATGGGAAGTGCTTTAGAAATCCCACATTTTCTAGGGTGATCCTTTTATTGAGAAATTCCTTTAAATCTAGTGGTGGTGGAACATAAAAATGCTCAAAGTTAAGAGAGAAGTGCTCGTGAGTTAATGTACGACCAAGGACTTTGGGGTCGACTGGTCCAAGAACTGAAATAAACGAAAAATTTTACTATACATATTTAAAAAATGTTATGGAATACCAGAAATCAATTCAATGTATTAAACTTAACTAAGAACTTTCTTAAAATTAAGAGTTTGTTACTCGCAGAATAATCCTCCATGCTGAAAACCCTACCTTGTGAATTTCATAACAATTTTTCGAATCGTTCCACAAAAAAATATTTACATATAATTAGTATAAAAACCAACAAACAATTTTGTGGGGTCAAGGTCAACTAAAGCAATATTTCTTTACTATCTCCGAAAGATTGAGATCTGCTTTATGCGCTATTAAGAACCAATTTAACCCAAAATCGTATTTCAGTTTGCACTTCACTTCCCAATGTTTTTTATTATGTAAACACGTTGTTTATTTAAGTAACTTTTAGTCGGTTTTAAATGATAACTAATCTTCTAAACGTTATATTTTAAACTTTTATCAGTAGATAAATGTTTTTCTCTCTATGGTTTAAAACAGCCATCCACCGTAACCCAAGCTGGCAGTTTCATGAGATATCTTTATCATATGAGGAGAGCACAATTAAGTCAGTCACCTGCTTCACAGGTTTTTCTTTGTCAGTCAAGCCCCTAGTAATTCTTATAATGAATATACGTCCATATATACGAGTACATTCTTTCAGTCGTTCAAGTAAAGAACAATTCTTCAAAAAAAACCTTCATGATAGCTAAAGCACTACCATTAAACCCGTTTGTATAAATTTGTGCAAAACTATGGTTGAGAGTAATCTAGGGACACTAGTGAAGAAAATAGTTAATCATAAAATTGAGAATCTTGCTTTATACAGAAAACCGATTCTTTTAATAGAGGAGTCATAATAAAAACATTTCCTTTCTCACGTGACTTTCCGGTAGAAAGATCTACGTTGCATCACATTCGTCAAAATCGGAATTTTTGATTGTGATTTTGGTGAAAATCATTATCACTTTATTCCAAAAGATAAAGTAAACATCATCTGATCAAATAGCTCAAAAATAAAAATCATGCTAACTAACTGTTCGGTTGCACAAATCATATGACCAGAAATAAATGAATTTTACTAAAGGGGTGGTGGGAAGGTATTGAATCTCTTCCCATTCAATTGTAAATGACATATATAAATATTTCTTTACCCGTTTGAACGATGGCCATTGCCACACAAATTAAGAACGCACTTTGAATTATTGACAAAAAAATTAAGAAACGATTAGAGGTGGCGCGAAATGTATTAAATTCAGCCGGTTTAACTCTTACGCTTACGACACGAAACCACCTACTGGAAGTTGGAAAGCGTTTTCATGGATTATCTTGGGGACTAGCTCTCTCATGGCCACTTGTGTATGTCGTCGAACTTAACAAAGATATTCCCAGTACAAAAAAAGAGCACTTTGAAAGGCCTCTAAAAGCGCTTATTCTTCGTAAGAAACTTCGTTGTATTTTAACATTGCATGACCGGTAAGCGCTTCATTACACGCATATGGAGGAGGGCTTTTAAAAGGATTCTAAACGGGCATTTAAAAGCTCCTTATTTTTGCTCGTTACTACAAATTTTACAATATGCGAAATTTTAGGGAGGACAAGTTGAAAGCTTTTCATTTTTTTAGCAAATAAGTGAAGGAAAGTGTATATTTTTTCTAGTATTTTATAAAAATTAACTAATTAACTTTGATTACTTAACTAAAATTTAAGTACACTGGAAATATGTTTTTTAACTATTTAGCAAAACACGCAGTCGCAAAGTAAAGATAAAACTATTCGAATTTCATAATTCACAAACAAATACACATTTTAGGCTTGCTATCACTACCTTATATGGTGTGCTGAGAATGTGCTTTTCCATCGATTCCTCAGGAAGCAGTAACAAAATTTTGTACTGCTTCATTTCTGCTCTTTTGCAAACACTTACAATATTTCCTACTGGGCTCATTCTCAGCGATAGATTTGAGTGGAGAAGAGAAAAGCGTACTCGCTAAGTTGGAATGAGTTTTAATGGAAGCAAGCACTTACTAATCCCGCAAATTTATCAATAAAAATGAAAATGAGGGTATTTCAATTGAAGTCAATTCTTGTACAACATGATTTGATAATAGTACTTTGATCGGAATTATTAGGTCTGTCTGTTAACTCGAAAGTTTTTACCCATGCGTACAATTTTTTACCCGAAGCTGCCTGTTAACTTCACGGAGGGGAAAAATTCAACTCTTCACAGAACTTGCCCTAGAATCCATCGGAGAATTTCAGAATCAAAATGTATGAAACCCGCCCCAATTTGTTGTAAAATTATAGGGAAGATAGAAACAGACTAGAAATGAAAAAACTATGCATCCAAATTAAATAAAACCTTATAAAATAGAGATATTTTTACGCGTTTGGAACATAATTAAAAGCAATTCAATTAAATTCGTTAACTGAAAAGTTAAAGAAAAAGTTCTTGACAAATTTTAGGTAAAACGCGTTTGGACATAAGTGATTGAAAAAAATCGTGGATCGAAACTTTATTAAAGACTGTTTTAAATGCCTCTTTTATTCCTCGTAAATAAAAAAACAATTGTTTGGTCTTAAAAATCCAATTTATTCACAGAATAGAATTTGAACTGGTTCACATCATTCAGCGTTTCCTTGGTGTCTCTATAAACAGACGGGGTGGCTTAGTCGAGCTAAAAATAAATTATAACTAAAAATCCGTTCTGCTACCAAAATAAAATTATACTAACCTTTTTGAAACCAATATCATTAGCGTATTCTCTGAAGCACTGTCGGCAAATATTCAAGCCGTACTTGCGGATGAGACCATGTCTGTTAGAGCAGGACCGGCTGTAAAGGAAAATTTAATAAGTTCGTTCAATCATAAAATTATAAAGTATTTTGTAGTTTCTCTTTAGTGGAATCAGAGCACATTATTAGATATGCAACAATTCCGTGGAGTGATAAGAAACACATTTTTATTGCCCCCTGTATTAAGGATAACTGCCATTGGAGGTGGCAAAGTCCGTACTCAACCAGGGGCGCGATTTTACATGATTCTTTTCTTGTAAGGTTGTTTCTAATAAGCGAAAAGGATTATTCATGGTTGGGTAGTGGAATTAAAGGGCATACAAATTGCGCAAAAATTCCGTGGAATGATAGAAAGGTGTTTTTATTGCCTCGCCATTAAAGAGAACTGCTGTGTTCATATAGAGAAGAGCTTAGATTGCGCTTTAAGAAAATATTAGGATAAGCCTGAACTAAATGGACTTAATGGTAATAATATACAAAAAGTCAACTTTGAATGTCACCTCCTTGTAGTGGAATCAAAGTGCATAAAAATCGCACAGCAACTCCGTGGAGTGATAGAAAGGTGTTTTTATAGCCTTGCTTTGTAGGACAATTGCTAAGTACCGCAAAATCCAGTTATGAGTAGGCTTGAATCAGAGGGTTTACACATCAAAAGAACAGTTTAAATTTAATATTAGTCCCCTTTAGTCAATGAAGACTTTCCAAACGGTAGCGATCGAGACCACTAATTCATTTTTATTTTCTGCTGCAATTTGAAACATGAATAAAGTTTTCAATCAACTTAAAAATTTCGCTAGTTGGTTAAATCATAGAAGTTTTTATTTGGTGAATGTCACTTCCTTTTAGTGGAATCAAAGTACAAGCAGCAACGTACAACAATTCCGTGGAGTGATAGAAAGTTATTTTTATAGCCTCCCTATATTAAAAAAAATTGCTTAAATATTTCTGCAATTTCCATACTCAACCGGGGGCACATATTTCACATCCGTGGCATCGAAAAATTCAACAAGGACCGCGTGTTTGGAACGGGACGTTTCAAATTAACGCTCTTCCGATGAATAAGCCTTTTTCTGCTAACAACCTAAACTCACATTGACAAATCACAATCTGCTCTTGATATTTACCAGCATCGGGAGCCTTGTCCGTATTTTCTTGGGTGAGAATACCACAAATTAGCGAAACCCATCTTTGCACAGCGAGTTTGGATCACGGAAAGAACACATCATGGCGGCAAAGATGACAATGTGGTGAAAAATGAATTGGTTTGGCCACATGAAAGCAGAGGTGCTTTTGAGATTTATTTTCTTAAAATTTTATTATAAACAACAATTTTCTTTTATTAAATATTCCATTATATAATAAAGTAAAAAATTTCCGCAAATATAAATTATAAATTAGAACATTAAATACTTGGATTAAATAGAGCAATTCTATCTTCAACATGGTACTGTCTAGTCATTTTAGTAACCGCTCGCAGCGCCAATTAAAAATGAACTGTCAGAATCCAGCCGTAACTGTTTAGATTTGAAAGTTTTTAAAAGTGGGTAAAAGTTTCTCTAAAATGGAAGATTTTACTGCTACAACTGCTGCTCAAATACAGAGAATAACACAATTAGAAGAATTCATATCGCTAAATTTCCGAAAGAGGGAAATTCTGCCAGAGCTCAAGGAACTAAGTGCCGACGCAAAAGATGTTCGAGAACTCGTCGATGATTGCGCTCAAATGTTGGATACTTACCACGAAATCGTCTTAAAAGAATACGCGGATTTGAAGAGAAAAATGCAAGCGCAACAGTTGACAATGCTGAACATAATAAAAGAGTTGAAAAAGCGAAAGGCCGAAAACAGCAAAGAAAATCTGAGTCCCATGTTAAGTCGAGAAGCTGCTGCGATACCGGAGTCTACTTGTAAGGTAAGTGCTCTATGCGATTGTTAGTTGTGGGTTCCTTGCATCATTTATCGACGTCTGAAAAGAAAAGAGCCTTCAATGGTTTAATACATTCGTGAGCAAGGCAACTGGAAATATTCCACTTTCTAATCACATTAAAATGCTGCTTTTGGCAAAAATCCTCCAGCTGAAAATTGTACAAATTTGACCTCTCGATTTTTCCAATTGTAAACATTTCTTTAAATGTCTTTCCCTTCATAGAAACAAATGATCCAGACACCGCAGATGTATTTATCGGAATACAAGCAATCTCCTTTTGTTTTACGTATCCGTCCGGTCGCCCTACAGTTTTTGGACTTTGAAACGAAAATTACCCGCGAAATGTTTGAATCAATTCCTAAGTAGGTAAAACGTACAAAACTATTTCATTAACTAACAGAATTTCTATTAAGGTACATTCGTGGGAGGGAAACTCTCGATGAGCTCACAGACTTCGTTGATCAAATTATTATTCCGTGTTTTACAGAAAAATACCAGCTATTGCACAAAAGTCGTTCTTGTGTAAAAAATCCGAATGACATACAACTGTGGAGCTTGTATCAATCTCAAGTTCACATTTTTCCAAGTAAGAATTGGTCAATATTCAAAATTCTTTAAAATGTTTATTAAACAAGTTATTCATTACTAGAGCAAAAATTCATAACACAAGGCGATATATCACGCAAGCTGAAACGACTGATTGATAAAAAGGTATCCATCAAATTGATGATGTTGAGACATCTCGGAATCTTGAAAGAGGAAAGGGTGCAGTCAACAGTGTACTATTTGTGGGCTAAGAACTCGTAAAATTTAATCATTTATTGTTATTCCGGTTATTTTATTACATTATATTAATACATGTTTGAACATTCGTCAATATCTCTCATCATTGGCTTAAACATGCTGGTCGGGAACGCGACATTTCCAACAAATACTACACTATTATTCGAATTGTCCTTATTTTTCATGTTCAACGATCTCGCGGTTGCATCCAAATTAGCATGTCGAGCTCGAATATGTTTATCGCGATCCCCACGTTGTCGGAAACTTTTCGTGCAATACATACACCCATAAGGTTTTTCACCAGTATGAATTCGTTGATGGTTTTTGAGAGCATCAGCACGATAGAATCGCTTTCCGCATTCATCACAACCATAACGTCTTTCACCACGATGAATCAATCGATGTTGATAGAAAACAGATCCTGTTAGGAAACGTTTCCCGCATACAAGGCAATGGTAGGGCCGCTCTCCTGTGTGACATTTTCGGATATGATCATTGAGATCTGGCCGAATTGTAAATCGGCGGCTACAGCCTGGCTCCTTGCAAGCAAATGGCTTAACACCTGAAAAAATAACTATTTTATAGTTCAAATCCCCAAAGGCCAATATTTCGCCGAAACACTAAAATTACGAAGCCAATACCTCAAATTAAGTTGAAAATGCGTGCTTATCAGCTTTGCATGAAAACAAGCACTTATACTTTCAAGCAAGTGTTTGATTTAAAAACATACAAGATATTCACCTCTATGGAAACGCAGATGTTGCCACAAATGACTGGATTGAGTGTACGACTTTCCACAAACATCACAGAGATACTGCCTATATTTTGTGGTGGCCTCTTTTTTCACCTTTTTCATATGTTTTTCCTCATGGTGCCGCATAATTGCTTTAGCACTCTCGTGAAAACTCCCACAATACTCACAACAAACTTGCATAATTCCCATACTCCTATTAAGTCTTGGGAATAAATGAAATTCCGTATATCTAGAATGAAAAATTGGAAATAATACAAAATCGTCAACTGAAAACAATAAATCCCAAACCTGTGATCGTACAACTGCTCGTGTGAAGTGTACTTATTCTCACAAACGTTACACACAAGATACTTCTGTAAATTGTTTATCTTCTTTAATTCATCTCGGACGTAAGGGCATTCAGCTTGCCAATGGAGGAATATTTCTTTAGCTGTTGAAACATTTATCCCGCAAGAAGAACACTCAAATCCCCGCACGGGATCGTGGGTCGAAGCATGAAGTAGAAGATCTGAGACTTCTGAGAATAGCAAATCACAAAATTCACATTGCAAAGTGCAGGTCAAAATCACAACTTTTAGGTATGGGTTCGTTGTTTTGTCTGTTTGATCATCATTTGTCTAGAATTGTGCATTTCGTATAGTTTTACGGTTGTTGCTTGAACCGAATTTAAATAATAATTTCTAAAAAGCCTAAACAAACCTCTTTTAAAATAAACTCAATAGCTTCATTAATTCTTTCGCTTGGGAAATCCTTTTCACTGTCGGTTTCATCGTCGATTAGTAGGTGCGCGTGGTTTTCATTCAAGTGCTCCATTGCTTCAATATGCCCAAAAAGTATTCTTCCACAAATCAGGCATTTGATCACAACCTTCAATCCACTTCCATTCTGGGTGTTGTTGGTCGTGATCGGGATCAAGTCCATCGCATGCTTTTCCATGTGTCTGACCAGTCCAGAGGCGTGCACAAATTTTCTTTCGCACATGTTGCACTCGTGGGGGCCGTCACTCCTTTTAGTAGGACCTCCAATATCTATCTTAAGTTCGTCCTTTAGAAATTTTCTAATTCTTGTATTATTTTCTCTTAATTGACGAAGGCATGGTGGTTCCTCTAATTCAATTGTGGAACATTTAATTGGCTCTTCATCTTTTATAAAATTCTTATTCTCATCGTAGTCACAAATGTGCTCGTTGAATGCTTCTTCGTTGAAGACCTGGTCGCAGTTAGTGCATTTTATGGCACATCTTTCATTTTTGACCGAATCCTTCACAACGATCACATTGTCTGTTAATTAAAGGAATTAACATTTTTTTTTAGGAACGTTCAATTACAATATTCGTCTAATACACCTCCTTAATTAAAAATGGATTTTCATACAAACATTTCATGCATTTTTTTTAATGTAATTTAGAGGTTTCGAGTAAATTAAATTAATTCTCGAAATTTTAGTTTGATCGCTGCATTCAATTAGGACGGAAAAACCATTAGTCGTGAAAAAATCCAGAAGAATTTATGAAACCCAAAAGCAATATAATCAACAAACGACCAACAATAATCCAAAAAGTACAGAAATGAATATAAATTGATAATATTCTTTATTTCAACCCTCATTTTCCTGATTTTGATAACCAAAACAATCTGCGTAACTTTACCTTCAATTAACTTAAGTTCCCCATTGTTATTTTCTTTTTATAAATTACCCACAGTGGAATATTTTACTGATACAAAATGTCCAAAGAGAGACAAAAGCTCGATTTATAAACCTCGACATGATAAAAATCGATAGTCTTCAAGTTGTTAAAAATCGGAAAATCTCGATAGGTAAAAACCGTCGATTAATTTCGACAAATTTTAACAACATTTTGTGTGTGTACAGAAAAGCTGTTGTACATATACGGAGTTTTGTTTTTTTTATCAATTTTTCTATTAATTTCCAATACGAATGCGTGCTTGTCTGCCATGGAAAATCATATTTACCTGAATAGCATTCCGGAGGCAGTGAAGCAATAAGCAGATCCAAATATCGCTGGGTGTGTTCCTCGTCGATAACGACAGCAGAATCTTTTGGATCTCTCAAATTGGATATTTCACTTATCCTAATCTGCTCCTCGTACTGACTGGTTAAATCTATCGGCTGTGCGGAGCAAAGTTGATTAGGCAGCCCGCACTGATCTAGAACAGGTTGATCCGATACCACACACTGCTCTAAAGATTGTTGGTGGGAGATTTCGCAGGTATCCTCGACACCAGAGTTTAACACTGGAGAACATTTTTCTTGAGAGGATATATCCTTTGATATCTCATTATTTGTGATATGATCCGGTTGTGATTCTTCACTACAATTTCCCGGATTATACTCTTTGAGTTGGGAAAATATTTTTTCCGCAAGCAGAATATCTGAGTTATATTGTTCGTCGTTATATTCCATAATTTGAATTGTATCCTTTCTAAATTTTAGTTCCAATAGAAGGCAATGAAGTGCAAAGTCTGCTGCAAACGCTATGAACTGAATTCAACTGAGTTGCAAATTTAATGTTCTTTTGTTTTTTAAATGATTTTAGTTTGAAATAAAATGCCTAGCTCTCTGCGATTTATATAAATAAAAAAAATTATTTTTAAAGTATATATGTATGATAGCATTGCTAGAAGATTACTAGAAAATGTTTTTTTTTAATAATTTAACGATTTATTAAGCTTATTATGAATAAATTATGTGAAAAACTAAAAGAGGATTTGATATATTCAAACATTTGAAAGGTTCTGTGAAAATTAAACTTTAATATCACTGCTACGTCAGTTGAATGTGGTAATTCCCTTGATAGCTATTCTATTCTAATTAAAAAAAACGAAAACATTCCATTTTTTTGCATTTAAATTGACAAGAAGGTGCGCGAAGTTTTCTACCTCCCGGACGTGGAAATTGACCCCAGTGTTTTGCACGTACCCACAGCAGTTAGTCCAGACTCTAGGTGGTCTGTTACAAGTTAAGGTTAGTTCCAATCCAGACTCAATTCTAGCGCAATATGAAGAAGATTGCAGTTTTGGGGGGCACCGGTATGACCGGTCAGTGTGTGGTTAAATCGGCGCTCGAAAAGGGTAAGTGGAAATATTTGTGATTATCTTATTAAAATTAATTAACATAAATTCTGGCTGATTAGCGAGAATCGGAAAGTCTCATCTTAAAGGCTAGTCACATATCGTTAGCATTGTTATCTTTCTGTAGAGGAGACGAATCGTCTTTGGTTTTATCTAATGAGCTGACCCATTAGCATTCGGTGTTACTTTAAAAGGGCTTTTGCAAGTAATTCACCTTTTATCTAAATATGCAATGGAATCCCATTGTTTCTATATCCACCCATAGGATGGACTTCTGGCGAAGAATCGCCCTTTTCGTGAAGGGGATCCTTCGCCAGAAGGAGCAGGACGCGAGCAGGGAGCGCCTGTTGAGGTAGGGGGTCCTGTTTGAGGGGAGGGGGGTATATAGGACTCCACCCCGAAGTAATGTTTCACAGACGGTTCCGGGGTGGAGTTCCTGGGGGAAGGGAGCGGGGTTTTAGCCGGTAGGCCCAGCTTTTGCTGGGGAGCCCGGCACATCGTGCGTAAGAGCATTTCCCCGCTCCCATAAAAAAAAAAAAAAATATCCACCCATAGAGTTTTATAATAAATAAATTCTTTCTTTATTTAAATTAATCCACGCATAGTATCACTATTAATTTTAACATCACGCATTATTTCATCTCTATACCCTTAGACTTATCAATCAAACAAGAAAAATTCCTTTCCAATTTTAGATTTCAGTAGAGTTCCGCATTCATGTAAAGTTATTTACAGAAATATCCTTTTTGAATAAGTGCCTTTCATTATTTGATTTATAGTTTTAATTGTAGCTTAATTGTATTTAAATACTGTTTGTCTTTCTTGCATACAATTTTAACAGAAACACAAAATAAAATATTAGAAAATCTTCATAGGGTTGGTATAAGAAAAATGTATCCAAAAATTGAAACAATAATAAATAATAAAAAATTTCTCTTCACAGGACTGGAGGTAAAAGTCCTTTACAGAAATGAAAGTTTCATCCCAGACTTCTTTAAAGATAAAGTTGAGCTCGTCAAGGGGGATGCAACAAACTACGAGGATGTTCTAAATTTCTTGAGGGGCACAGATGCTGCAATTATTGTGTTGGGTACAAGAAATAAACTAGACCCAACCACTGAACTATCGACAGGAACAGCAAACGTTGTAAAGGCAATGAGCGAATTGAAAATCTCAAGATTGTCGGTTTGTCTATCTTCGTTCCTGTTCTGGGACCAGGAAAAAGTACCAAAGCAATTCGGGAATATTAACGATGAGCACAAGAAAATGCTTGAAATTGTCAAGGCAAGTGATCTGGAGTTTATCGCTGTTTTACCACCGCATATCGCAGACGAACCTGCTGGAGAAGTTGTAATTTTGCACGATTCGTCACCTGGCCGAGTGGTGTCAAAATGGAATTTAGCTCAATTTTTAATTGAATGCCTTGATAAAGCTGAACACGTAAGGAAGGTGTGTGGAATCGCCAAGAAGGCACAATGAGTTACTTTTTCTTAATTGCATGTTTTTAAAGGACTATGTTAAAGAATGTCAGTAGTTTTTGCAATAAAAATTGTTAAAGTATACTGCTTCTATTTGGCGGTCCTACCCTGTTACAGGTAAGGCTCTATTATTTTTGTATACCAGTACATCTAAAAATGTTTAAGTATTTAAAAGCCCACCCAATTTATAAACATTTACAAAACTCCTTCAATAGACTTTTCAGTTGTTAAGTCCTAAAAATCAATCAATCAATTAGTAATGTAATAATTAATTATTTTTACTGTACTCTACAATGAATATGAAAATTATATATAATTTCCGAAATAGATATAACAAAAATAGGGTGACCCGTTTGTGAACAACTGGCACACCATCCACCCCATGAACTTGGCCAATCTTTCAAGAACAAATTGAACATTCTCAAAAAGAGTAAATTCATAAATTTCTCAGGGCACAAAATGTTACAACAAAATATCTGCGAATTTCTTGGCAATAGGAATCATTAGCACGATTAAATATTCTACATGCCAAAAGTAATTTATTTATGTTGGCAATGCAATTCGCTAAAGATCAGGACTCTTAGACACTGGGGGGGGAATTAGTCATCATGTTTGCAAATCAACCGTGTAATTAATCCGGCGATGGTCTTTGATTTGTTTCCGCAATATTTTATTTTTTTATATACTATTTTTGGACGACACATTATTTATTATAATATACACATGTGCCCTTGTGAAAAATGCCATTTAATTCTGTTTGAGGACAAGATATGATTTTTGATAAATTACGATTAGACTAATTTACGTTTTGTATTAATTAGAAAAGAGTAAAGGTCAATGTTGAAATCGTTTTTGTTTGTTGCCAAAGAAAGTATATGTCGGAAATTCTTTCCCCTATACACGATTTATATTGAGTTTTTTTTTAGATTGTAACCATATTTTGTCAATACTTCAAAAAGGAGTTTCTGAATAAATACACACCTAACTAAAATGCTTTAAAATACGAAATTGTTTAAAAAGAAAAAATGGAACAATGTTCTACGCGTCTGTTTGTATTATTATTTAAAAATGGGACCTATTTTCTGCAGCCAACTGAGCAATTTTTCTTATTAAGCAGAATTGATCAGGGGATTGAAGAAAATGCTTTTTTATATTACGCAAAATAAAAAGACTTATTTGTGTAATCAGATATTTTATTTACTGGGTTTATCATCAAATAAATACGTCTTCAGTTTCTAACCTTAAGACTAGTTGATGCAGATTTTCGTCTTATAAGATATGTATATTGGTTTAGAGCGACTGGCTTATCTAGTAATACCGCGTAGATTGCTTTTCGTTCAAAGATATGATAAGAGAAACATAAATGCGAATGTAATAAGAAAAAAAAAATAAGTCTGCTACTTTATTTGAAACAAACGATAATGGAAGCGATAAATATAAAAGTTATACAAAAATATATTTCTCTCGTACAAAAATAATTGCAGTTAATAGAAAAAGAAACATAAAAACAAAACGAGCGTACAGCATATCGCATCAAAACTAACTTTTATGGAATAATTATTCACAGAATCTTTTTCATGTACTTCTTCTTCGATGTCTGCAGGCTGGGCAGTTCGCAATGGCGCGGTCCATACATTGCAACCGGTGGACAGTAAACGTAACCGATTCGTTCGTAGAATCCTTCTTGATCGATTGTGGAAAGGTAGATCGTATGCAGCTGGAGCACAGACCTGCAATAGTCTTCAGCGCACTTCATCATCAGCTTGCCGAGTCCTTGGCCCCTGACGCTTTTGTCGACAACAACTGACTCGACGAAACAGGCCTTCTTTTTGCTGGGGATCGCACTCAGTTTACAGTGTGCAACCACCCGCTGCATATTGTCTGTCGTTAACACTAAACTAACTGGTAATGTATCACATGATGCCTCCAATGACCTCATCCGGGCGGTGTCGCTCCGTGGCCATTCAGAATTGATAAGATTGCAACAGTCTTGTACTAGTTCTGGATAGTGATGAATTGGCACTACGTTGAAAGGACTACCGGATACGTTGTATGGTGGAAGACCCTAAAATTCCCAGACAACGGTTAGTAATAGAGTCTCTCTCCTTAAATTAGTTAAATGTTGTGGGTCAACCGCTGTGCTTTTTTTAATTTTGTTAATATTATACTCAAGGCTTTGTACCTCATAGTAAGGCTCTTGCTTTCGGTATCGCATAATAGATTACTTCTCTGCACTTATTGTTCTCGAAGTAGTCCCCTTTTATTTAAGTCTAAAGAAGAAAATTTCTGATAAGTAAAAAATTTCGCATCTTAAGAACATGCACTGTACACGGGGATTGCAATTTAACAAAACTTTAGTGATTTTGCGTAAACATTTATAACGTATAAATGTAGTTTATAATGTGATTCCTACTATTGTACAACAAAAATTGCTTGGGTGAGAAGGCTTACAAAAACTAAACTTTAAAATTTACCAAAGTTGTATGTTAGTCGCATACAATCTGCACATTAAAAACGAAGAGGAATTGAATAATTTGTAATAATAAATTTTATTATTTTAGTTATACAATCGTGACCATATCCGGAAGAATTTGAATTTTATTTTGATTAAATTGTGAGTTCTCAAGGAACTTAAAGGAGATCAAAAAATTACGACACTTTAGTGTCGAAGCAGGCGCATTCTGACTTTATAGAAGGACGCTGAACATCTTACTGGACAGACAGCGTAAGAAATGGAGTTTTAAACGAAATGAATAATACGAGGAAATTTCTGAACATGATCAAGAGGAAATAGCTTGGCTACATAATGCGGAATGATAAATATGAGATTCTACCATTGGTGCTACACGGAGAAATCTAAGACAACCAGAGACAGGGGCAGGTGAAGATTCGCAACATCACATCCTGGCTCAATTTGTCGGCTGCTTTATCAAAGGATAATTACCAACTTTCGTAACGGAGAGGCACGCTCAAGTGGAAAAATGTTTGTTCCTCATTCACCCGTAAACGATTGCTCCGATATTTTTAATTTCTTCAAGAGATTCGCAGGTAATTGAGGTTTTTTATGACGCTAATTTCAAATGTGTTATTAAATCATGGAAATTTAATATAACGAGTTCAAAATTTGAAATTTTAAAATTATCGTTAAACCGATATTTTAAAAATAAGTTTTCTGTTGAAAACTTGTTGATTTTCAGATGTATTTTTTCTAAATTGCATATTCAATTGGAGAATAGTGGAAAATTAGCTACAGAACTGGATAAAGAGATGCACGAACCCTTGGTACAGAATGATTTCAGGCTGAGTCCGCAATTTAAAATTTTGTATTTATCTCCTTTGCGAGATAAAGCTTAAATTTAAACGCTTAGTAGTAACATAGCATTTGTTTGAAAACAAATTGTTCGCAAGTTCGCCAAGGGGCACCCATCTGTTTACACTTTACGCACCAGGGGCTCTCCCCAAACTCAAGCAAATTCGTGCTCCCGAAATCTTGGCAAAGATTTCTCGTCTGACATTCACTTCCTTATTAGTGGACGGCGCAATGTCAACGTGTTCCTATTTTTGTTCAATTCAGCCATTGCGTGCAGAGCGGCAATTGCGCGAACACTTGGAGAAGTCTCTATCACCCCACCGTCACAATTAGCGCTTTACACTTTGGAGCCTGAAGTGGCGCTGCTCTGCGAGTGTGACAGAGTTGCATAAGATTCAACTCGGTTGTTGGGACCAGTTGACAATCACAAGAGCTCGGGATGTTTACATTGAAAGACTACAAGAAGGTCACAGAGATCGCAATTAAAAGGAAATAAATTTTTACCATTTTAGCTTTAATATCCTCTCGGCGCGAGCTTCTTCCACTACCGACAGCTAATTTCGAACTGAGTGTCCCAATCGCGCTTCGTCGCGCACGGTACACAATTTCCTTAAATTAAAGCCATGCAACGGTGCGGATATTAAATATATAAATGTCCGAGATTAGCAACAGTAAACGGCTAAAATTAGCAACGTCAAGGAAGGGCACGGTTCGATAAATATTTTATAAAAACTTGGACGACGGCCACTTTTGACTCCTACAACTTCCCATTCATTAAAATCAACACTGCTGTTGTAGGGTTTATGTTTACATATCAAACTTAAACTGCTGTTTGGAGCAAGTGTCACTTGTGTCAGTTTGATTGTCATTTGTCAAAATAGTAAATAGTCGAGGCTAACTAAGCTAACTAAGGAGGAAGGTTGTCTCGTGTCTGCTGAGAATTTGCTTAGTTTAAGCCTAAATAAAACGAGCGCTAACAACAAAGAGCCATAAGGTACATTATTAATGTTGTTAATATGTTAAACAAGTTTTCCAGTGCCCTTGAATGAACGCATCCGTTCACTGTGTTTATAGCGCATTTTTCATATACGAGGTCTATACTCAGCATCGCATACGAACTATAATTGCTTAGTAGTTGCAGCAGGACGAAACGAAACCATATACGCCCCTCTAGAGTATAAATGAAATGAATCATGCTCTTTAACTTAAAATACAAAACTTGAAATAGGAGCAAATTTACATTTAACTGAAATATTTCCAGAAAAATGTTACCAGGAAGACTGGGTGTGCCTATTGCACAGGAAAATAAATTATGGTTATCGTGGCATGATTCTCAATGGATACCAATTCTAAATCCGTCTAATGTGATGGAATATTTTTCACAAAAAACTAATCCATTCTACGACAGAACATGCAACAATGAAAACGTTCGCATGCAACGGCTCAGCATGGAGCAGCTAAAGTAAGTGAGAATATTTTAGAGAGTAAAACCATTAAATGCAGTGAGTTTAAATTTTAGTAACATGGTGGGCGTAGAGTACATCCTTTTGCACGTAGCTGAGCCTATTCTTTATGTTATAAGAAAACAGCATCGCCACAGTCCGACAGAAGCTACTCCCCAAGCGGATTATTATATTATTGCTGGTGTTGTCTACCAAGCTCCAGATTTGGCTAGTGTATTTAATTCGAGAATTGTAAGTTAGTCAAATATTGAGAACGCTATTAGGGTACTTAATTGTGAACAATTACAGCTTTCGGCAGTTACACTTCTACAATCAGCTTTTGAGGAGGCCAGTTCTTACTCTCGTTATAATCCAAATAAAGGATATACGTGGGATTTTTCTTCGAACAAAGCGTGTAAGTTTCAATTTAAATGTATAAATAAAATATGTGGTAAAACTGCAGAATGAAATCGTGCAAGGTTAGATTAATTCTTCAGCAATTACTTTAATTCTTAACACAGCCTAATTCATTCAATTTGAATCAAATAAAAGAATTTAAATAAAATTTACTTCACAGTATCCGACAAATCGAAAACATCAAACAAAAAGGACACATCTCAGAGCAAGGAAGAGCCTGGTTCTCTATTTCAAAAGCAGCGAGTTGACATGCTTCTGGGCGAATTGCTGCGTAAATATCCACCACCGATGCCTCCACAAATGCAACAACATTTATCAGCTCAGCCCCCAGCTAATCAGGCTCCACCGATTAAAATGGAAACATCACAGGAACAAGTTCCTAAACAAGAGCCTCAAGAGAATAACAACATGAATAGTAACCATCCATCAGAGGCTAGTCCTCAGCCAAATAATGTAATTGAACCTAAATCTGAGCCGAATGTAGAAATGAAACCACCACCAGAGAAAAAAATGAAAATGTAAATAAAAAAAAAATTTTATGTTTCACTAAGAGCCCTATTTTCATTTTAGCGAAATTTAGACGAAGAACATACACACAACGAGATACATATTTAAGAACAATCGAATAAAATTGGAAAAACATATTTCGACAAAAATATGCTTAAGCCGGTATAAAAAAAAATATCGACCTAAAACCACTGGACCACATTTCTTATGATTAGAAATTAGTCGTTTCGGCAAAAAAGCGTTAGTATCGTTACATAAAATTTTAATAAATAAAAATACACGAATTGTTACTTTCGGAAGGTTCGTTTTGTTTATTTGTTGCATTTAAATTCTAGGGTATTTTTGGAAGTTTCGACTGATTGTTATACCACCTGCCTGCTGCACTGCCATTATAATAAAAGTTAAGCCATTAAAAGTAATTTTGCTTTGCAGTGTACAGCTGTCAAAGTCATATGTTGTCAGGGTGAGTGAAATCAAAATAATTGGGCCCAAAGTGACCGCCGTCCAACACGATGGTCGTCGGAGCGTTTCCAGCGTTTAAACTTGTAGCCCTAGCCGCCCGGCAGATTGCCAAACCTATCGCGGAAGTAATTAAAGCAAATGCAAAGAAAAGTCCATTCTTCCGGCAATACGTTTGCATGCCACCCGCCCAGTGTAAGTTGTAAGGTTATAGTTTTAAATTTATGTAATTTCAACTGGACCCGACTCTCCGCCGGGTAACTGTGAAGGTGGATCTGAAGAAGTATTTCTTTTTATTTTTTTTTGCTGCGGATTTTAGTCTACAACTGGGTGGAGGTGAAGACGAAAATGTGGGCTCTGAATCTTGGGAAGCCAACACATATTCCGAAGCTGAATGAGGCGATGGCCATCGAGCTGGGAGCTAATCTTTTAGGAGAATTTATTATATTTACCGTTGGTGCTTGTGTTCTGGTTTTGGAATATGTGAGGTAATTTATATTTTGGAATTTATTCTTTTTAAAGTTCCTCTCCGCTCTGGTGGTTAGAAATGATTTTTACTTTCTGCCTGCAGATGAACAATCTGAAAAGTCCCAATGTACTCATGTTGTACATGTCGTAGCCCTTCCTTGTAGGATTAATTGCAGCAAAATTTGGATACTTTAGCTTTCGGATTTTAATCCTTTTCGTCAACTTTGTTTTCTCATATTTATTGATAAGTCCAGAATTAAAATATTTCTATTTTCTTCAGTATCGTTATTTGCAGAATTCATGTTTCTACTCGATATAGAAAAATTGAGCAATCGTATTTTTCAGAAGGCTGCTCTTTAGTTTCTTGCAATAAGCGCAGTATCTTAAAGTGCTTTTTCTATTTATTCTCTTATGTTTGGCCCGTATGTTTTTGATATTGGTTGCAGCTCTATTCCCTCATCTTGAAGGAAATTTTTTGTGTATTGGCTCCATCCTTTTTCAATTTTATGCGCATATTGAACCTATCATGGTTTTTGTCAAGTTCTTCTATTTCCTTGTACTGTTCTTTTAGATGTCGCTCTTTTGCTTCTCAAATTTATTTCTTCATGATAGCTATTTCTTTATATCGGTCACCCGAAACAGTAAAATAGTATCCAGGTTTTGCTTGTTATCTCTGCAAGAAATTGGAGCTTCACTAATATGCAATATCAGGTACCCTAGTGTCTCTTTCGCGATTTCTAGTTTGAAAGAAATAATAAGTTTCCAATTATTATTATTTATCAATATTTTCCAGACAGTCGAATAAGGAACAGAGAAAAGAGGAAGCAATCGCTCAGGAAAAAGCGGACATTCTAAGTACTCTCAGGGACTTATCCTTTCGATTAGAAAAACAAGAAGCACAAATTCGGGAACTCACGAGGTTATCATATGATTTAGGTAAGATATATAATTCTTTAGGTTTTAATTATTAATACAAAACATTTTACAGATTCCCGATCGTGGTTTAAATTAAAAAAGCAAAAACAGGAGTTGGAGCCACTTGCTCCAATTCCAACGAAGGGTAAATACAATCCTGAAGGGGGATTATTATTTAGAGCATTGAGCCTAATTGAAACCGAAATTTTTTACTAGTCTCATAAGAAGATCATCGAAGATATTGCGGTTTCTAAAGCACCTCAATCAAAGTATAGTTTTTATTACAGATTTTGGCCTGGGAAGCCCGATTCTGTAAACCAATACCGCGAATTTCTATGTTTTTGAATAAATGAACCTTAATTTGGATTGTGGAATTGCGTTTCTCAGGCCAAAGTCTATTAAAAATCGTCTCGCAACGGTGCAAGGAAATCGTAACAAATGCATCCACTGGGACATCTCAGCAGACCACAAGGCGAACTGGCGGCTCTAACCGGATTCTAGTTTTTCCTAATAGTAAGACCTCTATCTTCCCTAGCAAATGGAATAATTTATTGTTTACTACTGTAAGAAATAGTCGAGCTCGCAGGGCGATAAGTTTGTTTTGTACATAAGCGGAACACGTTCAAATAAAACTCAGAAAGAAATTTGTTTTTAAACTGCCACTATGTATTTTATACTTTTTATGCTGGCAACGCTCCGCTCGCTAAAGAGCAGACTGTAGTGTCATTTTTAAGCTGAGTGACTAGACAAGTGCCGGGCTAGTTTCTGTGAGTTGTTCCGCGTATAATTGAATTTCTTAATCTTTTGTAGTTTTTATCAATCAAAGTTCCTGTCGAGAAATTCAAGTAAGTAAATAGCTCCACCTCCTGCGTTTGGCAGTGCTCTGCTGTCCCGTGACAGTGGCGACGACCTCTTAATTGCCTGCGCCAATTTGCCGAAATCATGTCCTTGAAATATGCCAAAGTAATTTGTGGCATTAGCTCAAGTTGGGGTGCTCATTCGAGCCTTATTTTGAAGAATTCTAGGAGGTGCTTTGCGACAAGAAGGAGTCCAACGGAGGCTTCTGCGCCAGGAACTTTGTCTTCAGTTTTAAAAGGGCACGTATCAATAACAGATGAGCACAAATAAATTACATTTTAAAGTTAACAAATTAGCCACGCACACCACCCAGTGTAACCAGGCGATGAAGCCGGCAAAACAGTAAAATATTTTATTTATACAGCGCTGTAAAGAAATGCAGTATCACTTTAAGTTAGATCACTCGACGCTCAGAAATAAGATATATATTTTTTTTCTTTTTATCTAGATTAGATATAAGTCGGCTGTACATAATTTAGAAATAAATGTGGAATTGTGGGTTCGCTCTGCTGAGGGTTGGGTATAAAATCTATACAATTCGTGTACAGTTCTTTGTATTCCTCGAAAAATTGCAGGATTGGCTATTTCAAAAACTATAATTGGATGTGTACGGGTTGTAATCGAAAATATTATAAAATTAAACAAAATTTCACTATAATAAATTGTTGTAGTCCTTATTGTGCATAGTTTTCAAACTTGGGTAATTCTCTCTTCCCTCTGAATTTATTTTATATGCTTTAATTTAGTTGATCCCTTAAAATTAAATATAAAACTTTTAACAACTTTCTGCACCTTGAATTTAATACGATTTCAAATTTGAATAAATAATTATTAATGGAAAAAGGTTTTTCAATATGTGGTAATTCTTAATTCTATTTAACTTTGGCATAAATCAGAAGAGAATTACAAAAATATACAATTAAATGAAGGAAAGAATTGAGTACCAGTCAAATTGACTGGTTTTGGTAGTTCTAGTGTTAAAGTTGATAGACTCTCTTTTGAGCCCTTTCGATTAATTCCCATAAGTTTCAACCCTATAATTAGTTTAAGAAAATCAACTTATCTATCGAAATTAAATAACTCTACGTTTTATTGTTGTAACAGCAATCAATAAAAGATTTTGCGGATTTTGTCCTTTATAGATTTTATCATTAGATGATCTTAAATCACTAAGGTCCACTTAGGTACAAATAGAGAACTCGAATTTTATTAAGTTTAATTATTGGAGCAAGTCTAGTGAATGAAAAAATGCCAGCTTTGCAAGAAGACGCGTTGTAGTGATTTCTAGCTAAAGTTAGAATTTTATCGAATTTAACTTCACCATAGAATATAGATAGTCTATAAAACTAGTGTATACATCGCAAATTCACTGCGGTCTAGTTTTAGTTCGGAATGACTATAGTAAACTTAGAGAGCTACTGATTTAAAAACAGTTATCATATACCCAATTAAATGGTTATTTCAAATTGTTTTCCTTTTGATCTCTAAAGATTTGAATATCTATTTATTTTAATTTTCAAAAACAACTTGATGTGTTACATTTTCCCAAAAGCCAAGTGGCTGATGATAGTGACCCATAAAAGTGTTATTTCTAAGCGATCACAGTCTTAATTTTCAAATATTTTTCTGCGATAATCCAATTTGTAAACCATATCACTAAAAATATTTGTTCCGTACACAAACAATTTTCAGTTCCCTTAAACAAGGACAAATTTAAGACAGTCGACACTAAATTCAGTATTTAATGAACATCCGATCATACAGATTCTTTATTTTGTGCTCTAAACTTTTATTAGTGCTGACTAATTTTTTATTGTTGCAGTTTATATAAAATGTCTGCCGATTCCGCTCAGTATGTGTTGCCAAACACTCAGCCTATTGCTGAATTAGATTGCAAAGAAGCCTTTAATAATTTAACTGAAAAAGAGAAGCTCTACGCCCATTATTTTAGCAAGGTAAATTTTAAATTATTTTGCAGTTGAAGATTTAATTTTATTCACAATTCCAGGCTGCTTGGAATGGAGGTCTCATCGCTCTAATCCAGTGCAGTCCGGAAGCACCGCTTGTTTTCAGTCTTTTGCACCGTATTTTTTCTACAGAACCTTTAGATGAACTTAAAGAAAAAGTATTAAAAGCATCAATTACATCTGATGAATTTACTGCCTTCTTAGTATACGCCTGCGGCGTATTTGCTAATGCTGGCAATTACAAGGGAATGGGAGATACGAAAATTCTTCCAAATTTGTCTCAACCAAAATTCGAGACGATCGTAAGACAATCTAAAGCCTTTCAAGCCGATAAAAAAGTCGGAGACATTTTAGAGAAATGTATTAAAGCTATTTATGAGCTTAGCCATGGTACGGAGGGACTTGGATTCCCACCGAATGGTATCACAACCTACTGGTCTGCGAATTGCACTCAAGAAGATTCAGATATCGTTAACGAATGGCTTACTTCTAAAAGAATCGAGGCGTATATTTGCAGGACTTTTAAAATCATTGACGAAGGTCAAACTATCTATGATATTAAACTTGGATCAGTCGAGAAGGGGGAAGAGAAGGGCATCACTCTGCCTGATGAGGTGTTCAAAGGTCACACTTTCCGTGTTACACGAGGGGATTATTCAACCCTTCTAACTTTGGTCAACGATAATTTGAAAGAAGCCTTGAAACACGCTGCGAACAGTAATCAGAAGAAGATGATCGAACATTATATTAAAAGTTTTGAGAAGGGAACCCTGGAAGATCACAAGGAGGGTTCCAGGTAAGATTTCCAAAAAAAAGAAAAAGATTAGCTAGGAATCTTAATTTTAATTACTTAAAGGTGGTGGATTAAAGATAAAGGACCAGTGATTGAGACATACATTGGCTTCATCGAAACCTACCGTGATCCAGCGGGGTCAAGAGCTGAATTCGAGGGATTCGTTGCGATGGTGAACAAGGAATCTTCGGCAAAATTCGCTACCCTTGTTAACAGTGCTGAAAGCCTTCTTAAGCTCCTGCCATGGAAACCGGAGTTTGAAAAAGACTCTTATCTTCAGCCTGATTTTACTTCTTTAGATATACTAACATTTGCAGGCAGTGGGGTACCAGCGGGCATTAATATTCCTAACTGTATGAAATTTAAATTCTTTTTAAAATATTGTGTCCTAAATATCATTTTGTTTTCACTTAGACGATGAAATTAGGCAGAATGAAGGTTTCAAAAACGTATCTCTAGGAAACGTTTTAGCAAATATTAACAGAAAGGAGCCAATCTCATTCTTGTCTGAATCTGATCAAGAACTTCTCAAAAAATATAAAGTTAAATCTTTTGAGGTAAGTCCATATTAATTTTATTTTGTTAATTTTGAAAAACAAAAAAATAATTTTTTCTCAAAGGTCCAAGTGGGTCTCCACGAATTGCTGGGCCACGGCAGTGGGAAATTGTTTCGTATCGATGAAAATGGTGCCTTTAACTTCGACCGTGATGCAGTAAAAAATCCACTTACTGATGAACCAATTTCTTCCTGGTACCTTCCAGGAGAAACATACGATTCCAAATTTGGTGCCATGAGTTCTTCCTATGAGGAATGCCGAGCAGAAGCGGTAGGACTATATTTAAGTCTCGACAGGAAGATTCTTGAAATTTTCGGTTATACCGATCCCCAAGAGCAGGACGATATTATTTACGTGAATTGGCTGAATCTAATTTGGACTGGTGCTGGTGTCGCTCTGGAAATGTACACTCCACAGAGTAAAAATTGGCTGCAGGCGCACAGCCGAGCTCGCTACGTTATTATGAGAGTTCTGGTCGAGGCTGGACAGGATTTTATAAAAATTGAAGAAACTGAAAAGGGGAAAAATCTCATGTTGACCGTTGATAGAACCAAAATCGACACTGTTGGCCGGGAAGCAATTCAAGATTTTCTGCTGAAGCTACAAGTTTATAAGTCAACCGCTGATATTGATACCGCAAAAGCAATGTATGAAAAATTCTCAGCGGTTAATAATGATGGAATTCATCCGTGGGCCAAATGGAGGGATATAATTTTGCTTCACAAGAAACCGAGAACTATTTATGTTCAGGCCAACACGGAAATTAAAGACGAGAAAGTTAATTTAGTAACATACGAGTCCAGCCACGAGGGATATATTAAATCATGGATCGATCGCTTCCCAGACACTTCGGTTGATGATATTTTAGAGGAACTTTGGCAAGAGAATCGCAAATATTTTAAGAATTCGAAATAAGAAATGCCGATTTTTTGCATTTATTATCAATGTCAGCATTCTCCAGTAAAATGAATTTATAAACATTTTTTAATGAAATTTTGTTTTTGTTGATGGCCCTAAATATAAATTTTTTAAAGATGTTTTAAAAATGAAATGGTCGAGTCCATAAATAAATTTTTCCCAAAAATAATGTCCTTAAGTAGGAGACTTTTATTCAATTGCTAAGATCATCGCATTATTATTCTTTGTCATTTTTCCATTTTCACCATGAAGGAAAGGAGAGAGAAGTTTCAGGACTATTGTGAAAGGACCTTTTTGTGTAGAACCTATCCTTAAAATTTGACAAAAATTGCATGATTGCTTTTTAGAAAACTTGTTATTTTTATAAATCACAAAAACATTTGTAGGGTTTTAAATATTCGCACATAAATTCATAACGTGTGGCAACTCTAAAATCTCTCCGCATGAAATTTCCCGCGCTTTTTTGTCCGTTGACAGAAGACGAAATTTTACAATTGTTTTGTAAGTGAGAACTTTCGTAGTTTCGGTAGGAAAGTGGACTGTTTTTTTTGAGTTGTTAATTCAGTTTTTAATGTTCAAATATGGAGAAG
Organism: Philonicus albiceps; assembly: GCA_963969385.1. NCBI lineage: Eukaryota > Metazoa > Arthropoda > Insecta > Diptera > Asilidae > Philonicus > Philonicus albiceps. Next base: position 10,718,141 of record OZ017776.1, on the reverse strand, counting down.
GAAATTGTAGAACAGTTCGACGAATTTGGAATTGAGATCTCTAAGGAGGTTCTTGACAAATGTAAGTTACTTTGGATGTCAGAAATTTATTTTTCGGTCATGAAATTCAGGAGCAATAAAAAAGCAATGAATTAAAGTTACCCGTCGTCCAGCATTCAAAATTTTTGTGATCCCTTCGATAAGATCTAAAGATTCCCATGTTTGCTGTTTTCTTTATATTTCAAGATTTTATAAATTTGTATCTTTGGTTATTTGTAAAAAAAAATCTGCATAAGAATGTTTGGTTTAATTTTAGAGCAAGTCCAGGTTTTTATGATGAAACCGACCAAATAGTTTCTGAAATAAACTGCGCTGCAAAATGTAAATTGGTTCTTAATTAGGTTTTGACTCTTGAAATTTGAAAAATTGACTTTCTCTGAAATTGAAAGTCTAGTCTTAATTAAAAATTGTTTTAAAATTCTTTTTGCACTCAGAAGAATTGTACTTATTTATGAGTAGAATGCAATGCAGCTTAAGTTGTTTTAAAGTTTAAGTTTTACATTTATATTGGTTTAAGTTGGGAACCCTTTCGCGTATTGCTTGTGAAATGAATGGAATTTTTAATATTGCTACATTACATGAATTTTAAATAGAAAAGCGGGCCAATAAAATCAAATTAATAAACTAGGCCGGGCACAGAGAAGCGGGACAATAAAGCCAAAGTTTAAAAACTAGGCTTTTACCTTTTACGTTATTTTCTAATAAAAAAAAATCATTTATTCAGGTATAGAACTGTGCACAATTTACAACGTGGCACCAAGTGATTTTGTTATACAATGGATATCGTTTAATGCTTCGAACGTGGAAGCTTTAGAACCGACAGTTCAGAACCTTTGCGACATGGAACGAAAAGAGCTCGCCAACAAGAAAGGCAAAATTCACTCAAGCTCCGTCCAGAACAGAAAAATGCGATTTTCTAATTCAAATCCTCTTGCCATTTATGGGGCATCTTCCAGTTCGATAAACGCGGATGAAGCCGAAGACGATATTATGGATTCGTATGTTTGCCGAACACCAAAGGTAAATTTAACAATATTTTAAATTTTTTGTTTTTTAATAACAACGTAAAATTTAAATTTTACAAATATGTCCTCAATTTATTACGTATTTCAATTTCTTTTAATTCCCACTATAGACGGTAGATTTTAAATATTTATGAACAAACTTTACAAAAATTTATGTGTGGAGCCAGAAAAATTAAATTCTCTACAATCCCTGGAAGAATGGCTTTTTAAAAGTAGTTACCTTTTAAAGTCACATCATATAAAAGATTTATAATACGAATTTGTTTACTTTTCATTTTGTATTGTTCTGAATTTAAATGATTGGTTTTATAATCTTGAAATTGAGAACACTTAATAAACAGACATTTGATAAATACAGTAGAACCCTCATATCCATGGAGGTTTCGTTACGTCGTTTTTCGCGAATTGTTGAAACCATGAATAGCAGCGTGCGTAGTCAATTAGTCGTAAAACAAGGGCTATCTTAAAATGTAATAGAACTGATATTATCCGGTAATTCGAGCAGAAACAAGTTCGGAACGTATTTAAGTTTTAATTTACATCGTATGATTCGGATGCAGAGTTTTAATAAATAACGATGTAATTTTTGATTTCCTCTATTTTTAACTTAACAGTGAAACTGATTTTGATAAATTAAAGAGAGATTATGAAAAGTTCTATTCTGACGAAATTTACTAAATGCTAAAAATTTAGAATAAATTTATTTTTTTATTATTGTTAAATTTCGAAACATTTATTTTCGTTTCGCTTAATTGAAAGTGTGATTAAATTCCAAATACAAAAATGTGATAAGCTGTGTTCCGACGTCATTTAATTATAATTAATTCGTTTAAAGCATTTTATTTATTGATAAGAAAAGAAATTCGATCTCAATTTTAAGGCTACAACTAAAATCGTAAAAAACATAAAACAGCTGCAGCAGCAGACATTTTATTCCAAAAAATCCAAAAATCCAAAGTATATCAGAAAAATATGATGAAATTTTGTATTTCTTCAGAGTAAAATTTGCTCATTCAGCTTAATGCGTTTTATTTATTTTAATAAACAATTCTAAAGGCCCTTATAATATTAAAAGAAACAACATAATTTTGCCACCAAATATAAAAGAAGAATTGAATGGGAATGAATTTAAGACAAAACTCTTATGGTAAGTCTTGACAAGGGGTCTAGAAGATTGAATTTCTAACAGTTGTTGATGAATTACATTATTAATAAAATACACTGAATTTTAAACACAAACGCTTGTATTTTATCGTTTTTGTATGGCTTAAATTTACATGAAACATTTTGTGTTTTCAGTTTGAATCGATAAAATATACACAGTAGCATATTTTTCCTTACAAAAATCACAGCAAGAAATCAAATTTTATGGTTTCAATAATTTTTATTAAGATTGACTGCAACTAAAACGTCCCTTCTTATATAATTTGAATTATCTTATGTCTGTCTACGGCAGCTTGAGGCAAAAACCTTTATAGAAGAGGTTTATAACATGCTGTTAACCTCTGAATTTATGTATATAAATAGATACACCGAGAAATGACTCATAATAAAAAATTTTAATAGTTCTCTTGAGGTTGATAAAATTAGTTTTGTTCTTGTACATAAAGAAAATCTTTAAAAATGGCTAGACTTCGTGTCCTCTGTTAAAGTTCGATTGAGGATGAATCAAATTTAAATTGAATTTATACTCGTGGCTTCAGCAAATTGCGTTCTCGAATAATTTAAAAACAATCAGACAAATCCCGGGAATAATTTTCGCTGAAAAAGAAACTCATTTAAGTTGTCTCGGTAGTCGGATTTTTTTGTTTTTAAGACAAGAAAATTAAAATGATTAAACAACCTTATCCGGATGAAATTTAATCTGAAATTTGTATATAGAACGTGATTTAAAATTAAAAAGAAAAAGTTTTTGCTACCGACAAATAGCTGTCCCCAAAATGTTTCCCGCCAAAAAGTAACATCCGCTTTGGTCAGATCATGATGCGATTGCGCGGTTCGTGGAGATCGGTACCATCGAGTTAAAGAAATTCTTCTTTAGGGGGAAAAAAAAAATTCTCGAGTCACTGTCTCCCAAAAAGATGAAACGAAGCGCTCCATTAACACCTCTGAGACGAGAGACAAAGCTCTTGAGGGAACAAATCCCAGAAAGACGTGATCGTCAAAGATATTTTACGGCAATAACTTCGGTGCTAATTAAACGACGTTTTGTGCATGTTTCCTACGTACCATCAGCCAAACAAAAGAGTTAAAAACACAAAAATAACACAAATCTTTATTAGATCGGAAGATGCTGGGTGACCAACTCAAAAGCTGTTGCTCGCTTTATGTAAAGGAGAAGAAATTTATCTTGAGTCCTCCATTGTGCCGTAGTGCTCTAGCGCTTGTAGTTTTTTTTTTTTTCTTTTTGTTGTTGTTTTTAAACCTTTTTTACTATTTCCGATTATGCATGTAGAGCCGGGCTTTATGTGCCTCAGCTCCAGCGTTATATACCTAGATTTACTTCTGCTGCTATTTAGCTCTATTATTTTGCCTGAGAAACAGAGTCTTCGGCGGTTTTTCACCTTTACGATTTTTTTTTTGCGTACCACCGAGTGGAAGATCGTAGATTTTGTTTTTTTGTTCCTTCGTTCCTCTCTTGAATCGACTGCCATTTAAACAAATTAGAAAGATTGTTTCGCAATTTTTACAAGAAGGAGCATACACAATGCGATTCGACTCGGAAAAGCATCCCCAATTTGGATCTGAGGTCTACAAATGCAAAAGTCGTGAAATAGGTTCCGCCAAAAAATAATGATCATCGCCACCATTGTCTTTTCGTTTTATTGTAAAAGATTTCCCTTCCAACTTCTTCCAATCGATGTAAAAGTGTTCGTACAAAGTCGGGTTGCTGTGGTGAAAGACGAATGCAGTGTTCGATCGATACGGAGCTCTCCGATCGTGCACTTTTCTCTCTTAATGAATTCAAGGCCAAACATTTTTTTGTGCTAGTGTACCCCTTCGATGTTGGAAGGTATCAAACAGCACCACAGATATTCACATATCCGCGAAACTTTTTTTAGAAACGCGATGGTATTAAAATCTGAGCACGGCTAGTACATAAGACGTTCATGGAGATGTTGTGTGGATTGGAACAAAGATAAGCTTCGCGCTTTATGTACACCTTCTCCGGATTTTACATGCTTCCTATATTCACCAGTTTTTAACTCAGTATCAAAATCAAATAGATAAAAAGTAGAAAAAAAAATTTGATCATGTTGGAAAAATACCAAGGGTTACCATGATGCTCGATCGCCTCATGAATACAAGGATAAAAATTATGCTGTGCACTATTGAGCCAAGATGAGTTATCGGTGCAAGCTAAAACGGTGTCCAAGGAATTTTTTTCCGATTTAGTCGATATCTGACTTAAAATGGTAAAAGGAGAGATAAAAAAACTCATTACCATTCCGGTCAATAGCCTGAATGACTTATTTTATTCTAGATATTCTGCGTTCTCTGCTTTCGACTAGCAAATCAGGAAATTCAACAAAATTGTATTTGTTAATAGAATCTAATGGACATTTTTCACTCTTTATTTTCGCAAAAAACTAAGGTGAATAATGATTGGAGTTTTTTGATATCAAATGGCGCGGGTTGGTTTGGATAAATCTTTCTTTGTCGAAGAAATCTTTCTTTAGATGTTTTATGTTAGAATCATTCGGAACTGTGAAAATTGGCGTAATATTTGAACCTTAATCAGTGTAAGTTCGTCATCATCCAGCTAGGGAGTTAATATTTTGAGCCCAAATTAAAAACTGATTGAAAAAATAAATATTATTTAAATACGTACAGTTTTGCCGCATTATCTACATTTTCTCATTAATGCGACAATATTTATGTTAATATCTATGTAAATGGTCACTAATTGTCTTTGCTCCTTCACTACGTATTTTCTTTAATTTATATGTAAATACTTACAGCATATATAAAATATGAATTTTTTATTGATTTTAACAAATATTTAATGTTCTAGATGTAACAACAGATATTAATTTAAATAATTAATTTTCGGAAACAGCATTTAATAAAAAAAACATCTTTGTGTCCCATATAAAATATAAAAAATAACCGCCGTACTGTCGGTTTCTTTGAAATGATTTATTGACCAAAATTTATAAAGTTATTGCCTAAAAGCTAATTTATAAAATAACGAAACAAATTCAAATTACCTTTATATATGTTTGTATTTTTTATTAAAGCTGATTTCGTAAATTCGATCTAAGATAACTTGTGTATGCAAATAGATATGTACGTGTTTAAGTAGTCTGAAAAGACGCTAAGAGAAATTTAAGATTTTAGACAGCAAACGTAAATATTTAAATTAATTTGAATACACTCTAAGCTGTTGGTTAAAGTTGCCACAAATTATTGCGAGTATGCTTCTATCGATTGGGGTAAAATTTCTCCAGAACGATTCACTGAATTTTTTCTAAGACATTACAAGACTTTGTAGATTTTCTATTTTTAGAGATTTTTTTCTTTATTATTATTAAGTTAGAAATAAATCTAGGTATTTTATATTTTTTAATATAAGAGAAATATCAATTATTCTCTCAAAAGCGTTTTCTCAAAGATATTGGGCTAGATAAGAATTGTAGAAGTTTTTATAATTCATTTTCATTTTTATTTTCTTAAAAGCCTTTAATATACGACTACAATAAATATTCTCTCTAAGAACGCAAGTTTTAAGATGATTTCCCATGTTGGGATACCATTTCCTAGTCTGTATAAGAAAGATTCAGGGGGCATACCTGAGTTGGCTGAGTTGGTTTGAAGAGGTACAAATTAAGAACCTTATATGCGACCTTGACCATTTATGCTTTACATAGCATAAATAAAGGAGCAAAAATATAAATTTTCTGTGTATAAGCCTGAATAAGCTTTTTGGTAGGCAGTACTGGTATAAGGTCATTGGTGGTATGGAACTTGAATTTCTGTTAGATGTCCTTCTGGAGCGAAATCTTCTTCACTGGAAAGCAGAAGAATTTGAATTACGAATTAACTGACCTTTAAATACACATAAACGACCCTAACATCGAAAATACTTATATGATATTCTGACTATTGTTGGCTTTCTACAATTAGTTGGGTATATAGCCAAAGTATCCTTTCAATTTTATTTTAATCAGTATAAACCAAAAAATAAAATTTGTATATTTGAATATAAGCTGATCTTTCCCAGTGGTTAATTGCATTAATTGAAATCACTAAATCATAATCCTTAAAGGTTATGTGACATCTGTTTTAGTCTGAATGATCGCAGAAACTATTGGTTTGTCCGAACTATGCTAATGAGTAGCATCCTATCGCTCGATTTACATGGTTAAAAAAAACTAATTTATGAAAAGATCAATAAAAATCATATTTGTTTTTTTGCGAAACCGATCTTCTGTAAATCGCAGCATAGGTGCAATATATTGCTAGTATACTTTGGAATAATTTCGGGGTATAATCAGGAAAAAGTAGAAACTATTGGGGAAAAAAGTCGGAAAACAGGGAAAAGAAAAAGTAGCCACCCTGTTAAGAAATTGTATGTAGGTGCAAAAGGTACTCTCTCACTTTTTTTTTGAATTTATGTTTTTCTTTTCTCTGTTATTGCTTCAGTTGGAATTGTAAATTTAACGAGTTTTGGAGCGAAGTGCATTAAAAATAAATTTCCGCAATATTCGACACAAAAACTGCGGAAACACATTCTCGGAAATTATCGAACCTTCACGATCGTTCGATCGTGTCGCACGACGGTATGCTCCTCAGGGTCCGACAAATCCTGGCAACCCTCTTGGAATTTTCGTCGATCAGAGACTCAGCCCGGTTTGTAAGTTTTTCCCTCGTACGCCGTACGCGCGTCTTTTTGCTTCCATTTCTCGTCAGCGAAGTCAATTTTTGATTTCTTCTTGAGGCATCCCCCACCAAAAAACTAAAACTCACCCATCCATCGACCGAGAAGATCACGACCGGGCTGAGACAATCGTGGCGATCGCGAACATTGCCAGTTGCCCCCAGTGAGTCGGTTCTTCGAGACCGTTGCGATCGTTAGGAGCGATGACCGGCGGGTTCGATTTCTGTGCTCGCCCCTCGATCGGAATGGTTCTTTTTATTGGTGTAATTCGTTCTCATTGTTTGCTACTTTTTTGCTGATCGCATGTGAAACGAGATCAATAATTTTTGACGTTTAAAAAAAAAAAAAAAAGAGTTGCTCTTGTGGTTTCATCGCTGAGAGGACTATCGAACGATCGTAGTTTTTGTTTGTTTGGTGATCGTACACTGGTTAAAGGGGGAGGCATTCGAACTTGTTGCCCACTTGTTGGATTATGTTCTAATTGACATTTCGCGGCTTCCGAATGTGTTTTATTTTATAACAGTACATAGGGCATAGTGAAGCTGTTGCGCTTCTATAATATATAAAAGATTCGCTCCGGTGTATATACATAAATATATAATAAATATATGAGGTATGTGCGCATACAGTCCCCAGTGCGTGGTGTATTTGTAATCTTTAATCAGTTCTTGAACCACATAAAAGACTATAAGCTGAAAAGACAGAGACTGATAGACAGACATCATTGCGAATATCCAGTTTTTATGTTCATTGCCCAGAGCTTGTATATATTGTATATATATATATATATGTGCATATAGTGGACTCTCAGTTATGCTTGCGATTGTATTTGTGAAAAAAAGTTGCGGGTCAACAAAATTTTTAAGTCAAAAAGAAGCGAACGCTTGTTTGCCGCCTTCCCGTTTTTGTCTTTTGTCTCGTGTATCCATGTGCATTGGACCAACATAATATTATTTTTTTTTTTGTTTTCGGGTTTTTCGCTTTTCCCTTCCTTTTTATTTATTTATTTATTTATTTATTTTTATTTTTTTTTTTGCTCGGTCATACTCCCTGTGCCGTCGCCCAGAAGATCGCGTTCGGTTCGTTTAAGTGGATACTGCAGATCGGATTGAGAGACTACTTAACTCGCGTAAATGGGTTTCCATTGTGCCGGGGGAAAAAGAAATGCCGTCCACCACTTAAATCTCCCTGTGTCCAGTTCCGAGAGTCTTTTTACGCATTCCCTCTAAAAGACATAAATGAAAAATAAAAATTAATATGTGATCCTCGTTACGGTTTGTATGCGATTTATATTTTAAGTACTATAAAATTTTTTTTTTGTGCCCAGAGCGTTTAGCGCTACGATTCACTAGTCGTTTTTAGTGAGTGAGGAAATAGTATTCACATGGTGTTTCAATAATTGTGACTAGATCCACACTCATTAAGAAAGGCAGTTACCAAGCGTCGTCTTAAAAAGACACAAAAGAGCAAAAAGCCGCACTAAGCGCGCCTCTGTGCGCCTGGCGTGATACTACGACGCCGCGTTCCTACAGTTATTATACCTTCGTTTTTCCAACACAGACGCGGTACACCTGCTCCAGGTTGTTTAACTCTGGACGGTTGTTGCGGTTCACAGGTTAGATTTTGAGAGAGGGACTAGTTCCACAAAACGGAAAAACCAGACAACAGCGAAACATGAAAAAAAAAGAAAAATATATATATCTATATATATATACATAAAACGCCAAGCCATTGCCTACAGGTCACAAAATCTCGACCATGCACAACAAAGCAAGATTGATGATTCTTTCCTGAAGTCTCCTCCTTCCTCCCGGAGATGTGCTCTAGGTACAATTGTTACCTTTCTACCTGTTTTCTTGCTCTTGCTACAGTCCTGCATAAGTCTGAGTGTTGGGCTTTTGTTAAGGGTCAGATGTCGGTCTTGATGTCTTCCAAAGAAAATATTCACAAAATAAAAGTAGAAAAAAAAAATAAATGATCGTTAAAAACATTTCAGTGGCATAATAAAATGAAACAGATTAGGTCGACTCTTGGGTTTCTTATATTCGTTCTTGTCGTCTTTTTTTTCTGAGAAAAATATTACTTCACTTCAAGGAGTAACCTGTTGATCTTCATTTTGGTCGTCAAGGGCTTAGGCACTTGCAAACAAGTTCTTGTTGTTTTTTTTTTTGCAAAGTTAATTTCTGCGGTATTTCGTCATGTTTCAACCATACTGAAAAATACCTATACAAAATATTATACTCCGAAGTCTGAAACTCTGGTATCTAGATAAAACGATTTTAGCCTTGCTTGCACAAAAAGGAAATTTATCTATACTGGCGAACGTGAAAAAAATCCGCCACATTCGATTAAGGTTTCATTAATTCCGATAATCTTATCTCTTGGTTGCATCCAATTTCATTATGTGTTCATTCTTAATATCGAAATTATTTGAATTAAAGAAGAAAAAAATAAATTTTTTTTTAACCAACCACTGTAACCCAATACAAATTATGTTGATGATTTTTATCAATTGTTTTGCTTTATAGAATGACGAGTTGTTGATGTTTTAAATTAGATAAAGGCAATTTTCTTTATAATTATTGTATTTTGATAGCGCGTGGGTATTATGAAACTAGACGTAAGTTTTGGTTGTGCGGGATTTATATAAAATTATTTTTTTTTCTAAACTTTTATCATTTGGATTTTGTATTTTTTTTAAAGTAGGGATGAACTGCGCACGCCGATTATATGGTAAAAACATTGTCCAAATTTTATTCAATGATTGGTGTAGTTTCTTCTCCCAAATAATTTCAAATGATATTTTATTGATTGATTGCTTGTTTAGTGAGCTAGAGAGAAATTGAATTGAGTTTGAGGATATAGCGCCTTTAACACTTTATTTATTCAGCTGTTGCATGTGATACTATTAAAATGGGTGAGTGGCTCTAACAATTTTTGTTAGTTATGGTAGAATACTGCCCCTAAATTTTATGAATTTAATTAAAAATTAAAATCGAAATCTTTTTGCGAGTGTGGATGTTATTAGAATTGACTCGAGTTTCTATCGGCAATCGATTCTTTCAATTTTAAAATAAAAACTTGCGATTTATTTAAAGTTGAACTTAAACGAAGTTGTGGACAATGACGACACGCAAAAAATAGTTGACAACATGTAAGTTTAAGAACTGATAGACGAACTCCAGGATATCATATTATTTCCAATAACTTATTTTAAACTTATTAATTTAAAATCAAATAAATAACGAAACATAAATATAAACATATAATTATATCAGTACATCATATCACTTGTATTTTCCATCATTTCGTTGTACTATATTTCATTATCCTGCTTCGCTTTTAGATTAAATCACACCTTAAATATTAATTTATGTCAGAATAGCAACCGATATCAATTTGAAACACTGTCTTTAATACCAAAAGCGAGTTGAACTTTTGCTCAGTTTGTTTTTTAAATATCACCCAGTATCATGTTTAACCTTCGCCTATTTACTGGCAGTTTTTACTGGAGGATTCAACCTGCCTAGCTCCATGGCCAGAAAAATTCCAGTAACTATCTCTTCGGACTTCCTACATGTGCCTTTGGCCACATTTTTCTGATTAATTAAAAGAATGCACAATTTATAATATTTAAAAACCTAAATTTTCTATTTTCAGGCTCCCTTTGAAAAGTCGCAATTTTTCAATAGACTAAGTCAGTCCACAAAATAGAAAGTTTGTACTGCAAATCTATTCTTGTGGGACTTCGATCGATTTAAAATTGAATCATAGAAGACTCTCGCGATAATAATCATAATTTAACATTTGTATTTCTTAAAGATTATGTCGAGAAAACCAAGTATTGATTTTGCTTTATCCAAAAACAGACTTTCCATGTTAACCTGTGCTAAGCCTTGGTATTGGAGACATATTTCACTGTCTTTCTTAAATTACGATTTACTAAAATTCAGGTGTTATAACTCGCCGGCTGGTTATCCCACATTTAGTTAATATCTGTAGGCCGTTCAGATTTACAAATGAGTCACAGATATCTTAAAAGAAAACTCTACGTTTCGATCGTTTACGCCAGGTTGCATATGTTAAGTAATCTTTCTAGGCAAAGTATTTTTCGCATTTTTAAAAACATCATCAGTGCATCATCGTTTGGTTTTCGTTTTAATTCAGAAAATATATATGCAATTTGTAACTGTAGGCATGCTTTTGTGAATAGATTTCTTCTTAATGATACTTTCTTTCGAATGTTGCAACTAAACATATTTTTGTTATTCCTCGATCAAAACTTCTAAAATTGATTATCGATAAAAGATAATGTTTTATTTTGATATTAATTCGATTCGCGAAGCTAAATAACGCCCACTGTTTTAATGATTTAGACAAACAAAAGGAAACTTGTTTCACGGAAATATTTATAATTTCTGAACTTCAACCTGTTTTTTATTATTAAAAATGTATATGACCTCTTAATATATTCAAATATTCTTTATAGGGAATGAATTATTCTTTAGAACCGTCTACTCGGGGCTTTTAAGGTAAAGTGTTTTGCGTAACTTTGTAAAATTGTTTATAGTGTTACACTGGAATATATTCTGAAAATTCTTGAAACAAAAAACGAATATTTGCTTCCATAGGTGTGATTGATACTGTTTTTGCTTTTTTCAATTTTGAATCTGACTTGACTAATAGAATATAAAAATCGAAATTATTAATAGTTGATTCGATTTACTCATATATTCTCACAGTGTTACATAGGGAACTATTAGCTCAAAACGTTTCTATCAAATTAATATTGCATTAAATTACAGCAGCATTCACTAGAATCAAACATGTACCTTCGGTGATAATTTCACTTCATTCGAAGGCAATTACCAATGTTTTTGAATAATTTACTGCGAGACGAATGTGGGACAAGAATGAAGTTATTATTCTGAAGGAAAATTGAATTTTTTGAAAGATATCTGCGCATTGAATTGTATAATTCTATCAATTTGCAAAACCCCCTTTAGTTTCAGTTGTTTTTTTTTTTAACACGTTCTACCCGGCGCATTTTTTCGATGTCTATATGATCGGCGTGCACGAGATATAATTTGTTCATTCATCTGGCGGCACTTATTTACGGTAGTATTTTGCCGTTATCAGCAGCAAAGTTTCAGTGATTGTGTGAGTTGGCTAGAAAGTGCTTGTAAAGGATTATTCCCTAATTTTCAAATATTTAAATAAATAAAATACTTATCCTTACTTTTGGTAATTTATTCTATAATTTCCGATTTTCAATAATTTATTATTTACCCTTAGTATTATGTCGTCAGACGATGATGTCGAGTTTTTGCAAAATTCACGCAGAAAATTTCCTAGAATCAATTCTTCATTGAGCTCAGAAGATGAGGTTTCGGACACAGAATTGCTAAATAGAAGGGATAATGATGAGAATACATTGCCGCAGTCTATGTCAGATCAGCAAGATTGGAGTACTTTTATAACAGATTCTGCTCTTTTTGAAGAATACAATCACGAGCATATCGTACTTCCAGAGATAGATTATGAAAATCCATTTTCAATTTATAAGTTATTTCTTAGTGATGATATAATTGACCTTATGGTATTAGAAACCAACAAATATTATGAATACAGTGTGGCAGAAGCACATTCATCAGTTTCTTCTAGAAAACACAAACAGGAATGGAAATCAACAACTCGAGATGAAATGTTTGTATTCATAGGAATTTTGTTAATAATGGGTATTGTAAAGTTACCCGAAATCCGTTTATATTGGTCAAAGGATCCTATGTACGCTAATGAACGTATAAAAAGTGCTATGAAACGAGAACGATTCTTTGATATTCTTCAATACTGGCATTTTTCTGATAGTGAACAAGTCAGTTTCGATAATCGATTATTCAAAATAAGTACACTTTTAGAAAAGATAAACAGAAACTTTCAAAAAGTAGTGAAACCTGGGAAAGAACTAACAATAGACGAAAGTATGATTCCTTGGCGTGGTCGGTTACAGTTTCGGCAATATATTCCGAATAAACGTCATAAATATGGTGTAAAAATTTATAAGCTATGTCTTGTAGAAGGATATACCTATAAGATAAACATTTATTCTGGAAAAAGTCCAAGAGCAATAGAACAGTCGCATCCACACAATGTTGTCATGGAACTCATGGATGGTCTTTTACATGAAGGAAGAATTTTGTACACCGACAATTTTTACACTAGTGTACCTTTAGCTAAAGAGCTCTTACAAAAAAAAACGTTTTTATGTGGAACTCTTCGAGCAAATAGATTATTTTTGCCAGTAGTTGCGAGAATAACACAAAAAAAAGGGGATATAATAAGTGCACAAAAAGAAGGGGTAAAATTTATGAAATGGACAGATAAGAGGGCAGTGATGATGTTAACAACCTGTAAATACCATAAATGCTCCCTAAAAGATGTCACTACTAGAGGACACAAATCTGTACAAAAGCCTGATTGTGTTCTAAGCTATAATAAAGCCAAAAAAGGAGTCGATCTTTCTGACCAAATGTCAGCATACTATAGTTCCCTCAGAAAAACTATTAAATGGTATAAGAAGATAATTCTACAATTAATCTGTGGCACAATGTTAGTAAATGCATGGTGCATATATACTAAATTTGGTGCTCGTAAAAATTTCTGTATCCTAAAATTTCGTAAAAGTATAATTGACGCTCTGTTAAAAATTGAAAAGCCGCAGAAACCATTGGCTCATATTCTGAAGAAGTATGATGGACCTCAAAGGACGACAAGGAAAAGATGTAAGAACTGCTATCGTTCAATAGCTAAGAAGGAAGGAAGACTAAATGCCATCAACAAGACCAAAAGAGTCAACACTTATTGCCCAGGCTGCAAAGATAAACCAACGCTTTGTATCCCATGTTTTGCAGAAGTTCATAAATGAGTTATACTCAATTATAATTATTTTTCATTGTGACTGCTTTGTTCGAAGAATTGTTTTTTTCATATTGAAAATAACTATTAGAAAACATTTTTTTTATTTAGAAAACAATTATGCAAAATAGATTTTATTTATATAGAAAACAACTACAACAAATAAATTTTTATTATTTTTCAATGTATATTATCACTTTGTTCCTTCTCGGGCATCTAATTTAAAAGAATGGTTTTTGAAAAAAAATTATAAACATTTGTGGACCACCGGTGGTCCGCGCCGCCAGATGAAAAACAATGCCTGTGGACCACCGGTGGTCCGCGCCGCCAGATGAAAACAATGCCCGTGGACCACCGGTGGTCCGCGCCGGGTAGAACGTGTTAAATTAAAGTTCAGAATCGACTGTCTTAAATCTCAACGGTTGTCGCTTTTAGTCTTCTGCGCTATTTTGTGAGAATTGAAACGTGGAATAATTTCGATGTCGTATTGTGATTAATTAAAATTGTTTTACGTGATGCTATTGCTGTATTTTTCAAACTTTGATGGTGTATTCTTAACTTAATTTACTTACTCCTTAGTTATAATGTTCTTTGAATGAGACAAATATTGGAATTTAAATTTTTTGTAACACACCAAATTTCAAAATCAAAGAATTTGTAAAAATAAAGCTACAACAAAAAAAAACGCCTATGATTACGAAAATTGATTTTTTTTATCCTTCTGCAAAATTATTACCCTTAAACAAGTAGAAACATCTTTAAAATAGCAATTAGCTAAGGACATGATTTTAATTTTGTGAGGCTATTTCACAGTAAATTGAAATCCGTAAAATTCCATCAAATTGTGATTTTCAACGTTAAGCAAAAGAGTTACTTTTAACATTCAATGAAAAACTAACCGCACAGATACACAGCAATTTTTCTTTTTCATCTTTTTGGATCTTTTATTGTCGCTCTTTACATACATATAATAGAAGAGCGAAGATGTTGGCTCGAAAAGGGTCAATATTTGCGATTATCTTAGAGTGCAAAATGTATCTTCGTCATTTTACGTTAATGTGAGTTGTATGCCCATACCTAGTTTCTTCTAAAAGATTCGTTCAAAGCGTTTCTTTGACCAAAACGTTTTTTCTTAAGATATAAATTGGAAAGTATTGGTGTAAACCTTAAATATCTGCTGCGAAGTGGAACAAAAGAAAAACACTAAAGAAATTAAGCATAATTTCATTCAATTATCTTATTATTTCGTTGTACTTCCATCACCCAGCTCTACGAAGGTGGTATGTGAAGATGTTCTTTTGTAAAGAAGGGAACGAATTCTAGTCGAGTTAAATTTTCCCCCGAAAAAGGTCCAATTGAACTATCGATCGGTGGGATTGAGTCTAATTGAGTGGAAGTAGCAGTGACCTCAAAACTTGACCAGATCCCGACCTCTCACAGTCGTGCCACAAATCGGAACCGCAACACATCTGTAATTATTTGTAAATTTACAGAAAGGTGGAAAGAAACATTTTTGCGATATTTGTTAAATAAATATTAATTAAAATAAGAAGAAGTGAAATTAGGAGGAATTCGTAGTAGCTTTTATTTATTTATTTATATTTTTCTGTGTTGGAAAATGAAGTACATTTCATCGAGTAGATAAAGAGTGATCATTATTTGTTTAAAGTAACAAAATATTCCCTTCTTCCTGACTCTATTTTGTCGGCGAACATGAATCTAGTGCACGGTTTATTCAGAATCAAGTTCGTGACTAGATTTCATGCTCGTCTATTAAGTCGGGTCAAAACAAGCATCATGGGATCCCGTCTGTGGAAGACAAAGTAGGAGAATAAAATCATTTTATAACTTGTAGAAGTTGAGCATCATCAGGTATACATATATACGAGCTGACCTGGAGCGGGAGAGAGAGAGAGAGATACCTGAAAATATGTTTTCGTCTGTAGTTACCTGGGTTACTTGCATTTTACCTGTGCCTTTTGCAACTAAGGCTTTTACTTACTTTACCTAGCCATCTTACCTAGGCCTCGGCTAACAAAGAAGATCGTTGAAAATCCGGAAAGACTCTTGAACATTTCACATCAACGGTTGAATACAAGGCAAAAAATAAGAAAAGAATATTACAAAAAAAATACTACCAAGAGGAAAAAGACGGTAAAAGGTGAGGAGATATACACGGCAAGGAAACCTACAATCAAATGAAGTGAAACAACCAAGTGACTAACCGCAGCATCATACAACAGATTTTCTTCTCTCCGGTGGAAAATTGGACAAATCACGGATAGGAGATATCTTCTGATGCTGCCTTTTCGAAGATTGTTCTTTGTACCATTGCCCGGCCTCAATACACGAAGCATAGTGCTCCTGCATGTGTATTGGGGCCCGTCGTTTTTTTTTTTAATCCAGCCTCTTTACAACATCTTGGCGGCTATAAATCTTGGATTATTTCTTATTAATCACCGATATTGCAGGAAATCTAGTTAATACTTTGATTCAATGCGTCCAATGTGTTTGCCCGATTAACCACGTTACACACCGCCGCTGTCTTGGTTTTTGTTGTTTAGAAAATATTATTCATTTATGGCTTATTACTCTATAGTTTTATTTATTTTTTTCCAGGCACCTAAAACTGCTCACGCCAGAACACCTGCTCGTCAAAATGATCCTCTTTTCAGCCCGATGAGCTACTCCCCAATGTAAGTGTTGTTCTTGAAATTGATCGTATGTAATAAACAAATGCTAAAATTGCTTTGTAATAAAATAGCTACTATGAACAGCTCCAAGTTTATCATTTGAGTATTGGGCAAGTATTCGAAAGACTGTGGCGTAGTCGCTCTAGCAAAATATGTTCTTGTGCAAAGCACTTTAATATTTATTCTTGGAATTGGTTTTATTCGCGGTGTGTCGTATAGGTATAATTTAATCGTATTTGGTTTCATAATAACGCGTAGATTTTAATGTACAGATAAATCTTAATAAAGTGGAGGTCTGGAGAAGTTGTGAGTTATGCGTAGTGAAATTATGAGGAATGTGTAAGTCTTTAGTTTGCAGGATCTTTGAAAAGGGGTTTCCATTTTTATCGTGCTGTTTTACAGAATTTTAAACTTTTATATAAGGGATATTCAATATTTATTGTATTTTCTATTATATTATTAATACACTAAAACTAGATTCTAATAAGGAATTTTTATTGCTCAAAATAGAACACTCATTTTATTAGCATTAACCATTTTTTTTCTGTTTATCGATCAAGTAATTTTTTTGTTTTTATTGTACTTAAGGAACCTAGCCTCTATTCTACCATTTTTAAGTATTAAAAAAGACAAAGGCTTTCTGATAAATTTTTATATTTAAATTTTATTAAAAGAAGCTTGAAATGACTTAACCGTACACACAATTTGGAGATCAGTTAAGGAACATTTACGAAAATTGATTAGAACTTTAAAAAATTTATAAAATCTTGTAAAATACTTTCAAGAAAATGTATTAGTTACGCAAAAATAGCTGGAGAATTAATGTAAACTATGGTCTATTATCTAAAACATTTTCTACATCTGCAATATATGACTATACAATAGATCAATCCCCTTTTTTACTGTCCACTTTTCCCGCCAAAAAGTACTTTAAAATTTAATGCACTATAAGTTCAAGTTCAAGTTCATTTATTGCTAAATTAAAGGGGTTACAAATTGTCCCCATAGCAAGGTTCCCACACAGTGGTGTACAAAAATATTTACATTTCATAAGAATACAATTTGCCATTAAGTTTGAAGTATCATTCATTTTGTAAGAAAGCTCTCAAACGCATACAATTAATAATATAAAAATACACTTGCACTATAATTTGAATACCAAATTTATATTGGACTGGAAATTGGATTATTTCAGAGAAATAACGAAATCCATGACTCTTTAGAATTTTTCAAAAGCGCGTAATATCATAAATAAATAAAATATAATTTGAAAGAATGACTTTCGGTGCAAATAATTTGTCTAAGAATTTTGCAGTTTTGTTAAAATTTATTCAGTAGAATTACGAGTTATCGTAATATTAATTAATTAAATTTTTTATTACGTTTTTAATAGCTTTTTAAATCTACTTTACTTAATAAAAAAAGTCAATTTGCTTTTCTTTTTTTCAAATCCTTTAGCACTGGTACACCGAAAATTCAATTAGGAAATTCTGGAAAAGTTGTCTACACATTTGGAAATCAAACATTAATGAAACAAGTGTCATGGACCTCAAACAGGCAAGAAAAAATAATTGTAAAGCAAATTGCTTACGAGAACGAGGTCATGAACCCGAAAACCAAATACATGTTCGACAGTCTTATGGAAAAGAGCTTGATTTTGGGTGACCGTTTATTTGCGACCGGTAAGGAGATTTGCAAGAAAGTTTTCGGCGAAAAAAACTTAGACTATGATCTTGAAGATGTCGACGAGTTAAGCAAAGTGCCGATTAAGACAATGGGCATGATTTATTGCGATTTTGATGGTAAACTCGATCCAGCCTCAACTATTTTACTGGGTGCTGATGATATGCGATGTGTTACTGCCCGCCTAAATTTTAGTAAAACAAAATCTTTCGGTATTTTTCCCGGGCAAACTGTGATGGTGTCCGGCGTGAACCCGAAGGGGGATACAATTTTTGTGGAAGAGATTCTCGCTGAGCGGATTTTAACTCCTCCAGCTTCTCCAAAAATTACGAATGAAGTAAAATTTGTCATAGCTTCGGGTCCCTACACACATAACGATGATTTAGTGTATGATCCTCTACACGATTTGATTTTGTACTGCAAGGATAACAAGCCAGACGTTCTGATCATGACCGGGCCCTTCATGGAGGCAGATCATAGTCTAATTGTTGGTAACGTTCTTGCCGAAACATTTGAATCATTTTTTGATAAAATGCTCGCTGGAATTGTGGAGGCGATTGGGTATGATTTTGAAGTTGATCTTTTATAACGCAAATTTTTACTAGAGTTGGTATTTATTTTACAGGGAAGAAACGACAATTTGTATGATTTCCTCCAGCAAGGATGCTGTTAGCTGTATGGTATATCCCACTCATCCCATAACAACAAATAAAACGTATCCGAACGTTCAAATGCTCCCTGATCCTTGCGTAATTGATGTCAACGGAATTTTAATTGGAATTACATCAACCGACGTCGTTGATCATTTACTTAATGAGGAACTATCCGTGTAAGTACTGCGCTAAGAAATTTATTTTTATTCTTATAATTTCAAATAAATGCGAAGAAAAAACAAAATAAATAAATTTAAATGTTTGCAGTAATTGTGGCGATAAAGTAAAACGAGTGGTGAACTATCTCCTCCATCAGGGATCCTTTTATCCGCTAAGTCCACCACCTTTAGATGTGCATTTAGACAGCACCTTGGCAAACAAATTCGCTAGATTGGACTCAGTGCCGAATATCATGATCCTACCAAGCACACAGAAAAATTTTATTAGGGTAAGTGACTTTAAAGTGAAGATCCTTGTAGAATCCTTTTGTAATATTTTTCTTCGGCAGGATGTTAATGGCTGCTTAGCTATAAATCCCGGGAAATTAACGGACAAAACTGGTGGAACCTTTGCGCGACTCGCTGTTCACCCACCAAAGGATGAAACGAGTCCTTTTAATTATATGGCGTGCCAAATACTGAAAGTGTAATAAGCTAAGCTAAGAATTTATTAAATAAATAATTTTTATTAAAACATAAGCTAATTTAAGGGTTGTTTAAATTCCATAATGAAGTCCTAAATATGAGTAAGTTTCCAAGGAATTTTCAATGAAGTAATTGGGAAGATATTAATAATGATAGATTCGCAATTTCGAAATTATGCGTTCATATTTATCCACTCAAGTACATCTAATTTAATAATTCCCCGTATTTAGTTTATAGACAATTGGTATTGCGAAAAAAATAATTTAAAGGGGTTTTTAAGAAATGTTTGATTACGATAACTTTTAGCTACAAGAAAATCATTCATAAATAAAGAATTGAAAGTAGAGCCTAAGTAAATCAAATTAGCCTCAGAGATTTTTCTCTCCCATTAGTTTAAAAAACACAATTTCGAAAAACATGCGTTCATATTTTCCAAACTATCGTCTTTTATGCTTAAATTTATATTTAGAACTTTAATAACACAACTATGTAAAAAATAGTTGTTTTTTTTAATTCTATAACTAGTAGCGAGTAATTTACTAAAAAAATTGTCAGCACAGCAGGTTTTAATAAGGAAAGAATCTTGTTTTGTTCAGATTTGGGCTTTCTCTTCACTTTCAATCATGTTATTGTTAGCCAGGTCCACAGACTATCTTGAATCTAGAATTTAAAGATCAAGAATTAGACAAACCAAACTGTATTTCATAGAAATTGATAAAAATACAAAAGACCGTAAAATTAAATAACTTATCCAACAACTAGGTTTCCTGGTAGTTAACGAAACAGTGCAAAATTCTGAGTTCCTCAGGATCATCTATGAGATCCTTCATGTAGTCGCCGAAAACCGTGCAGATGCGATAGAGGCTCCTCTTCACAGCGCCCCTCAGAGCGCTGCAGTTCTTGTCAACTCTCCTTCCACTCAAGTTAATACTTTTAACCTTGTCCAGTTCCAGCTTAAGTCTCAGAAGCGACTTGATGATATTCGGCAACTCGCACTGGACCACTCCGTACTTGTCCTCGACCAAGGATGCGGCGCACAGAGCGGACATTGCCTGGGTCAGCCAAATTATGTCTTGGGACTGCGACAGCAGATAAATTGTCCTGGACTCTTCTTTCTCCCCGAAAAGGTAGAGCATTCCGGGAATTGATCTGAAGACTAGTTTCGCTGCGTCTTCGCACGATTTTGCGAATTGCTCGATAGCGTTTTGAACTTTTACAGCTGAGCTAGGGTCTGTTGGTTGGAGCGGTTGGCAGCTTCTGTTCATCATGTTCCTTATCCCGTAAGTTTCGTTGTACTGCCGTAGGAGAATTTTCTCAGCCTCTTCGGTTGCTGAAGGTTTTAAGCGGGAGTAGATGTTGTCGGGTTTCACAGCAGAAATTCGCTTCATGGAAACAGCTAGTTCTTCGGAGAATGAGTTTACTATAGTGAGGCACTGTCCACTAAGCTGGTTCCAGTTGTAGGGATGACCCCCTGGTACAGAAAGGGCGAAAATTTGCTGACGCCGCTTTGAATTTTTATCATTGGAAAGATTGAACAAATCCAAACTAGCGAGGTGCTGTGCAATTGGCAGTTTCGAAAGGGATAGAGCTTCTACAAGAGTCACTTCTCCGGAAGCGTTTGAGACGGGACTCTTCTCAATTGGGAACTCCATCTGCTGGCTTAAAAGAACCGCAAAGAAAATATCCATGAGGTACATGTTACTTAGAATTTGTGAGGACAAGATCCACACGTAGAAAATCAGTCTAGGGCTCAAAAGGATGCTGTAGAGGGAGCCCAGAACTTTGTCGTCGTCCACGCCAAAGAGGCTGATTAGTCTATTTGTCACGATCCAACCAAACGCCCAGTAGAGCAGGCTGAAGCAAATCGTGGGAACAAATGACTTTAACAGCGATGAGTAAAGGGTGCTGTACAGTTGTGACCGAATCCTCACGTACTTCGCCTCTTGGATGATGGGAAAGGTCAGATCCACGTCCTTGCCGAAGCGCTGCTTAAAGAAGAAGTAAAGACCCATATAAATACCGCCCAGAGCCAGGAACGTGTATCGACTGTTGAGGCAGTAGCTCTCGAAGCACTCGACGAACATCAGGCGGTAGGAGTCGTCCAGAAATCTGGAATAAAGCCACGCTGTGAGGAATCCGATGGCGCTATGCAGGAAGAAGGCGGCCGCTTTCTTCACCAGTGTTCCCCGAATGTAGGAGAACCGCGTGGGGTAATAGTGCTTCATCGCAAGATGAGAGTTCCCGAGGAAAATTCCGTAGAGGATTATGGCGCTGATGAGTGGCATGATACAGAGCCATGTGTAGAACGAGAAGACCAGTCCAAATGTGCTAGTGATCCAGGTGAGCGGATGAAAAAGATCGAAGTTTACGAAGAGCAGGAACAGGCCCAAAAGCACGTACTGGATCCCGATACTCAGAGCCACGGCGATCAGGCACCGAAAGACGCAGATTTTCTTGCACTCGATTTCCGCCTCAAGCATGGCTTCGCTGTGCTGGAATTTTTGCTGATGATTTAAAGGGTTATAATTAAAAAGTTCAATTGCACTCACATTTTAGGGCAGGAGGAGATATCGAGCGAAATTCTTATTGAGTAATTTTAACCTTTGCGGACATCCGTTACAACCGGCGCCGGTGACAATAAATCAAACGTGACATTTGGCGTAATTGTCAAAATCCTTTTAGAGTAGTTCAGTGGGCGTAGGTCGTGACATTAAATTTTGTTGCGCCTAAAAGTAAGTAGATTCTAAAATTATTAACATGAATAAAAGTTAAAAGATAGAATGAAATCATTTAATAAATTAACTGAGCTGTAATTTTAAATTATTGTTAATTTGTTTATTAATTAAATACAAGCATTGTCAGGCTAAATTGTATTTTGATAAAATGCCGCAGCAAGATTTGCCAAATTAAGAGCACTTCTTTTATATAAATTTCTGAAAATACGATTTTTCTGTTTATTAGGGCATAATTATTTAAAGGTATTTTAATCGAAAACTTGAATTTGATACTGTTCTTTGCTACAAATTAATAAATAAGTTTATCTTCTTAAAAATTATTTTTCACCACCCAGAGATTAATTTAAAGAAAACGGACATAAAACTGCACTACCCGACGAGATTTTCCCACCAGAGGGCACGAAAAAGTCCTCTTTTAAACCGTGGGCTATTTTGCGGGTGGCAGCACTTTTCTCGCCCTAAAATATCCCGTGGCCATGTTGGTTTATTCGTGATGATTGCGTACGCATACACACAACGTTCAGGTCGGAGACAGGGCGAATTTGCATGTCAACTGGCTCCAAAACGACTTCTTGCTGGCTTTTCCTCCAAGTAATTTGCCACTGTAGCATCCTCGCCAATTGGATAGTGCTAGAAATCGTTAATTAGTGGCCGACAGTGGCGATCAGGGTTCTTTTTCCCCGAGTGTTTTCATTGCGGGTCGTCCGAGCGATACACGGACGCGTGTTTCTCCCAGCCGCGGTTTTGATTATCGCGAGCAGGTGTTGTGTCATAATTTTTCCCCCGAAATTTTTGGTGTGTACCTCCGCGTCAAGGAGGAATCCAAGTGGAAATTCGCGTCCCGTGCGCCGTCTTGAGCGGGTCCTAAAAGTGTGCTGTGCCAGTGCGAAACCAAAAAAATAAATAAATTCGCTGGGCCGATTTTCGGGCGATAACTGCACCGACCAGCTGTGATTTGTTTTTATTATTCCGTGTGCCTGTGGTTCCCCCAGTGAAAGTGAATGAGAAAAAATTCTTGAAAATTTTCGGTATAGTCCAACTGAGCGAAGGATTTCCGTAAATTCCAGTGAGTGCTCCTCCTGTCTGTGATGCTCTGTCGCGCTGAATCCGCGTCCACGCCGGAGCTGTCCATCTTTTCGGATCGTCCTTGTTCCGTGGGCTATGTCGCATCATAAATTTCAGCAGCAGGTAAGACGGCCCTACTTTATGACCCCAATTTCGGGTGTAAAGCAACTAACTTTGCGGCCAGTCGCCTTTGTTGGATGCAATCGGTCTTGTGGGAAGTAGCGGCTGACGGCCCTGAATATTTACACGGGCCGAGCAATTAGAGCCTTTTACAGTTGTTTTCTTGCCTTAATTGCCCCCGGAGGTGCGAGACCTTTTCTGCTTTGGGGCCGCGGAGTGTGCGTCGATCGCATGCATTCTTCTCGCGGCCACAGCGAGAAAAAGTGTGTCAGGAATTATTTTACAAGGTTTCCTCCGTTGTGTGTTCGGTGGCCGCGGTCGCTGTGGTGGTGCTTCGGATCCCAATGACGCATCAGCTGTCAAACTCAATCGATTAATTCGGCCCGTGCCCGGGAACTCGTTCGCTAAAAATGTTTTGCATTGATTTTCTTTGTTATCCGCTCCGAAAGGTGCCCCGCTCGCGGCTCATCCTGCCCGACGGCCTGTTCAGGTCCTCCCATCGATCAGAGCATGAGCTGTTCGGGCCCACAGAAGAATCTTTCCTGGGAATTCCGTCGAGAGGGACGGCGGATTTGTTTTTGCTCCAATTGGTGCTAATAAGGCTTACTCATCGCTGAGGCCCTCAAAGTGGGTCAAGGCTCTGCTGGGTTTATGCCTACAGATATAATTTGAATTAACTTTCTCATTGTTGAAGCCCTCCCCGTATCGGTGTCACCACTGGGGTCATTCACCAGAGAAAATTGCGCCCACATTCTCCAAAACTCTGCGCTTGCCGCCCTACGCAATTTCCGCTCTGCTTGTACCTTTTAACCTTTACGGGTAATAAGCTCTTTGCAAACAGAGTTCCATGGCCACCGTGATTAAGGGAGAAATAATTTTAGAAATCTCTTCGTGTCCTTGAAGCCAACTGAATAATGCTGAAAACATTTAACCTACAGCTTAAAAATCAAACTTTAACTCTTTCGGCCTGGGCTTAGTTAGTTTTATTTATCTTTTAGATTATCAAATTCTGTTCTGATTAGGCTAAAACTCGGCTAAGTTC
Organism: Philonicus albiceps; assembly: GCA_963969385.1. Lineage (NCBI taxonomy): Eukaryota > Metazoa > Arthropoda > Insecta > Diptera > Asilidae > Philonicus > Philonicus albiceps. The sequence goes on along the minus strand of OZ017776.1, from coordinate 10,693,646 downwards.
TAGAAATCAAGTTTGAGTTTGTGGAAAACTTGTAGTTTTACTTAGGTGGGTCTTTTTACGAAAATCGCGTAAAGTACATTAATTTTGAGAACAAATTTATAAATTAGCAAAAAACTTGATGTACTTTTATAAATATAAATAAAATAAATAATAATAAATAAATAAATATATTTCTTTTATTAGAAGAAAAACTATGCGTTGTTTTATACTTCTTATATATTTTTGTTTTCTATTTTTGCGAATTCTTCATCTTTCTCATAATTTTTGGATTTTTAAAATAGCAAAATTTAAAGTAAATAGCAAAATTTATAGTATTTGTAATTTGGCTTTAATTTACCCTCAATTTTGCACTGGGTGAATTTATTCTACGTTTGACGAGTATAGTCGTCAGGATTGTTTATTTGCATACATAACTTTAGGGCGAATATCCATCGTTAAAGGGCTAAATTTTAAATTTTGAAGGACAGTGACCTAACGTCGTTTAATCAAAGGCGTGTATTTTGTATTTGAGATTCTTCCTAAATCGCTTTTTTCTGTTGCTTTTTTCCAGAAAGGATTGAACACGTATCTGAGTAAAACATCAAATGGCCGCGGCTAGCGCTGGAGCCCTTCAGTCTGGCATTGTGCCGTCCTCCACTTCCGGCGGGGTCGAGTCTCAGATGTCAGCGCTCCTCCAGTCGCATCAGCACCAGCAACAACAACAACAACCGACGGTCGTGTTACAGCACCCGAAACAACATCCGCAACACCAGCAACAGCAACAAGTGCAGCAGCAGCAACACCAGACCCTGCAGTTTCAACCGTCGCAGAGTGGACCGCAGCGCAACTCATTTTTGCCGCGGGTCGGCAATGAGTCTCACTTAAGCGGCACGATCGGCGGCAGGCATGCGGCTGCAGCTGGCGGCAGTGGAGGCAGCGGCAGCGGAGAACCCCTTTCTGGCGGGGGGAGGGCCGGGCCCCAAACGTTGCAGCGGCAGCCACAGACGATAAACGCGGCCAATTTGGCACCGGGCTGGCGGAGAGTCGTCTCCAATAATGAGGTCGTCTATATCAGGTGAATATCGCAGCGCAATTAGTGCACCTTTGAATATTTTAATTAATATGCGGCACCGCTCCGTTGCGTGGCACGTCTCACGTGACGGGTCCGCATTCCCAAGATTCCCGCCCGCCGTGCGCAAAATATGCGACAGACCTACTCAAAAGAAACAAAAAAATAATTTAAGTTTCGCCGGCCCTGTAGTGGAACTAATTGCTCCCGGCCCTTTCCGTTCGTCTCGGGCGGGTTTTTTTTTTTTGTGCAAGACGGCGGCCCTGCGAAATTCAGAAATCCAGAACCAACTTCCCACACAGTGCTAAAACCTTTTCAAAAAGGCACCGGACCCGTGTAAGTCCCGCGCTCGTTCTTCAGCTTGATTCCGGTCAAATGAATGTCGCTCCGATGCATCGCTTTCTTCCTCTGAGCCATGCAGTTGGCGCAAAATATCTGAAGATAAAAACCTATTCGGCTAGACCTTTAACTTTCTTTTAAGAACTTTGTCAAGGCAGCCTCACCGCCACCGTCCTTCGATGTCTCACTCCCGCTGTGCACCCTGATGCAATGGGCAAATGCGTGAGATTTTTGCAGCCGGTACACAATTTGATTTACGACTTTATGGCCATTTACAGGGCTGAAGACAGTCGGGAATTCGTGTGCCATCCCGACTGCCTTTGAGCTTAGCCTTTTGTGAGCACTGCTTCAAGATTAAGAATATATAAAAAAAAAATAAAGAATGGATATCTGTAGAAGAGGAGTGCAGCACAAGGTGATTATTCAAGAAATTTGGAAAGGCAGGGTCTGAACTGATTTTCTGAAACGTATTGGAAATTGGATGAACTTCCTGCTGTTTATCAGTGATCTTGGAAAATGAACTTGTTTATACGCTTGAAGGATTATTGTTTATTGACCATATACATTTCATTTCTAACGCATCAATGATCGACGATATTATTTTCCTCGATACCCTTTTCTTAGTTCGCAAAGTTAAAAAAAATTGACTTAAAATTAATTTAAAATATGGCAATGATTAAAGAAACACGATCATACGATCATTGCAGAAGCTTTGAATTATTTAAAAGTGTTCAACACGAATAATCGAGTAATTAGAATTAATGTACCTGTGTAACAAATTCAATTTGATCTCTTAGTTTCTGTTTGCATAGTTGGGAAGCAAATTATAAAGGTACAAAGAGTGCAAACCACAAAACATGAACCTAAAAGTCAATAACTAAACAATACACATTTATTTTCGGTATAATGGCTGTAATAAAAAATATATATTACCTTTTTATAGGTACAAACAACTAAAATCTGATGTATCATAAACCACGTAAGTGCCTCCTAATTGGGTATCATAAAACATACAATTTTCTGAGAAAATGTCATAAATGGTCCAAGGTTTTTCTTAAAAATCGAGAGAAAATAAATGAATATGGTATTTCTGCAGGCACGTAATTAAGTACTAACACTAATAATTCGTTAATAGATTTAAATGGCTGTTTTCATTTGATTCGTTACTGTCCAGTGTATGTATGGGCTTTGAGTTGATGTATCTTTTGTGATTTAAGAAAATTCACAATGTTATAAGATTTTTGTGGTTTCAAATGCTTTCACATAAACAATGTTTTGTTTGGAGTGTTAATCATACCAATGTGGTTATCTGCAGCTGATGTTTTTTTTTCCAGTAGCTAAATGAACGATTTCTTTTGTTTGTATGAATGTAAATTCCAACTTAAAGAAAATTTTCTTTTGACGGTAACTTGCAACAATATTACTTTTTATCAAATTTACTCATCTAAAATAAATATTAAACTTTGTTGATAATCAATTATGCGAACTTTTCTGCTATAAGTTGGTCACCTCGACTAGCATGGAAAACGAAAGGATTAAGCAACAACACGCTTCACTTCCTAAAGTAAGCATTCTCAGCCTTATCACATTCGCAATCTCTTATGATGGAATCCCATTCTCATCGTAACACCTTATCCCAATATGAAGAAGGATAAGAGAATTTCGTTTTGCCCTATTCTCCCCTAAAGGGGAAAAAGTACTTTTATCCAATGGGAACTTAAAAATTGCAAATCTGCTTTTCTCAACATAATCAATATCAATAATATCATCACATCCATTCTTGATAGAAAAATTCCCATATTTCTTCAATATTTATCGTTTTCGTATACCCGATAACTGGAATGGGGTAATATGGCTTCATCGTAGTGTAGTCACTTACCAAGTTATTTTTTTTTTCATCAAATTTACTCAAAAATGATTTTTTATAAAAATGTTGATTTAGTCTTAAAAGGAATCTTGTTCGGACAACATTTAATTTTTCGGCTAATTTATAATAAAATGAATATAGAACTTATTCGATATTTTGCTAAACATGTTTTTTTGGTATACTTTTTTCTTTGTAGGGACAAGAAAGCCTCTATAGGATGTTAAAAAGTTTTATTATCTATGCATAAAGAATTTTTCATGGCAGCCTTAAGGGGTACTATAGAAATATGATACGCATCAGTTCCTTATTTTATAATAAATTAATATCGTTTGCGTTCAGTGCTACAAAAATACCCTGACTAAATTCTGTCTTTTCTATGAAGACATATTGGTCATAAATTAACGACGCTTTCACTTGATATCTTTTCAAAACTATTGAATTACTGTTTAAAATAATAAAATCATTTCTAGCCATTATATTGAATTTCTAATTTATATTGATCTTTATTTATTTACGCTTTTATCAAAACTAAAAATCCCATTAAAATTCGAAAAAAAACAGTTTTTAAATAAGTTCGAAAGATTAAACAAAGAAGTCGCCGTGAATTTTTCAATATAATTTCAATTTAATCAAATCGAAAGTGGAGAAACCACAATATTTACATCGACCGTAGATGGTTTTGACTTTGTAACGAGTTTTTAAGCCTATTCATTTAACAAAAGCAGCAAAATGATCGAAGTTTAATTTACAGCCACAGTGGTTAATTGAGTGATCATCCAGACCATTAATTCCGGCTGTACAACCTCTTTCGACCTTGACTGTATCGCCGCAAAGTCTGTCATAAATCAAATAAATTTCCTCGAGAGTAGTCGACTTGAGGTTGAAATTACGAAATGTAGCGACAGAAAGGGCACCTAAGCGTGGTTACAGTCGCGATAAATGAGGCCTTGAATAATTTCGCTGTTGTAACTTGTAAGTAAATAATTCCAAAAGCGGTTTTCCCTTCCAAAGAAGACAATAACATCGATTTGGCTGGGCCATGCCAAAGGTTTTCAACATTGAAACCAGAAATTTTTATGTCGACCAGAAGTTGAACACAATCATCCGCCGGAGATAACAAGAAATAAGAAAAATGAACACCGCCCCACTAAGAGTTGGGACGCGTTGTGTGTGCGTTTGTTGCGTTCGATCGCACGGCATACGCAACAGATAATAAAAACGACAAAAACGTCTTAAGGAGGAAAAAAGAAAATGTTCCAGAGGTGAGGAGTAGGCCCATATCTTCGATTTAAGAAACTGAAACTGGTTAGGGTCCTCTTGTCTCCCCTTCTGAACGTACTTTTCGCCTGACCTGTTGCTTTTGATTTTCTTACGGCTGTCGTCTGATGCGCGCCGAGATCTTGATCGCACCACAACGTGAAGACCTTAAGAAGCGAATCTCGACAATGTAAAACCTGAAAAAAAAGCATTTTTGATTCAATTTGACATGAAGTTTGTTGGTGCGTTTGGGCTTGCTCCGCGCAATAACTCCTTCCCGGGCCAGCACCGTCGGTTCTGGAATATTGCTAAAAACGAGGGAATTTGCTCGGCTGCAGATGCGGTTCTTTGGCCTGGTCCGGAGATGCTGTTGCCGGTGCTCCCTTCAATTTGAAGGGAATTGCGATGTACACCTTTTGAGTGGTTTCATTTGCACACGGCTAGAAAGGGTAACTGAAAGGGTGTTGTGCTTGTTTGATACCAACTACGCTTTTACCTTCTATTTACTTTTGAAGGGAGCTAATGTGACCTCAATTCGAGCTGCGCAATTCTAGACCAGAATATATTTTTGATGGGGAACTTGTTTGGACGCATTTCACGCTAATTGTAATTGCGTTTTATCCAATTCAAAGACGTAGAATTTTCTTTAAGAAATATGTGTCATTTAGCAAAAAAATAGTATAGTAGTAGTCTATTTTCTAATATGTTTTACACTCCTTCGCCAAAAACATAATATATTGAAATTCCAACAGTTTTGATTGAATTATTGAATAGAGACAAGTTAAAAGGTATATCTAGTATTAAAAAATAATGTTCAGTCGTCCCAGAAGGAATTATGATTATTCCAGAACAGCACAACAGTAATCGAGGTGTATAAAACAAATAAGTCGAAGAGAACAATTGTAAATGGTCAACTTGATCTTCCATAATGTTTCTGATATCTGCTATCTCCATTTAGATGTATATGAAAACATTGCAATGAAACTAAGCCGAATTACACGGACCATCAAAAATTTCTGATAGGTCATGTGTACATTACTAAAAACGAAAATACTCCAAAGCATACAGATTTTGAAAAAAATTGAATCATGTTTTTGGTATACATTTTCGAAATATATTTAAAAATTACTGAAACGATATAAAAATGTATAGTGCATCGTAAATGAAATTTAAACTGTAGCGACAGAAGCAAAGTAAAATGAATCTATAAAACTTGATTCACAATTTTCTTGAAACTAATTTTTCATTTTATAAAGTAATTCAGAATTAAAAATCTATTCAAGTTCTATACGTTTTGTATATTATGAAAAAAATTGAGGGTATTCGGTGAATTTTGAATCATTTCGTATTTTATTGAAATAGTTTAAGATTATTTCAGCCACATTATCAACTTTTATTTTAAATTTTTTTTAAATAATTTTAAAAGTTTTTCTATCCCATTTTGCCTCAGAAATCTGACCAGGAAATTTTATTTTTGAAATCTATACATACCTCATGTTATTTTAATGCTCCGGTAATAATTGCAATAATATAAATAAATTGAGCGAACCATGAACGTCCTTAGAAATTTCTATAGTTGGTTGCAACAAAGTGATACTGATGGGTGATAAAATTTAACAAATCTTTTGCTTGAATTTTATCTTTTTAAACAAAAAATTGTTTATTTTTTTATTGAACAAAAATAAAATCGATACAGTTTGACTTTGATTACTTTTTAAAATTTCTTATCGAATTATTTGTATTGCGTTCGAAGTGTATACTCGTCATAACTTGCTTGTAATAACGTAACACGTGAAGGAATTTAAAAATAAATCCCGCAGCTGACTAGTTAAAAATGTTGATCAGTGTTATTCATCATGATTAGTACACTTTTTGAAGGAAAGTCGTTAGCTATTTAAAAAATATTGTTGGATAATAAAATATGTTTAATAGTCTAAACAATAATTAAATAACTATAGAAATCTCACCTCGATAACTGACCGCTGCTGGCTTGGTTAGTATACATAAAATGCAATCATTTATTTCTTTAGTAAAATTTTTATAGCGGATATATTTAGCTTGCAACAATTATAAACAAGTTGAGAAATAGTAAATTATTAAGTATTATTCATTCTATTTGAGATTAAATTATTTAAGTAATTGCATAAGACAATGTATAAAGGTAATACGGTCGTTAATAATCCGCAGCAGCAGCTATAAATCATCGAAGGACTTATAAAACAGAATTCGAAATAAATTACAGGCAATTAACAATAGCAATAAGTCGTAATTGTTTGGAATAATTATAGAAATATGTCCAGATATAATACAGGTAGAATTACGATCGTCTGTTAAATAGTAAGAAAGAGCGGAAAAATAACAACAACGCCAGAATGACAACAAAATTTTCAATCTTGAGAAAAACTGATATAATGCGAGTGAGTCGCACTAAACTCTGACGAATCCGAAGTCCGAAGGTACGCCCCACACACCCGTGGGGGAGACGCGATTTCACTAAGGTATGATAATTAGATATTATAAAGTGGACTTTGTGCGTTGTGCAACAGCCTCTTTTATGATTTGTGCGCTTCACAGGGTCCACATGAGCCCAAGAGAATTACGTAAAATTCTAAATGGAAGCAGCGGAGTCGCTGGAGCGTTGTTTACCCACTGCAAGTCGGGGGGGGGGGCTAATTTAAATACATTTAAATGAATTAAAAACAACGAAATGGAATTAGCTAAGTGCTGAATTGATCGTCATGCCAGCGAATGGTGTGGTAATCGGAAAAAAAAAAGAACAAAAACAAGTCAAAAGTACTCATAACGATTAGTGTGCGACTGCCTGGATGAGATTTATGATTTTTTCAGAAATTTAAAACACACGCGCGCCTACAAATTGGAATTTATGGCCTTTTTGAATGTCTAATAATTACAGACTCAAAGGACAGCGTGAAGGTCGTTGGCTCGATGCTGTGCGACTCTTACTCATTGAAGTCATTTCGTCTGTCCACGGTTGATGTTCTTCTCGTAAATTTTGAATAGGCAATTATCATCCAGTCTCCAAAAAAGACAGACGAAACGAGCGACTTTGGCCAAATATAGATTTGAGCGACTTTCACAGCGCTCACGGCAATGGATTATGGGACGAAGATGCTTTTAAGATATTCTCAAATGTAGACAAGTAGTAATCAATCAGTCATGCAGACAGTTTTTTAAGTGTAACTCAATTAATAAAATCTTTTTGGGCAATTTGTGCATTAGAAAGTTAACGAAAAAGTTTGTAAAACCAATCATTTGCCATTCACAATTGGTTTGCTAGCATTTATTACAGTCCAAATTATAGAAAACATACGCGTCTTTCCAGGTAAAAAAAAATAAAATTGAAGGTTTTAAAATGTAGTCGAAAATCGATCGGAAAATATACTGAATTAGTGTACCAGAGATAGACATTTATAAATGAAAATGAGACAGAAATCAAATGGAAAAATGATGAAAATCAAACAGAAAAATGTACTAAGCTCATCTCTTGTCTATACTCCACGATATTGGGATACTTTTCCAATATTTTTAATGATCATATTCATTGGCTGAGGCAGATAAGTCCACAAAATGGTTAACATTTGGACGACACAATCGACGGAATCGAACGCCAATCCCTATATATGCATGCTAGTTCGCAAAACTAGTTGTGAAGTATAACCGAACGAAAATGGAATGTATTCCGTCTGATCTCTGTTTCTTTACAGTTTCTTGCTAAGTACAACATTTGAAATGAGCCTTTTCGAACGTCGTTTTTATTTAAAGAGTCACTTATTTAGCCACTAAGATAAAGCCAACTATAATTTTTGGTTAATCTCAACATTTTATCTGTAATAAAAATTCGTACGAGTTTTTTTAGAGCTTAAAAGATCGAAAGGGAAAACCTTGATATAAAATTTACAAAGTATTATGATTAATACATTAATACATTTTTATTTTTAAGGTATATTTCAGAACAGACATTACAGGTCTCACATTTACAAAAGGTCGAAATTTAATGATCAACTACGATTACGAAATGAGTTAAACATGCAGAATCTGAGAATTCGAGCGATGCCCAACTAGAACATTAAATGGTGCACGGATATTATTAAAATTTTAATTAGGAGATTATAAAGTGAATTTTACTAGAATTATAGTTAGTATACCTAAAATATAAAATATATAAATATGTTTCTAACAATACGCGTACATTGAATTCACGTAAAAAGAAGTACAGACTATATAGATATAATTTATATAGATTGTTTCCAAACCTAAAATTAAAGCAATATAATAATGATAATGATCCTTAGAATTTTCTTGAATTAAATTTATTTTTCTTAAGTTGACCGTATAAAAGCGAATAACAATTCCAGTAAAAATTATTTTTGATATCTCAATTCGCGCAGAAAGAAATTCATTCAGGTGTATTAAAATATCAGGACTTTTCGATATTATCAGATAAAATTACTGAAATTTCACTAGAATTGTTGTTTAGTGTGTACGCAACGCATATATACAAATGTTCATTAAAATGTCCAATTCAATTAATACAACTTCAATTACAATACTGTGTGTCACCTTTCAGATAATGATCATTATTAGTAAATATAATGGGATAAGGGACTAGCACAGTTACCATCTACTCCTTGATACAGTGCACAGTTTGTCCAGTTGGAGCAGCGAACGGGGGGAGAGGGGAATGTTTATCGCGAACATTGCGAACATTGGAGGGAAATTGCTTCGAAGCGCTGAAACAAGGACTTCAAAATAATTCTCCTTGTCTCTCTCAATTATTTCATTGCTGAAGAGATTTTCATTCCACTTCCACGTCCCACGTAAAGTTGCCCACTTCTAATAACAGTCACATCACGCCGAGTGCTTACATTTCGTTTAACTCTTCCCCCGTAATGAAATTTTTTTTTTTTTTTAACTGCAGCGCTAGAGCTCCAGTTCCGCACGATGAGGGCTCCAGGTTTGATACTCTCCAGGCCAGGCACATCGGCCCTGGAAATCCCTTTTTTATCCCTCGCCCTTCCCCACCTTCCATCCGCTTGTGCTATTTGCTCAGGAGCTTATTTTGAAACAAACATTGGAACATTTAACAATTCCCTCTGTTCGAGTTTTTATTTGCCTGCACTTACGCTTTGTACACGGGCCCTGCATTCCCTTATTCCCGGATTTTATTTTTTATTTTCGGGGGGAAAAAAAAAACTCTTCTGAGTCAAAAAGCTTCTAGCTCCTGTTGGTTCTCGTTTGAAAAAAGAAATAAATAAATAAAAATGAAAAAAAAAACTGGAAACATAAAACGCCGTACAATTTCAGGCACTCCTCTACTGCAGAACAATAATTTCTTTTCGCTTTTTCGTTTTATGTCTTTCTCTGTGTAATTTTTATTGTTGTCACAAGCTGGCTTCATTGAAATTTTTCTTGGGGAAATAATTGTGAAAGTTCACCAACAGTTTGACTACTTTCATTGTTTTCTTGAAATTGCACAAAAGAAAAGGTAATGTGATTTTTGTAGCTATCAAGGAATCACTGCATTTCACTTTGCTTAACGCACGCAAAAGTATCTTAGAACTCGTTCTACATATTTTCTTTTAACTGCCTTTCGAACACATCCAAACAACATTATATCAAAATATTCGATATATTTAGAAAAAACGATTAGTTAATCTAACATAATTTTTATTTAAATTTAATAAACAACGCTTATATTGAATATTTTATTTAAAAGAACGTAGATTTTATTTGTTACAAAATACTCCAGGCAATTACGTCCACCTAACTCTTAGTTAAGACTATTTCGTTGTTATCTATTTATTTACTACTCCTTAATAGAAATATCATTAACAATTTTTAAAGCGTTATAACTGAGAGTTTATACGTCTGAATTACTTGTTTTATATCACAGATTTGAGTGTTATTAAACTTATTGTGTCTATTGACAAACGACATTTAATATAAAAATATCCAATTCTAAAAGACAATATAACATGTAATTCGTCTTTAATTATCTTATAATAAACATATTTGAATAATATCAGTTTACTATAATAAAAATGATTTTCATATTAGCTGTTAGCTAAGAAATATATGAGCCGTTTATTTTGAAAGAAAGGGGCGTAAGTCCAAAATATCTTAAGATCCATTTTACTTGAAAAGAATATAGAAACATCGGTCTTATGGCACTATGGACTTACGCCACTTTCAAAATATATACGGCTCATATGTAGATTCTATCTAAATGTCTATTGGACGTTATTAAACGAAGTATAGTGATCTGAAATCCCAAAAAGCGGTATATGAAAATCAATTCAATCAAATTGGAACATAATTGACGAAGTTATCAATAAAAATAAAAAGTCAACTTCTAAACGAGTGCGAGGTGTGACGAAAGTGATTTTGAACCAGTTTACCACAAGAAAGTTTGCGTATTGTCAGACTACGAAGGATAATGGTTATACGTTTTGAAAAGTTTTACATGTGTAAAATAAGTACATATCTAAATAAAGTATTTAAATATTCGCATGTATATTTTCTCGTGTTTTGATATCATTTAAAATGCGGTCCCTATTCACCGCATAAAAAAAATGTGTTTTTCTTTTATGCGGTCCCACACAAAAGCAGGTTTGGGTGTACCTATATGCAAAAATTATAATGAATTAAAATATTATGTTATTAGATGCACTATTTTAAATTCCTGGAAGAGCAGTTCTAATCAGCTGCTTTTTGTAAATTTCTGTACTTAAGGTTATACTAAAAATTGTATCGTGAAACCAAGATCGGAATTTTGTAGACATTTTGATATCGTATATATTCATATAAGGCTATGCTTTCATACAACATATTTTTATTAGCCGAAAACTAAAATAAAAATGTTAAATACTTAACAGGTAGTATCAAATTTGCGGCGTTGGTGTCTAGATAAACGACTACGGAACTCTGCACTATGTGTGATTTGACACACACTTGACCAATTTTTACACTTAAAACACAACAAATTCTTAATTTAAAAAATTGGTTTCATCCACAGACGTATAACACATGATTTCCTGTAAAAGCGGTTGGTACGACTTTGATTTACTCTTTTACCACGATATGTGGTATGTTCCAAAAACCCGATGAATTTTGCATTTGTCACTTTAAAAATCCCTTTTTATTTTTAAAAATTGCTACTATCTATATTATTTTTCAAATAGTAATTTAGTGCACAAAATTTCGCAAGTATAATTTGTCACTTTCCCAACTAATTCAACATTAATCAATGAATATCGTCGAATTCAAATTTTATTTTCTAGTTTTTGGTATCTAACCAGCATAAATTAAGACCATTTAAACAAAATTTGGGTCATATCTATATGTAAAGAAAAGCTAGTTGACCTTCAGATGTCAACAATTTTTAAATTATATAATAAAATTTTGTTCACGCTTATTTCAAATGCAATGGTCTCTGACTAGGCTGTGAAAATATATTCTATAAATGACCTTGTAAAGCGTTTATTTCAATTATTGATCACGTAGGAAATCAATAAAATTTTAATAGAATTGTACTCGAATTTTATTTTCAATTGAATTTCTTAAACTAATATGCAAATATCAATTTTCGAACTAACTGATTATTCCTCAAAAGTTGACCTAACAGAAATGATGTATGCAATGCTTTCCTGATTTTCTTAATTTCTATAACATAAATCGGAAAGAAATCGGAGACCTTTAAAAACCTCACAAATTGTAAAATAAGTTTTTATGAAAATATTGTAATAAGGCTTGATTTTAGCCGTTTTTATGTTTATACATCATGATTTTCGGCTATAATTTCTAAACGATGCAGTTCCATATTAATTGGGAAAGGTGTTAGTAGAAAAACAGTAGAACATGTTGGGATAGATTCAAATTGTTACTGAAAATAATGAGTAGTAAAGAGGTGAGATGATTACCCTGGGGTACTTCCACTTTGTAAAACTGGGGAATTACGTTTGTATGGTGTATTATTATCTTTGAGATAATCGGTTCTTTGTACCTAGAGGTCATATTCTTTTTTTTTTTAATTAGAACTACAGATACTAGAGAAAATAGGGTGGCATCTTCCGCTGACGTCATTCCGCAATAGAAACGCGGAAGTAAGGCTTCTATCATGCACCAGTTGAGCCCCTCGGGCCCCGATCGGCAATTAGCAACAACTGCCTAATAGCAGCCTTCGGTACCTGGCCAATCCCGCAATTATTTCGAGCTCCACCAGTGGCCCCAATCCCATAAATTTCCTTGTTGCGTAAGCGACCTGTTACGGCACGATTGAGTAAAATGTAATCAGTTTTGTGTTAATTGGCAAAATTTTCGTTTGCTTAAGCGATTCACGTTGCCGTTTTGTCTGTGTTTGTGTTTTTATATGCGCGACTGCCCGAGCCCTCCACAAGATGATGAAGGAACAACTCGGGGACTTAAGTGCACAGAATCACGCAACAATGAAGTGAACGTAAGCAGCTCGAGAAAACAAAGGGCCCCGTTCCACCCCCGACCACTGTGGGGCACTTATTTCCAGGTCTTTTGTCGTTCCGCAGAGCGCGATAAAACATTTCAGGAAGAGTTGGAGCTCCCAGAACCCGGTCTGAGCTCCCCCGGACAGTGAGGAGGAGCTCGCTATAAAGAAAATCAATTAAGATATAAGCACTACAGTGACAGCAAAATAAATTGCGCCAATCAATAAGTTCGCTTCCCAGCTGGCTGTGAGGTGTGCTGGTCTAGGCCGCTCCCGGATCCCGGGGCCCCAGAGTCTTCCCGGGCGCAGGAAGGGCGCTTCGTTGCTAATGCTATCATTACGATTGCTCCTCGTTAGTGCCTTTGAACGGACGGAAAATTCCCGTCGCTCCTCGTCCAGGGCTCGAGCAGTTTCAACTTTTTGGAACTCCGCTGCACACCAAGTGCTATGGACCCAACGAAGTGAAAGTGCCCGGTGCATGGCCGGTGCACGGAAAACGGCGATTCGCCGTGAAAACCGTTCTAAGCGCGGAGAGTGCATCGAGCACGTGAAACATAAATAATGAATCCCGTGTAGGGGCATAATTGCGGCCCGATAAGATCACGTCCGTGGATTTAGCTGCACTCCGCAGATATGAGGTGTGTTCTAATTTAATCTTCGCCTCTGGAGTACCGGGGGACGGGGGTTCGCACGTTTCGCGCTGATAAATTACACCGGCCGCAGCCTGCGCTCCGCTGACCTTTTGTGCAGCCGGTCGGGCCAGCCCATTCCCCGTCATTATGGGGAAAACTGCAGAAATCAATTGTACAAAATTGAAAGGTGAATTTATGCAGCAATTTTCTAATGGGCCGCTTTTTTTTTGTACCATAATCGATCCAGGGTACCTCGCTAAAAAAAAACCTTAAACGATCGGTGTTGAAGGACAATCTAAATTTTTCGAAATGAATTTGCTGTTAAAAGGCAATTTAGAATATTCGATGAATTGTGGTTTGATGGTTGTTTGAAATCCGAAATCGGCTCAACATAGAATGGTTGCACCGATATTCACGCACGTGAGCACGTGCTTTTGTATGAATGGAATTAGATGCATAAAATCAATTTAACATTTTTTAAATGCATTGGTCAATTTGCCCTAATAACATTTTCCAATGATTGCTCAGGTTATTCTATATAACACATTTCTATACAATTTGTTCCTTATATTGTCAATTTCAAAACGAAAATGTTGAAATGTTGTTCAAAATGTTAGTTTCTCAATTTCGTAGTTATAACTCTATAATACGCATTAAGCAATTTTTTAAACTAATTTCTTTTTATTACGTGACAACAGTGCTTTCCAGTCAAATCATATTTAGTATTAGGGTCGCCCTTTTTGATTTCTGCTGGATTGAGGGAAACTATTGAAATAGCTAATTGCATTATAAGTCGGACCGTTCCTAATTCGGTTCGTCCAAGGTTTCGATAGACATTAGTTCCTCTTCGATGCATTTCTAGTCTTGTAATGATGAATTTCTTTTATTAAAATTAATTTAAATGGGAATATGGTGTGATGTCTTGCTATGTAAAAAGCTGCCTTTGCTTTTTATATATCCACAAGTTGAATTAGATTCAGCTTGTTTGTGGAAAGGTACAGAGAGGAGACAGGAATGAGTCTAGGAAGATTGTAAACTGCTTTGATGGCTCTATTCAGTAATCTGTAAACTATCTGTAGATTCTTAGTTGAGGTCTGGCTCCAAATGTGACTAAGCCGTATGTTACAAGCGGTACAACGTCTGCATTGTAGATCAGGTTTCTCATTTCAGGTGAGACATGTTTATTTCTTCTTATCAAACCAATATTATTTTTATTTTTCGAATTCTCATAACTCTTACATTTAAAAACGGATTATAACAAGGTATCGCTGGAAATGTACTTTTATTCTCTTTCCAATGAGCTCCCGATGTCTTCCAATGTCTTTATAGGGATCAATAAGACTCAGATTTAATTAGTTTAATTAGTAACATACATTCAGATAGTTGGTCATTGAAAATGAAATGAGTAAACAATTTACAAACGTAAATTGATGCAGTAAAATCGATATTGCCCCTAATACAACACATAGTGCAAGTCCAAATAACACTGGTGTGCAACATTTTTGCCTGAAGTATCTGATCTATTCAAATTTTATAGAAATTTTTCTGTAATGTTTGGTCATTTTTGAATACACTTAAAAGATATGGTATTATGGAAAGAATTTGACATATACCTCAAAAAGATCTTTGGTTTTTAATCTAGCTCATCATTGGGTTTGTACGTCATTGTCATACTGTACAATGATTACCATATACTCGTCATGTGACTAGGATTACGGTAAAATGTTATAATAATTAATTCTGTTTAAAATTTCAAATTTATTAAATTTAATAATAAACATGATTAAACCTTGCCGGAAGGGATTAACTACCCTAAATCAGTTGTTTATAAACATAAATATAAATTTTGCTTGGAGGATATGTTCTCTTGGATGTTTACCTAAGTAATATAATAAATTAGTTCGGGATATAGGACGGCTTGCCTTCTGAATGGATCTTGATGGATCTTGCAATTAACTGATAATATATAAGTACAGTTAATTATTTATGCTATATTTTAATATATGTTTCGATTTTCTTAGATATTTCCTTATTTGTTAATAAATATTCAGATTTCAAATATGTGTTTTTTCACTTTTCAGTCTCATGTTTTTAAAAAAGGTTGTGATCCATATACTTTCATTTTCGGATTTATAATCTACGACGAAAGTCTTATAAAAAATATCTGAAAACACTATAATATATCCAGAAAAGTATAATTTATTGCAAACAACTAACATAAGCTGGAGAAATTTAATTTACGCTAAAAAGAGAATCTCAGATCAAACGTATGGAGGTGTCTTATCACCTGATTGAAAATTGTCGTTTGTCGTTTCAAGGACACACTGTCAACTTTAACGATTTCCAATTTTGATACTAGTTTTTCAGAATTTTTAATTAAGTGATAGAAAAGCGAATTGCCGCTAGTAGATCCTATTACAATTACAGTCTACTCATCCAAATGTGATTGATGAGGGCCCGTTCGTTTTATGCTTATCGGGTTTTGTTAATCCACCTCGATTAACCAGTTCCTTTGACACCAACGGATGCGTGTTGATTACCATTAGCAGTACCGCACTCATTCACGTCTGACTAATTCCCCGTGAGCCCGCCTAGACGAAAAGCCAAACGGATGAATGCAGCTGCCAGCCATCGGTCGCAATTAGAATTGCGTGCAATCAATGAAATTTCCCCGGCCGACGTAATTCAAATTCAAATGTAATTGCCGCAAGAGAGGCTCGCATTGCGTTCAGTGCGCTTAAGAAACAACGGTCTGTCGCCATTTATGCAAAGTAAGAAATTAATGCTACGTAATCGCCCTTAAGCATGTAAATTTTATCCACCACCCCTGACGCTGGTTGGCGATGCGAAGGTGGCTTTCATTCCACCGTCGTAGGGGGCGGCTGAGACTTCGTCACACGAACGCGTCACTGTACGCTGAGTCCCAGCCCAAGGTATTGATTACTTGTCGCGGACGTCTTTTATTTTCCTTAATGCCAACTAGTATGGTGCATTTTTCTTCGCGAGACTGGGGGGTGGGCGGGTGGAGTTGATGACTGGTGCGCTGCGCCGATTATGGCACCCCTCACTCGATCGGTGCAGGCTGGGCGTCGGCTTTTTTTTTTTTTTTGTTTTTTTTAATGAACACCGGCTTTCAGATATGCCCCAAAAGAATGGTCATTAGGAGAAATGCAGAACTTTCACGGCAAATATTTGCATTTTACTCTGCGCCCGCGGTTATATGGTTTCGGACACGCAATAAATAAAGCCGCCGTCGGGCTTCAAAAACTATTAACTTGGTGTACAATTTATTCCACGGCTCGTGCAATTCCTTTTGTCACCCTGTAGTTTGTCGTGTTTGCTGTTAATTTAGATTTAGTGCTTGTTAAAAATGAGGCAAACAATTACAAAGGCCGACCCCTTTAAATCGCAGCTGGTTTTTAGTATGCCTGCTTAACGATTAACCCTTAAGAAAACATCTACCTTTAAAATTTATAATGCGCAAATAAAAATTGGAATAAATTTAGAATTTAGGGATATTATTAGAGGCATGTTTATTAAACTGAAAAACAAAAATATTTGTTATTAATTAAAAGAAATTATAACAAATAATCGATAATTATGCAATTATGCAAAACTCCTCTTTGCCCAGTAAGGAACACTAAACTAGCTAACTTTATTCGAATTTTATACATTTACACTATATCACTATATTAATTGGACATTTTACTTAGACTTGACATAATGTATATAAGGACTATACATATATTAAAAACGAATTACATATTTTCATGTTTATATTACTTAACTTTTTATTTCTCTAAAGGTACATTTTTAATTTTAAGAAGTGCTTACAGAAGAAAAAACTAAGAAGGAATTTAGAAAAAAGAAACCCTACAACAAGAACTAGATATCTTTATTTTCTGTTCATAACTAAAAGTTCAAACAAATCGATTCAGTAGTTCTCGGAAATTTTGGACATAGCATCGAGCACTGATCTTTAACTCTAGATAAATAAACATGATAAACTACCGGACCTGCCAGTTTCGCAAATTCGAGATGTTCCCACACACATCTGCCAAGATTGTAAATGTTAATCTATTCTATTTTGACAATTAAAATGTTATTATTTGAATTCTAAAGATAGACTAATTTGCTTGAATTAAAAAAAGGAAATATAAAAATATTTATACATGTTTTTGTTTATAGTTTATGAGTCGAATGATTAGTTACAGAGCAACACTGTTTTAAGTTTAGTTATCTAGGGTTAAATAATATGACAATAAGGGGCATATTAAAGGGTCTATTAAAAAAAAAAAATAGATGTCTAGGTATACGTAGTCCTTAAAGTCGTTCGTATATGTGAAAACCGGCTGGACCTACACATTCTGCATTGTGATCCTTGCTTAGACATTTTTAATAATCCACTGCTTCTTAAATAATTAAAAGGATGTATTATACAATTCGAAAACAAATTATCATACATTTATGATTAAATTCATCAACTTTAGTATTAAGTAAAAGGCCACAAGCGACATAAGTGAATTGTTTTTGTCTATATTTAGGTCTGTGTCAACGTCATACTTCTTTTACGCCACTATTCTGCTAATGCGCACAGTGCTCGTTACTGGTTTTACTTATCTACCAATAACCAGAACTACTGTAAAACTCATATTAATTTGTTTTGTCTTCCAAAAATAGTCTAGATTTAATAATAAATGTTTCAAGTATGAGTACTTACCGTCGTTAAATAATAATTTTATGAATCAAGAAACTCCCTCCCTTAATAAATCTCGTCAAAAAACTTTTCACAACTTTTTATATTGTCTTCATTAGGTCTTTTAAAGTGAAAACGTCGATCTACCTGGAAATTAACGTAACCTGCAAAATTAAAAGGTTTACTTTTACTTGAAAATAAATTTTTGAATTTTTCAGCTAATTAAATTAATTAAACACTTAAAATTTAAGTTTTAGTCTTAGTTTTAAAACTTAAATTATTTTTAATATGATGAGCTTATTCTTAATAAACAATAAGGAGATATACTCATCTAGGGCCGTTGAACTTTGATTGGACTCTCTCAATTTAATGCTTGATAAAATATCTCGTATATTTTAAAAAATTCTTCAATTTAATAGCGTGCAAATTTTATTTTAAGAAGCGGTATTTTTCTTAGTATGAATACCTCTAATATTCTTTATTATCTATTTATTTTGTATACGAATAGACAATTATATATATTTTTAAATTTTATTTATATCTATTACTTGTAGCTTTGTATAGATTTGATAGTGCATATCTCGTGCTGCTCTTGAAGTTAAAGAGTATTTTCAGCTTAGATGAGATTTAAAATAGTCGTGGAAATTAAATGAGTGTTTCCCTGTTGTTGTTTGCTATAATCTGTTCTGCATATTCTTTTCTTTAAAATAACAAAATAAATATTGTACTGAAACGAAAGATATATAAATATTAAATTTAAGATTATAATTAAAAAACGTTAAGCATAGTTTAGAATTTTGAATTCTTTAGTCGATTTTGTAGAAATTCGAAACAGAGGACCGGTTATTATGAAATAAAGAATAAAACTTTATATTTTTATTGTTAGTGACTGACTAATAGAACTTAAATTTTATTTTACTATTACTTTTTCTTTCTCCTTATTTTACCTACGTTATAAAGAATTGCCTATAATCATAATTAACTATAAAATCGGAAGCTAAAACAATCTCCTTTGTGTTATAAATTACAGGGGATATTCTTTCTAGAAAAAATTTAGATTATCTAAAATATTTATAAATCATAGTTTATTTAATAGTTACAATTATCATTGATTATTTATTTCCTGTAAAAACATTAAAATATTACAATTTAAATCGATAAATTAAAGAAATAAATGACTTGCAATGATAGTTATGCGTGATCGCAATTTTTAGCATTTAAAAATAACTTTACGCCGATTGCGCTTTATTCATCGGTTAACTGATCGTTGCTATAAACAAAACAATTATGGCATTTTTCTATAAATTAACCAGGGACTTTGTTTTAAAAAAACTCAAGACAAAGTTTAAATTTTTGGTATTTATTGCATAGTTTAAAGTATGCTTCTACTATTGTACTGTTAATATTGAATTGAAGTCAAGTAGCAAATTAAGAAAAATATGTTGGTCTAGTATTCTGTGTTTGGGTCACTGTGTTTTAAAGTCTTTAAAATGAAATATTTCCACATCGATACTATAACATAAATTACTTACTAACTATAGCTAAATGTTAAACATATTTTAATTTATATATTTTTTTTTATCATTTTAGCCCTTCTGGTGCATCTTTAAGAACGCATGGACAAATTAAGGATTACCTTCTGTCACCGGGCACATGCAAATGCGGGCTCCCTTGTCCCCTCAGGCCAGAATATTTTTTTGATTTTAATTCTCAGGTACGTACCTACTGTTTTCTTTTGTTAGATAAGTCGGTGTTTAAAAATTTAATAAATCTATACTGCAACATTGTGCTCTTTTCGGTGCACAAACAGCTAATGCATTTTCTGCCAAATGAAACATCATGCCTCAAATAGATAGAACTGCAATTGCGTCATATACTTTAAAAGAAAGCCAGAGTTTAGTCCTCTCTGGAGTCTGGTAAATGGGAAAAATAAAAAAACATTTTATCTGCTACAGTTGTTGTTCCTTCATCCTTGCAATGTCCTGACAGTCCGGCGGGAGGGTGAAATCGATTTTCTTTTAATTGAAACCTGGGGATGCTGGCGTTACAGTAACCTGCCGGTCTAAAATCGGACGGGGATAGAAAGTGTAGTGTTTATCCCTCCACCGGACAGAAGACTTCGGGAATAGAATGCCAATTAAGGGTTTATGAGGATCATTGTGCTTTTGACGTCCTCAGATGAAAGTTTGAATTGGTTTTCATGTCAGAACGTGGAATTTTCCTTTTCGGTATCGTCCCCAGGAGTGCAGGAGTGTTTTGTTCCTCAAAAAGTAAGTTGGATAATGAGATTAGGTTTATTGTTTTCCTGATGGATGGCCTTATTTACATTAATGTTTTCTGAAGATCTGAACAATGAAGTTTTGCCATAAGTATCCATCATTAAGAAACATTAAAAAGAACCTCTTTCGCTAAAAATGATGTACAATTTGTTAAGGAAAACTATTAAAAGAGTAGAAAGATTTGTTGAGTTCCATTTTTGTAGCAGTAAAGGATTTTAAAGAAATAAATACACTCGAAAGAATGGTTACGAATGGATCATTCAAATTATTATTCATCATTAGATACTACTTTTTCTTATCTTTCTGGTAATAGGTTAATTCTACGATAAACCATGAGCCATCTGATTGAAATAGGTGATATTTAGAAGGAGCAATATCTGGAGAATATAATGCTTCATAACATTTTCTTAATCAATTTCACAACTTGAGGTCGGGCATTATCGTGCTGTAAAATCACTTTGTCAGTGTCTTTTTACGTAATTTAGCCGTATTTGCTTCAATATTTAATTAAATTACCTTAATTGTTGTTGGTAGCTTTTCGTTGGATTAGAAAAGCAATATTTCGAAGATGCATGCGTCAATTTAACGCGGACTATCTTTCTAGGGTTAAAAAAATAGGATATATTTTGACTAGTTTTCTAACAATTTAAAACATATGTGTATTCAGCAAGGAGTTTTAATACTCTTGAAAACCTAGTGGGATAATGGGATTATGTCTATTGTTTGGCTGATGGATAGTCGTCTTCGTATTAATGCTTTCCGAAGACCTGGACAATGAGCCTCGGTAAGTATCTCTTTGGCGCGGCAATGGAAATATGCGGCCATAAATTTTGCACAAAACTACCATTGTGTTGGCCAACGAAGGCAGCCGCTTTATTTGCAGCTTGCACTGATGATAAGGGCGGCTGTAGGAAATTCCTGCATGCCCCCCCATATGGCGGCGGTCGAGAGACTGTTCGATTCATAAAGCATATCTATCGCAATCGATAAACTGAACAAATTCAAACAGCACACGGCTCGCCGGGTCAAATATATCAAGTTTCTTGGAAACACCCGCCCACTGCTGGCTTGCGGGGTGCAAATCAAACATCAAACACCAAACGGCGAACACCTCGCGATATTTAACGGCGGCCGTGTGAGAATTATAGCCGCCTTCATTTCAATAATGAGTTTCGTTCGCATCGAATGCCAATTGCGAATTGCGTGCACACAAACAAGGGAAATGCGGCAATTTATGGGGGCTACCGGTTGCAAACAAAGTTGGTCCGGTACGGCGGGGGTGGCAGCAACGGGACGCGCCTTCTGAGATATTCGCCACTCGTCGTCTGACGTTCCTTTTCGAAAACGTTTTGATTGCCAGCTTCTTCGGCGGCGTGTGAGGGCATCGCCGGATCCTCGGAGCCAGGGAATCAGCACCAGAAAGTAACAACACTAACACGCCATTACCCGGCACCCCCATAAATTTTCTGGAAATTGAATTTCTAAGCATGTTTATAATTTAATAAACTGCCAGGCAAATTAGAATTTATTTTTAGACCTTCCATTGATGCCTCCATAACTCATTCATTTGCGGGGAATGGACTGTGAGAGGACTGACTCCGATGCGATCGGTCTCGACTCCCCTTCACACCGATCCACACCTT
Organism: Philonicus albiceps; assembly: GCA_963969385.1. Taxonomy (NCBI): domain Eukaryota; kingdom Metazoa; phylum Arthropoda; class Insecta; order Diptera; family Asilidae; genus Philonicus; species Philonicus albiceps. Next base: position 10,671,406 of record OZ017776.1, on the reverse strand, counting down.
ACCATAGTGGAGCACGTCGGAAGAGGAATGGAATGCGGAGTTTCCGCAACATTTGAAGGTGTTATTTACTACCTTGTTAGTGCTGGCCCTGCTCTGTTTCTTCGACACGTTTATAGCTACCATAAATGTCCTTGGTGCGGCAATGCACGCACAAAACCAATGGGAAAGATGACCACTGATTCGCACAGAATCACTAGAAATAGATACTAAATCTCTCGGAACATTAAACCTTAATAGAGGGCTTCTTCAATGGGGAAGTGACTGACCCTTTCTTTATATCTAGATAACAGAAAAATCTACAGATAATAGAAATTCGCAAATAAAAGAAACATTATTTTTATGTTGCTTACCTTTATTGCAATTATTAAGAGAATAAATAGCCACTTTAGAAATATCGACGATATTGCTTAAGGGGTCATTCTAGGAATTCATGCGGAAGAAGACTATGGGACTTTTCTTAAATTTGCATGATTATAAAAGCTCTTTTTGAGTAGAAATTTCTTAGTAAAATTACTAAATTTGTAACAAATTCGGTACTTTTAACATGAAGTAATTTTTTCGTTCAAAGTAGGAAAATACCAGTCGTATTAATTTGATGTTTTGTGTGGAAAGACTAATTGAAATCAAAGGTAACTTAAGTTAATTTGTACGAATTACAATAATTTCATTAATAAATTTCAATTCAATTAAAAAGATCTATAAACTTTTCTCGATTCGTTTCGTACATATGCAAGAATAGGGCCATATTTTAGGAATTTATACCTTAGGCACATTACCTGTGTATGATGGTAACTATCATAATGACAAATATCAAAATAATGGTATAAAACATTAGCTAAGCGTAATTTGGCATTTCGGCCAACAATTTCGGTTTTGAATGTATTTTTAGTAAAGCCGTTAAACACAACGAATTGGGCTTAGCTGGCCAAAATATTTACGCAAAACTTTCAAAAATCTCGTTAGCTATTTGATGGTGTTGAACATTTATTTTTCGTGGTGGTTTCTCTCAATTTTGTTGCTATCACAATGACGGTTTTTTTGTGTCAGAATGATGGTTAACGTACTAAGGTACTATTTTCGGTCAGCAAAATGGGTTACGTTATGCTAAACATCCGTAGTTCGGGTAAAGCATAAGTTAGAAGGTCTACTGAAAAATACTTTAAAATTCAAGATCGATTGGTTCAGTAGTTTTCTTTTATCAACATAAAACCGTGAAAATAAAAATCTTACATTTTCCTTGGTAGATTGGAGTAAGTTTGCCTAAATACCCCAATTATACTAAAAACAGTAAGCACTCTTAATATCATAAATCTCCAGAGGCTTTTAGAAGACATATTTCTTTTCCCTATATTAAATTATATCTGAAAATAAGAATGGTCCGACTGTAAGACCACACCGAAAGCTGAATATTAATTAAATACACGTTCGGTGATGTTAATCCCTGCAAAAATGGGTTTAGGAATAAATCCAATAAATCTTTATGATTTATTATAAAAATACAACATTAGGAATATTTAGACATTATCTAACTAATTTACACAATTCAAAAATTAATAAGGTCCAAAAGCCCACGCTGTCGTCGAATATAAATTTCTTTTAATCAAAAGGCATTAGGAGCGAAAAGTATATTTAATTCAAAAAAAAAAAAAAAAACCTTTTCTCTTTCTTTTTCAACTTTAAAAATTTCATATTCAAATTGCTTTTAAATCTCTCAGCACATTAATTATGAAGGGGAATTTCTCAAAAGACCGTAATTAATCATCATCAAAAGAGGCGCCAAACTGGCTGAAATGTAGACGAAAATGCTAAAAACTTCGAGAGTAGAATCAGAAAACTCTCACCAATTTCTTCTGTCCTTGCGGCATCGTTGGCGACAGTGATACGTTTGTTATTTATTTTCTTTCTGTTATTTTAAGCCAAAAATAAAATTCCAGTCGTCTGTTTTTGAGATAGAATCGTGAAACCAAGGGCAAATTAAGTCACAAGTTCCACCTAATGTCGGACGGCAATTTAAAAATAGACCGACCTAACGAGAACCGATATCCCTTGGGCTTTACGCGCCTTGTTTTCAGGTTAATTGTTTGAATATTTATGACATTCCAATTTTAACTCATGCTGGAAAACAGCAATGAAAAATAGTTAGACTGTGGGAAAATTGTGTTCAAAACTATTGCGCTTATGAAAGAAATTTTAAGCACAACTCATTATTATGGCTCTTTTTATGAAGCGTTCCTTGTGGGCAAGAAAAATTAAAGTCGAGGCTATTAAAAGTAAAAAAAGAAATGTAATAATAAAATACAAATCTAAATTGACCTTAATGTCCACTACTGAACTATTTTAGATAATGCTTTACTAATAACACGGGTCTATAGTGCATGTGTTTTAGAACTAGTAGCATATTATTTTTCCAGATTATGCATTTTTTAATAAAAATATTCGATCAGCCCTCATTTTAAAAAATAAATTGAGTTGAAAACACAAAAGATTTTAACCATTTATGAAAGGTCACGGAAAATCACGGATTGTCCAAGAAGCTAGAAAAATGGTCAAGGTAAGCTAAAATCTTTACATATTTAAAAAAATATCTAAAAAACTTTAAAGTTTTGGACATATTTCGTGAAATTTACTTATGGGTTACGGCGAAAAAGTATCATAGTCCATTTTTGGCAAAAAAATGAGTAATTAGTGCCATATTGTATAATAAAAATTCCGATAGCATTTGGGAAAAAAGAAATATGCAATATATATGTTCAATTAGAATAAACTTAAACTTTAATTGTAAACATGAAAATTGAATGAAATGAAAATTAAAATGAAATGAAAATTTTGAAATTTAAGTGTGACTTTGATCATTTCTAGCGGTCACCCTTCCATTATTTCATACAATAGATGATACAAATTGTAGGAGGTCTCTCATGAAAAAGTTGTTTGTCAAGATGTTAAAAGAGGGTTATAGAGATTAACAATATTACACATTTCCCAATTAGGATTCGGGCTTTTAAATAATTCAGACTGGAAACTACTAAGATAAGTTTTTATATTTCATTTATTTTTCAAACCAAAATATCGTGTTAAATAAGTTATTAAATTTTTTTGAGAAATGCAAGACAATAGGTCATTGCTGTTATGCAAATACATAATCTACATAAGAAATCCCATAGAAATACTCTCCCACTTGTTTGGGAATAGCGAAAAATATTAAATTTATTGACTAGTGCTATTTTCGTTCTATTTAAACCTCATCATCAATATTTTTGATTATTTTTAGCTTAGTTTTTACTGAGCTATGTATTTTCTTTATATATAACTATGCCAAATTGAATTTTTTTTGAAGATTTTTGAGAATTGTAGAATTAGGACTTCACCGAGATTATGCTACATTTTTACAAGTTTGATACAAAAAATTTATTTGAAGTTTGATTATAGTTTCTGCTATTGCAAAAAACAATTTGAGATTTAATTTTTTATATATTTGCTATTATAACATTATTCGAAAAAAGTATACCGTAACTTTATAAGATCGAAAAATTCCAATAGTAAATTAAAGTTCTAATGTGATAACTGCAGAACGCTATTTCGATATACTCGTATTATAAATATTATTAAAAAATGCTTAAGTTTGCGATTTTAAAATTTGGAATTTCTTGGAAATAGGTAAGAAAATTGAGAGAAATATTTAGAATTTCGATAAATTTAAAATTACCACGCAAATAAGGTATTTGCAGACTCCAACTAAATATTAGTTAGATAATGCCTATCATGCACTAACTATCGACCGATCGACTTGAAATTTTGGATGGAGTTAGAGCTCTATTAGAACTATCTTTCGCTAATGTAGGGATAGTCCAAAGATCTTTGACTTTTTTTTCAAATTTGTGGGGTCATATTAAATGCTCAAACTCAACAAGAGTTGTAAATACTAATTTAAATGCTGAAAAACCAGCATTACCTTCCGTGTGCCCATTCATATTTGTGCATTTCGTTGAACTGTATGCTGTACCGACAACTGGGCGTTTCATTCAAAAACCTGTGGTAACTGAGACTAGCCCTGTTCTACTGGAAAGGTTAACCTGGTAAAGGTTAAGGTTAAAAGTACCAAATTTCATGTTTAACAAAAAAGCATTTAATTTTCATTTCATTTCACGGGGTATTAGGCGTTGTTTTTTTAGAAACAACGCCGGTACGTAATGTGTTAAAATAAGTTTAATTACTTAAAATAAAGTTGACCTTTTTTCAAACTGATAAGGTAATTAACTCCACTTTATTATCTATAGCTCCAAGAATTTGTAAATAAAAGTGCAAAAACATGGCAGACTACTATTAAAAAATTATAAGCACTTATTTCTGTTCTTAAGAATGTAAAAAAAATAAACAAACAATCCTAGAAACCAGTGCCAGTAAAAAACATAGGGAAACGATGTTACACCTGCGGTAAGCCTCGGAATTGTGCTAGAGGTCGAGAAGAATGCCTGGGCTATGTTTCATGTTGGTTGGTACGTGCGCTGGTGCTCTACGCAATAATTAATTATGTCCGCAGCATATTTGCTCGTCTTAAGCCCAGGGGACAATTGTTACATGCATAATTATGGGGCTGAGCCACGACCGCCGGGTCCAGAGGTTGAGACGTAACTTGTTGCCTATCCGGTTCGCAGTCCTCCTCGGCATATTTTATAAGGTTTATGGGATTTTAATTGTGGCATGTTCCCATGTTGGCACCTTAAGATGTGCCCCATTCGTGGGAAAGGCAAAGAGCGTCTGTATTTGCATGGAGGCTACAATTAATTAACTCACTGCCGTTAAGAAGAAAGTACGGAGCAGGTGATTTGTGCATTAATCGAAAAATACGGACAGCTGATGGAACGTGAATTCTGATGAGTCTTTGGGGACTGCAAAAGAAAACGCTGGAGTATCTTAAATATGGCTGTAATACCAAATTTTATGACCTATGATTCACCTCAGTTACATGAGGAAGCAATTTGCGATGGTAACTGCAATTCGGCCGTGGCAACCGAAACGTGTCCACGGCCTCATTGGAACAATTAAAATAATTACAACTCTCCGTCTATTAGTGCACCGCTGCAGCCCGTCATCATCTCACGATCTTGCTCTTCGCCGGAGCTCCAGCAACGGGGCTAATCGCATTAAAATGATTTTGACAGAGTACAAATTCGTGAGGGTATAAATCATGAAAAGGTTTCGCGAGCGATATCTTCCGGAATGGGATCCATCTGAACGCGAGTAGAGTAACCTGACAGCGGGTATAAATATCTGCGTCGTGGATATTAAGTAAATGAAATTATGAAAGAGCAAAATGCTGAGGAACTCTGAAAATTGACGTGAACAAATTGCCTGACTCCAACGAGTTGGCAATTTGAATCTCCCCCCCGCACAGTTTACGGCATCGATCACGCTTATCGTGCCGGACTATGTACCTGTCCCCGTGTTCGAACTAAGTCGCGTTTTCCTGGTGCGGTATGGGAACTTTTTTGCAAAGTGCAATGTAACGACTTTTGAAAGGGGGTCTCTTAACTAGCCAGGTGCAAGACAAGTGAAAGTGTACATAACACTCCCTGGCTATCAATGCTTTGTAATATCTACCTTGTAAAAAGCACAATTTGATTTGCCCTGTCTCATTTTATTAAATCAATAATCAATTTTACGGTGCGAACTTTTTAAATATATATTTTTTTGTTTTAATCTAGCATGGGTCGAATATTTGCTTTGATTATACAGAAATTTATGTAACAAATATGAACTCATACGAACAAGTAAATATTTAATTCAGCATTTTCGACGAACGAATATTAATTTTGAAGTAACAATAAGAAAGCAAGGTATTTTATTGAAAAAGTATTAAATTAAATTTGATGTACTCGTTTTTATTTTGAAAATTACAGTTTACACAGATATCGAAGTAAATGTTTAATTTGGAAATAAGTAAATTAATGTCCTTTACTCTTTAAAGTAATTTCACTAGGGGAAAATCGGGTGATTCGGGACTAGTTTTGTAAAAACGTTATAAATCAGAAATAAACATTTTTTTTTTCAATATGTTAATACATTTTCCCATTAATTGGTTCATTAACTTTGACTGTGTGACGTCATTTTGTTATACGATTATATTTAAACAATTTATAGCTGATTTATAAAAAAAGTGTCTTTTTGGCTTTTCAAAAAATTGTCGGGTGAACTGGGACACGACTCTCAGAGTCGATAAAACTGAGTTTAAAACAATATTTATTTTTTTAATGTACGAAATGCACTTTTGTTAAACAAGCGCATGGTTTAACTACAATTTTACACTAATTATAAAATCTTTTTTCTCCCTAATAGGTAACTTCCTAACGAATAGATTTTATCAACTTACCTTTAATTTAGTCTTCAAAATTATTTATTTAGGCATCTCCAAAGTCTTCACAAATAAAACTTTCAAGCGTCGTAATTTGTATTAACATTCGTCACGAAGTTAATAATACCCGCAGTCAACTCAAACTTAAATGAAATAATGTAAATGGTCAAAGGGTACATGGAAACCGCAAAAGTATCAACTTAATAAAAAGATAAACCCTTTGAAAAGCCATGTCCCTATTCACCCGAACATCCCAGGTCACCCGACTTTCCCCTATATTACACTAAAATTTTTTCCAGTAGTGGGGGAAATGTGAGTACTTTACATTGGCATAGTACACCGATTATTATAAGATCTATTATCGTTCATTCTCCTTATTCATATTCCTTTTTTTTCATTTTTGTACGATTTTGAATGCATATTATTAAACCTCTGTGGTGTAAATTGAGATTTTAAAGGAACGTTTATTTAGGGTAAATAATGCCAAACAAAATTTATTGGTCGTTTGAATTTCTTGCGGACGTTTTTACAAGACTAATAAAAATCCGTGAAGAGACTTCAAACACAATTTGTTCCAATTTAAGGATTCAGTTATTCTAATGTGCACTCTTAATGATAAAATTCGATGAAGGGACAAAAAACAAGGCCATAAGTCATTTATTAATAAGATTTATAGTCTAGTTAAGTAAGGTGAAATAAATGGTAAATCTCGAAATGAAAGGTAAAAAGCTGAATATTTGCATAAGCCTTTGTTTTAGATTTTCTTTAAAATGCTAAAAAGTTTTATACAATCTCGTGTCTGCGAGTCAAGATACTTAAGATCAGAGGTTACGAAAATTGATTTTTTGTAAATATCGCGTTTCCTATGCATCATATCTCAAACTTGTAGATCATAATAGATCTCTATAAATTTGATCTGATTCATTTTTTCTTACGATCAACCGTTTTCGCGATATTGGACGGAGAGTGAGAAGTACACAAGCGGTATATGGCATAATACTATGCAAAGTTCTATGAAGTAAGGAATATCACTGATAAATAATAATTTCAAAATGCATGTCCGACAAGCACTACTTCACTGCTTTTTTTTTAAGCCATATTCTATAATAACTTTAAAACATTTATCTTTAAGTCCAACAACTCGTATCGTAAGTAAGCAAGTATTTTTATACAGTTCTATCAAATTTGTCCAAACATAATTAGAAGGTATTCCAGGTTTACGATTGGTATGGGTTTTAGTAACGCAATTTAAAAATTAAAATAAAAAAAAAACCCTAAGCAATGTGAAATGAGGTAATACACCGACTTAAGCAACTGTTGAAGAAGAGAGGTGTGGAAAATTGCGAATGCTACGTTAAATGCACTGGAAATATTTAAAGATATCCGGGAAGATATGCAAATTAGCTTAACGTCAACATTGTCCTTAACAACTAGCTCCTTCGATCGTGGAGGGAAGCTACAATAATTTTTGTGCGGTAAGTAGCTGCTTGATGCAATTTTCTGTATTGGTTACGGCAATTGGAAGGCATATTGCTGTTTAAGCAATTTTAACAAGTTTTCTGAAAAAAAAGTGCATCGTAAAAATCACTCAAAATGTCAATAACTTCTCTGATTGCCGTGAACATGGACATTTTTATGAAGAAATTACTTTGGCACAGGAAAATGTGTGAAGTATCTTTTACGTAGATATTTAAAAAAAAATTGTGTTTATTATTATTATTATTACTATTATTATTTTTAATATACTTTGCTTTTCTTCATTCGTTCTTCGTGTGTTTGTGCTAGATTTCGAAAATTTGGATTACTATTTAATCAAAGAATTCAATCATATTGAATTCAGTTTACATTTATAAATATTTCATGAAATTTCGACATGTGCAAACTGGCGATAACCCCAGAAAAGTCGCAACATGACCCCTTAGCAAACAATTTTAAAATTAGAATAAAGCTTTTTTTTGCTGATGTTTAAAACTCCTTTGCATAAATATGAATGTGTGAAAAGAAAAGATTTTAGAATTATGATTCTGATCATTTATTCAAATATAAATTAATTTCGAATTCAAATTAATCTTTATTTTAGCACGAATTAATGGTCGTTTGTTAAATGATAATTAATCTATTAAATCGTTGGAATTTTATTCTTTCAATTAAGTCCTGCAAAAGGCATTTATAGTATAAAAAAAAAATGAATACCAGTTTTTGTTCTGCTCATAACGAATTCGAAAGAGAATATTTTATATTACGTCATATTTCTAAGAAAAATTTATTTAAATGCGATTTAAATAAAATATTAAACTATAGATAGTTTCCATAAAATAAACAAACATTTGAGTTTAACGAAATATGAAGAATTTGGTGTAAGACGCAATTCATAGTGGGAAATTTGGCTCGTTTTCAAGAATTTCATTTTTGTTGCACATTAAATTCAATGTTTATAAAATGTTATTGGGGGTATATTGCGATTATATATTTTATTGGTTAATTATTATTTGAGAGGGACCATCTAAATGATATTTTAGTGAAGTAGATATCCCGCTACCCTAAGGAAAGTTAAAAGTTCTTGTACTTTCAAAGCACTAGATGTTTTCAAAATGAATAATGTGCCACTCCCCTACACTTACTATTCCTACTGTTACTACTATAACCAGTGATCATCTTTAGACTGAGACCCCAGGTTTTACCGAAGAGTTTACTATCGTTTATCGAGTGTGATATCCAAGTATTTGATTTCAGCACCCCTAACGAGGTGGAATTAAATGAAGATTACATGATAATGTTTTAGCAAATGGTACAAGAACGATCTTAGAAGGTTTGATAAGGATTGCATGTAAACCGAAAAATTATATTTTTTCTAAAGTTATAGGGCGTAAAATTGTGGGAAGGATGATAGGATATATAAAAAATTAAGCAAGATAAGAAGGCAACAAATAAATGCATGGAAATAATGTAGTTTTGGTATTTTAACTCTCACGGTAAGTGCATTCTGCACTGTATACCCTCACATCTCAGAAGAGTGGATAAGAATTAATTTGAGCGTATTTTTAAGTAATCTTTCACAAAACGTATTACATATATAGTTTATATAACGTTGTCATATAAATAAAATGTATAAACTATAAGTGTGAAAAACTTGAAGATGGCCAGTTGAGGTTAACGTGCCCAGGCTTACGATTGAATTTCCGTTCTAAAATCGAAGAATTCTTAGTTTTTAATGATATACCTGAAGATCACCATTCTTGTGATTTATTAGCAGAAAGTAAAATACCCAGACGATGCGGTTTTTGTTCACACATTTTAGATCGGATAATTTGATACAAATGTTTGAAGTCTGGATGTTGAATGTGTAAAGAGCATATAGCTAATGTTGTGAATGTTCTTTAAAACTCTCAACATAAATTAGAAAGTAATAATTTTAGGAACACCATCGTTTTCTTCGTTGTGATCGGTACAAATTCAAAAAATAAAGATTGATTTTCATTCATTAGAGCTAAAAATACGACTATAAGCAATTTTATATATAAAGTATTTCGTAATCATGTGTTTATATATTTTAAAATCACTATAGTGTGTCAGAGGGATGATAATATATTTAGGAATTAATAAAAACATGGAAAACTCTCCCGCAGTACATGTTACATCGTTTTAAGGTTATTTAATTAGTTGACTTTAATTAAAATTCTTATTAAAATGGGAAACGTTTATATGATCGTTAACAGTGAATTTAATGAAATGTAACCACCTGGCTAACACCTGTCACGTAAAAGTACACCTCGACCCACCCACGCGTTTGTTAACAGTCGTGCATTAATTTTCCCGCAAATTGCATATATTTTGCAAATTAAGCCCCTATGTTTTTCCTTGCCACGGATGTGGCGTAAGGTCAGGCGGGTCCCTCCGTCTGTTGCCTGATCAAAAGCTGTTAACGTTACCAATTAATTCCACTTTAAATGTTATGTAAAATCACGGAATTACTACGCGCGATTAGGCTTGTCTGGCGATGCAAGCGGCGCATAAACTTTTTTCTTATATATCTTTCCGGGTTATTGAAATCTGGGTCAGACCAGCCATAAATTAATTAAAATCCAGCCGGACGGAACGGACAAAAACCATCGAACAATTTCACAGTACGTCGGCAGAAAATGGCAAAATATCTTCAGAGTTTTCTTCATTTTTGGAGCCGTCCGTGAAACAAAGGCCGTCTGGAGGAACCCCACAGCCGATGCGGAATGGGTGCGATGTTGGAATTTGATCAGTTCGGATTGGACTATAATGAAATAAGTGCCATGGTGGAGTCTTGAGATGACTGATTTAACCTCTTTTTGCGCTGGTTATGTTGCGGTGCTGCGGACCGCTGATTCGTCACCGCAGTTACCTTTAAAAGTCGCAAGTTAGTGCGGTACTTCTCGCTGCGCAAAGATAAGCGTCGATCGGATCAATCGAATGTACCGGGAGGTAGCCCACTGGACCAGGCAAAACAAACCGAAGGTAGCTTCGAGGTTTGGGGTAAACGACATTTTCTCAAACGGCAGAATAAGAGTCGGTCGTCGTTCGCTATGACCAAAAATGGCCTGCATCTGGGGAACCTTTCGTTTTTCATGTTCCGAACGAGAATAACTGCAACAACATGGCCAATTCTGAGCTCCAATAAAACAATAACGTCAGGGTCGATTAAGATCTTTCAACTGCGCCTTTGTCGCCCCTTTTGGATTCGCATTTTGCACTTTTTTTCCCCCCTTCATTTTCAGTATTATTTTGCCTCATTTTCCCATATTCGCGTCTTACAACTGCTCCTGTGGCGAAGGAGAGTCCAAAGGAAGTAATGGACTCGTTCTGCCGCGTACTTGCTTTCGAAAATATTCGAAATGATGGGGGAGCACATCGCAAATTGAGTTTTATAAGGTCGTCTAGTGACACAAGGCAGTTACTTTATGTTGAAGTCGCGCTGATTTGCATGATTAAACGATATTAGCCGCTGGGAGTGGAAACTGCTCGGAATATGATTGGACTTTAAATGTCAGCTAGGTGCACTTTAATGAATTCAATTACTCCACGATCTGATTGGGCAGGGGCTTAAACATCCCTGAACTGAAAAGTTTTATCGATATTGCGATTAGACGAACTCTTTGAGAATGTTTGAAAAGAGATTCGCTTACATTCATAAATAGTTTTAATTTTAATGTCTTTATCATTGTGCACGGTGGTACAGTCCATTCATATAAAGCATATAAACGCAGATATCAGAAATATCAGATCTTAGATAAATGTTCGTATAAGCGGCTTTATATTATCTGTGGATGCTAAAGAGCCTTGGGTTCTGCATTAAAACTGATACATCTTAGCATATATCAGATTTAGAACTAAATATTCTATTTTCTATTGAAATTATACGAAGCATTCATTGTGAAATGAAAACTCTTCTAGGATCACTTTGCTGACTATCTGACTGCCCGTCAAGACCCTTTTTTCTTGGGAATGGTTAGAATTATCGAGTTGAAATGAATACTAAACACTAAAGTCTACAGTCTCAAACTCCTGTAAAAACATCAAGTTTGTAATTCAATCCGATCAAAATGTACGGCCTTTTCAAGGTGTATTTTCATACTGCCATGCTAATTCACTGATTGATTATCAAAACTTTTCGGCTATTTCCCGTTGACGGAATTTCTATTTTCTTACAATGCTGGACGGTAGGTCAAAACGAATAGAAATATAACAACTTTCTCCGAATAAGTAAATCAAGTTAAGTCAAAAGATATGATGTCTTTTTTGTCCATTTTTATTAATATTTTTGAGCTTACTATAAGTCGAATAAGTAAATAATCTTTGTCATATGAATGAAATGTAATTGATAAATTCCTGATAAAGACTATACGTTTTCTATGAACTGTTGCTGCTGTTGAATTGTTATTTGATTTGATTGTATACGAATCAAAGCATTAACTTTCTTGTGGAGCAAAAAATGAAAAAAAATATAAGGTTACCTGTAGTCTATCGTATCACTTTTCTACCTATTGTATTTTCTCTTATTCGCTTTGATATCGGATGTATCATTGAACTAATTCATTACAGCAATAAAATTGATTGTAAATTGTGAAATTGCAGTAAATCAATAAATCTAGAGGAAATCTGATTTCTTAGAAAGTATCATTCGATGTAAGTTTCTCAATCAGCAATTAAAAAGTGAAAGCGATTCGACTGGCTTCAAGTGCAGTGCGACTAGCCAAGTTGCCGCCAGAAAATTTATTACTCCTATAAAATTTTCCATCTTTTTAAGGTGGCAGTCGCAGCACGCACGAGGTGGGGTATAGAATCTAAGGTAACCCACTCAAACCCATCTTAAAAGCCTGAATAGTCCACTAAAAGTGGACGAACACAGCGAATTTCCTTCAAATGGTCCACGACAAATCCAATTTGATGATGAAAGTCTAATTACTTTCAAAGTAGTTCATTAATTCAAATTTATCGCCAGGAGCTCTGCGGCAAACATAAAATCGAAGTTTTGTCTGGCAGACAGCTATGCTGCCGTCGTTTCAGTGGCTGAAAGACCTGCCTCAATCCTGAAGATTGCCACCAGCAGACCCAGTCACTGGAGCTCCGACGAAGTTAGATGGGGTCCAGCCCAGAAGACAGACCATCGGCGTCCGAAGGCATTCACGTTCGAAAAGAGAAAATGCAATCACGGACGTGATGGGATGGATGGAGGAGACCACTAGTTTCGTAGAAAGTTTTAAGGCGCACCATCCATCGGAGCACCAGCAACCAGCGCTCTGCCCCGAAGTCATTAACTTTTGCGGAGGTTAACATCTTTTTAGTGGGAGCGCCATTCAAACTTGAGTGACATTGATATATGCTCCCCGGCAGATGCGAGCCGCGTGCAGATATTGTTTTTGAGCATCGATCATCGTAAACTGAGTTTCATTTACATTCGCAGAGTAAACAGACTGACAAAGGCCATTAAGCGACGGCTTTATAGGTGCGCGATATCTTTTTGTTTTCATTTAAAGCGAACACGTCGCCCAACTGCCTGGGATTTTGTGCAAATTGCAGGTTCATGCCTAGGAGAACGGCACATTCATTTTGAAAACATAAGCTCTTCCTTTTGCTGAGGCATCAAGTGAAGAATTTTTTAAAAGTTCACTATCGCCTCCGTCGCGTATATATGTGCCTATGCAGCCTTGGGGCTATTCGACCGGCGAATTGGTCGTTTGGTTTTATGCTATGCGTTCGACGAAATGAAGCCATTAAATTATTATGCTGTAAAATGCGAATCCTCCTGGTGTCTATTCCGTAAAAAGACCTCCATAATTTCAACCGACAATCGAATAGTTATAATACTTTCAAAATAGATGCAATTTAATGATGAGAAAGTCTGTATTCTTGGATTTACAGTACAAAAGTGCAATTACTTTAATTGATGATGGAATTGCGGGGAATACGTACTTTGAAAGGATCGTAAATGCCAGTGATGGTTAAAATAAAAACATTAATTACTACAAGTTGCGATTAAAACTGAGAAATAGTATATTGCGCTTGATTTAATATTAGTCGATCATGTTTTCCACGATATAGGAGGTGCAACAATAAAAAGTTTAAAAGCAATAAAGTTTGTACGTTATGATAAAAGACCCTAAAATCTGGTTGTCCCTGTCATTAAGTTTTACTACATTTGTCGTTAGTGCACCAATTGTTATTATCATAGTTAAGCCAGGATTTTATAAAACAATTTCAGTAATAGTGTTGCATGTGATCGGGTGTAAAATACGCAATACGATTACGATTAAGAATTCCGAAATATGTTAAGCTTATATTAAATATTGATTCTTCTATTTTGAATTTATAAATTTTAATGATTTAAGATTCGAAATCAGCAACATCTAAAACTCGGATGTACAAATTTTAATGTTTTTCCATGTTGAATTCTTAAATTTCAATATATCAACGAACAACTCATTCTATTCTAAAAAGCAAATATCTCGGTTCCTTCTTTAGAGTTCGTTATAAGAAGGTTTGATAGTAAAAACTATAAAATTTTGTAATTCTTTTAAATAAACAAGAGCGTAACATTTGTCTGCATATTTCTTGTGATCAGACATATTGCGTATGTTTGTCTATTCGTTATTTGATCAAAAACGTACTTTAATTCAATACCATTAGTTTTGAGCGTACTTTATCAATGTCAGAAATTTAACCAGTGTGCAATGGGGAAAATCATATTAAAATGAATGGAATAAATCAGAAACGAGGCCGCAGAGGGAAATTATGATACCTGAACAACTCTTAAGTAACCGTCACCATCACTCAAAACTGCATAGTGGCGTAGAGTCGTGACGGGCATTCGCTTATTCTCATGGTAATGTCTCCATCTATTTCGTTTTTAATTTTTTAGTTAATCACTCGACCTGTGATCCGACCCACTTGGCTGTATTAAATCGCAACATTTCTCATAAATGACCCTGCATTAGCGAGGCATTTGCTAAACAATCCGGCGATCGCCAATTAATGGACCAATTACCGGCGGGGCGAACACGGCCTCGGTCCGGTCGCTCGTTTATCGCGGAATTATTAGCCGTACCCAGCATAGAGTTGCCACCGCGCCAATCATACCCTGCAGCCCGTCACTATCCGGGACAATTATGACAGGTTTGTCACTTTTTGCAAAAAGGATCGCAGCCCCAGGAAGCCGAGAATACTGCGGCCCTGCGAGTCGGCTACCTGCCAGACACGTCGCGATAAATAATATCTGAAATAACTTGGAAGGTGTCACGGCCAATCAGAAATCTTTAATTACGGGGCTCAGTGCGCTACGCGAAAGGTCTACTGCTGGTCGGTTGCCAGGCTTTGCGCGGGGATATGATGGGGTCCGCGCTTAGCTCAGCCCGGCGGCGGACGAGGACACTCGAGCAAATTGAACAAAGCACAGAGTGGAAAACATGTCAGGACAGAATTAGTAGGATAAATCTATTTATATCCGCTGAGTATATCGGCTGCATATCGCCACTTAAGATCATAACCGCTCAATTAATTGCAACAATAAACAACCGGCCTCTGGTGGAGAGCGACGACAGCGGACGAGAACGAGTTTTGCTAGATTTGTTGGCTAGTAGTCGGGCTAGGCTGCAGCTAATAGTGCGATCGAAAAAAAAAGGGGCTAACGAACGAAGCCGGCCATGAGCTTCGGGTTGTATAAATAATTGGATCGGCTAAATTGCAGCATTAATGGTGGGTAAGTTGCTTTGATTCACCTGCATTAAATGCAGTTTTACACATCCTCTTCGCTAGATGCAAGGATTTGAAAGCTTAGTGGGCTAAAACTCGATCGGACAAATCGGTACAGGTATATAAAATTCATAGTCGTTTCGAACAGCTTCTGCGAGCTACTTATCTTCGAGAAGAAGAGAAGAAACTTTGATCACTTTGATTACTTTGATTTCCCGCAATTAAAGGTGTTTGAGAAATGAACACTAATGAAGCGGTGAGCGCCAACATTGTCGTTTCACAGTTGTAAAATCAACATGACTCCAGGTAACGACTGTACTGACGGCGATAAAGTTGATTGCCCTTACAATGTAAGTTTTATTGACCTCTTTCATCTGTGTCGCTGCTGTTATTTCCACACCATAATATCAATTAGTTCTTTACGGCTATACTCGTATGTTTAAATCAACCAATTTTACTTCTTTCATTTTAAAATTTTAAATTTACATACATAAACAAAAATGATTACAGCTTAAAAGATATCATCGCGTTCTAGATTACGTTCAGTATAATAAATTTTTATGTTTACATTTCATATTAATAATTCTTTTATTTCTATTTTTTAAAGAATATATTTCAAATTAGCGATTCGTTCCAAAATATGTTGTGATTTTCGTCACCTATTTGAAGAAAATCCTATATAATAATCTATGAAATGGTTTAATTCGATTTTAATAAAACACATTGATTCCTTCTTGATGTTTGCTCCCATCTGAATAATTTTTAGCATATTCAAAATTTCTCTGTCTATTTATGAGAGAAAAACCATATTTATCGTTTTAAATCTGCATATTTTTTCGGGAGCTTTATTAGGATTATTTGTATGGAGCTGAAATAAATTTAAATCTCAGCGATTTCTTGGGAATTAAAAAATAAGAGGCTTTCATTAGAAATACCATAAAGAGGGCTTTTTATATTTGTCCATTTACAATCTTTAATCTTCCATTAAACACGCATTTAAAGTACTGGACTATGAAGCTTTATTATTTTCTCTATTCGAATTTATAGTCTGTTTGGTAAGAGCGTATCGCTCAGAATTCAATAGTGCGATAAAAAATTAACAAAATATTATTTTTTCCTTATTATTTACTTTATTTTCTTTTACGCAATACATTTAATATTTAGTGTAGTCACCGTTATTTTCTATTATACCTATACATCTATTGTTCATATTTTCAACTAATTTTTCAGCATATTCTAGTGGTAGATCCTTCCAGTCTTTATTTATCGATGATTTAAGTTGTTGCAAAATGAAAGCATTTTTCCGTAACAGCTTTGCCTTCATAAGGGCCCACACATTTTCAATTGGATTAGTATCAGGACTTTGTGAGTGCCACTCCGTGATATTGATATCCTCTTGATTTTTCCATTCGGTACAAAGACGACTTCCGTGTTTTGAATCGTTGTATTCTCGCAAGACCCACGATCGGTTTCCTCTTCCAAACGAAGAATCTGTAATCTTTAATAATCCGTTTTTGTAAACTTGCCGCATCCTTTCTGCATTCAGATTTCCAGTAAAAGCAATCAATTTTCCAAATTCTTGCGAACAGAAACATCCCCACACATGAACTTTTCCTTTTTCTTCAGAAAACTTCTTATACCACTTCTTTATAAAAAACGCATCCTTTTTAATATATCTCGTTGCTTGGTCATAAGTACATTTAGGTCCTTTCGACCTTAACAGTAGAAAGTGCAACGCTAAATGAGACTTTAAGCATGACGCGCACATATAGAGGTAATACTCATCCCCCACACTTCAAATATTTCTGTCTCTTTCTCTTTCTGAGAAATCGATTCACTCTTATCAAACAGGCAGTAAATACACATTTATAACAATTCGGCAAATTTAAAATGGATAAATATGACCTTAAGTTTATTTATTCCACCATATAGTTTAACAATTTCGTTATACCATACAATGATAAAATGTGAAGTTTTCAGAGCTAATCTTTTAATATTACTTGAATCTCAAAGTAAAGGAAATCGAATCATAGGACGAAGGAGTCAATATCAAAAAGTATTATATAAAGAAAATGTTTAAATAATAAATTGAACTACCTTCAAATAGTCTAAATTTCTCTGTTGCTTCCTTTCGAAATTTTGTTGTAGCAGGTCCATTATCTAATGTAACTCGATATAGTTTTTAAATTTAAGGTTTATAATTATTTTAATTATTTCTGCATGTTAAGCGACTATCTGAGAAAAAGCTTTTAAGTATATTAATTAACAAAATTCAAGAAATTAATTCGATACGACCCACTGGGAATAGGAAAAACTAATTCGGATTGCAAAAGGTTAAGCCATTTTATCTATCTTACATTTATCTGTTACTTTGTACATATATATCAAATTAAGCTGTTTTCCAGAATCTAAATAAATTTTTAAATTTCTTCGCTATTAACTTTTGGAATTTTTTTTTTAGTTATGTGATGGAGGGAAAGGAGTACGGGAGCAGTCAGTTTGGTGTTCGCTAGAATTAACTTTCTGTTTAGACATAAAAATCTACATTACCTAAATTATTAACACATCCTCCGATCCGTTCATAGCGATTTTTTGGCTGTGAGCCCAGAAGCAACACTCCGCCAGTCAAGTTCCATTATAATTTCAACTTCCTTTGTAGACAGAACGTCTACAAAATTTTTAAGAAGATGAAATCCTTCTTAATTTTCGAATGGCATTCATCCAGTGGATATTTACTCAAATTATATAAAACTTTTACTGCACACAGAACCACTGTTGTAAATTGTAATCCTCTTACGTCTGCGAGAATTTGAGAACAAAAATGTGGAAAAACTTTCAACAAAGGAGGGTAAAAAGAAAAATTCTCTATGTCGTTGGGTCTTTTCTACTTTTTATTATATCTGATTTGATGGATTGGCTCAAGCTCGTGGACATTTCGTCATGGCATGTTTACATATATCAATTTCGTCTGTTTAGCAAGGACGATTTCTCGAGAACGATAAAATACAAACAATTTCTGAAGACTAAAGAAGGCTGTTTTCCATAATTACGGGTTATACGCGCTCGCTAGCGTTGAGCGACGCGAGAAAAATATTTGCGTAGGCATCCGTCATGCGGAAAGGTCTTGGCCGCAGCGGCGGCTTCTCAATAAATTAACATTTCAGTCCTCGGAGTCGCTAGGTAATAATTTAATGGCCTGGGAGGGAACTGGGTCGTCGCAATGAGCTCTCAAAAGGTTTTTTGCCCGTCATTCGTTAATCTACTGTCCAATTAGCCTAAATATGCAAATTTAGGATGCCACATTTACCATTCCACCGACAAATGCAAAATAGGGAAATAAACGTGCAACGAGCCTTCATATTTTACGGCAGTGTACACGGCCAAGTTAATTGCATTGAACGTGAGAGTTCTGCGTCAGTTGCATAAGACCCTGCGTATTTTGGATCAACCTTTGCTAAGTAAGACCCTAGACGAGGCCGGTACAAGGGCCTGCAGGATGCATCGAGAGCCACAGACGGCAGCAGCATAAGCAGAACTTAAAGAAGAAAAAAAAAAAACGGTTGGCATTTTATCGTGTGAGAATCTCATCAGATGCACATTTCGGTGGAGGGCCATATGTTTGCTCGCCCCCCATATGTAAATGTTTTATTTTTTACACAACATATTTTTTTTTTGGTATTCTCCTTTCCCGCCAAAGGATGTGGAAGCAGAAAAGTCGAAAACATAATGACGAGGTCATTAGCAACCTCTCGCCCAACGGTGGCGACATGTGTTTGAACCTTGCTAGCCACCCTGTGAGGTGCGAAGAGCAACATATTCTGCATGAAGTCCATCATCCGGTTAAATGAGACATTTTATTCTCGCCCCGGCATTGTTTCGGGGAGATTTTATCACATCTCAGTAAATCACATTTTGAGTTATTTGTGGGAATTTTTATAACAAACTAAATGCGGCATGTGGTGCGACGCCTTGCGTTTCGGGTTTTCTGAGAGATGATCAATTTATTTTTTTTTTTTATATGCAACAAAATTAATAATCTTGTCGCTGATGATGAAGAAAGGGGAAAAAATGGTTTGGGCGACACGAAAAAAAAAAGTGTTTCAACAACAGCTGGTTGTCATTGTAATTTTTATTTGAATTTATTTTATTAAGGTTCATATTAGTTTTATTCAATACTACAGATATATTACAAGATTTTATTATTATAAGTTATTAAGGCTTTATAAATTTCTAATATTTTAGCATCGAAAACTTGTTTTGACTATTGAGACGGTTGAAAAACAATACTCGCAGCAGACCGCACCTTGGTCCAGTGAAAAAATAATCACATTATTACAAAAAACCTATTTATTTAAAATAGAAAAACTATCAAGCGAATGTATCATAAACTCAGCTTCTGTATTCGAAATATTCTTTTTACATTTTACTTCAGCGTGGCACTTTTTTATTCAAAGTGAAATATCATGCCCAAAATGATTATTCATTTTTATATTATATTAGGATATATTCAGAAAATATATAATCAAATAATTCCAATGTATAAAGAATTAAGCAAAATGAAATAATTATTTCTTAAAGCAATGATGGGGCCTCTAATAGTTCAGTTGTTAGCGCGCTTTCCTACCGTCCCAGAGGCTGTGGGTTCGAATCCCACGAATAACCATAGTCTCTTGCGCTACGTGGTAACACAATGGGCCAAAATTGGCCTAAGTGTGCCTTTCTAGGCAGCCACAGCAACCTAACCTAACCTAAAGCAATGATAAGTGTGCATAAATTAAAATTAGAATTTCGATATTTTCTTAATACTTTTTAGTAACACCGAAATTTTATCCGGTACGAATTTTGAATTAAATTTATATTTATGTTATTATTTTATCTATAAAAACACATTGTTAACTATGCGACATAAACATCAAATTATGCCGATTTACACGTTTACGCTTCTTTAACCAACCGAATTGGCCTCACTTGCCATCGATGCCTTAACGAGAAATTTTTGTTCCAAATACTTTTGATTATGAATAATAAGAAATCAATAGAATTAATTCTCAACATATTTGATGTGAAAATGCAACAGAATTGATTTACAAGAGTCATCTATACATTCATTGAAAATTTCAATATATGTATGAAATTTAAATAGTATCAAATTTATGGTTGGAGTAAATTTAAACTTATTTTTTAGATTGTATGAGAAATAAGTTTTATTTTAAATGTACGAGACGGATTAAGACAGCATAATATTGTAATTAATGAGTACAGAAATTTATTAGATTGCCAATCGAATAACAACTAATTGAAGGTACATAATTAACTTTAAATTACTCTTTCGATCGAATATCTCATCGGACAGGGTTCAGCAAACATGGGTACTTTATGATTAAGAACCGGGGCTGTTTGTGTTACTGGCACTAATAAGGCGACGCAATGTTTCGCCATAAGAAACGACCTGCCGTAACGCCGGCCAATTTATTTACAAAATCCCTAAAATATTTGTGCGGCTAATCCATTTATCTCCGATAAACGAGTGAAAAAGGCCACGATAGTGCAATATTTAATAAGGAACAAGCGGAATTGTTGCACCCATTGTTCAGGGAGTTATTTGTTCGTTCGGAATTTAAACAAACAGAACAGGGCTAATGAGAGGGGCCCGTAAATAAGGTGCAATTAGGTACGGAAGTGTATGCCTTGAGGTGGTTGCAGCCGAAGTCATAAATTCCAATTTTGCTCTTGCACTCCCCGAGAAGCATTATTAATGCCACGAAGGAATGCCTCAGAAAATTCTTAAGAAACTTCCTTGGTGCTGAAGTTTTGCCATAGCCTGGAGTCGTCATTTTATTATCTAATTAAATTATGCTCTGTGAAAAGCTCAGGTTTAGGCGGAGGGATGGGGAAAAGACAGTGTGAAAAGGGAACAGGTGTACGGCATGCCAGGTACGTCAGAGTTGCATTCATGTCTGTCTGTGATTTACCTGAGCTCATTTCGAGGGGCTGGAGCAATCAGCTTAAGTCGCTCCACATCCGTCTGTATATTGGACGCAGATACGAGGCTACGTGCAGAGCACGTTACGCGCGGTCGTAAACATGTGCACGGGAACACTCTAAATGGCATTTTAAGTGGATTCCCGTGAATTTCTTTATCGCAGCAGCAGCGCTTCATATGCAAGGAAATTTCGAACTTACTACCGCCTGGGATTTGCTGCATATACCACCATATGCCAAGTTAGCTTTTGCGGCCCAGAATTCGGGAGGTTTCCGCCTTAATACCAACCGCCGCCGACAGATTTATGTTGCAAATAAATCCACGTCCATCACTCCAACCTGCGCTCCTTGAATTGAAATTGAGCATTACGGAGACAGCGTTCTGAGAACTGCACGGCGGCTCAACATAAAGTGCAACAAACTTTTAGCCAGAGTCAACTTGCGTTTCTCAACCGAAGTGTCCCGCCAGTGGTTGGGGCACTATTCTGTGACTATTTCGCGGCAAAATATTCGCGAATTTCATCTTTACAACAATATTAGAGTGGGGGGTAACTCCTTGAGTTTGCAGCCGAGTTTATTGTTTCACATAAATACATCGATCGTGGCGAGATAATGTAATTGAACAAAGTAAACGAAGTATCTGGGGCCCGGTGCACCGAAGAATGCGCTGCCGCAGCCTCCATGTGCAGGCGGATCGGATCAGGGCCCCAAGAGCACATAAATAAATCGGGTCCGCTCTGCACACACGTTCCTCGGGCCTCGAACGGTAAGAAGATATTTATTTATGAATTTATCCAAACGGCGGAATTTTATCTCAAGGTGCTCACAATTTATGGATCCTAGCCGGAGCAGAGCGGCTCTGATGGACGAGATAATCAAGCAATTAAGCCTCCTGTCTAACTGGGACTGTTTTGGCTAATCTCTTGCATAATGGGGAACAATGGAGATGACTCCGACGATAGAGCCCGGGACTTTTATCTGAAATGAGCACTAGTTGGAGGGTTTTAGCCAAGTTCAAACCTACGGCCGCGTGGGTTATTTGGGTTTGTGCGCCGCATGAGGAATTTCTTATCTTTTTGGGGCAAAAACAAGTACACGGTGTTGTCGGTCATTTGATAAAATGTTTTGTGGAAACGAACAAGCAAGCAAGAATTTTCCCCAGAGTGGCATTCTATCTGACGAAATTTTGTAGGTACTGAAAAGTGAAAACACATCGGTAGTTGAT
Source organism: Philonicus albiceps (assembly GCA_963969385.1). Lineage (NCBI taxonomy): Eukaryota > Metazoa > Arthropoda > Insecta > Diptera > Asilidae > Philonicus > Philonicus albiceps. The sequence goes on along the minus strand of OZ017776.1, from coordinate 10,648,634 downwards.
AACAAATTTGTACAAAGCATTAGGTTATCTTTTGAACGTATCAGGGCTCTATGAAATGTTTTCTACTTTTAAGTTAGAGGTTTCAATGTTTAACTATCTGTTTGAGTTTTGAATAGTTTTAAAAGAATATCTATAGTTTGATTGATAATTATATTACAAAAATGGTTAAGTGTGACTGAAACTTATTTTCTGAATTTTTCATCATTATATAAAATTTACATAAATCTTTTATAATTCGTAGAACACAACTCGTACTTGGAAGATTTTTTTTTCTGTACCTATAAGAAACATGTTTCAAATAGATTCCTAATATCACCTTAATAAAAATTTATTTATATTTTTTCGATACTTGTAACTTCAAAGGATTCAAGGATGAATTTTACTGTGCTGGATCAAAAAATTGTCAATGTTTAGGAATTTGTTCAAAGATTTAATTAAATATTTAACAATCGGTTAAAAAATATTTTATTAATTATTCAACTTATTCAAAACTTTTTTTTTAAAACATATTTAAAATTTACAAAGTTGAGTAATCTTTGGATATGAGGGTCAACAAAAATTCCTTTTCATTGTCTAATTTAAATTTAAAATATAAAAATTTATCAATATCTATATTTGGGGTTTTTTTTAGTGATATATCTGCGAAAATAAATAAAATCACAATGTCCCATCCCAATATTATCATGGTTGTAAAGGGAATTTACAAATAAATTTTTGCATGAATCTTCCTTTTTGGGCTCTAAACAAAATACGAAAACTCACCACTGATACGTGTGCCGCTAAAAATGTTACGAAAAAATATGCTTTTGTAAAAATTTTATTTACGATTACTATTATCGAAACAATAGTGGTTATAAAGTTAAATACCTTAGAAATTGGCTTTTTCTTCTAGCGTTGACTTAAACCGTTCAATCTGCTGGTAGTAGATCACCTTTGTTATTCTTTGGTTTGGGTTTAAAAATTTAAAATGAATGAAAACTTTCATATTCCACTAAACAGATAACAATACTTTACGTGGGTGAAAATCTTTTCTAATTTAGGGTTCCGGTACCACCCTTTTGTCTACTCACTGTTTTCGGCGCTTAACATTTTTATAGAGAATCCATTACTAGTCTAGTTAAGTACTGTTCAATCCAACAAAAGTTCATTTGCGAAACATGAGTGGTTGAATGACCAAGTGTAAGCTTCTCGGCTAGTTATTCAATAATTGTTCTACCAGGATTTGTAGAATATCCACGGCGAACTCGACAGATCTTCTAAGATGAGGTTCGTCTTCTAGACTGTAGTTTCCGGTTCAGAATTTCTAGAACCACCGTTGACCCTGGCTTACGCTTATTGCCTTTACTCACCTTAATATTTATTTGTTTGCACTGTTGCAATGTTGCCTCTTTTGATTTCATAAAGGAAAATATGCCAACTATTTAAAAGTCGAACTGAACTCTTTTACTTAGAATGAGGATAATGGGAATTTACTACGTAATTTTGTGCATCAATGTGGTTATTTCCCTCTTTATTCGAGTTTTAGTTCATGTAATTGAAAAAAGAAATCGCATTATTTATGGGATGACCCAATACTTTAGATCTTATCGTTTTAAAAGAATATGTAGATGACAATTTAAGAGGGTTTATCTTAAATACAAGAATTTGTTGTTTTATAAAAGAAAAATAATTTTTGAGATAACTTTTTATGTTATTGTGTTAAACTTTTATTTTTTAAGGAAGCAACAAATTATACAGTCATGTTGATGGAAAAAAAGATAATAAGACGTAGATAATTATGTTAGGATTTCTGCAAAACAGCACTGGTTTGGGACACTCAGGTTGTATAATTACAATCACGAACAAATTGGGTCTTTTGCGGTGCAAATTGCTTAATTATTTTTAGGTCGTGAAAGTACAAAACTCGGGCATAGTCCGAGGCGCGAGATAAAACCATTAAATGGTCGGAAACGTCGTCACGAAAAGTTTGGGATTTTACCAGACTCCAGCTGACCGGGTCTAAGTAGTCGCTGATACGTGCGATTATGTTTTGCAGGGCTCACCTTAATTATCGCGGTCATGCATCTGTCATGGGATCGAGCGGCACGGCATAGGATTAGCCGGGACTGACACTCTCAAAGGAGTGGTAATTTAATCAAACGGAAGGTAACTGACAGGTATGCAATTTTCGCATACACTCGGCGCACTGACGGCAACAACTTGATCTTGAAACCGCAGGGCGGGTGATCACCGTATGATGCCGCCGGATGGGTCCTGCATTTTCTAAGCGAGTCGCCCAGGATTCCAGCTTAGGGCTGATGCGATCTCTTTGTTCAAACGCCTGCCACACTCGCGAATGATTTATTACTTGAGTGATTGCGAGGAATTGCGACCGGATAAACGCGAGTGCAGCGGACCCGTAATTAATCTTTCTTGCGTAAAGTCGCTGGATATGTAAAAGTCGCCGCGTTGTTGCGTCTTTGATGGTGGGGTGCCGCAAGGCTGCCAGCTTCCTCCTACAGTTGTTTATACTCAATAAAAATTGGAACAATTGAAAATTTATGACGCGTTTCTTTGTGCCCTAATAGAGTGCTCCAGGGCATTTGCAGGGCAGGGAAAAGTAAACATGGTTAACTGGCCCCAAAGAATAAATTAGCGGCGGACCTCTGCACCCCGAGTCGATGTAAAAGAAATCGTGAATTCTCGCCGAGGCGAGGAAGTGTCACGGGACTGTTTCGAACAAATTGAGCCCTTTGCGGAGCGGTAAGTCGAAAGTTCATAATGCCGCGGCATTGGAGATCAGCCGAGAGTCACGATGCGCAGCTTCTTGGGGCACTCTGTGAAGCCCGCGGTCGGCGGAGAGTTGCGATGAAATCAACGACAAAATCCCATTTGTTACCGTGTCAGTCCCGCCGGATCGTGGGGCGATACCAAGATACAAGTGGAGACATTGTGTGCCGTTGACGTTTGTTTGCTTATAGAAAGTTTGAAACGAGGTCAACCGCTAAACCTTCGGGAGGTTGACGGCTTCGTGGAAATTAAGCGCTAGTGCGATCGAAGCGGACCGATCGGCGGGCAATTAATGCGCGAAGAAACAGACAGCCGCAATGCCCTTTCAGCGGTGCCGTTCGATTCTGAGACGGACGGACCGAGATGAAATACGGCGGAGGTGTGCTGCTTCATGTTTTTTGAAAGCACAATGATCAGATATCACTCGCAGAGCTGCTGCGAAAGGAGGACACTCGCTGTGCAATTGAACTGCGCCGCATATCTTGGCATCACTGCGTTATGAAATTGAGTTTGAAATATGAAATCCCCTCGAGAAATCCAACACTGAGTCGTTTCCCATTTAGCATCTTTTAATGTTAACAAACTGTCTTATTGCGATGATAAAGACTCCTTTTAAATTTTCTATTTTACAGTGGTATCGACTAACCGTTTATTTTACGCATAAATTCTATTTCCTGCTGGGCAGATGTATACTTAATAAAACTGAACTGTTCATCAACGCTAATTTCTTAAATTTTAAAAAGCATAGGTAGTGTATTAGGCTGTTCAAATATTATGTAAGCAAAATTTTGGCTATTTTGTACTCCTTCTTGCCCCTTATCAGTGAAAGTAAGCAAAGTTTTGTCGGTTGTATTTTCTGAGATATTTATGTTTAAAATTTTAAACAATTATGGCTTTTCGTTGTGATTTTCCTGCATGTTCCCATAAAATGTTAGTCTAAATTATGGAACAACTTTAATTAACATGTTCGTTACTAAAGCTTCAGAAGTATATCTTTTACCATAGCGCAGGGAAATTTCTCTTATAAGATATACATATTTCAATTATCATTAGATTTTATAGCATTGCACTTAAATCACTAAAAATAAACAAAATATGAAATTTTTCTGAACTGAACTGAACTGAACTGAACTGAACAGAACTGAACTGAAAATTTTGCGACGCTGGGTTAGGAACTAAAACGGCAATTTAATAAACCGTAAATAATAAGTGCAACACATTGTCATAAAAGCATATATGCTTCGCTGGTAGCGAACCGTTTTCGCCTAATTTCCGTAAACTGCTGAAAATTAAAAACATTTTAGAGTACTTCGATTTACCATTTGATAAGCCAAATGTGTGCTTGTCGCTGGCGATAAGTTGGAAAATATGTTTAGCTTAATTTTAAAAATTCTCAAAGAATTTTTTTTTAAAATAAATAGACAGAAACATCTTTAATTGAAGGTATTAACATAAGTTGTAATGAAATTTTGTAGGAATATCCAAAATATCGTGAAGGAAAAATTTAATTTTTCGAAGCTACAAGAATTATCCGATTTTTCATGCATCTGATCCCTTAAATCGGCTGATGATTAAATTAAACACTTATTTCCTTCTGCTCTTTTGTCATCAAAAATAAGGAAAGAGGAAACTTCTTCCCCTATTTTTATATTTACGTAATACTTGAACATGTTGTGTGCCATTTTTAAATGTAAGCCTCACGAAAGCTTTCTTAAATTCTGGCAGGGGACGTGTTAAAAAAGGTACACCCTTCCATCAAGAGTTTTGAAATGATCGATTAACTTTAAAGCGAAAATTGTAATGTATTTGGATGTTTATAAAAATCTTGATTTAGTAATTACAAGTAACGTCCCTACAATAAGTTACCTCATATTTTAGTCAGTTGAAGCTTACAGGTTGATTATAATATCCCATCATTTGTTGTTTTATATTCGTAAATATCCGGTCTCAATATTATACTAGATGATTTTGTTTGTCTTTTTGTAATGTAATAAATCTATCTCTGTTAATTCCTTGTGGTTTAAATTTGGACTTTCTTATTAAATTGCGATAAGTGTCCCGAGGAACTATGATAGCTCCTTTTTTTTAACAATCTCGATATAATTTTCACGTTTTTTTCTATGGTTTGACTCCACATTATAAAGCCATAAGTTAGCAACTGTAATATAATTGTATTGCAAATTAAATTCTTAATATATGTATGACAATATGAAGCTATTCTAAAGTTGTGATAAAAATTTCATAAATGTCGTTTGTATAGTTGTTGAGAGTTCTGACAAATTTCTTAGTGCCGATTAAGAGGAATGTTTTGGTTAAAGGTATAACTTCAAAAATACTCCGAAACTCATTTTGAATATATAGTAGAATTATAATTGTAAATGATTCAATAAACGTTAGCATCAACAACAACGCCTCCTAAGAACTTATGAGATATCGCCCCCTAAAAACTTATGAGACTTTAAAATTTTGTATTACAATTAGGGATACCCATAAGTAATGGATTATTTTGTCATCTAAAATTGTAGTAAAACCAAGTTTTTATTTCTAAATCTATTATACAATGTCCCTCATTCTCAACAACATATTTCCTGCAAATTATGAATTTCTTTATAAAAATCTTACATCCGTGAAGCAAAATGTGCCTTAAGGTGCGTCCTAACATCTACCAAAGCAATGAAATTAATATTCTATTTTTTAAATAAAGCTCCAGAGATCTGAACATACGATAGATAGTCAGACGGAGCAATGTCTGGGGAGTATGATGGGTGTGGTAAAACTGCGTAAATGTTGATTTAAGACTTCTCAATAATTCTTCTATATTCAATTTCGGATCAGATTCCACTAGAGATTTTAAGATGGATTAACGTTGACACTTGTTGACCTTCAAAATGAAACGAAATGAAAAAGTATACAATGATGAATATGATTCTCGGAAGGTACGAACGCAGTCATATTACAGAGTAGTTAGGTATACTTAAAATATTTAGAAAAGAGGCTACTTTACTGAAAATTGTAATATAATACTTGTTTCTTCTTCAATAATATATACAAAATTAAATTCAAACAAATTTTTTACCGATTAATTGCTTGTAGGAACCCAAATCGCGCGACAAATCACTCGTTTATTTCCGTATTATTAATAGGCGAATACTTTTATTAAAGTGAAGGAATTAAAGCCTCGATGTATCTATCCGGATTAAAATTTGATTCGAACTGAAAACTGCCTTAAGTCGACCGTATTTTGAAGGTGTCTACGCCCTTTTTCAAACCAGATTGAATGTGGATCTAGATCGAAATAATTTTATGCTGTTATTGGATATTTGTGGAGTACTTAGATGAGAATTAAAAAATTGTGTTTTATGGCAAAAAGAACGTGAAAGCGGCACAATTACATTCATCAGCAATTCCACCCCAAAATACCAAAAAACCAAACCAAGTCTAAGAATCGATTGGGTGTTGGTATGGATCGAAAAAGTTTAAAATACTTCGGAATGAGGACTTATCGATCCGGTTTCAGAGACTGTGATCTGGTTTGAAGAAATGGTTATGGAAGTGGTTTGAATTAATTTACATCGAATGGAACCGGTGGTAAACGATGTAAAAATCATGATTGTTTCGATCCGAGTACGGAGGAGTCAAAAACCAATTTCAATGTTACGTTGCTTCACTCCTATATTATTTAATTTTTCCTAGTATGTGAATGGAAATTAATCGGTTCGTCGGTTTCTTAACTTCACTTCTAAGTGGTTTATCTTTTAAATTACTTCTAGTAATTGACCAAACAAAAATAGCATTAATTAATATATTCAATATAATAAACAAAAACCAAGCTGTTAGGTTTTTTTATTAAATGTCGAAAGGGTATTTAGGATCACTGATTTCAAATATTCTATAATAATTGTTTTAATATCACAACTGAAAATGTTCAATATTAAGAGTTATCAATTAAAATTAGCATCTATATGTGTGAAAAATCGTTTTATGTAATATTACGATATTATTTTTATCGTGAACAGAGTAAGAAATCCTTTACGAGCCAGTTAAACTCGCAATTGAATGGGTTTCCGGTTGGAGTCAATTAAGAAATATTCTTCTCTAACTGAAGAGCCAACGCTAGTGGAATCCTGAAAGATATGTTTAACATTCTGCAGGTCGCGGAGCAAAAGCAATTGAAATTCCATTTAATTATTTAAATAGAAACCTAATTAGCAATGAGGAGGAAAAATTCCTTTAATAACAACCCCGTTTAAGTCACTTGTTAATCGGCGTGGTGCGTCGCTTCGGCGAGGAGAAATTATTAAAAAAAAAAAAAAAGGGCGAAACATATTTAATTGCATCAGTGCAGCTCGCTGCAGCCAATTATTTGTTCGATGCATCCAGTGTCTCCCCTTGACGACCAATTATCGGAATGCAACCCGTCAGACAACTCGGTGCTGCTCGGCACTGCGTCCAGAATTTTTGCATTTTTTGTACCCCTTGCGAACCTCCACGGCCGCTCAGACCTGGGAGCTGGAGCAGGTGTTCGCCATGCCCATCTCTCAGGAATGCCCCAGCAGCTAGATCCTTTTGTTACTTTTCTGGAATTGATAAAAATCACTAATTGCTCCGGAAAGCGCATGTCTGTGCAAGCAAAATTAATTCGTTTCCATTGGGCACCTTAATGCGTTGCGTGTCGTTTTATAAACTTTTTATTGTGCTCGTCTGCTTGTCTTAATATTGAATATGAATTGCAGTCATTTGGAGTCGTTTGCAATTTGCCAAAATGAATTGCCTTTTACCACTTTAGATTGATTGATTGAAAGGTACGCACTTGAGTCTCCTCACTACTACTTCTAAAATATATGCGTAAAGTGGCAGTCAAAGTAAAGAGAACTGAATGCTAAAAACTAAAACTATTCTGTTTTGCAATAGGCAAGATGTTCTATATTGGATTTAAGTTCGGAAATTGTGTTGGTTATTTTAATATATGTAATAGATAAATCTTCGCTTCATTCACCCATGTTGGAAAGTGTGTTTTGGGACATTGTCTTGTCTCAAACTATACTTTTCTTGCTCAGTATCTCATTGTTGGAGCACAATGTTAAGTGATACATTAATTTTTAAGGATCACTAATTTATAAACTGTGTAACTTATGACAATAAGTTCTTAGAAAATTACTTATAATAAAATTAATTTATGTTTTGTTGTTTCAGGTTCCTAATACATCATTGCAGATGCCTCTGGATAATGGTTTAACATCACGCTCTACGCTGCTCTGTATGCATCAGCGTAGATTTATTGAAACCCAGCAGAATCTCCTGCACAAAGGTAAAATATGTAGAAAATTTTCAATAAGATTTTAACACTATTTCAAAATTCGACATTTTAATCGTGATGATTTCCTGGAATTTTTACATAATACAGATACATAATCACATTATTCTGAGATAATACAATTAGACTTGATTTTGATTTAATTTATTTAGAGTAGGTAGTATAGAAGAATAACAATGAGTAGGAAAATAAGAATCAAATCAGATTACAAAATAGACTAAAAATTGTTACTTTCAGAAATGAACTTAAATTAGACAAAGGAAAAATTAAATAAAACTAAGATGGGGGAAAGCAAATGAAATAATGGAATTGACTTAAAAACAAACGATGTAAATTTTTATGTAGGGTATTCTTTCCCAAATCAGTCATCCCCTGCTCATTTTCGTTTTGTTATGATAAAATACTTTGCGAAGCTTCAAAATGTCCATCGAAAGCTCAATTTTTTTATGCTATTTTTATTACGGATTTCTTATTTACTCTTAAGGTAAGGCAACATATCCATTATGTCGCTCAAAAAATGAAATAGTCTGCAAATAACATCGATAAATTTCTTTTTTTGCATATGATTTAATTATGATAAGGGGTTCCCAGGACCCAGATATGTCTTTTAAAGGCTAATGACATCAACTAGGGTCAGAACCCGCCTCGGCGTTAGCTTTACTCGATGTGTAACACGTATTTCGCACTTCATGTGGCCCTTTAATTGTTTTGATGTGTACGTGAAGGGATATATTTAAATTTCGGTATAAAAACACGTTTCGTTTTCGAAGGCTGCATTAGTGTGAATTTTAAATAAATATACACATTAGAGAAAAATATTAGGATATGATGATACATGATGTTTACGACAGAAAAAAAGTAAAATTATGCTGATAACTTGGTATTTTCTGATAGCCATAGATAAACCATTAAAATTAAATTATTACACAACGCTTAACTACGAATACCTTCAAGGTTAACATTAATATCATAGATCTTATTATTGGGGCCAAATAGGTTTAATTGCACATCCTCAGCACAGATGATTAAATTGCACTTCATGCTTCTAGGTCATCAATGTATAGAAAAAACAGTAGGACACCTAAAATTGATCCCTGAGGAGCACTCATGGACAATTCGGAGCAGTTCAAATGCATGCCATTGATTTGAACATATTGATGCCAATTAGTTAAGTTGTGAGTTGATATTCCAAGACTTTTGTGAGTATGTTCTTATAAGGATTTTTCCTCAGATCACGAATTTGCAAATGAAAATCCTTTATTAGCTCAGATTTTCGAGGAATGTAGGGTTGAAAAGTATAAAAGTATAAAAGAAAAATTGTAAAAAGATATAGGACCCTTTATTCTGGAGTACGTTCGAAGAAGAGTTTAGAAGAGTTTCTTTGAAATGAAAATGCCTTGCTAAATTTATAATAAATTTATTTCAGTTACCTTTGACTTCAACCCTTTTTTTTCGTTCAAATTGATTAACCTTTTGTTCTCAAGCAGCGCTGATACAGCGGCTGGTTAAAATAATCCGATAGAAAAATCTAACCGGATTATTTTGAAGTTTTTTTTGCATAAAAACTAATTGAGGTCAAAGGTAAGTGAAATGAATTTTTGAGAATTTAGGGAACTTTGTTAAACATTTTATCCGAAAAAGCTTTCATAAACTCTTTTCAATTCGATCTGAACGGATTCGAGAGTAGGGTCAATAGATATGTTAACCAAGTTTTATTTAGGTACAAATTATAAAGGGCAGTAAAAATTTTGTCCAGAGTGGTAAAAGAGTTTGATTATTCTAAGCGAACAAATAGTTCGATTTTTTAAAAGTTTCAAACAGCTAAAACTTCATTTTTGCTTTATTAATCGATATTCTAATTCTGAATTAAAATAATAATGATCCGATATTATTAAAATATGTCATTCTCGGTGCTAAAATATAAAGTTAAAACATAAGCATATCTAAGTGAAAAGTAGAAAATTGCATTTTGTATTATTTGGCACATAAATCCGACTATTGTGCGCAAGCATCGATATTACAATATTTCAGGATTCCATCTGGAGGTTTTCCACTCGTTCAATCGCATTAACATTAAACCATTCGAAATCTATTTCCATTCCGCTCTCTGCACAGATTTGTCCTCCCCGTTCCCAGATAATTTTATTCAAACACTGAGGGAAACTATGGAAAAACTGTAAAATGGCAATACAATCTCAAATTGAAATCTCCTTCAGAATAAATTGAGCTTTCTTTGTAATCAAAGGAACTCAACGAGTTCGGAGTACGTTGAGCTCTCACGCCGCGGATTCCCCCGACAATGGGGCTTGGTTGGGGCGCTAAGCGATTCTAAGTCCCCGGCCCTGCAGCCCTGGAGCCCTGCAGCTCTGCTGAATATTGATCTAGAAGTGCAGTCCCGGTAAAATCCCTTTTCAATTTTAAGTTTATCTTTTTTTTTTCCCGGCACGGTGCATAGTCCGCTGGTAGTTGTACTGGGGTTTCGCCATGGTAACCGGACCACCGTTCCCTCGAATTGCATCAAACCTTGATCCAGTTACAAGAAGGATAAAAGAGCGGAGTCCTAGAGTTGGTGGGGCTCCGGGAACCTGACGGGGCCGGGTAATGAACGCTGAAGTTTAATGCGCTCGTGTGAGGTGAGGTGCATTCAAGTTTCGAACTTGGGTGCTAGTTCTCTGGCGAATGAATGCAGAGGGGCTGTGCAGGGGTAGCATGTGCACTAAACCACTCCGTTCAACGGAAGTGTCCTTTTTTGCGATCAACGAAGCTTTTATCCGAGGTGCATGACTCCAAGGAATAACAGAGCGAGGGTGGCCCTGCGGGATTTGCGCAATTGCAACTATCAGCGCCAGTAGTTTCTCAGATATTTTTCTTATCGTGATTTTCGGGAGATGAAGGATGAGCATGTAATTGTGGTCCTTTCGGGACTGGTGATAAATTTATCTTGAGACGTGCAAGGGATAATTTATGCCAAATAATGTAAACTTGCAGAAGTACGCTTTAACCATAGAGTTTAACTCCGCATATAATTAATTTTTTTTTTTTTTGCATAGTCATCTAGCAGATTAAATTACAAGCACATATACTTAAAGCAGATTTTGATTAAAGCTTCTAGCAACATTCATTTGAGATCTAAACTGGATATTCTCTCGATAAATTGGGTAAGATTGTCTTTAATTTGGTTATTAATTTAAGTTTAGGTCGTTTGTTTCGGCAGTTTGACTGTATATCCTCCTTGAGAGAGTTCATTACATTCTAGTAAAAGGTGTCGCACGTTAAACGTATAGTTGTATCGTAGGCAAACCTTGTTTGGAGTTTGTTTTCGTAATAAGGTAAATTTGGCTAAAGTTGGTGCGACCAATTAACGAAGTATTAAGTAAGTATGCATAAAAGTCTGGGAAGTCCTGGACTTTTGTTGAAGATGTTTCTTGGTTTAGTGGGGTGTTGAAATTAATTAAAGACTAGGATATAATCCAACAAAGTACCATGATGTAGTATAATGCAATTGCTTATATGAAGGATTATTGCGGAAATCTTTGTAATAAAAAGATAGAAACATCCTGATTAGAATTAACTTCACGAAATGCTTAGAATATATCAGGATTTGTTAAGGCGTTTGTAAGACACACTTCTAGGCATATGCCTTCTCAGAAACAAGTCAGGTCCACATGATAACCTAATCTTAGTACCATTCAGTTTTTGTTAGTTAGGTTCGAATGGACATCCAGACTGTTAAAAATCTATATAACATCAGGTTTTCCTGATTAATACAATATTAGGATTAAAGTAGTATATTCCGACAATTAAGGCAACTAAATAACATCAGATTTTTTTTATTAACACCATTTTAGTACCAAATTACTAATTTCAGAATGTTAAAAATACTAAGTAGCATCAGGTTTTCCTGATTAGAATCACGTTAGGAAAAAATTAGTATATTTGTACTGTTAAAAGAACTTACGAAAGAAATTAAACCGCAGTAGAAATAGTCTATGAAGAGATAAAACTATGCTAACGAATATAACTTGTTTTAAATAATGCAAAAATTCTCGAGTTTCTCGTTAAAATATAAAACTGGCATAGTTGATGGTAAATCTATTTTTAAAACATTATTATGAAATTATAACTGTTACCTCTCTTATTGTTGTTATCTAATTACGAGCATGTATTACTTAATTACTATAACAATTCGTTAATAACAAAGAGATAAATAATAGTTATAGTTTTATAATTATTTAGTAATAATCGGCTCAAAACTTTTATAAAAAATTGCGTATTTTTTAAAAATAGTTTTAGGTAATCCTTGTCAGGACTCTAATAATCTTCTGCGTTATACATATGCCTTTTAGTCTTATTGAGCACCTTTATGTTATAGCTTTTAAAACTTTTAGATATACTCTAACAACTCGCAACATTGTGATAGAACAAACAAAATAATAAATTAAATTTGATTCGCAGTTCTTATTGCAAATTTTTCATCCGAGATTCTCTAATAGCAGCTCAGAATCAGAAATCCATTAAGTCGTTCGATACCAGCCATCACATATGTTTTTTTTTATCAAAACCCGCCGTGACATATATGTGACAAACGTTTTTAGTCAATTTATGAAGATAGTTTGAACTACTTTGTGTTTTCAACACAAGTTTTAAAACGTTGATGTAGATAGATGATAAAGAATGTGTACCAGTTTAAGTCTTTTTTTAGAATACTTTAAATATATACCCGTTAAACCTATTCAAATTGATGCCATATAATCCGAAAAGAGTTTTTAGGTTTTTGTGGTGGGTGTTTTTCCAAGGAGATCCTGGTAATGGACAGGTTAAAGATTAAAATGTTTTATATTTTATAGAAGCAGTGTAAGTCACTTCGGACTCATAAATTCGTGCTTCATGGAAATAGTTTAAGATTCAAGATTTTATTTTATATAAAACGAACTTAAAGATTTTAAAATGTTTTCAAAAGTGTATTGAAACCGCTTTTTTTTGATTTTAGATTTGTAATTGTACAGAAAAGAATTGTATTGAAATTACAGTCTAAAAACTAATTGAGTAATTTTAGCATTTTGTCATTAAAAGTTGGCGCAAACTACTCGATTGGATAATGAATTTAAAAATGCGTAAAATTATACAGCAAGAGATTAAAAGTATTCATACGCATGGTGATATTGAAGTATTAAATTAGATATGTAGATTAAATAGTTCACATTATAATTTTATTTCTATATAGAGCTAAAGAAAATTTCTCTTCATTCGAATTAAGACTGCGCTGTTAAATTCTCTATGGAATTACCCATATCAAACTTTACTTCGGTTATTCATTCAAATTTATCATTTTAATGTATTTTTGTACAATAATTTTAAACAATTTTGATATCATGCAAATTCACTTAGTAGTAATTTGCCAATTTAGAACTTTGTATATTTTTTCTAACTTGTTTATTTATTCGTGGAATATTACACACATTTTTTAGAGTGCATCTATTACTTGTTCTGTTGTATAAATAAATATCAAAAACGTCGATCAATGTTACTAAGGTTTAAGAAACATTAATTAACATTAATTTCAAAAGCAAATATAGTGAGCATCAAATAAATGAAATTAATATAAATTTTCTTCTGAAAAAAAGAACTTGTACTGATTAATTGGCGTAATTTAAGAAGCAAACCGCATTTTATGCTTAAATTATCCGAATTGGTGGTACATGGCTCACTTGGCTCAATTTTTGGTCTTATGGACCGCGCCCTCCTCAGTGGCCGTCAGTTATTATGTTAAAACCCGAAAAATTCCGGCCCAGCAGTTTCGTCGCATAATTAAAATAAATTTTGATGTCATCGGGGGAAAAAGTTTCTTTGTTTCTTCCTTTATCTCTGATCCCAGAACCAGACTTCATGTTTGCTACGCGGACACGCGGCGCACCAGTGAAAAAAAAGTTAATTGAATTTTCGGCTGTGAGTTTTCCGGGCATTGTGCGCTTCCATTTACGATTTTAATTTGTAACCGGGAGCAGGGTGGATCAGGGATCTGGGATTCTGCTGCCGGGTTTGGAGCTGAGTGGGCGCTGATGCAGCAGGCATTCATAAGTGGGGTCGTCTCAAAAATTGACGGATGGTTTTTGTTTGGGGACAACTCTGGAGTGAGGTTGTTCAACTTTTGAAGGCGGAAAGAATCGGGGATATGAAATTCACATTCCTGGGATGGGAGATATTTCTGAAATCAGGACCCCTAAGGTGTATCCTTCTGAAATTTGTACGAATTTAAGACTAGAGAAAAACTTGGTACTATTTGCATATGTAAATATATTTAAAAGAGAATTTTTATTTACGACATGCAAAAGGGTATTTTCGATAAGTGTAACTTGATTTTTTATTAATGTTTTACTATTAGTAAGAAAATTAGATTAATTCGAATTTGGGTATTTCATTCAGTTAGAAGAAATATACGTTTTGAGGGACTTTTGCTATAATACTGCTTTGTCCAATAGAAGACGAACTCGTACTAATAAATCTATAGTCATAAAAGAACATGTTCATCAAGGCAGAGTCGAAACCGCTGAAACTAATTACATAAAATTTGGACAGTAGGTTTCTTTTGTGAGGTAAGCATCCGCTTAAAAGAAATTTTTCGAAATTCTTCTGCTAAGGAGGTAAAATAGGGGATGAAAATTTCTATGAAAATCCGTCATTTTTTAAGTTAAATCCATGAAAATTGGTACTTGTCCTTTCGGTTAGAAATTAAGAAAGATATGTTTCATGATTTTTAGAAATTTATTCTTTAAGGGGGTAAAATAAGGGATGAAGTTTTGTGTGATAATCAGTAATTTTTGTATTTGACCTTTTGGTTGGATATTAAGAATAACATGCTTTAGCGTTTTTGAAAAATCACCCTTAATAGGATAAAATAGGTGATGAACGTTTTTATGGTAGTTCTGTCTTTTATAAGGTTAAAACTATGAAGTTTCGTTTTTAGCCTTTTGGGTGGAATAGTTAAGGGTTGATTTGTCATACTCAATTTTGACTTAATTTTAAACCAATGACTTAAATACTAAATTTTAAACTAACGGCCTTCCATACAAACGTTCCTCATTCTACCCCCTTAGGGGATGGTTAAACTATTTTGATGGGGTTGTCTCCGTTTATCGGAAGACAACACTTAGGCCAAAATTCTTAGATTCATTGTGATACCACTTTTTAACCATGGACTATGGTAGGAATCGAACCCATAACCACTAGGTCTCAGCTGATTTGCCGCCAACAAATCGCGCTACCAACTGAACTATCATACTGAATTAAATAAATAAGTTATGTTAAAGTTTTTAACATCAAAATACCGAAATTGCAATACAATAAATAGAATTAGATTTTCATCTAAAATTTTACATGTGTGGGAAAAATGTTTGCCAGGGACAGGTGTGCTCCTCAGTTTAACTTTCCAGCCTAGGGCCCAACGGCCGTGTCGTGGCTGAAATCTCTTGTTCGAAGAAAAGCCAACACCTAATGCAATTTTCATATTTAATGTAATTTTCTCACAAAATCGTATTACTTCCTTGTTTCACTTTATTCACTTGTGTGTACGAAGAAACCATAAAACGCCGGAGTGTTTCGGTGCGCACCGAACGTCTTCTGGAGGCGTTCCATGTTCGTGCTCACTTAAGACACTCCAGGTAAACAAAACTTATAATCGGCCCGAGAGGGTGATAAAAGCAACCTGATTCATGTAACTTGAAGTTAAACGTTTGCCGTGTCGTATAATTGCATTAACTGTTAACCTGATATGCAGCCGCTCATATGCGAGTGGATTACGCTCAGGCAGTAGACGGCATTGATACCCGGCGATAGTGCCCGCGAACTGGGGCTCTAAGCTGGCAACTTTGAAGCTAGCTAACCACGGGACCAGTGGGAAATTATTTCCTGGCATCAATTAGGCTCTCGATAGCAATCACTTTGGATGCGGACGGCGCGTCTCGCTAAATAGCCTCTGCGGTAAATACAAATTGGGTAGAAAGTTCCAATAACCGATCTTATCAGGACCGGGGGCGTTGGGCGGGCGGGCGGGCGGGCGGTGCGGCGCACTAATGCATCATGCTGCAATGATTCCAATTGATTATCCAATTGGCCTGATCGTTGCTGATTGTTCGTGCACGAATCGTCCCGCTTCCCACCATAGATCAGGGGTCTTTGATTGGCTCTGCGGAAGCAACGCAACAAAGTTGCAGGGGATTCGTGAAAAATGTTAGCTTTTATTGGACTAACGAGACATGCTCGAACTGGCTGTTAATTGATAATAATTTAATTTGTTAAATGGTATCTGTTCGAGTGGCTTAGCAATGCAAATTTACTCGTAGTACTGTAATATTTTGTACCTATTTGCAATTTACATCAGCCGTGCAGAGAGCGAGCATGCACTGCACTTGGATCATTTTAATAAATGCGCTTCCCTCAAATTACCCCTGGTTGGCGGGCTAGAGTTAGAGTCGTTCGATGAGTAAGTTTTTAATTGCGTCATTGATCGAGCTATGCATGTTTTAATTATTTATTCAAACTAGCGCACTATAAAATGGGTTAGAGGCTCATTTACAACATAATTTCGTTATATTTACGGCATTGATCGAAACTTTATTTTATTAGCCCCAACGAATCTAAGTTGGCGAGTGTGCCTAAATTGTGATCTTTTTCAATAATTTTCCCATGTTCGAAACTCTGTCAGTTATCTGTAGGGTTAAATTTGGTGATTGAAAATTGATCCACTTTCCGTTATCCAATCTAATATCGTTCTAAATCGAATAGGACGCCCCAAGATGGAAGTTTATCTTTTTCGTCATAACCCCTTTTTGGGGGATTTGGCGAGTAGAAAATATGTTAGACGTTAATCTGAGCTCAAAATGGGTATCAAATGAAAGTGTTTGACAATTTTTCTACCTTCTAGCTTATTTTGTTTTTAAAAATTAAATATCGTTTTGAAAAAAAACATTTTTATTTGTTTATTAAAATTTAATTTTGAAATATGTACGAACATTCTCATTATTTTCTTTGCAATAATACTGTACTACTTTTATTTCTTTTGGGTATTTTACTATCACTTTCAACTATTTCTGTAGGTATATGGATATAGGGGAGAGCGTGATAAGATGAGGTAGTGAGGTAAAATGGGTTACCTCTAAAATTTCCTAAATCAAAACAATTACGAGATAAAATATTTATTATAAATGGCCAATCCGCCCCTATCAATGTTGTAAAATACATCCAAGTAGGAGGTTTCCTAGAACCAAAAGACCTTTTTTTGCTCTGATCTAATTCGATTCGATCTAAATTTGGCATTAAATTCATAGCGTGATTACTTTATAAAGTAAGTTTTTTAATAAGCCATACAAATAAAATATTAAAAAAAATTACTTTTTATAAAACTCGTATTTACGAGCATTTATTTGTGATATATGAACTTTCGTGTAGAATCACCAGAAAGGGAAAAATGGGGTAGGTAAATAAACACGGGATTCTTATTATCCCATCTTGATAAGAAAATTGAATTCTTATTATATTTTATGTTTTTTTCGGTTTTAGACTTATGAGAATTTATGTTTGCAAAATTAATTAAACCGCACCTTGCACATACGGATAACCCTTCTTAGATCTTGGGAGGGGCAAGATGGGTTCATGTGCAATGGTCACTATTTTAGTTATTTGTTCTCAAACTACTTAAAATATGTTCCTATTATAACATTTAATAAAAAGATTGATAATAAAAATAAAGAGTTGATCAGGTATTATTTTCTTATATTATTATTGGAGTGGACGAGACGTATAGCCTCGAGCGCTCAGACATTTTTTGTCCATTGCACTCATTGACCCATTGTGTTCGTAGAGTAGAATACCTTGATTATCGTGGGATTCGAACCCACAGCCTCTTGGACAGTAGGCCAGCGCGTTAACAACTGATCTACCGTAGGCCCCATTTTCTTATATACTCGCACTAAACAACAAAGTTTTATTAACTATGAAACCTTAAGTACCCCATCTTGTCTAAATTTGATTTCGAACATATTTAGAATGCAGTTAATTGTGCCTTCTGAGTTAATAGATAAAAATACTTTAATCACTGCATTTATTTTTAACCGCAGCACTTGCATTCTAGTCGAGATACAGGGCGAACAAGAATAGTGGGTACCGTAGAATTCTCCACTAATCACTTGCATCTAGAGAAATTAAAGCGCAAAATCACATGATTTATCTCACGGGAAGTGTGCTAAAACAAATATTTAAATACAAATCACTAAATTACAAAATTAACATAATTTCCATTCCTTTTAAAGAAAAAACATCAAAAAACGGACAAGTAATGTGAAAGTGTCTATTGTTAAAATTTACCTATCATTAATAAAAGTGATAAATCCTGGAAAAATTTCGATTTGACGAAAGATTCTTTATACGTTAAGTATAGTAGCGGGGGCCTCTGGTAGTTCAGTTGTTAGCGCGCTGTCCTACCGTCCCAGAGGCTGTGGGTTCGAATCCCACGAATAACCATGGTCTCCTGCGCTACGTGGTAACACAATGGGCCAAAATTGGCCTAAGTGTACCTTTCTAGGCAGCCACAGCAACCAACCAACCAACCAAGTATAGTAGCGCTACTATAAATATTTCAATTAATATTAAACTGTAATGTAAAATTCCTACATTTAATCCCTTAACGCAAACCAATCTTAATTTAAATCCGCTATTTTATCCAGATTGACACGAACGAAAAAATTACATCATTTTTGAATAACGATAAAAAATATCTAATTTGAGCGGGATATCATGTTCCTTTTCACTGTATAATTATAAACTTTTTCAGCATGGCGACATAAAAGCATATGCAGATATTACATATAATATTAATCTGATAATTATTGCAGTTTTAAAAGCCCATGCTCGAGTGCATTAAGCTTATTTAAATAAACGTTAATAGCAATTAAAAATAATTTGGCTGCTGGCATTTGCTTTACGTCTAGGGTTTTAATTGCAGCACCAGTTCATGTCCATGTCATAATGGAATGAAAGTCATCCGTTAAGCCGGACTAATGCTTGAAAACATTAAAAATTTCATTATAAAGCCACAACGGGCTGGGATACTCTTTATTTAGTCCACCCCCGCGTGCCGGACACAAAAAAAACCAGATCATGGCCTGAGTGATGTCACCCTAAATGATATTTTACCTGTCACGCGCCCATCCAGTTCATTATTCAAAACGAATTGGAAAATTTAAACGCGCCAGAGCCGTCTATTAATTAATGAAGCTGCACGGTGCTGTGAGTTGCCGGTATCAGCAAAGCCTCTGAAATTTAATTGTCCATAATTGCTATTAATTTTCACAAATTGCTATAATCTGTTACTGCGCCCTTACCGCCCCACCTCCGCCGTCGACGACCGGATGAGATCGGCTGTGCCTCCTAAGCGCCCTGGCCCACTAGAGACCCGGACAGACAGATAGAGGAGCCCACCGGGGCAGGATTTCCAACAAACGCATTCTGAACATTGTCCCAGCCCGAACGGGCTGACTGGGAAAATTGCGTTTACGTAGCTTCTCGTCATTTTCCGAAGGCAGTCGTCTCTAGATTCATTTATAGAGTGCGAACGAATGCACACTATGTGGCCTAGACATGGGCTACAACGTTGACGATGGGGCAATGCATAAATTACAACTGCTACTGCAATTTGCATGTCTGTCCCTGAAAATAGGACCTCCTGGCTGTTGGACGGGATCGGGAAGAGAACCGTATCTTCCTCGTTTTGTGTTGCGTTACGTTGTGGCGGCGGCGGTCGAACAGGCCCAGAAAATTAAATGCTTACGTCGTAATTACGGGGTGTCAATGAAATGCACATAGACGACATTAAATTGAATTGGTGTATGCAGCCCATTTAAATGGGCCCAGTAATCCCTCAAGCACGAAAAGTATGTACCATCAATTTGGGAATTGTAATTGAAGTTCCGCCTAGAGTCTCACTCTCGTCACGCAGATGTTGTAAATTGAAGGTACTGTGGCGATTATTTGGCTGGAAAAGGCCAATTCAAGTACACTCAATTTGGTCCTTAAAATAATTTCAAAACATTTCGTTTAATAGTCAAATAATCGCATTTTAAAGGCGATCTTAAATTAACAAGAGTTTATCCTTCTACTTAAATAAAAGAGAAACTCATTGCAATTTATGCAGTTTATAGTCACTAAAGTAATGCACACAGCAATATCACTTTATTTCAAATTTACTAAGGTATAAAGGTAAAAGCAAATAAAAATGAAAAAAGGAATATTTTTCCTTAAAGGGTCAGTTCGGTCAGACATACAAAAAATTGTTATTAACACTAGATTTAGGGACAATTATCGTATGAATGATAAGGATTCTGAAAAGTAAGTTTATTACATATTTCTGTTCGAAATGGGAGGCTTAAGTCGTAAAAAATACACAAAAGATATATCCTTGCATCAATTAAAAATAACATTCTTCACTAAAAATTAAAAATTAAAAATTAATATGTATGAGTGCTGTAAATTTCAACGCTTAATATGAAACCGTCAATTTGACGGGTTCCGTAAATCTAGTAGCCTCTAATTTTAAGTATTTTTTAGACCTTTAATTTAATATACTTTTAAATTTGAATTGGTAATCATATATGTAAATGGAAAAAGTTTTTGAATATATCGTAATTCCCAATCTCATAAAATGTTGACATAAATCTGAAGAGAATAAAAAAATAGTAATTAAATGAAAAGCATATTGTGTTCCAGTTAATTTAACTAATTTTGGTAGTTCTAGTCTTAAATATTGTTATAGTTATGTACTGTTGTTGAAAGTTGACAAAACAGCGTTAATTTTCGGGTTTTCTAGCTACTAGCTAATTTTTTGTTAAAATATATATTTCTTGAAATCAAAATGTAAATCTGGTAGAGCATAAAGCTAATAAGTATAAAATATAGTAAAAAAATTTCAGCAAAATCGACTTTATAGATTTTGCTTTATCAATGCTGCCGATCCCATATTGAAAGTTTCGGTACCGTCTGTACATCAGAGTGCATTGTTTATGTTGAAATAGTCAAATTCTATAAAACATTTAAAATTTCGTAATAAAAGCTTATCCACGCATTCTTAAAAGTAATCACTTTACATACATGAATTACATACGCACAAAAACAAAAATTTATTGCTCAATTTTTAATGCCAGACAGCTTCTAGTTTAGTAGAAAATAGCCAAGTTTACCCAGTCTTGAACTTGTAATAGAACAAACCTGAACTATGCTTAGTATTCAAATTTCAGATGTGACGTAGTGGACCTAAATTATAATATTGCATAAATAATTCTTAATAACTTTTTATGAAATCATATTTTTTAAACCAGAAATTTATATGATTTAAACCATTGGAAAATATTAAAACATATATACATATATTTTCCTATTGACTACACTTTACAGCTTATTGTAGTAGATATATTGATTTTAAGATGAAATAGATAATTTACCTTTTTGAGATTATGTACAAATTTTGGAATAAACTAGACTTGAGCGTTTTCTAAACGACTCTTCGACTACAGCTCAAGTAAGTAAGCAGTAAGCTTAAGTAAGTTCTAACAATATCACAATTTCCACGCAATTTTCAATAATTATTCTATGCCCCTATTATGGTTAGTAAATCGCAAGTTTAACTGGCGGATTAACGCCAATTAACGTGAATTAAAAATCTAAATTGTCAGCTGTGCCAATTCAAAAAGGCATTATATTTTCGTTTTTAATAATTTTATTCTGCTTACTGTGGTACAGCTCGCCTTTTGTGGCAACTAAACATATTTTTCTTATTTGAAACAATTTTCTTCTTCCAGATTCGACTTATAGACTAACCACACCTAAAACCATTGTAGATTAGAACCCACACAAAAAACCCAAACATTTATGTTATTGATTTTATGCCATTTCCACTACCCTTCCTTCAAGCAAAGGACTTCAGTTTTAAGGTGGTCTGCCTTCAGGATTTTTTTTTTGAATTTGTTTGTTGCCCTTGTCTCGTTTAAATTTATTGCAGCAGTTCCACCATTTTAGTAAACTGATCACCATTAGTTTTTTGAAACTAGAAAATTTAAAACTACTTTGTTATATTATTCAGTTTTTGCTCATAATGGGATTTGTTAAATTTTCTAACCGTGGTACCAAAGGGACTACAATTTTTCGCCAATTGCATCAAGAGTAAAGACCAATGCATACCACTCAGAATTGTTCTGTTTTAATTTCGAAACTCGTAACTAAATATTTAAAGAATATACGACAGATCTAGCTTCTGTTGTACTTTGTAAAAGAGTATTGTAAAAGGGTAACGTGTGGTATTGCAAAAATGAAATATAATATTAATACCATAACAAACTATAACTTATGGATTGGTATCATTTATTTATAAAAAGTTTAACATAGGAATTAGTCTCATATAATAAGTAGACAAATACATAAAATCTCATAAAAGGAACATCATACCTTACCATCATTCAAATAACACTTCGATCAAAATGTCCCACAGATGGATATCAAAAGATACGTTGCAAAATTTCATAACATTTCGACAATTAGTTATCGAGATATTGAAGTATTATTGACGCTACTTTTGATATTTTCAAAGTAATGGACAAAACGTGTGTTGGTCAGACACTATTTTTTAATGGGAAAAAATATCGTTCAAGCTCAATAATGGTTTGGAAAGTGTTCAAGGGGATTTGTTTCGTAAAAAACAACCATTTGTTGATGGTTTGCTGAGTTTGAACGCGACCGTACAGATACCGATGATTCTGGATGCTTGGAACGTTCAAAAGAGTTAACTACATCAGACAACATAAAAAAAAAAATCTTCAAAATTGTTTGGGGCGACCGTAAAGTGAAGTTTCAGGAGGTAGCTGATATCAAAAGGCATTGTTTACAGTATCGTGAATTTGGGCATGAGAAAACTGATTTCCAAATTGGTGCCGCATTTGCCCACAGTGGAACACAATTAACAATACAAGTCGATGGTTACGATGACAAAATTGGATGAATTGAAGTTGTGAAATTGTTTTCCAACCCACCAGCGCCTTCTTACCCTGTTCGCAGACTTAAAAAGGATGCTCCAGGCAAGAGATTTGCGTTAAATGAAAAACTCATAGTCGAAATAAAAGCCTGTTTTGAAAGCAAAGATAAATATTTCTATAAAATAAAGCAGCGTGATATTAGAGAAACGTTGGAATGATTAAATCTCTCTTAAAAGAGACTTGTTGGTGAATAAATGAATTTTCCTTTAGTAGTTAGTCTCGGAACTTTTTGAATGAGGTGTTTCTATAATTTATATTTACATTTAAGAAATCGTTTATATGGATTCTTTTAGACAAATGGACACTGTAGTGATACCATAAATATTTTTGTCATTCTTATATCATTGAAATTTCGCAACGCAATAGATGGTAGTCAAATAAGCTTTCGTGGATTTACGTTATTCATGTTGAATTAAGTTCTCATTTTTTATTCTATCGTAAGTTTATTAAAAGAAATGTCTGCCCAGTCATAGCCTCAGGCTTTGAGTTTGTCAAATATTTGGAATCAAAAAATACATCATACATAATTTCTAATGCTACTAGAAGCAAAATATCTATGTCCCAAAATTAAAATTCCCTCTGGACAAATTCAACAGTGGTTTCGGCTCTACGAAAAATTCATGAAAATGTAATTTATCCAAAAATACATCACGGTCCATGCAAAAAGAGTTGCCGGAGTTTTAAGCCACAACCGATACAAACGAAACCAATAGGCTTTTTTTGTCGGTGCATTTTACATTTTCAGTTTTAATTGACATGCACCACTCAATACCCCTCCGGCGAGTGGCGTGAGTAGAGTCCTTCAGGATTCTGAAAAAGGGAGCCGAAACCCGCCCATTGTTTTGCATTTTTGCATGTAAGAGGCGCCGACAGCGCATATCGGTTTTATGGTTGGAAAACGCAATATGCGAACTGCACCCCGCGGTTGCAACGTTCGTGCCGTCCACAATAAAATCACCCGTCCATATAGAGTGGAGTCGGGCATTGGATAGAGTAAAAGTCGGTGGTTTTGAACCGTCGCGAAACCAACAACCTGAACGGGGTGAAAATGAAAAATTATTTCAAGGTTCCTTCCATTGCTGGCTACTGTGAGTGCTGTAAAAAAAAAATTTTTTTTCTTTTTTTTTTTACTATGCCAACGAACGTGTGCAGTGTCAGAAATATTTCAGCTCCTGTATTCGGGCTTATTGAAGGAAAAATGCATATCAAAGTTATTTTTTTAATCCGCTTTTTTTTATTTTTTGCGGCAAACGAAATACATCCCCTCATATTTTCGATTGGGCTACACACTCACTTTTGATAGAAACGAGAAATTTGAATAAATGCAGTTTTTATTTACGCAAGATATGAACTCCTAACAGTCGAAGTGAAAGACTATTTTAATTTTAAATTCAGTTTGCATAGACGTCTCATAAAAATTAGGCCGCTAATATATTCGAAATCCGAAATATTTTCCCAAATCGGTCTGCAGGTCTCGGGGGAGTCGAAATTTATTCACAACTTGATTGCAGGTGCCGTGAATAAAGTCGGGGGCAAATTATACCTCCGCGATAGTCTGTTACAATTGAAATGATCAATCTCGAATTCGTAAGTAGGTAGGGCGGCCTTCCGGACAAGATAGCGATTTGTAAAGGCGATATACAGAAGGCATTTTGCCTGACGAGAAAATTACAGAGAGATACCGCAAAAGTTATGGAATAGAGTCAGAAAAAGAAGACGAAGGCTGTTTTAAAGAATAGACAGATGAAGAAAATGTCTAGTTCGTTGTTTAAAAAGAAATATATTCAATAGAAAACCTTCCGAATACAGGCCGCTGATGGGCAATACTGCACTATTTGATATGCGAAATTTTGGAGAAAGTTCGAATTCCGCTCAAGAAAATGTTAAGATTCAAATTTATTTAACTTTTCCAATTATTTTAGGTTTTTATTAAAATTTCATGTATGCAAATTGTTATTTAGTGCTGTATTTGAACCGCTGTTAGAATATGATCTAACAGATACATTTTCTAAAGTTGTAGTTGCTTTAAAAATAGTTTGAACTATGGTGGTTATAATGCTTTCAAGTAAAAGGTCTTTCAGCAAACTAAAATTGATCAGACTTACAAAATCTGCAGCCATCGATGGACCAGCAAAAGTTATAATTCTTTACCGTAAACGCTACGAGCTGGAAACGATGGCTGTGTGATAATAAACGAGTCATAATCGTGGAATTGACACCGAATAGAGAGTCTACTAAAAAGAAATTTTAAAAATACTGTTTGGATTTTTCGTAGTAAAATTCAATCCTAGAATTTTATTTTTAGTTTAAAGAAATCTATAAAAATAATTTTATGAATTTGGGATATTTTTTTCAACTTAAAAAAGAGAAGAATACTCTCACAACAAATTTCAAATTTGTTAATTCAAAAATGTAGAAGTTAAAATTAAAATTTTAAATGTTACCGCTCTTTACTGATATTGAGATTTATATCCCATTTTATAGTTAATTTAATCTAAAATATGGAAAGTTTGCGAGTTTTTCAAATTTCTTTCATAAAAATTAAAATGATAGAATTTTTTTTTTTAATAAATAACTGCCACCTTCTCCCTAATTGGGTCTGGTTTGCATTGAGTACTAAAATCATACAGCATCAGTGGCCACTCAAAAGATGATCCCTTAATAAAAATTAGTAAGAGATTCCATTGCATGGTTACGTATTTAGTAAAAAGTAAAAGTTAAAATCGAATAAACAGTGACTCAACTATTGGTCATATAAAGCGAAATCAACCCTTTGCCCTAAAACAACGTAGGGGAGACGTGATTCCCTTTCTGTGCCTAAAATGAGAAACTCGTTTCAAACACGTGATGTTTTGTTCTGCCCAAAAGTGAGTAGCTCGTATCAAACACATGATTGTTTCTACACGATAAAGATTGTTGTTTTTACGTAATTGTTATTGTTTGCTACAGTTGCAATATAAAAATGTGGTTTTTATTAAATAACAAATGTTCACTGGTTAGCGCAAAATTTGGCGTGTGTTAAAACTGCTTCTGGTCATGACGAATGAGAAAAGCTTTCATCAAAAGTGGCACTTATAATCGGCGCTAAATTCTTAAGGAAATTCTTAAGGCAAATGTTTAATATTCAGTTCTATTTGAATCCTTGCTAAGTAAGAAAATAGAAGAGGGACGAATGAATACTAACAGATAAAAGTATATTCTTTCTAAACAAAAAACTATTTATTTAAAAAGGTTTGTTTTAAAACCTTAATCTTTTTGAAAAGACAGAAAAAGGTATGTTGAATCTATTTGAATAAAATGACCTTTCTTTTCCATTTTGTGTGGCCTCTTTTGGCTTTTATGACGCCCAAAGTTTAGCAAGGCATTGAATTTTTTAAATTTAAGATTATTATTTATATCAGGTGTCTTCCAACGTTCGATTAAGGACCCAATTTCTTCTGCCATTGAAGTTAGCTCTTAATAAATCTCTTGAGCTCAACCTCTAAATATTCGATGGAGTTAAAATCAAGAAACTGTGCGGCCAGTCTAAAAGATGAAATCCCTGATATTACTAACCACTCTATGGTGAATCGAGCTGTATGTTATGGATTGTAATCTTGTTGAAAAATTACATTAAGCACATCCTTTCCTTTCCTTTCCTGATTTTTCCTCGTCCATATCTTACATATAAAGGAAATTTCAAAACATTTAGTTACAACCAAAAGTAATTTATGTTAAAAATTAATCAGTATGTGATTAAAGAAGTCAGGAATGAGTTTAAATATAATAAGTCAGGATTCATATACTCGATTCTATTTTATTTCATATAAAAAAACATTTAAAACATACATGCGGCCTAGAAATACTGCTGTAAATTTGGGGAATAATTATTCTATCATCGCTTCTTAGTCAAAAATGTATCGTTTCCTCCGTCTCATCTCGAGCAAAAAAGAAGAAGGAGAAGAATTCACCCTGGAAGTAGTTCTACCTTTCTAAGAAGTGGTTATTGCATTCCTTTTAATGTCTGATTTTCGTTAGTTAGATGTTCTTTTATAGGCTACAAAAATTAACTAAATAAGATTTGAATCTCCTTAAAATTATGGCACTTAGTAAAAATAATTTAGCGTTAAAGTGACCCCCTTCTGCATTTGAAAGGCTCAAAATTCGCCAGCCTCCTTAACTTGACGAGCTACAGGAGAGCAGGTGTAAACATAAAATGCCTTCTTGTCACTTTATGTTCAATTAATTACCCGTAAAAGCACTTGGCATTAAAATCAATATGAGTATGCCTGCAAGATTACAAACAAGATTTTGTTATGCGACAGGAACAGACTTGGGCAGGTTCCCAGACGGAAAGGCGGTTAAAAGTCACATCACTTGTGTCACCAAACAAATAATTTTCACATTTTGGGTCGCATGAGCATATTTCCTGAAATTGGTCACGTTCAATTTCGGCATAAATTAAATAAAAAATCGGCGTATTCGCGAACATACTGTGTAATTTGCATACATGGTTAATTACGATTATACGTGCAGATTACATTCGGTCGCATGAGATTTTATCTGAAAATTTAATTGATTTTCTGTCGGCTCGTGTGCGACTGAATCGCACACGTTATGCTATAGAAGGACTGTCGCTTTGCCCTTTCATTATTTACATTTTAAGCCCCTGATAGTGGACTACTGGCGATAATATTTTTTAACACTTATTTTCTCTTTTAATTATATTTTCAGAGGTAAAACGACGGAAATTTAACGACATGTCATCGTCAGGAAAAATAATAACATCTCCTGTACCGCAGTGCAATTCGGTAGCAGTTTATTCGGGAAATGTTATGCAAACTAGTCAAGTGGCGGGGAGCACCGGAAGAGCGCAAATTATCGCGCCACAGTTAGTGAATTCAAACCAGCAACAGCAGGGAATTTCTAACTTATCATTCCACTCTGTGCAAGTTCAAAAATCACAGCACTCTGATCGAGACGGAATGCAGCTTAAGGCTGAGAATGAGAAGCAGATTGGCTCGGTTACGCTGTCCAAAACACCGCCTTGGCGGAGAAATTCCCTGCTTCAAAATAATCAGAATCAGGCCGCGAACGTGTCGCATACGGCCCCATTATATTCGGCTGGTAACGAACGTGTACCGCCGCTGCCCCAGGCACATTTATGCCAATCGTCGGGGAGCAATCCATCGCAGGGTCAAACCCAAACTCCGCCGTGGCAGCAGGAGCAGGTCCAGAGTCGGTTCATTAAGACCCGGTCACCGGTGACTAACAAAAAGAAGCCGAATTTCAAAGACGACCCCACGGGTTACATGGACCACCAAACCGCCATACTCCACAACTCCATGATGAATGTGGTCCAAAGTCCCGATCTTAATGATACGGGGTACGAATCGGTTGAGTCTGACCTCAGCACGCGCTCAGGAGTGCCGAAGTTGGTCCAGCAACAGATTAAAACAGAACAAGGAATTCCTGTGATGCAACAAAATCAAAACATTTACCATCCCATTCCCACCGGTGGTGTGGACATAAAAACGGAGATCAAGGTGGAGCCCCCGTCGGGAGGAAGAACCTACCCCGGCGGCATGCAAACTTATCAATCGCAGCATCAAAATCAAGAACAGCACGTGCCATCTTCCAGCTTCATTTACAGCCAACAGGCTCGGATAGTCGCGTCCAACCAGACACTGGAGATGCACCCCAAACAGCATCAGCAGATGCAGCCTGTGCCCCAGCAGGTGATTGCTAATGTTCCTTCTAGTCAGCAAATAATGATAGAAAAAAGAGGTCAATTCCATTGCGATGACCCGCAGTTTGGCCGGACAACGAGGGCCATGTCCCAGCCGACGACGACCACAATCGGGGGCCAGACTGTGACCCACTTCCCTAATGGAATGGTACAAGTTGAACAAAACTGTGATAGTATGGCCCCGCTGAAGCCCCAGCAGCAGATTCAACTGCAACAGCAGATTCAGCAGCAGAACATCCTGTTCAGGCAGAATCAGCAACTGCAGAAATCTTTAAGCAAGGGCCCCCCTGAGTATCAATACATTCAAAATGTATGCGAACAGAAGGTCCAATCGACCGGGCAAGTTCTGGTCGCGACGTCCCAAGAGTCTCCGATTTCCTCCAGTACAGCGACTAGCAGATGTACTCCTGAAAGGAGGAATAATCCGGATTGCAAAGGACCCCCACAAGTTGGGGCCATTTCGACTAGCAATCAAAGTCCTCATCCCTGTCCACTCCCGGCTGAATCACCGGAGTCTTCGACAAATGGAAAAGTTGCTTCGCCACGTCCCACGAATCCCACGCAAGTAAAGCCCCACCAAGGGATTTTTGCGGCGTCCCAAACATCGGGCCGTAACACGATTACCTCGGTGACTGCGGGGAAAGCAATTACGGCGACGACGTCGGTCAACGATAAAATTTCGATGAATCTTATTGAGCCGAGCAACGAAATCCACCACCAACAACATCAACAACAACAGCAGCAGCAACATCATCAGCATCAGTCCCAAAAGCTGACCGCAAGTAGTGTGATTTCGGCGTCGGGAATTCAAATTCAACCAGTCGTGAGGGAACCCAGCAATCAGTTGATTATGACTTCGACCGGGCAACTGATAGTCGTCCCAGCCCAGTCGAACAAGTCCTCCAGCCAGGTGATTATCAACAATCCCGGCGGAAGTAATCTCGTTATGAATAATCAACCGAACGTGCTCATTAATCAGCAGAGCTCCGTTGTTAATAATTCCCAGCTGATTGGGAACAGTGTCGATGTTTTAAGCAACCAGT
The DNA here is from genome assembly GCA_963969385.1 of Philonicus albiceps. Taxonomy (NCBI): domain Eukaryota; kingdom Metazoa; phylum Arthropoda; class Insecta; order Diptera; family Asilidae; genus Philonicus; species Philonicus albiceps. The sequence continues at coordinate 10,618,709 of OZ017776.1, read as the reverse complement.
CGAATGCCTCGAACATCATACAAAATTCGGGGAATGGGCTCCATGTTATCCAGAACTCGAACTTGGTGCAGAGCGGACAGAATATCATTCAATCTCCAAATAATCTGATTACGAGCAACAGCTCCAATTTCATTGTGAACTCGGCAGGAAATATGCAGCCCCTGATACTCAATAACTCGAATTTGATACAGCAGAATGGTCAGAATTTGTTAGCTGCGAACGCGACCAACATAATTCAGCAGAATTCTGCCGGATCGAGCATTATGACCGCTGGCAATGCTCAGAAAGTTCTCAATAATCAGAATATAATCACTAATCAATCAGGTGTAATTAATAATCAGGTCCTGGGTGGCTCGAACAATGTCCTTTCGGCTAGTGGAGGCAGCATCATTGGGCAACAGACAGTCGTCCTAAACACCCTGCCCAACGGCTATGTTATTCAGCCGAATTTCGCAGCGGCAACGGTCGATGGTCAGGTAGTTGGGCAAATTGTCAATCAGGAGAACGGGAACACCTACCTTCAGGCCCATCAGCAGAGGCAAATAATTCTCACCTCCCCGGATTCAAAGCGAAAGGGTAAGAAAAGAAAAAGCAGTGCAAGCTCGTCTCCATCAACGCCTTCGAGCTTATCACCGCAGCAGTCTCCGACTGCGAACGTGGGTCAGACCGGGAATCCGCAGGGCACAATGGTCCAGATTACGCCACAATATTCATCCCAGGGATTCCAGATCAGTCCAGGAATTCAGGGGATCGTTGTGAACAAGAACACTCAGAATACCCAGCCGCAGCAGCAAATCCTGTTTCAAAACGGACAAATCATCCAGCCGGTGAATTTAATTGGCCAGCAATTGTTAGTGCCAGCTGGACTGGTCGTAACGCCCGAAACAACTTTGGTCCAAATCCAAAATGTGGGACCCTGCGGGGGACTGATCGCCCCTCAAGGCATGGTGCTGCGAGCGCCTAGTCCTCAAAATAAAAACTTTCTTTCACCGAATGCTGGAGGACAGCAGTTTATTGTTGGAGGCGGCAGTCAGGTCAGCCCCTTGGGTCAAATCTACAGCACCCCTGTCGGTTTGGTCGTTCCACAGTCGAACTCCGGGACGGCGACGTTCGTCCAGCAAAATACGGCAATTGTGCAGCAGCAACAGCAGCCAGCCATCATAACGAACAGCAGCAGCAGTCCTGACGCTTCAACAGACAGCGGTCTGCAGAGCCAGAACACGGCTAGCCCGCCGGACACAACCACTCACAGCCCTAGAAGTCCCGAAAGACCTCCTAGCGAAAAGAGTGGTGGCAGTGATATGGTGAGTAAACTAAACGAAAAACATATTCATAAAATTTGTAAATAACTGATCTACTTTTTTATTTGAGTAATTTTTTAAATTCGTTCGATAACTCGTTACTTTTTAATATATTTAAAAATTGGTTGGATTGATAATTTTCGAAATAATGGCATCTAAAATTGTCCTTGTTCTTTTCTTTAAAAAGGGGAAAAAATTTGCTATGGGTTTAAATTAGGCACCATTTTTCATCTAACTACTTTGATTTTAATACGTTCAACCCGGTGTGCATTTTCGAAGTCCCTATGATCGGCGTGACCGAGATGATAAGTTGTTTATCCTTCTGGCGGTGCTTGTTTACATTATCATATATATGTGAACCACCGATGGTCCACGCCGCCAGACGGAGCAAACTAGGTGTGGACCACCGGTGGTTCACGCCACCAGATGAATACAATGCCTGTGAACTACCGGTGGTGTACGCCGGATTGAACGTGTTAAATTCGAAGTCCTGTAAGTGATAATTTTACAGCTTTATAAATAATAATGAATATTTATTTATTGCATTAATATAATTAACCAATTATAGGTCCAGTGCGTATCTAGTTCAGAGCCGGACTCGGTTGTATCTCCAGCGATCGCCGACAGTGCCCAATCACCTACAACAACGGACTGCGAAAGGAGTGGAAGTATGAAAAATTTGCTAATAGGACTAAATCGAGCATAACAATTTACATTTCATTATAGGTGTATCATATCATGTTAATGTTTATAAGCCATCAGATGCCAAAATTCGTAAAATTGAGACGCCAACACAGTTTAGTAGCAGCACAACACCTGAAACGAGCACCCAAATAAAGCCGGATTCGCATGGTACGTAGGTCGTTAAATATTTTTTTAAATTTTCCAGAATTAGGCCATCACCTCCATCTCATCTTCACGTATTTATAATATGTTGTGCTGGTACTACTTACTCTTTACCTGTAATTTGCATGTTGCTGCTTATTTATCCTTTTATTCACGGAATTGGCTAACTTAATATGTAAATTAATTAGTGGAAAAAGGAAAATTTCTATATGTGAGTGATGTTTCGTCTCCATTCTTACTAAAAGAACAGGTTTTTCGTAGTGGCTTTTCATTCCTAAGCCCTATGTACTTCTCAGAGGTCGATTTATCAAGGTAACATGTATAAAAAGTTATAAATTTTAAATTTCATTTTAAAATGTGTAAACAAAAGTTTTCATAAAATCTTGTCTATCCGTTTTTGGAGAGCGTAAAAAATAGTTTTTCGATATTTTTTTACAGCAATTTATAGAATGTATCCCATGGAAGAATCCTTAACATAAAAGCAGCAAAAGGATTAAAGTTAGACTTGATTTTTGGGGCAAAATTTTCTCCAAAAGATTTTATGCCACTTTCGTGAGTTCATAAAATAAAATATCTGAATTTTATTAGTTTTCGTGTATGGTTTGGCTAATTCACTTTAATTTAAGGTTTAAATAGAAATTCGAATATTTGTTTAAATTGTTACATTTTTCGAAATTTATTTCTCAACGTTATTTTCAGAATTATGTGGGACTTTTACATATTTCTTAGGTATTCGATCTTAACAAAAAGAATTGAAAATGAATTTTTTGTGTTGATTAGGCTACTTTTTTTTAGCTTTCGATATTCTTTGATCTGAACGTTTTACATTTGATCTATACTTTGGTGAGGTATTTTATTTCACTTTATACGTTTTTTCGGCTTTGATGAGGAGTTGTTTTTTTTATTAAATCCTCGAAATTCGTTACTATTAATGTACATAATCATTAGAGAGAGAGAGGTTGGATTAGGCAATATCTGTTTAATTATAAATATAAATATTATTTTCTTTTGAAATAAAAAATAAAAAAATCAGAAGTGGGATCGGGGTGTTTTGTTTTATGTTTTTTTCATGGTCTCCAACTTGTTTACTGATTATTCTCCAAAAAGATATCAATGTTGATTTGCGCTCGTTGTTTTGTTGTTCAGGTTTTTGGGTTGGGCTTTATATTTTACCATTATTCTTATTGTGCTCCGAGGACTCTTTGTACATAAAGCCTTTATAGTTCTTTCACAAAAGCTGTTCTACTAACATTAAATCAAATCTCATCTAACTCTGGTGAAGGCGCGGATGCGATAATCCCCGTCCTCCTTGACTCGCAGGTGTCGGCTTTTTGCTTCCTCCAGTTCATTAAAGTCATGTTCCGCCCTCATTCGCTCTCAGCAGCTAGACTAAGCACACTAAACACTCATAAACCTCATATTAGTTTATAGTCAAAAAAGTTAATCAGAGCTAGCAAACCAATCGCATTCTTCTGGCAATAGAGTCACCAACGAACTCACCAACAGCCTCGGCCACATCAACAACCTCATCAGGCGGCGGGAGCTTGTCCGGCGGGGGCCCCGGCGGCTGTGGGGGACAGCAGCCATCGTTTAGCATTGGCGAATTGGTATGGGGCGCCGCTCGCGGTCATCCGGCCTGGCCGGGGAAAATTCTTAGCCCCCCCGAGGGTATCTGTACGCCTTCTGATTCCACCTGGGTGCAGTGGTTCGGGCCCGGGGGTCGCCCAAATGTTGAACTGGTCGCCATTAATTCACTCAAGAGTCTCTCTGAGGGCTTGGAGGCTCACCACAAAGCTCAAAAGGACACCAGAAAGTGAGAATCCCTAGTATAAGATTTTTTTCTTTAAATTTAGGCATTTGATTTCTGCATTTGGTTAAGTAAAAAAAAAAAATAAAAATAAAAAAAAATAAAATAAAATCCATAGCTTTTGCTAATTTAAGGACAATTGATTTTCGCCGGATTAGCCGCTCCCCGCGGCTGGCGTTCAATCAACTGGAAGCAGTTTTGTTTGCTTTTCTGATTATTTTAGTACCATTGGCCAATTCTCGATGTTTTGTTGAATTTTACCTTCACAATTTTTGCAGAAATATTCCTTCCTTTTGCATGCTGTAACGGGGCGAAGGACTAACAAAGTTTTATTGTCCCCAGGAGCAGAAAATTAAATTCGCAGCTGGAACGGGCCATCCAGGAGGCCATGGCAGAGCTCGACCGGATCTCCTCGACCGCGCAGCCATCGACCCCGGTATCCTCGAAGAATCGTAACCGTGGCCGGCAACAGCAGGCGACCGCGGGCCATCAGCGATCGAAGCCTGTCAAAATTGCCCCCGCGCCGCCCTGCACAAACAGCAACATCCAACAGATAAGGCAACAGACGACCATCACCCAGGTGACACACCATCAAACCGCTGCCACCCCGCAGCAGGCGTCAGCGGCCCCCTCAAAATGACCGGAATCCGCCGCTCTCTCGTGGTCGTTCCAGACATTCACGGTCCTCATCCACAACAACTAGTGGATCCCGGCCGGAACGTCTCGGCCCCGAGCGAGTGCGCCCTCGCTAGCTTCTACCACTGCCCCGCGCAGTGCCCCTTCTATACATAGCGCATGTATATAACTCCCCTAACTTATTTAATTTTATTCTTCTTTAAGAGATGACAATAAGCACGGATAAAGTAATATAAATGAACTTATATTTTGAAGCAATCTTGAGTTTTGTTAATCCTGACATGTATCGAAGATGAGTAGTTCTCATATAGCGTATAAATGTTGAATGTTGGTCACACCATGCATTTTTGTGTATATTGAGAAATACAAAAGAATTGTACAAAATGAACTCCGGTCTTTCAATTTCCAAACCCTCTTCTCGCAGGCCAAAAGCCGTGCTCTACGCCAAGGAATAAGAGTTGAAATCAGGGATCCAAATAACCTGTATTTTCCAATTTTCAAACAAAAAGAACACCGCAATGAGAAGTATTTCAATCGTGAATGTATTTTTACTTGTTTTAGCTTAGCTTGTTTTTATAAAAATCAGAAAAGATAAGTAAAAACTTGACTTTTATCATAAATCGCTAAAACACTAAAAAAGTTTAACTTATATTCAGTCAAATAATAAAAGTCTAAGCCTGGTACATTTTATGTAAAGTTATCTTGAGTAAAAATTAAGTAAAAGGTAGTGGGGATGAATATCAAAATCTTCACTCATCGTGTGCACAAGTGAGAAATTCAAAATTTTAAGGTACTCATGTGCGCGTACAAAATTTCTCTTTTCTAAGTACTCACTCGTTTGCGCACACGGAAACCTCCAAACACTCATCACACTTTCTGGTATTTTTCAGAAATTATAGAGAAGGGATACGATCGATACTGAATGAAAAGAAATATGCATGAATAGCATAGAATAGAAGCAGCATAAATCTTTCTAAATTTTGCCGGTTACCACGAATTTGCGATATTTTTAGTGTATGTGTACACGAGTGAGTTATGACCAAAGATCATGAATTACTAGATGGGACACACGTGACGTAGTCCCTTATCTTTTTTTCGACCTTGGTCCCCTTAGTCCACCGACCTTGCAGATTTTGCTAAAAGTGGATAGTAATAAAGGGCTCACGCGTGAGAGAAAGACAAATATTTTTAGGGGGAGCCGGAACGAAAATTAAAATCACGTTTCACCACCCAAAGCAGCGCACACGTTCGCATACGTTTGGCTCGCCTTTAAAAATACACAGTAAAAAAATGTAAGCAGCCCGCATCCGTATACATGCTCTGAATGTGCTACCTGCCTGTTCCTCATTCTCAATTCAGGATTTCCCTATGCTGGAACATTGCCTGGGGACGGCACTAACACCATGCATGCAGAGGCACACAGCGAGCCCGACAGATTGGTCCGCCTTTAAAAATGCATGTTAAAAAAACGCTGCATTTTATTGCCTACACTGTAAGTGCTGTAGATGAGAATTTTTGGTTGCCTGTTCTTATCTCTTTCGTTCTTATTGGAATTTAGATAAGGCATAGAAAGCAGTAGTTCTTTGCTACTTTCTCTAATGAAAAAATTTACCCCAGGCAGTTTTAGAAGTTGCATATGGGTTAGAGCTTTAAGCTTGTATAGAGAGTGTCCCATCTAGTAATTCATGATCTTTGGTTATGATCCAAAGTTGAAATTTCGTGTGTGCGTACGAGTGAGTGATTTTAAATTTTGATGTGCGGTAACTGCAAAACGGCAAACTCAAACACCCGCACACGAGTTTTTAAGAAGCGAACACGCACATGAGTCGAAAATGAGTTTTGAATCAGGTGAGTGTACGTTTCCGTACTTCGTAATAAACACAAAATGGTAAACTTTTCTCATCTACTTCTTCAGATGTGAGTTCAACATTTTATTTTTGTTTTCTTATTATACCAATCAACCCCAAAATCAATTTCTAATAAGTTTTCGATGACTTGGTTTCTGAATAAAGGTTTAACACGTTTCGTGCCGAGTCACGAATTCTCATTGAAAAACGTAGAATTACCTAAAAAAAAGTTATTATAGAGTCAAACATAAGTAGCTTATTATCATGCATATAGTTTAGGGGGTTTTCGTCCTAATTATTGTTTTTCACTATTGAAAAATTGTAAGGCTTTTGTCAAGAATGTTTATTTAATAGTAAGAGTGGGTCGTATATTCCCCACCCGGCCTGAATGGAAAGTCTTCAAAAAACGGCACGGCTGGGAACGTGTTAATGAAAATAGTTCAAAAACAAATACACAGAAAAATAAAGTAAAGAATTCTTCACATTATTAACCCTTAACTGATATCGTGGGGTCCATATGGACCTCACCGCAAACATTTATTGCTTTCTTAAGTTAAATGTTGTACGTTACGATTAAATCTCGAAGAATAGTACGCGTGCAGACAATTAAATTCAGTAAACCATGTACAACAATAATATTTTTATTTTTATAAGTTTAAAGAAATTCATATGGTTTTTAAACATAAAAAAATACTACGGGCGACACCGGTCAAAATTTGAATTTAGTACAGAAAATCAGACAGACGGCGAGGTCCGTCATTTCCACTCAAGGGGATAATTAAGATTGCGTCAATTATACCGGGTCTACTTTATTTTAAAAAAGAACGAGGCTATTTTGACCTAGGCAGGAAGAAATTGTGAGGTATGAACCAATCCAATTAGATAAGATTTGTAGAAAAGCCAAGTTTAACAATTTAAAAATTAGCACTTTTGAGGAAAAGGTTTTCAAGTGCCTAACTTAAATCGGTGTATACAGTCAATTTGCCCGGGATTTTCAAATTTGCTCCGACATAGATTAGGGTTAGTTATAGCCCAAAATTTATTTTTTCAAAGCCATGCTTATCAGGCAAAACTGATTTGGAATAAAATACAAAGTGAAGGTTTTGCAGCAGAACTATAGTTTTTGATAAAGTTTCGTATACCCCTCTCAAAAATAGGAATCATAAAACAGAAAAACATAAGCACATCCCTTAATAAGAAATAAAAACAAATGTGGTTCCATTGTACAAGTTCTCTTTATTGAGTGAATTTAATATAAATAAATCTTAAGCTAGCTAACTTAGAACAGTTTAGACCCGGAGGGCAAAAGTCAAATTGGAAATACAATTCAAATCTCAACTGTAGTTAATGTCCAACAAGTGAAAATTAAGAATAGAAAAAAAAAATATATAATCAGAAGAAAACGTACATCTAACAATCAGCACGGTGTACTTAATATTCTGATGGCTAAAACTCAAAATATGATAGATCCCCTCGCACACTGAACGCGAGAGGTCAAATAATAGACTAAAATTTAAAATTAAAAAAAAAAAAAAAGTACGCCAGCTTCACTGATACCGCGAAGTAATCCTAAAGTCGCTCGACTCAGTACATTTAACTAAAGTAAAGTGGGAGAGGCGTAAAATCATAGAGAACTAAAAACTATCTACTAAAACAAAACTTCGCTTACGACTCCATGAAACCAATACGCATCAATGGTTCATCCTCGACTTGGTTATTTTTAATTAATCACTAATAACTGAAGGGTTGCCTCGGTGTATAGCTGGGAAATTCAAATTGAGAGTTAAATGTAAGCAAATTTAATTCTAGGTAAAATTGTATCTCTGAATCGGTAAAACATTTTTCTTTTTTTCAGTCGAAACGAATGCAAGGCAAAAATATAGTAAAACTGGATGCGGCAACATAATCGGAGTTCCAAAAGTTCCATATATAATATATATTATTTTACAGGGTTACCCTTAAATTACGCGAAATTCGTTAAGTCTAGTCAATTACTAATTAATTAACAATAACCAAATCGGGCGGATTCTCATCTTGATAGGCTGTGAGACCGCTCGCGGCTGCTGCTGCTAGATAAGATTTTACCCGTATCACCTATGCGATGGTGAGGCGGGAGCTTCTCGAAAAAAGGATGGCGCAGTGCTTCACCTGCAAGATAAATAAAAATTTTTGTTATTAGCTATTTCTTTAAAGTCATTTTTTTTTGTTTAGATTCCTTACCTAACGTGATCCTCTGGCTCGGCTCGTACTCTAACATTTTCTTAATTAAGTCAAACAAATGTACATGGTCCTCGCTATCAGACATCAGGTACCTAAACAGCGGTTTGCAATGGTCGCGGACGTAACGTCCGGCCGAGGATTTATCATCCCAATCCAATTTGCCATGATAGAAGTACTTCGTCTTTGTTTTGCTATAAAGGACATGGTTTCTATTTTTATGTGTGCAAGATACTAGTTGCATGCTATATGAAATGCGTATTTTTATTACCGTGCCATCCTGTATGGAATCTGTCCAAGTATTCGCTCCATCATGGCCAGATGCTCACGATTATCATGGGTTTGGAAAAGTGTTATACCCAGGTATAGCTCAAATAGGATGCACCTGTTCCAAAATGTTTTTTTTTTTTTAAATTTATTTTAAGAATGATGATTTGTTAATGTAGACTTACCCAATTGACCATACATCACATGGCTGAGACCATCCCAATTCCAGAATTACCTCCGGAGCCCTGTAGTGTCGCGTTGAAACAATTGTGCTGTGGTGTTCGTGATCAAATGTTGCACTTCCAAAATCAATGAGACGAACATCTGTGCATTTGACACGACGCACTTCGCGGTTCTATAATTTTTAATAAAAATAAAGCCAATTACATAAGGCAAAATAGAAGTAAGATGTAAATGAAATTTTTCCCCCACAAAAAAACTTTCTTTACCAGGAAAATTATATTTATTATATTTGAAATGGTAAGATATGGACTAGGGCATTGATCATCTGGTAAAAAATAATTACTAATTTTTCAAATTCAAATATTACCTGGAAAATCTGTAAAAGTCGGAAAAATATCATCTTGAGAAAAAGTTTACATTCCGTTTTTATTAAATTTTAAAAATATTTCCAAAGCAAGTTATTAAAAATATAAAAATGTTTTAAACATTTTATAAAAGGTCTACTGTGAATGCCGTTTTTCAATCGACATAATCAAGACCTTCAAGCGTCCACTATATCCGAGATTATTTTAAGACAAACTTGATTTTGACTTTAAAAATGTAAAACACAACAGTTTTGATTAGCGCACTTCATAGACTTGAATGCAGGCGTTTCCGCACAAATTATTCAAAAATCAGGCATTAATTCGCATATAACAAATTATGGATGTAATTTATTGATTAAATTTGAGAATTGAAATAAGGGGTACCATTAGATGAGGGTGCGCATCTCAGCCCTTTAGGGTGCATGACTAGAATAAGTTTCTGCAGGCCTATGGGATAATAATTTCCTGATTTTCATAAAGAGCAAATCGTTTAGAGTTGTAGTGTTGAATTTTTTTTAAACTGTTAAGAATTTGTGTTCATTTGGTATTGATTAACTCAAGCAGAAGTGCACTTTTAAAAAAGGTAGTGTTTATTAGAACATAAAAAAAATAAGGAAATAAGAGGATAACAATTTGATAAAGTGAGTAAATTCACAGAATATTTCTCGTTTTGCGGAAAACATCTTTTTCTATTGTTTAAAAAAATAGCAATTGATTATTCGAATTTTTAGGAAAGTATGTCGACGAAATCGTTGAAATTTAAATTTTTGTTTTATTTATTAGACAGCGCAAGAGTCCTAATTTGGGGATGGTTTAAATCTCGATTCGTATCCGAAGGTTTGGAAAAGAGTATGCGTGTGGGTGTAACCATAAAATGTGACTTATTTTCTGAGATATTTCAGCACTTCGTACTTATTTTACTTTACTTATTAATTTTTGATAATTTTAATAACGATTTCGATGCGAGATGCGAATTTCTTTATTTATTCAAAAGGCAAATATAAAAAATCTATTTAGTCTATTTTTGAATTATCATGAGGGCGCCAATTTCTCGGTGGAGTACTAAGGTCATAGTTTGTCCCGAGCAAAGAAAATCCATTAATAAGAAATACACTCGTTAAACTCTTCCTTATTATTTCTAGACTTTGGCGCCATTAACCGAATGAGTTTGTAGATTTTGAAAATAGATAGAACTAAATAAGTCATGTGTAAGAGGTAGATACAAATTTGAGGAAAACAAAAATTTAAACACATCCAAATGCCTACTTTGCACAAACAAATTTTTATTAATTTAATTCATAGAAAAAAAAAATCCATGTTCTTATTTAACACGTTCAACCCGGCATGGACCACTGGTGGTTAACAGGTATTTCTGTCATTTGGCGGCGTGAACCACCGGTGGTCCACACCTAGTTTGCTTCGTCTGGCGGCGTGGACCATCGGTGATTCACATATATATGATAATGTAAGCAAGTGCCACCAGAAGAATAATTAAATTAATCATCTCGTGCACGCCAATCATAGAGACTTCGAAGAAGTTTATCAAATGTTAACATTTTAAATTGATTCCTCAAATTGTACACCCTGTACTTTTCCCCACACACATAACGATTGATGTACCAGACCGCCTTTAAAACTGCATTTTAAAAATCCTGCACAACATATCTTACCCTGTAGCTGTTGCAAGTGAACATTTTAAGTTGCCTATCCTATCTATTTTGCTGTTATTGGAATTTGCATAAGGAATGGTGAAGTAGTTCTTTGCTAGTTTATCTAAAGGAAAATTCTTCTCTATGCAGTTTTAGAAATTGTATATAAGCTAAAGATTTGAGGTCATATGGAAAGTGTTACTGCGTATTATTTAGCTATTCTTATCTATAGTGTGCGCCAGTCTTTAAATATTATGGATTCTATGATATTTACCTTTTTGTGATTATAATGCGTCGTATATTCCGAATCGACAAACAGAATATTCTCCGGCTTGAGATCTGTGTGCGTTAGCCTGTTGTCATGAAGGAATTTAACCGCATAGCATAGTTGATAGCCCATGTGCCTTACTTGATCCAGCGGGTATGGCTCGTAATTGTTCTCACGCTACATAACATAAAAGAAAAAAATAATTTAAAAATTAAGGGTGCCTTAACCGTGCCTAAACTCCTACATTTGGTCTAAGTACTTACTAAGAAATCGAAAACACTGAGCCCGAGCATTTCAAATGCAATGCACATGTGACCGTGGTAATCAAACCAATCTATCATCCTCACACACAGGCTGTAAAAAAAACAAAAAATTTTTTAGTTTATTTACATTTTAGATAAATTTTCGAATTCTTAACTAATCAGTTAGATGTCTTTGACGAATATACTCGTCATGGATAAAAATACGATATTTTGTGTTATGACGAATATACTCGTCGTTCATAAAAAGTAATTAGCATGACTATTTTAATTGTAATATGCGTAAAAGCTAAAATATATATGTAAATTTTCAAATGATTAAAATATTTGGTAGCCAAGACAAAATAAAATAAACATATAAAAAATGTATTAACTCTTCTTTTCGCGGTAGTCTCCATGGTTAACCACCTAAATTTCGATGCGTTATTCAGAACAACATATAACAATAGCGTGTACTGCAATTGTTTAAATAAAGTCAAGTATCAAAAAAGCAGTTTACTATACTAAAATTTAAATAAAATAGGTAAGTTTTAAAATTTTGAGAACGCGTGAAAGTTTTTTATTTTGTGCTGGTAAGTAAATATCAATTACATTTAGTGTAAAATTAAATTTTGAGTATGCCACACTTTTTACAATAAATTGACTTATTCAAAGTGGTAATTTCACCCCAGCGTATATATCACCTTATATCTCATCCCCCTAATGCATATATAGCTTACTTTTGACCTAGACATTAGATTATATTGCAAGTTACGTTTCTATCATTGTCAACGATAATCTCTGCCGGAAAGAGTTAAGAATTTTTATGAAAAATTATACGCAATCCGAACAAAGTGCTTAACGCTTCATTTTTGTGATATGTACTTTGAAAAGGGGTCAACACAAGTGACTGGGTCGGTTCACACACTTGGAATACCATTTTAATATATAATAGAATTTTTTAAAATTATTATTTGATATTCAAAGTATCACACTCTTCAAGAATAACTTAAAAAACAATATCTTGAATAAAAGTAATATAGTTTTCCTAGGATAATACGAATTTACACATGAAAAATTTTATTTGAAATTTTATAGTTGACTCCCCTAATCCTTTTCGAGGTGAAATCGATGTTTTATTTTAATGTGCATTTCTGGAAACATTGTTTTTACAAGGAAACATTCAATTTAACACTAGAACTACCGGCGCGCAAGTCTGTAATTTTAACAACTTTCTTTACCTTTAATTTAATACGCTTTCAAATTTGAATTAATAATTATTAATGAAAAAAGGTTTTTGAATATGTCGTAATTCTCAATTCCTTTTAAACTTTGGCATAGATCAGAAGAGAATTTTAAAAATATACAATTAAATGATGGAGAAAATTGAGTACCAGTCAAATTGACTGGTTTTGGTAGTTCTAGTGTTAAAATAGAGATTTCTACTAAACTATTTAAATCTTTAAAATTTTGAAAGTTAAATCATATTTTAATTAAAAATAAAATTATACATTTTTACTTACTGATCACAGTTAGGGTCCTTTTGAGCGATTTTTTCGAGGGCGTTAATTTCCAGTTTTGCTGCTTCACGATACTTTTCCACATTTTTAATTATCTTCAAAGCCATACAGTGATCTCTGTTTTTTTTTTGAAGGTATTAAAATAAGATAAAATTAATAAAGTAAATTGGGTGAAATAGTGAAAATAGAATTTACCTTTCCATATCTTTAACTTTTACAACACGACCAAATGTACCCTCTCCCAGGGTAGCCATAATTTTATCTGGAAATGAGAATTCAAATTGAAATACTTCGGAAACGAACTCATAATCATACTGTGGATGAATTGACATTTTGTTGTTATGGAAATTTTTTTTTTAAATTTATTTTTTTTTTTTTTTTATTCATGATAATCTATGGATCAAAACGGGTTTCTTTGAAAAACGTCCCTACAGCATTAACGAAACTGTTTCATTGGAAAATAAAATATTCAATTAAATCGGGAAAAAACTCGTAAAAGATTTTAATGAACAAACAAAACTCGGTAAATTATATAGATAAAATATGGATTTCTTTCTTTTTTTTCGTTTTAATAAATATGTGAAAATTATTTTCAGCATTTTTTATTTGTAAATGAAAATATGCGCGCCTTTCGATATATTTTCATTTACGGAAAAAAAACTGGAAAGAATTTCAGTTATTGGATATTAAAACGAAGGCAAATTTTTTTATAATTATTTCACGAAAATTGAAAAGAGAAAAATTGTGATTTATTGAAAAAAAAAAGGTATTTCTTTCATTCAAAAACGAAAGAATTACTTTTTTATATTTCTGTTTTCCTCTTTTCAAAAACGCCCGCTCGTACCGAAACACCGATCGCAGATTTCCTGATTTTAAAGAAAATTGGTATTAAATTAGTTATAAAATCAAATTTAAAATTGATTCAGTAGAATTTATTATGCATTCCGATATTCGAAATCAATTTTAAATTGTGCGATTTTTATAAATAATTTAAAAAAAAAGTGTAAACAAAAAAATAAATAAAATTAAAAATGCAGTTATGTTTTTTATAAAATTGTCACGAACATCTGTTATGAAGGATGTCGCCGGTGTGATAAATCAAGTGGCCGTCAGCATCATCTTGAATAGTTGGTTTCGGTTGCTGTTGTCGGTTCACAAATTCCGGCCGATCATCGGTTGGGTGTGAGTTGGGTAGTGAGTTGTCGTTTTTCGTGGTTCGTATCGAGGGAAGCGATTTGTGAATGGCATGACATAAACATGATCAATGGATCACCATCAATTATGAGGATTATCATGCCAATTACAAAGGAACCAGATCAATTCGTCCGTCCATGCAGCAGGTAGGTCACAGTCGGTACGTTTTGTTGAAACAGAGAACGCCAAACAGGGCAACATCATCATCATCATCACCATCATCATCATTATCATCATCGAGATTGAGATCATCAAAATGTCCATTTTTCGTCCAAGCCCAGAAGTTGTCCACCAGTTGAGGTAACCACCACATTTCAAAACCCCAAGGAAGAAGAACCACCATCACCGTTGAAGATCACACCAATTTGATCATCACCATCATCACCATTGGGAAACACGAGAAAAATACGGTATCGATTTTCGGTAAGATAATTAGTTCGGACAAAAATATTTGTTTTTTTTTTTTTTTTATTATTGTATCGAGCAGCATTTTGTAAGTTGATTGTAATCAAAAATCAAAATAATAAGAAAAAAATAAAATTATTTGAGAAAAAAACAGCAACAACAAATGCGTGCACGATTGATTTTTATCGCCTTCTTTGATATTTTTTTTAATGAACTTTATTCTTCTTTTTTTTTACATAAAAAAAAAAAATCTTTACCTTTGCAAAAAAGATACCTTAAATGAAAACTATTGAACGAAATTAAGAGACAAAAGTGCGATCTGTGATTGTATTATTTTTGAATTAAATGGCTTCAAAGGTAAATTTTAATATCTTACTATAGACGGTAGGAAATAAATGTTAATGCAAAAAAAAAAAATAAATGAAATTTAATGGTTTTACCAGACCATCTCCTTTCATTTAAATATTTATTAAGCTTAAAATGATGGTAAGTTACTTTTGAGTATTCGCGCTTATCGCACCTCATGACTTTCGTCTTCAAGATTTGAATTGACGTTTTTTTTTTCCTTTTTTATTTACTTTCTAGCTTAAAAATAAAAGTATGTCTTTTACTCTTTTTTTAAATCTATTGAGTGTGGTGCAAAATTTTATAGTTTATTAGAATATCTAAGTACATTTTTTTCTTTAAGGGGAGGTTCTCATCTAGAACACCAAAAATTAGGTAAACTTTGGGAATTTTTTAAAGGAAAACTAGAAAACATATCAAGACGATATTTGGCAGTTTGATACAATATACTTTTGTTTATACATTCAAAATTTATTCGGCTTTTCTCCGTTCCTGTTTTTTTCAAAATTGCCGGGGACATAACTCGAAAACGGTTCAACCGATTTTCTTCTAGTTAGTTTCATTTTAAAGAAAACAATTTTTATTCGAGGATGAACCATTAAAATTTTAATATTTTTGGTTCATTCTCCAATAAATTTATTCTAGTTATGGCTCCATGAAGAATTTTTTGATTTCAGATTGATTTGCGACCTGTGAGACACCCGGCAGCGGAGCAAATTTTCCAAAACATGCCGTAGGAAAAGCCGAATAACGGACGCCATTTTGTTTTTTTTCTCTCCAAAAAATTTTGAATGTATAAATAAAAGTACATCATATCAAACTGCCAAATATCGTCTTGATATGTTTTATAGTTTTCCTTTAAAAAAATTCCCAAAGTTTACCTAATTTTTGGTGTTCTAGATGAGAACCTCCCCTTAAATCTAAACCCCTACTTTTAATCGTGCATTTTTAACAATTATTCTCAATTTAATTCGATAAAGCCTATCTTAAAAGTTACTTTTGGTTGAATGTTAAGATTTAGTTATCTTTTATTATTTTTTAAATACTAAAAACATTCTAATTTTAATAAATATGTCACTTATGCCGCTTTACCCCTTAAAATTATTACGTGAAGGGTATCATGGGTAAAATATTACTTATATATCTTTTAAGTATTCAAAACCATTACGTCTTTCTAAAATTTAAGAGCAACTAGCTGAGGGTAAAATTTCACCAATGATACCCTTTAAGCGTTAAACTTAAATATTTAAAAAAAAAGCCCCTTTGTTGCTGTTTCCTTCGATTAAAAATAATCAAATTTCTTTTTAAAATGCTTAATTTTATATATTACCAAAAAATATAGTAAAACACATCAAGAATAAACTCGAGCAGGCAGGCAGGCAGACAGACAGGCAATTAGGGTCCTTTTAAGAGCAGAAATTCAATAAATAGGTTAATTTTTGAATAACACTGAAAACGATTAAAGAACAGTGAGAGAGAAAGTGTAAAATATGGGTGGATGTGGATTAATGTGTTACAAAAAAGAAAAAGAAAAAAGAGAATCATTCAATTCAATTAATTAAGCGGATTAAGGAAACGTGTTAGTGGGCAATGCACAACACGAGACAGAGGAGTAAACCTTACAAATGTCAACAGTGTGTTTGGAATGCGAGACCTATAAAGTGCGGATGAAGACGAGGGGCCCAGCACGGAAGCACTGCTGGTTTTGCTCAATGGTAGGAGTGAGTTGTTATTGTAAAGGGATGACACCATGGGATTGGATCGTCCGAGTTGTGTTTTCGCTAATCCTAAGTTAGCTCTATGGTTAGTTACTTGATTGCTGGTTGCCTGATTGTAGGCATCATCTAGCTGAGCATATTTCATGATGATGTTCTTGATCTCCTTTCGCTTTGCTACACGATCAGAAAACGCTTTTGCTGCAGTATCGTTATTGTCTTCCTGTAAGGCAGCTATAATCGCTGCAACGTCTGCTGAAGATCTGTCGTCATCATCAAAATGTAAGTGATCCTGCTGTTCTAAATAATTTTGGGTTTGGGACCGTTGCAGCCCTTGACTTTTGCGATGGCGGCTCAATCCAGCGGTCGCACTCGCTTCGAGGGCTGCGTTAATGTCGTTGTCCACTAGTCTATAATTTGTGGTGTGACGCCTAGAACCTGAGCTCTCAGCCTCGTTGCTACGGCGATAGGTTCTAAAGTGACGTCGATTGTTTGGCAGTCTATTGTTTCCGCGGAAATATGGATCGTTGTTATTTATTTCCGCATAGAGCAGATCGGGATCATATTGGGACTTGTAAATGTTCTCCTTGCCAGCACGAGACCCGTCATAATAGCGGGGATGATCCAAGGGATTTCGTCCTCTGTAAGGGTGGTCGTGGCTGTTATACTTGCTAATTCCGCTACTACTCGTACTCGGATGCAGACCATCATAGACAGAGTCCTTAGGCTTCCGGGACTCATAGTTATTATATTTGTACCTTGTATTATAATCGTTATTATTGAGGAGTCCCAGCTCTGATCGGATTTTACTGCTATAACTTCCTGCGCTGGAGTCCACATACTTGTTCTTATTTCTTGCTATCCTGAAAGGTGTTTTTTCTTTTTTATCAAGAACTGCACTAGTACCAGACGTCTTCTTATACCCTCCCGCAGATGATTTTTGAGCAAGATAATGCGATGTTGCTGATCGTGTGATGTTATTCATTGCACCACCTGATTTGCGATCAGGCTCTAGCGTTTTATCTCGATCAACTTCTTGTTTACGACCACGAAGTTTGGCGAATCGATCAAGAACATCGGAATATTTTGATTCAAGTCGTGATATCGTTGAAACGGGTTTATTCTCCGATGGTACGGGTGTTTTATCTTTATCATCGTCTTTTTTCTGTTGGACATTTATGAAATTTCAAGTGAAAATTACAATTAATGAAAATTAAACGTTATCTAAATGCTTTCGATTTATTTTCAGTTGTTCGAATACAGCAAGTTCTGAGCATACTTATGAATTGCGCGTAAAATTTTCTTTAAATTTTAATATTCAATCTAAAGATATTAAGCATTGACAAAATTTATATTTAAATAGACGATGAGCAGTTTTCTTGAAACATGATTTTTCAAACTTAGGGATAAACATATCCGAAACTAGTTGAACGATTTATTTATTATTACTTTTAATCAAATATTAGATAACAATGGGTGTGATCCCTTGAAGTAGTAGAAAATTTTAAATTTTCTTGTTTCAAGGAACTACTTTTTCGAGCTAGAACGCATTAAAGCTTGTCGAAAGTATTCTTTCAAATATTTTGTAAAAACAATTTTTAACAAATTTTGACGTGCCATAGCTTAAAAAATAATTTTCCGACAGAAACAATTTTCGAATGAAAAATAGAGAATTTTGTTATTACTTTTTAAATTCGCAAGGAAAATATTTAAATGATTGTTTTTTTCTTAATTCCCATATTTTGCGAAAATGGGAAAGACTAATAATAATTTAACCCCTTCATTTTACGTACTAATTGCCTTCTTTTTTTTTAAATGATTTTGCTAAAAACGAAAATTATGAGTTTGCTGATTTATGAGCCTATTTCAGTGGAAACTTCTGATCAAAGTACAGATATAAAATTATTTGAGAATTTTCGTTTGTGCAAAAATCATCGTACACAAATTTTAATAAACAGGAAAAAATTTGACCGCATGTTTGGCACAAGGCAATGCTGCAATAAAACTGTTTACCTTCACTTATATAAAAAAAAAAATATATATATATACCATAAAATATCACATTTAAAGCGCAGATCACAGTCTCACAAAGATTATTCGAACAGAACTTGTGATTCTCGAACAAAATAATTTAAATTCGCATTAAATCACTTAATTAAAAAGGAAAAAACAATACTAACAGGAGAATCATCTCGTTTCCCAAAAGTACGCATTTGTTTGTAGTAAGAAGTCACAGGGCTCAGATTATTTCGTAATCGATCTAAAGCAGATGTAGCATGCTTAGCACCACCACCGTAACTGCCGTATGCGGACTCTGAGTGTTTTTTATCAGTCATAGATCCTTGAATCTCAGATGTCGACTGCGAGGGGCTCAATGCAAAACTGAAAAATTCTTAGTTACTCTTTTTTTTTCTATCTTTGAATATTGCCCACTAAATAAAATATCACGAGATTCGCAATGATCGTTCGCGACGGTATGGGGAAATAAACTGAAAATTGCCAGACTAGCGACTAGCCTGATGCTACCTTTTCTCTCTCGCGACAGGTTAATGTCTTAAAATTCCAAAAATTTCGTTAAAAAAATTTTTTTTTTTTCTAAAAAAATGAATAAAGTAAATAAAAAAACGGTCGCTACACGTTCTTTCGCGGAATGACTATGAATTTATTACAAAAGTTCTCATGTTGGCATGCGTTCGTTTTGCTTGTGTCGCTGTGGATGGTCGAATTTTCCGAATGAGTGTGGCGTTGATGTTTCACTCCGTTGAATGACTTCGATATCTAAAATTAAAGTTTTTCCACACTTTATGGCATTTCCACCTTGGCTACCTAGTCGGACTGTTTCGATGATTTTTCAAGAGGCTTCTTGGGACACGAATTGCGTCGCACCATCGGGTAATAATTTTGTACGTCGATACTTTTTTCAAGCAGGAAATTTAGAAAGTATTCTGGGGAAAAGCAGGCGTTTTTCTAGTAAGAAGGAAGCCGAGGTTAGTGACATTTAAATTAGATTCGACAAGGGTATTTCTAAGAAATAAAATTCGTTAAAAAAAAATGCAACGTGCCCGACAGTGGCGAATTTGAAGCCCAATTTAAAAATTTTATATTACCAATTACTGTCAACTAACTTCTAAAAGGATATTTTCTTTTTGTAACATCTCGATCTGTTCAAGAGTAAAAGTGAAATATTTAAAATTTAAAAATTGGTTAATGGATTACGCAATTTGCACAATTTGCACAATTTGCGTTTGGGGTATTATCATAAATGGAATATAAGAAAACTTTTGTTTTGATGAAATCCCCTTTAGATAATTTTTTTGTTTATAAAATGAAACGTAATTTCACAGCCTTTTGTCAACAAAATAAACCACGTGTAGATAACAAAGGTACACTAAACAAAGACGTGCATATAAAACGAATTTGTTCATTGTACTGAAAATTGTGGTTAAGATTTGTCAAGGACTTTTCAGTATAATAAATTTTGCGCTAAGAAAAAGCCTAGCTTTATTTTAGATATATATTTTTTTTAAATGCGTTCATACAAACAACACAACAGTAATTTTTGCTACTAATTACCTTTGTAATACATAAAATTATAGGGTCACTATCATAAAAAATTCAAAACAAAAATATTGCTTCAAAAAATTACTGAGAATCTTCAAAAGGAAACCGCATAGAAATTTCACAATTCATGAATCAGTATTAAAAATATTTGTTATTTTATAAATAAAAATTTTTCGAAAATCGTAAAGTTGTTCAGTTGTTTAGTAACGTTCACTTTTCAAAATTGCTTAAATAAAATACAAGATAATTTAATATAAAAAATTTAATTTTTATATTTAGAAACAAAGTTGTGGGTATAAAAGAAAAAAAAATAAGAGGCATAAAGCAATTTTATGAATAAAAGACATTAAAATAAGCAAACAACAATTGAACAAATTTAAATGCGTTTGTGCTTCTCAGAAAATTACGAATAAATGTCCTTGCGATAGATCAGAGCACTATAAAATTTTTATAAATAACTCAGAATTGTAACGTTTTTATCAAAACAAAAGATTTATTGAAATTTGAACATAAAAATTTGTAAATCTTTCACTTGGCGGCTCCTGAGAAGCGTTAACCTTTCGTTAACGTACATTAGCAGCACGTAAAGGTGAAATTATGAAAAAGAAGGAAGAAAACTTAGCCCGCCTTGTTGATAAAAATAATTTTTGAGACATTCTTAAAATAAATTTCGACACTTTGCGGGTACAAGAGAGAGAGATACGCCTGAGTTGAAAAGAGCTCAAGATCAATTTTCTCTAATGCTGAATAATTTCCTAAAATGTTTGAAGCGTATGAATTGGAAAACTATTGCACTAGCAACTCTGTGCGTCCATTTAGATTATGCACTTTGGAAATTTTTAGATTGGTTAAAGGTCACTGCGGGAGCTATTCGTGGGTGTCCCTGACCCTACACATCACTGATCCAGGTGTTGAGCCACAGACCCCAAAAATTAAATGATTCGGTGGAAAATTGACCACTGTGATCACATAATACAAGCAAAACGCCGAATATTCTACGGATAATAGAACCTGAGAAATGTACTTAAGCGCAAACCGTCCGAGTTGCAGTGTCCGACAGCGGAAACAACGTTTTAAAATATTATTTCGCCAAATAAAAAAAAAAAAAAAACTTGAGGAATCTCTCGCTATTTTTACTATACCGATTCGCTGCTGACTTCTTATCGGGCTTCTCGCTCGGGTTGCGACGAAATCTTTGCAACAGGATGTTGCAGCTATCGGACAACAACTGCGTTACGCTGGATGTTGAGCTGCGCGTGTAGCGATGCCGTCTAGCCGCTGCGACGACGACTGGTGCTGCTGTTGAGCTTGTTGCAGATGACGACGACGACGGCGACGGCGACGTTGACGCCGTGGCGCTCGCAAGCTCTTTCATCGTTGTGTCCGACGACAAAGACAGCGACGACGCGGATGCCATTCAAGGTAACAAAATCACTTTATTCAAGTAATATCCTTTTATCTTTCTGCACAACTCTAACAAAGACTCTAGCAACTATTGGGTTTAAAAAAAAAAAATTGTTGAAACTTCTTGTCACAACATAATTTCCTGTTGCTTCAAAGCAAAAAAAAATATGTATGTACATAGAAACATTAATGAGGTACTTAATTTCATCTATCGGAAATTACAATCCTTTGAAGACATCATTACAAAGCTTACCATAATTTTAGAATGAGATAAAAAAGGTATTAGATCTGAAAATTACTTGAAAACACCCACAGTCAAAATTTTAAATTCTAAAAAGCTTTTGGACTTTCGGACTTGTTTGCATTTGTGGGAGCCGATCGAAATGTGTGTTTATTGAGAAATTTCCAGTGTTTTATAACGAAAAGTGATTCAATATTTATGGCTAAATAACTGATGAACTTGTAACTTTGACCGAAATATTCAAAAGTTGTTCTGCTAAAAATAACACGGCCGTTGGCACAGATTTTATGCAAGTCCGTCCCAAATATTGAAATTATAGCCACCCCAGTAATTAATACTATCACAGATAATATCATTACAATAATGACATTATTTTTGTGGGAGCAGCATAACGTGTTACTGTATGAAATTTAATTTGAATGCTTTTGCATTTGGACTGGTTCAATGAGGTCAATGTAGAGAAATAGTAAAAACTTTTTAGTTATCTGATTTGAAACTCATGGAAACAGCAATATGCTTTCTAACTTATTTGGACGAAATCATTAATGAAGCATATTCTGAAAAACTGATGCTTCATCTACAGAATCATTTTTATACAATTCCATAGTAAAAAAAAACAAATTTTTCAATGTTTTTCAGTAAGAAGTGACTTGCTGATAAGATTCCTCGCTTTCGTAAAAGAAAAGCAATAACAGAAATGTGTAAAATTATGTTTAATTTTAAAAATTAACTATTGTTTTAGTTAATCCTTGAACAACGATGTAGGGAGAGAAATTAATCCCCTATATTTTAACTGTTTGCGATCTTTTATGCTTCGAATGGCCAACTCCCTTCCCTCCTTCGACTTCCATCTCTCTAAATCGTCCCTCAGGAACGAATTCTACCACAGTTCCTCTTGAATTGTTGTTCTAGGCCCCTTTCCCTTTCCTTAGCTTAACTTAATCTAATTCTGCCTTCCCTTATTGCTGTTTCCCTAGCTTATAAGTTTAATTTAATTCTAGCTTTAATTGTTTTTGTTACGTAGCTTGTATTAAGCGAATTAAATAAATAAATCTAATGCAGAGTATGACTCGACTTTCAGCAGGTCCAATGAGAAATATTTTTTTTTAAATTTAAATATTATGATTATTTTGATTTATTTCTCATGTCAATTCTCATAAAAATTCGGATCGGATTACTTGCAATAGAAAAAAAATAATTCAGAGCACTGAATCCTGGTGTGCAAAAATAAATGTTAAATATGGACGAAAAGTTATAAGAAATCGTCCTCGTACTTTAAATTTTACACGAACTTAGATTGATTAAAATGTATTAATTTCTGTAATAAGATCACAATGATCCCAAAAGAAATTCTTCGTGTTTGAGACCACTGAACCATTTTTGCATTTTGTACTTTTCTACGTAAAGGCAATTTTTGATAAATTAGAATTTAATTATTAATAATTATCCGAAAAAAAAATCATGTTGATCACAAGCAAATTAAGCTTAAGATCTTAAATATTTTGAAAACGCGGAAGCATTACTCATTTATAACAAGTAAAACTGGGACGAATATCAACAATTTCTATCGCAATTGCACACGTACATTTTTTTTTTTTAGGTAATGTAAGAAGATAATTGGTCATGTTGATAAAAATATTCCTAAGAATTCGAATCATATGCGATATTTAAATCAACAATAATCCAAGAAAAACTCAGAATTTATAAACAAAAATTCGTATCATTATTACTCCTTTCGTTGATAGATTTATAAGGAATTACTAGTTCAGAGTAAAAAAAGAACTGATTCATTGTTAGCAATCTTCCACAGTTCCCCCTTTGATTAATTGAATACATAGAAATTAATATCTCATTCTCATTTGGTTAAGCGTTTATAAAGATTTCTTCATAGGTACTCAAATTTCCGTCAATGCAGAAATTTTATATTTACCTATGTCTTTTATTCTAAACATTAAAATTTCACAAAATTTGTTGAAAAAGCTTCATTTTATTTGTATTATTAAAAATATGCTACTGATCGTTTGTTGGCGCGGCTGTCGCAGAGAAAAAAAACAATATATAAGTATAGCTCTTCACTTAATTACAGAAATAGCATAGAATTTTGCGTCAATGAGTCTTTTTTCGAATTATCATGGTTGGGTTTTTGTTTTTTTGGAAACGATTTCCGTTCAAGTAAACACCGATAAAAATATGTGCTTTTTAGGCACTTAAAAGATTTAGCTAAATAGAGCCTTTTTTATCACAAAAGATCATTGGAAATTTAAAGCACATCACAGCACATTTTATATAAATTTTATATTAGTTAACCGCTCTTGGGAAAGAATTAAGTAGCGCACATCGTTGTTTCGAAAAAAAAGGGTAACCGAAGCTATTGTTAGAAAGTGTACTTTTGTATTATTGTGTGTTTTTCTTTAAACATATATCAATTTTTAAGATACACTAGAACGGGACTAAGCACATCGGATTCAATAACGAGAAGCTTTCTTTTATCGAAATTCAAAATCGTCCAAGGAAGAATGCGCGCGCGCAAATCCCTATCATTGAGAAACCGTATGGACTTTAAGATATTTTGAGGATAATGAAAATTCGTGGATTTTCATCGGCGGCGGACACAGACACATAACACGGCTGAACTAGTTCGCTAGGTTGGCAGTGAGCGGATATTTTGCCAACCAAAACAAATATAAATTTCGACGAGTGGAAAGACAGCAAGAGAAGATGAAAATTTCCGCTTAAATCATATGTGGCTTGAAGAAAAGTCTCCCGGCAAACACAAACGGATAAAAAAGCCTTCGGTGTGTGTGCGCGCGCCGAGATTTTCCTAATTTTCCCCGTTTTTCAATATATTCTTTTTTTGTTATTTTCCTCATTACTTGCGCCTCAGCCAGGGTCTATTAATAGCAAATAAATATCTCGATGTGCTTCCATCCATTCAAACACACGAAGATAAAATTTCGTCAAACTTTCTTAATGTACTACTGTTGACTAAACACAATTCTAGAACAGGTGCATTTGTGTGTTCGATACCAACGCGATGATGTTTTGTAACAAAATTTCTGAGCGGTTTTCTGATGTTGTATTTTTGCACCTCTTTCCCTTACAGAGTAGTGCATCGGAGGATTTTCCGATCCGAAAGTGATCAAAAACAACCATGCTCTGGACATTTAAACTTGACCTGATTAGCTCTGTTCGACTGCTTAATTCGAATCGGTTTTGTGCTCCACTGTAATGAAGACTTTTATTAGATAATCGGTTGGGGAAGCGGAAGTTGATAGCTTCTTGGCCGAAGAGCAATTGAGACGACAAATCTGTCGAAGTGGTAAAATCAAAGGATTTTTGGGTAGCGAGCATGGCTCTTCAGACTGCGAAATATTTTCGATGCGCACAGAGTTAGCTATTGGGAAATGTTACGCTAATACAATCCTCCTTCGAGAATCGGTGCCAAAGCATCTTAAGATTTTCGAGAATTCGTTTCTATTATAAAATTAACGCTAAATTGTCTTGATGTTTAGCTTTTTTTTTTTTGCATTTTCTATTGTTAAGAGTGTAGTTAATATTGCCTATTTGTCTTAATGCCCATTTAGAAGTTTGAACACAGTAAATTGTAAGAAAAATTTAAGTCAGGATTTTCAAAAACTCGATTTTTTTAATTTCATTTTCGTAATGTACATATATTTAAGTATATACCCAGAAAATTTCATGGCAATCCGACAAATATTCTCGAAGTTATACGCAAATTTGTAAAGACGCCTGTTTACTCTGTGTGCTTTTGAAATTTTGAACGTGTTTTTCTCAAAATTAAGTTTTTAAAATCGGTGAGCAAATTTCCTGGGAAACGGCTGAATCGATCAGTCTAAAATTTGTACACAAGCTTAACAAATATATTTTGTACTGATTGATCGCAGGTTTTTAAGGCCAACATGAGATGATCCAGTCTAGAGATATTGTGATCATCGCAAGACGCCTTGTTTTAGAGGAGCTCCCGTAGATCGGATAATACAGCTTCAAAAATCATTATTTTTACAAAAAAAAAAAAATATATATATTAAAATAAAGTTAAAAATTACTACAATATGTATAAAAAATTTTACATCAATAAATTGAAATGTCTCTCCAGGAAAAATTCTTAGTCGCTTTTCTTCTGCCTCCTGACTGACTGCGTATAAACCCCTTAAGTTTAAAGAGAACTAGAATAGCTTTCATCGACTTCATTTAAATTTAAAAAATAAAACATTTTATTCATCTCTCATCATTCGGTTTTCTCCTCCATGCTTCATAGCAACGAGGAGGACACTGAATTATCTTCCAAATTTTAATTATGACAAGCACATGAGTCAATCTGCTGACAGTTTTAAAAACAATCATAAATTCAACCAGTAGGTAGACTATTTGTGATAAACTGAAAATCTTTAACTATTCCATATAAAATACATCTATACAATTCATCTTTCATTTTTTCAATGCAATTCAACAGTAAAGAAACAAAGTTGAAAAATAGTGTTTTCCAATAATGGGCCCAATTCTTGAATCCGTTTGACTCGAATTCAAAAGAGTTTACAAAAACCATTTTTGAATAACAATCTTTTTAAACTCCCACAATTTCATTATAGTTACCTTTGTTTTAAATTAATTTTTTCGTTAAATATGATTCAAATAATTTGATAATAATTTTACTTTATTACTGAGCGCCTAAAAGTTTAAGGCCATGGAACATGTTTCATTTCAAAATCATTGAATAATAAAATAGCAATTGCTTGAATTCAACCTTTTGGTTAATTAAAAATTATGCAAACAGAAAAAAAAAACGTGTCAACGTTAAGAGAATCTCTCGACTCGACACGTTTCATTGACAAAAATACCCAACCTTTTTTTGAAAAAAAAAAAAAATATTTATATATTTAAAAGAAAGCTTGTGCAGAAAAGAGCTTAAAAATAAAAGAAATAAAAACGCAAAATCCGGAGTGTGTAGTTCAACAACTTAATGATTTTCTCCTTGGCACCGGAACAGAGACTTTTCCGCAGAAAAATTGATAAATATGTCCATGTGGGATCGATAAAAATCCTCGAATGGCCTTGATTATGTCTCTCTCTCTTGAGGAAGATAATGCACTTTCTATTTTAATTGAGTCATTTTTTCCAGAACTACTAAATATTCGTTCTGTCTGGCGATACAGAATTTTGTGTGGCGTAAATCGAAATTGCTCAAAAGTTCCCGGCCGCGCCTGCCGTTTCGGTGGTGGCTTCGAGTGCAGTCGATTCGAGATGCTCGCCAACCACCACAAAGATCGATCGGCCGAGCGGGACGTAATGGTGTTCTTTAAATACCTCAGAGAGAAAATAATTTTGCTCTTGGCACACTTTACACAAAGGTGACTATAATTCCTTAGACACGTTTAAGGTGGTATCAAATTTTGAAAAAGTCTGATGTCGCACCGTGCAGAACCAGTGAAAAAGAATTACCATCTATCGTCGCAGAATGGTGTTGGTATTGATAGTTTTTCGCTCACTTCTTGAAAACCGCAAATTGTCCTATAAAAAGCTCAATAAACGATGGAAAATCACCTGAGATCGAATTTCTGTAACTAACCCAGTGTTGGAACAAATTAGACAAAATATGCAAGAGCTCGTGGTCAACTCGAGATCTCTGAAGTGACCCAAATTTCCTCGTTATGGAAAATTGCAATGCTCTACTTGCGCTGCCCAACTCAATTTGCAACTTTTAGTTTCTATGCATGCATCGAGGGTTTTTTTTTTATTCTTTTTCTGTTACTTCTGATGAAAACCTGCACTGTGATATAATTATTAATTTCTCGTTCAATTGAATTTAGGCAGCGCGAAAGTAATACAGAAAGGGAATTTGATGCAATTTTTTATAGAGTTTTGTGTTTTAATTGTCGTAAAAACAAGCAGGGAACGTTAATAAATTAAAAGATTTAATTTAGTCTATACTGACAACATTTGCGTCAATCATACGTAAAAGAGATTTTCTCAATTTTGCAAAATTAATTTTCTATTAGTAAACATATCTCTTACTCTTGGAGACAAATCTAAAAATAAAATTATTGCAAAAACAATCCTCAGCACTTAGTATCAATGTTCTCTTTTTTAAGTATAAGTTAAATAACATGTGGTTGCTTAAATAATTAAAAAAAATGTGCTATGAATAACATATAATAGCTGAATATGTGGCTGAATAGAATCGGCTAACCAATATTTAATTTTTTTGGATCAGAAGACAAGACATTTTGTTAGATCAAACTCTTTATTTTCTAATTACAGCTATTCAACCATATCTTTATATACCTCAACAGTCGTATTTAATGAGAGAAAAGTGGAGACTACAATAAATTGTACTATATTTAGTGATTATTTCACAAAAACTCAAATTTTGCATTCAGTCGTATCGAAAGTAAAATAATTTTCGTAATTAGAAACTATTTAGCTTAGTTTTTAACCGACTTCTGTTTTTCTTAAAATATTTCAAATAATTAAACAGCTGCAGAACATGTTGTCTTCGTTTTAATTTCCATGTTTTATATTTTATTTTTCCCGACAATCCCTGTGGTGTCCTTTTATTTAAATCAATGCAGTCACTGCAAAAAGCATTGAACCTTGAACACAGCATGCAAAATAGAGTTAGCAAAAACATTTCAAGCAAACTCCAGAACATCTCTCAAGAGTGGAACATAAAGCAACAAAGTTACATCGAAATGGTTCCACAAGAACACATAGTACGCACAAAATAATGAAACACTAAACAAAGCGATCGAAAATTTCTACCTCAAAAAAGTCTGAAGAGTTTGCGATATCACAAGAGGAGTCGTAGTAAGAGGAGGACTGTGACAGCGACTGCTGCGGGAAGTCGTAGCCCAGCAACGAGGCGGGCAACAATTGTTGCTGTTGCTGTTGTTGGGCGTGCTGATTCACGGTGGTGGGCACAGGCAAATCTATTAAAGGCTGATTCGGGCGAACTATCTGCACCGAGTTCGAATTCTGTTTCTGGAAATTGCTCCTGCCAGAGTGATCATAACAAAGATTTTGATAGAATTGATCTCCGTAGGGTTGCATGAGATGATGATCAGGCGCCTGTTGCTGATTTTGGTAGTATTGCGGACCGAAAGGCCGCAGAATGTCTGATTGCATTTTATCTCCATTCTGAGGTTTAGGCACTATCGCAGCGTTACTAGTTTTGCCCACCGATAACGAGGTTTTCTTACGGACTGGACATGTCGCAAATGAAGAGGAGGACAGTGAATTACTGGCCGGCGGAGCAGCTGATGCAACAACATACGAAATAGAGTTGTAGACGTCAACATTTCCAACAGGTTTATTGCCGCATGGAGCAATTTCGTTTCGAACATTTCCACTTGTCGCTGATTTCTGCAATCCTGTGGGCATCGCCACCGCGTTATTATTAGACACCGATTTTTGCTGATAGTACTTGACGCTTGGATTTGTTGCATTTTGATTATGCTGGAGCATTGCCGGGGCTGGTGGCTGATGGTGTGACTGCACCAAAGGAGCACCTTTTAGGTAATTTTTGTGCTCTCCAACCGGATTGGAGGTGGTGGCGGCTCCAGTTACATTCCAGGCTGGCATCTGTTTCTTGTTCTGTCGCTGTTGAGTGGTACCATGGTGCCCGCCGCCGTCTTGATAGAGCGGATGATATAGGTGCTGGCGTACGTTAGATGCGCTATTTGATTTCCCGATTGGGAAGGGCTTTTGATGGTGCTGCATCTTTTGACCATGCAAAGGTTGATGACTCTCATTGGGCTTCTTCGTGCTGCAGTTAGGCGGCCCTGGAGGCGCCGGGTAGTTAGACGTTATTCTAAACATTTGATTTAGACATTTTTCGATATTATTTTCAGCCTCTTTCTGCTTTTTGGAATTTTGCAAATCGACTTCAGTAACAATTTTGTATGATTGATTTTTTACACCTGCTGATTTCACAACGTTCGGCAGTGGCTGTTGGGGTTGTCTTGATGAATGTGTGTTTTGTGTGGGTTGAAAAGTGTTTTGGTGTTTATAGGAATCAGGCGTGGTATGGGGTTGACTACCACCAATTGATATGTGGACAGAGGACGATACCCTCGTTAGAGGTGTTTTGTCGTTTTGCGACTTTGGCGCAGGTTGCTTATTTAAATTAGTGCTTGTTTGTGACGGAAATTGTTGAAATTTTTGGCTCCCTGTCTGAGAATCAAAAGATGGATGACTTTTTTGATTGTTTTTACTTTGTTTAATGTGTGGGGCGTGCCTATTAACTTCATTATTTTTAAACATTTTATCGCTACTAATACAATTATTCGGTTTTATATTCCAATTATTTTGAGGCGGTTCATCTTTACGTTGTTGAAACGGTTGATATTTCCCGCCAAAGACACATGAACTCGATGAACTTTTAAAAACACCTCCTCTAAACGGCTGGACTTGGGTATCATGTTTTCCGGGTGCTATTTTCTGTGATACACCAGATTTATTCGTTTGACTCTCACCCAAAATTTGATTTGAAAATATCTGTTTTAAGGGCAACTGAGAGTTTGAAGTACTTTTGTTTAAACCATAAACCGGTTTCATATAACAAGGTATCATAGATTTACTACTTGATTTGCTGAGGCCCGGCATACTAGACAGAGACACACTTTTGTTGAGATTCATAAATCCTGGAATATTCTCAATATCTTTCTGGCTAATTTTAACTGGAATTTTCTGTTGAACTGCCACAACCTTCTTTTCATCCACTCCATCGTTACATATTAATTTATAAAGATCTTCCCTGGAAATATTTTCCCTAATTGTACTATCAATGTTTGATAGAGATAAATCTTTCCTCAATTTGTTCTCACTAGAACTACTATCAATAAAGCCTTTTTTACTTTCAGAAGTTGGAGATGCAATTATCTTGTCATAGTTCCAACCAGTTTTTTTCTTATTTTTATCAGCAACATTTTCAGTCCAAAAATTGTTCATCAGCTGTTTACCCATGGGTCGTGTTAAGCATGAATTTGATGAACTTTTTTGAATTCCACCACCATTTTTATTGTATTTAAAAAGGCATCCTGAGCTGTTCTGTGGCAATTTTGGGAGAAATCCCGGAATATCAGGATGATCAATCGGATAGTTCTGCGGTGCCATCATACTAGAACTAGATACACTACGGGTAAGCTTGTTCTTATCTGTTGAAAATATTGAAGGATATGTTGGTTTGCTAGCGATGGGACGACTGATTACAGGCCCATCCTGTTTCGGGGGGAAATTTTGTTTCTGCTGACCCGGAAAAGTGAACTGATTCGAAATTTTCGGATGAGCTGATCCAGCCTGATTCTTGGCTGCGATCCCAGTGTTAATGCTCTGAATCTGGTCATAAATATCTTCACATTTCTGAAATTCTTTGTGTATCTTCTTGTCTAGTTCATTGTAATCAGGAAGACTTCTAAGATAATTATTCATATAATCAATTTCAGCAATGTACAAGTCACGAGTGTCTGTCGGAAGTGGTAATTTGCCCGCCGGAGACTCTCCGCCTTGGTTTGTAAATGATTTAATCATTGTAGGTGCAGCGTTGCAGGCTTCTTCCTTGTCTGGCGGAAATTTGCAGTTTGCAGCATGTTTCTGTTGCTGTTGCTGCTGCATATTTCTATTACGGCTGTTATTATTCAAGTTTTCAGCGTTTAAAATTCTCGCCAGTTCGTTAATCGCTTTTGTTGATGATTTTTGCCCCTGCTCTGGAGGCGATAGAATTAAATGCGGCGGAGACTCCGATGGCGATGATGACGATAACGACATACTTGAAGAAGTTGGTGATCGGGTACCAACTGCTTTCGATTGAAGTTCATTTCTTGCACTGAAAGTTGACGTGTTACTTTCATTTTTCTGATTATGCAAAGAATTTTTCGATTTTTCGACAGGTTTCGGTATAGTTGCTGGATTATTTTCTGGTGTCGACGAATTTTGTATTATCTGAGGAGAAAGTATGACCACTGATGGTTGGGCTGCGGTTGATTGTGTTGTTGGTCTTATAGTTATTTTATTTTCACAGTATATTGGAAAATCGTATGTTGAAATACGTTTCTGCACGTCGTCCTTTTGAGAAATGGAATAAAAATTTATTTAACAATTATGTTCACATTTTCTATCACATAATGATGGACAAGTGAGCTTCTATTGTGATCATACGAAATGAAAATATTTTTGTTTCTATTGAAATTTAACGCATTTTATTAAAGCACATTGGTATTATTAGGAAATCGTAAAAAAATTGATTCTTGTCTTATGTAAGGATAGTCACAATTTTAGGGTCATTATAGAATGGATTAAAATTTTTGTGTAATACCTAATCATACCTTAACAAAAACATATTTTTTTTTCTACTAAGTAGTAGTGACTTTCAAATCATATGATCACAAAAAATGCCGATCACAAATGACAAAGACGAGGAGCAGGCAGAAGTTAGAAACGTTGAGAGGGGTAAAATACGATTATCCAAAACACGTTGCAAGACCTATCTATCTCAAAAATAAGAAAATTTAAATAAATCCACAGCAAATCCATTTTTCGAAAAATCAAACAATTTAAATAGGAACCTGCAAGTGCAACAGATGCGGTGGAATTTTGCCATTTTTAGGAACCGGAATCTTTTTAATAATAATAATTTTATCGCCCTCGATTTTCTGGACTGTTATTGGTAGCCGCGGTTGTTTTGTCGGAGCAGTGGGTTTCTTGTTAGCATGGCTGGTAGCTGAAGCAGTAGTCGTTTTATTAGCAATAGGAGCAGCAACCTTAGCTCCTGTGGCAGCAGTTGTAGCAGTTATTTCGATTTTCTTTTTAGTTTCAGCTGCACTAACGGCAACAGCAGCTGAGACAGCAGATTTTTTGGCTTCGGGGGGTTTTGGTTTGGCTTTAGTACTCGACTTGGAACTATTATCAGTGTTACGCACAATTGATAGATGATAGATTGGCTTATCGTCCTCTAAAATACTCTTTTGTGGTTCTACCTTCTTTTCAACTTTTCGAAGTACAACGCCCAACATAGGGCCTTCGATTTTTTTAACGGTCACAGTCGATTTTGGTGGTTCAACTTTCTTTAAGAGGACACCAAGCTTAACGTTAGGAGGCGGAGTTTTATATTTTTTCTTTAAAGTTTCTTCTTTAATCTCTATGTTCTTATCATTGACGTTATCATTGATAATAATTCCATTCGAATTAGCAAAATTGAACTTAGCTAGGTCTGGTACCGATAGAGGAACAATGACTTCTTGAGGTGATTCCAAACACTGGTCCTGGTGGTTCATTTGTATCTTTTCATTGGGCAGAAGCAAAATCCTGCTGTCCATGCACTGCTCATAGTCGACGGGCAGAATTCTTGGTGCTGTTGAATTATTTAAGCAAACTGGACTGGAGCAGCAGAACAACGCGTTCCGAGGGGTGCAGCTACTCATTTTGCTATCTGCGATGCTATTGTTATCAAGAAATTGTTGCTGTTGAGGCGTTTCAGTGGACATCTTACTTTGGTTCTTTTACTTGCTTTTTATATTATTTTAATTTATTACTTCACACTACTTTTGCTATTATTT
The DNA here is from genome assembly GCA_963969385.1 of Philonicus albiceps. Classification (NCBI taxonomy): domain Eukaryota; kingdom Metazoa; phylum Arthropoda; class Insecta; order Diptera; family Asilidae; genus Philonicus; species Philonicus albiceps. The sequence continues at coordinate 10,585,129 of OZ017776.1, read as the reverse complement.
TAATTTAAAACCAAACACTTTTTGGTAAGATCAAAGTAATATCTTTCTCAAGATGTTTTACACCATACTAAATTTCAATGATTCATATTTGGCACTGTAATATTAAAAACACAAATTAAATTATAAAAAAAAAAAACTTGAAAAGGAGCACTTATTTTTACGAGATATTTCAAGTGAAAACAGTCTCATTTTATTATTGCTTTCACCGAGCGGGGACTTGGGTATAATTTATATATTCATGTGGGTTTTCATGCACATCCCGACCAGAATCATTTGTTTTCTTTACGTTCTCACTAAAAATAACTTTTCGACCAAATACGAGATTGTTTATATTTGTACACTGGCTTACAAGTTGTTTTTTGGGTGCAATATTTAGGGTATCAATAAATTGATTAAAATATGAAAATTTAATTCAATAGTTTTCATATTTTCTTTGACCTTCCGACGTTTAATATCGCCAATAAGCGACAGGCTTGACACCGTGGCTGATTCGGAATATTAAAATTACTAAAAATTGAAATTTGTGTAGAATTCACATTTAATGCAATTCTTATGTTTCTGAAGGACTAAATCTTAATTATTGATTAGTTGAATTTTTAAAAAGTACTGGCAAAGCTTTTTACAAAAAACTAAAAACAAGATGAAAACATATTGAAATTATGATGCAAACTTTTTTGGCGTTTGAATAAAAAGTTCACAAAATGTTTAACGTTCAAAATAAAATGAATTTTTAGCAATTAAAAACTGACCTGATCTAGGTTATGGCGGTAATATCTAGCGTTTTTTTTATAACAAAATCGTCACAACATTGAGTCGCATTTTGAAAACATATGGTTTTCCTTGAATTATGAGTAAGCTATAATGACTAGACAAAAACAATTTACACACGCTAATTTTCACGCAGCAAGCACAGTTTGCTCATAATTACAGCCGCCGAAGAACGTCTTCTAAGAATAAATTTTGAAAACAGATGTTTCCATCGAACATTTCATCATCGACATTTTCCGACTTGATAAAACTCCAGAAAAATATTGGAATGACTTTGAACTCGAAGGAAGATATTAAGATTGAAGGTTCAAATTCATAATTTTATCGTTTGATCGATTGATTACGTGATATCGTTAAAACGAAAATCGAAGTGCAAATCTTTTATAGATCAAAGTGTGATTGCTACACCTTAGAGATCTTGACCGCACGTAATATTTTGATCGGCCGTGGTTAAGAAGGAAAGAATTCAATTGCACACACTTTGCCCAAGTCCGAGCGTTAGACAATAAAAATAGCAAGGTAAATCGAACGTTTATCGCAGTAACCTTGACTTTCCTAGAAAAAAACAAAAAAAAAAAAAAACAATTCGTAAGCCAGTTTCTCAAGCATCAAATTATCTAAAGTTATCCTCTCGAGACAGTAAATGCGTGATTGATGTAACAAATTTAGACAGAATTTGAGTCAAAAGCACTATCATCGCCACAGAACGTTTAAAAAAATATATATCGAAATAATAAAAAAAAAATATATATATTAAAATTTTTCGACATCTCCTTGGATCACTACATCACTTGTCGCTTTTCAGCATTTCGTTCTACCACAATTCATGCAGCTTCCGAATCACATGAAATATTCCATAACAAATGACACTTTTGAAGCGATCCTCGACATAGTTGCCCGTGCAAATAAAAAATAAAAAAAGATAATGATAATCACCGGCGTAATGAAAATTTCGGCGATCGTAAGAACAATTGTGCGCTATAACTTATTAAAAATACGAAAAACCCTCTCTTGCCAGTTAGGACGAATAAATAATAATAATAACAAGAAAAATAAGACTGAGGAGAGAAGGAAAAACGGATTTCGTTCGCCACGTACAACCGCTAAATGATCCTCTCTGGTGTGTGTTTTTGTTAAGCGCAGATCGCAGGCATGTCTGCGATGCACAGAGACACAGCACAGATTTCGAAGAGCTAAAATTTAAAAGAGGCTAAAACGAAATTTCAACGATCTTGCCATTTCGCCAATAGGACCAAAGTATGAAATCTTTGGTGGTACGAAAAATAGATTTCCCTCGTCATATGCGAACACACGGCGTAAGAATAGAACGTCTTCACTTGCCCGTGTGTCGAATTGGTGAACGGGTGGTGGATAGTGCCGGATGAGATCGCCTCAACGCTGTTTGTGTGCTCCAAGTTTTTCGGCTTTTGTGAATAATTTTCCGATTAGGAGCTTGCACAAGGCGAAAAAGTTTAGCAGATGATATCCGGTATTGCCAGATTTTTTTTTATAGAAGAAAACTTATGTCCTGGGAAGAGCGATAACAAAACTCATGTCCCAATTTAACGTAAAACATATTTTTACTATATTTTTAAGATGATCTTACTTAATGAGAATTATTGATAATACTGCAACCATTATTAGTTTGTTAAAGGAAAACAGCAAGTTCATAAATTCAAAAGCCATTTAGCCCTAATAAATACATTCACGATTAGTGATCTCGCTCACTTGCCACTAAAACGTGAATGCTTCATAAGTCAGAAAATTAAAATGATTTATATGAATTACAATTCTATCTATCTATCAATGAGAGTGGAATACAAAAACAAAATGTATAAAATCTTGGCTATATATTGAATGAAAAAGAAAATAAAAAATTAATGAGCAATTTAATCTATCAAATTTATTTTAAATTTCTATTTTAATAAAGAGCTATTAATCTACCTGATATTATAAATTAAATGAAAACAAGCAGGGACAGATTAATAAATCAAATAATACATAAAACAGAAATAAAACAAATCCTTACAAATAACCGCAAATAATGTTCGTTGTCTTCGAACTCTTGAGTCTCATCGTCGTCGTCCATTGATACATTTATTTTTAATATTTGTTCGCGTAGCACAATTTGAGTAAAGTAAAATAAAATAAAATAAAATAAAATAAAACAAAACACAGTGGAAGTGGAAATGCTTCCGCTTAATTGTAAGTGCAAATAACTTGTGTGCAACCCAATTGGCAGCCTATTTAAGTTACACCAACATGTAAATCGTTAAACTCGAAAGACATTCATGCAATCATGCAATACATGCAGAAGGAACAAAGTGCATCTATTGTTTGCAGCCCAACTGGGTGGCGTTAGCCAAAAAATAAATAAAAAAATATATAATTACAGTCATGAATAACACTTGACATTTTTTTATACTGGCACTAGACAGAGCCAACCATCATCGCCGGGTTGGCTTTGGTTGAATTTGATTTAAAAATAAATTCTTGTTCATCTTGAACGCCTTGAAAAACACTTGAAAAAAAAAAAAGGAATACTTAAGTACTTCAAAAAGATTTGAAACGGCATAAGTGACATAATCATTCGTTGCCCCATCCCCCTTGCATTTCGATAAGAATTGATTTCTTTTAATAGACTACAGATGCCTTTAGGCAGATTGCACCAATAATACTTATATCTTATAAACTAAAATTTGCAACACACTGCTTAAATTATTACCTTATATCAAAAACTATATTTGAAAAAAACGTCAATACAATTGGAGAAGACTCTACTTAAAAAAAAACAAATAACTGACGTTCCTAGCTATATTTTAATTTCTTAGTTTCCCTGATTCGTTCCTTATGAATGAAAAACAAAAGTAAAATATAAAACTAAACCGATTTTTTTAAGTTCTCCTGCATATAAAGTGGAATTTTTTTACCTTGGACGGTGATATCCTATTTTCTCTTTCCTTAGCACGGTCACGATCCCTATGCCGGCGCCTGGAGCTACTGTGAGAACTCTCATTTCTAAAACGATATCTGTGCGTCCGTCGTCCGGATGCTGGCGACTTACGGTGATGAGATCTTTTCGACCGCTCTGCTCTACGTTTCGATGAACGATCATATCTGGAAAAAAACACATAATTAAAATTCAAGAATTTTTACAACTAATATAATATATTTTATAATTATAAATTACTATTGAAGAGGTTTAATTTCAGACGTAGTATTCTTTTTTACGTTCTTCTTTAGATAAGTCTATCGTAGAACTTCACACTTATTTTTTTGTATAGGCCACCCAAAGTTTAAATTGAGAAGATCGAATGTCATAAGATAATGCTTCCAAATGTTTTCGTCTTAACGGATATGTCGATGCAGCTGCTTTAAACTATTATCTCATAATATTATTTGAAACACTTATTGACGAGGACTAGCAGATATCTGACCCAATTAAGACGACATGTTTCCCCCAAGAATTTTCTAAGGCGTATCATTTATATGTTTTCCTTTGATCGTCACAAGAATGTTGATCAAAAATTAGATATTTATTAGTAAAGAGAAGTGTTTGCCTGATAAGTGTATTATATTCTTTAAATATTTTAAATTGATAAGTAACATTTTTCGTATGAGTATCGTTATCTCCGTATGAAGTATGAGTTATGCGGAGAGTCATCGAAGTCGTATTTTAATCTCTATATTTTTAATTTACGACCTATTTTATGTCAGTTTAAATGGATCTCTTTTTCTAAAAATAAAATATATTTTCATTTAAGAACTTTTGATATTTGTGGAGGGTATCACATTAAATAAAGTGTTGACACTCGCTGAATATAACAAAAGTATAGTATAAAAATAAATAAATAATGGATGAGAAGAAAAATCTGGCCACTTACATTTTATTGACGCAAGATTTAGCAGAAATTCCTGTAAGTGGTCGTCCAAACAGAAATGAATATTCCCAGCACATGACAAATCACAGCATAAATGAGTAAAAAAAACGAAAAATCAAAGAAAACTATATAAAACACTTCCGCGATAGATTTTACTTTCCAAATAAATGAAACAAGACTAAGTTGCGGTCAGAGGAATTCGATCTGCCAACAATCGTGGCTATCTCACATTTCCTGTTGCATTAATATCAGAAATACTTAAGTGCGGCCAGGTTCAATCAAAGAACAATTCTAAAATTTTACTTTCCCGCTCCATCTTTACTGCTTCCTTCGAAGATGATAACGAGCCCTCTTCTTCACAAACGAGTCCCGAACAAAGTCAATAAATTCTGTCGAAGCTTCCATATAATCAGACTCTGTTCGCGACTTGACTTACAATCAATCAAAAGTGGCCTCTAAATATGGAGGGAGTAACTCTTTTTTATTGTTTCCATTTAAGATGCAACCAACAATAAAAATTTGTTGATATTGCGGCGGCTTTTTACAAATACAAATTAACTGGGCTTGCAGCCACCACCCTGATTTCTGAGGAGAAGCCCACCTAAGTTCATTGCCGCTATTGCCGCCGCCGCCGCAAAATGAGATAGCTTTCCGCTGAATAAAATTTGCATCGATCTTAGCTGCGCGGGATGAAGTTAATTTGATGAATAGATGGATTGCATAAATGTACTGTTATTAGATCACTAAAAAAACAATTGAATGTGAAATGCATAGACGCTCCTTTTGTTTCATTAAGCCCAATAGGATAATAAGCCAGAAATTTAAGAGCAATTTTCATAAACTAACAATCTTTCAACTTCATAGTTCAAGTTTAGGATCTAACATCGAATTAAATTCAATGGAACTAAAATCAAGCAGTTTTGATGATGACCAGTTTAAAGCTTCACTTAATCGTCCAATCTTGTTAATTTAAGCTTAGCTTATGTTTGAGTGACAAGCACACCTTTAATACTTCCACACTTTTTGATTTTTCCATAAGCACTCTTTTTTTAATTCAAAACAATATTTCGATTATTGAAAATCTATAAATTAATCGTGAAAACAAGCTCAATTATTTACCAATCAAGGTATATTATTTAACTACAGAAACATACTTTAAGAAAGAGCGAATCATTTCTATTTACCGTATGACTAAAATGTTAGGTGAAAGTCGTCACTCATAAATCGAACAGGAAAAAATCTGTGGTAAGATATCAGGACAGAAATGTATTCGGAAATTTTTTATTTTTATCAAACATATAAGAAATAAAGAGGAAGTTAATTATCAGTCAGCGTAATGGATAAAAATTACTCGAAAGTCTTAATTATTATAATTAAGAAAGTGAAATCCACCGCTTCGATGATCAATTTATAAATAGCAAGATGTGAAAAAGCTGAAGTTATTTCCTTAGTTTAGAAACTGGTTCGATTATTATGTAAGAGAAAAAACCCTTTAAATCGTTGCAAGTGATTTATATTATTGTATAAATCCAAAAATAAAAACATACATTCCCATAAAAACAACTAAACTTAATTGAGAGTTTCGAACGTGCCAGGTATAAGTATGATTTGTTGCGGCGAGCAGTTTTTGAAAAATGGATCTGACTATTTTTTGTACCAAAGTATTTGTTAAACCAAGATTTATAAGATATACTAAAACAGGAAGTCGCACCGAATAATTTTGCTTTTCGCAACGATAAAAAAAAAATCATTACCAACAAAAATCAATTTATGATGATTCAAGGTTGTTAGCAAACATAAAAATATATCAATAGAAGTTCTTACCTAACGTTAAATTCTTTTTTCATGGTTAAGTCAAGTTCTATTCTTTTCCTTTATATTCAACAATTCAACACGCACCACACAATTTTAGCCACCTTCAGCAGTGCATTAAATCCCGAAATTCCCACGGATTGTAATAAAACAACCAAATACGGGAGCACTTACTTATTGAAATGCGGTAAACCGATGTTGGGATAATCAAGGCGAAGTGTTCCAATAATAATAAAACAGAAAATGACGAAAGTACGCTAATAATTTCCATTAAGCGAAAACCTGTCCATGCCAAAAGTAAAAACATTTCATCGATTATATAAAAGTGTAAATCAGCAGAACACCCAAGACTAAGATAGACCATACCAACGAACCAGGCCGGTGGACTGATCATATAGCAGTGGAAAGACTCCTTTGATATTGACACAATTTAGAGGCGACATATCGACGGTAAGAAACATCTGTTGCCTGTTTTCTTAAGACAGAAAGAAATCAGAAGAAAAGTTGTTGTGCGAATCAATCGCAAATCATGGGCTTCAAATTAGACACTCATCCAATCATGGGAGAAATTTTTTTTCAGTTAATGTAAAAAGAGAAATTCAGAACCTGCAAATCGGTGGTAAATCTGTGAAATCCGCCTAAATGCAGCTAACTCATGGACAATTACCTTCTTATGTTCAGCATTACAAACAAACGCACCTTCGTCTTCTATATACAAAACAAATTTGCTTGATTCGGTAAACCACCGCACGGCATCAGGTGGTAAATTTACTTTTGATTTCGTTTCGTTTTGCTTATTTATTTTTTTATTTCACAAAAGACTAATCATTTTCCTTTGTGCGAATATCTTTTTTATGAATTCTATTCAAACGAGTATGTTTACTGTTATCGTTGATAATATTTGCGATCAAATATTTTATTTCATATGCAAATGTACAGATAAATTTTCATATTTTATGAAAAATGTGAAAGCATCACAATGTTGTTTTGGTTTATTCACCTCAGTCGAGAAGAAAGAAAGCTATTTATTTAAATTTATCCGGAAAATTTTGTTTTTACCAACGGATAATTATTCCATGTGTATTAAAATAAATATAATAGAAACTCAAAAGCTGAAAAAATTGTGTCAGAGTTGCATAATCCGCTTAGTTTACAAACAACAAAAGCAGTGCGGCAAGCCCAGCCAGTCAGACACCATTATTATTTGATGTTTTTATTTTAAAATTGAGTGATTGGGCTGGCTGGGATTGGGGTTTTGCTAAAAAAGATAAATTTTCTATTGCACCAAGACAAGACAATTTAATGAGTCTATAAATGCAAATCTCACGCGTACCTTTTGGCGGCGCAGCTGTTCTGGGTCTGTGCAATGCACAAATATGCATTTGAGCGGGATCGTAATGATGTGGGACGGAAATGCAATACGCGAACTAATTTTATTCAGACTTCAAGGTCTACTTGCTGCTTTCGCGGTTTATTCATTTCTTCTGTCAATTCGAATTGTGAGCATTCGTCACTTATAGAAAAATCATAGCGAAAAAAGTTTGTGAAAAATGAATGAAATTGGTGTGAGGTGTGTGAATTGTATGCTCTATGTATGTCTGGCAGTTGATACCACCGGTACGTGGGTCATTTTAATACAGAAAGCCGATTATGCATTCATATGAATTGAATAATCAACTGATACATTTCAAAAACACTTTAAGAATTTCCGCTCAGACGAATATAAACAGAAAGTGAACAAAATTAAAGAGGAAAATGCTGATCTATTCAGTGCCCTTTATGATACATATGAATCATTTTTATGTATCCGCTAATGGGAAAAATTTGCCACCTGTTGTGGGAGAAAGTGCTACTCGTAGATATGCTGACCGAAAATATTAATCCGGATATTTTCCAGTTTATATTAAAACATGAGAACAACACCATCATCCTTAATCATATGTTAGCGTAAGCATAATGATTTCATTTCTATACAAAAATATTGCTTTTATTCATCTATCCAGATCTAAAAGCAGATTTCGCTCTTATTTGAGATTTTTCACGAATGACTTGATATTAATTTTCTAAAAATATAATTGATATGATTTATTTATATTCACTTTCAAGTTAATTAATTAATTCAAATAAACTTCAGTACAATGTAGAAAAAAACACAACTAAAATAAACATGAAATAATAAAAAATCTGAAAAACTTTTGAATAAAAACAAAATAATACGGGTAGTAATAATTGTGTAAATTTTCTTTCACTTTAAACTCCTTTTTGATATAAATTTTGATGTTTAATATAACAAGTTTAATTTATCTATTAACACCGAGAATAAGGTGTCAATTTGATATTGGTTATTTATCCTTGAAAATTAAATAAATCTTATATACGATTATGAGGCCTCTGATAGTTCAGCTGTTAGCGCGCTGTCCTACCGTCCCAGAGGCTGTGGGTTCGAATCCCACGAATAACCATGGTCTCCTGCGCTACGTGGTAACACAATGGGCCAAAATTGGCCTAAGTGTGCCTTTCTAGGCAGCCACCTAACCTATATACAATTAAGTCTGGTTTTATTTTTGCTTGAAATGGTTTCTCTGAAATCAGAAAATCAAATAAGTCATTCATTTGGGTAGCAATTATGAATATTTAGCGATGGCTAGTTTTGTCTAGACAAATTAGCGCCAAATTAAAATAACGTTGAAAATCTATTATTAGAACAGTTTTCTAGTACTACATACATCCTGATACTGCATTTTTAGGCTACATATTAACACTTGAAACTCTAATTATAAACTATTGACTAGCTTTAAACCTTTAAAAAAAAAAGCATAACACATAGCGTGTGAACTTGTTAACACGTTCGCGGACGGTATAAATTCATATGGGGTGTTAATATGATCACTCTCCAGAAGCTTACCTTCAACGTTTGTTGGATCAAATCAAGACATGAGAATTATGATGCATTTTATATGAAGACAATATAATATATAAAAAAAATCCTGCATTGCTGTCTCATAGTTGTAAACTTCCCCATTGAAAAAATAAACTTCTGCTACTGTCTTTTCATCGTTTTGATTATTCAAATTATATAAAACAAATGTACTGCATATGCAGTGGTGACCCAGCAGGGCATAACCAAAATACTGCATATGCAGTAGCCGTCCGCGAACGTGTTAAACAGAACAAATTCATAATTCTGTCGAAACAATTTTTTCTGTTATATTTTATTATCGTAATATTAATAATAAATTGACACATGGGCAATCTGCACAATTAACTACCCGCCAATTAACCTACAATACAAAAATGTCATGGAACTTTGCAAGATTAATTTACAGAACTTGTTAAGAATTTGTCACAACAAATTTACATGGTAACTGCGTTTTATAGAGCACCCATGAATCAATATAGAAAAAAATATACCCATAAGTGTGAAAATTTACTTTGTTTGCTAAATTCGTGGCATACATTATAACACTTTTATTTTTCTTTTAAAAAAAAGGCGTGCATAATTCAAATGATAAACACCTTGTCTTTTGTACGGCCGAATTCTATTAAATCTTCTAAAAAAAAACAAAAATTATAAAAAAACATTTCGAGCACGGCAGGAAACGGAAAAGCTCAATGCTGCCTGACCAAGAACAGATCGCTAGAAAGAGCAAAAAAAAATGTTTAAGGCTCGATATAATGAGAGCCTCCTCTTAAGGTCAGAGCAAAGTCGCTAAAATTGAAATCCCACAATTATTTTGACAAATGAACTACCGAAAGGAGCTCATGAGGTTTGTAGTTGCAAAATATATATAATCGTATATAAAAAATAAAAAAAATACATCTCACCACGCTGCCCGAACAGAGTCGTATTGAATGATTTACCTTAGTCTCTCCCAGGTGACAATTTTCAATGCCAGATCTCGTGCACTAGCACAAACCGCTGGCCAAGTGGTTGTCGCAACTGTGACAAGTGACAACTTTTGTACGCTTTCCCTAAATGGATAAATTCTTGTGACAAGAATTCAAATCGGACCGAAGCATTGGATGCTTTTACGAAATAAACGCGCTTTTCTAACTCCATCATACCTCGCTCAGCTGGGCTGATTATAAAAATAAAAAATGAAGTCATAAGTGAGCGCGGTTAGGACGCGTAACTTTCACATGTACCGGACCGTATAGTGTGCAGCCAATGCATCAATTAGTGAAAGTCTGGTAGACCTCGAAGACGCAGATTTGCATCTTATCCATCACTTAAGCTCCAGGGAGTGATTAATGATGCTGGTGGCTCCAAAACGCCCTTGCATCGCTTACGGCTTACGGATCATTGAAGCGCCAAATTCGGCAACCTACGCTTCGCCTACATGCCCCATATGCCGGTCTGATTGGCTTGCGTTATATTTTATTCACACTCCTCGAGATTTTTTTTTTTTTTTTCAATTATGCTAATAATATGCCGCTGAAGTCAATAACATAGCTAACGGTTAAGCCGCGCTTGTTGACTCCTTTGAATGCGTTCTTGTGACCCGTTCGCTCCATTGTTCGTTAGACGAATGTCAAGAATTTCATTTCACATTGGGAGGCTGAGCGCAGACTGCTCCTAAAAAGGCTGGCCCGTGAGGCGAGAGTACGCACAGCCGCATGTTACGCAATGAATTTTCAATTGCTGAGATTTCTATCGCACACTAAATCCGTTCAATAAAATATTAGAGGAATATTAGCCTCAGATAGACGAAGGAAATTGCAAGGAGCGCTCTAGAGAATTGCTTATTTAATGTCATGGGAATAGATTAGAATTTCAGATTATTCTTTATGGGAAGTTGACTTTCTTAATATCTGATCGTGTCATTCGTCATCGCGAAAAATCAAATAGACGATTACTCGTAGTTTGCTATCTCTTATAAAAGGAAGTATAAATCGCTTAATTATGGGCTCAAATATGGAGTATTATTGTATAGTGCAATTCAAACAAAAATATAAAAATAATATAACATGTAATCTTATAGACAGTCCTTATCAGCCAATTGTTATCGGTTCTTTTTTAATTATTTATACTCTAATCTAAGTAAAGAATTTTGGTACTATTTAATTTTTTCTGGAGATTAGGAACGAATTTTTTGAAGGTGAGGAAAAATGATTTATTGTTTTGTTTAATTACTTCCTTGCTTATTTTTTATAGACAGCTTTTCAGTAAGAAATAATAGGATAAGCACACAATTTGACATTAAATTGCTATAAGTAGAAATATAAAAATCTAATAATTCAATTTTTATCTTTAAAATAAAGTAATAGTTACTTACGATATTTTTCCAATAAACTAAAATAAATATTGCAACAATCAGAGGAAACTTTGAAATATTTAAAGTAGTTCAAATAGAATAAAATACTACCTACTTAGGAATACCCTTTCAAAGTTCTGGCACCTTTAACTTAGCTTTTAGATCTCTTTCGCATTCCGCAAATATAGCTAGCTCATATGTACTGAGAATACTTAGCTCCTCCAAATCGGATACATGGGAGACAAAGGACCGGCTATTCGAAGCAATGGTAGAGAGTGTTTTTCTCTACGAGTCGCAGGTTTGGGCTCTGAGACACTTGGAAAAATGCGAAATGATTCAAACGCGCTTTTTAAAAGGACTCTGCTCCTCCCAACACAAACACCAAATTACTCGGTTAGACTAGAAGCGGGACGTGCACCTCTGGCTGTGAACATTCTCGGTCGGGCGCTCTCTCTCGTGGCCAAAATCCTAAAGATGGGACAAGAAAGGTATCCTAAATTGTGTTTCGATCGTTTGAGAGCACTGGAATCGAATGGAAATTGCGACGCCAAGTATGGTGCAAGCAAATAGGTGACATTTTTCAATACTGTGGCTTTGAGGACCAGTGGAGAAATTTGTCGCCATCGACATTTGATTTGAATAAAATTCTATCTAAATATGTACACATGTATGCAAATATCTAGAAAAGGTTAAGAATCATATTACTATTAAATTTAGGGTTGTTATTAGCAATTTATAAATATACTGTCTTAGTAAAAAAAAATGTGATGGCACTGTTTTCTCAATTTAAAGAATTTATCATCATAAATTTAAGATTATAAGAAAATGTTTTCATTATAGCGCCGATTCAGTAGCCTATTTTATGTACCTTCTTTTTGGGGGGCAATTTACCTAATACTATTAATTAAAAGATCGTAAAATAAATCTAACTAATTTTCTAAAAAGTAATTTTTCATCTTCGGTTGATTGAAGATAATGACCCCGGTTTTTCCATCTCTCCAGATGACTGACTCATTCATTACGTTCTTACTTCACTTGATTTTATCGATAATAACATTAAAAATTGTGTCGTTGCGGTGCTTCACAACGGTAATTAAAAGCTTATTAAAATTCATAATTTTATAAATTCATTAATGTTACCACCCGCCCAAACTCACTCGGCACATTGAAGAACCTATTTTTCTAGGCTAAGCTTAAATCTTAACTTGCCTCTGAACTTCCTTCTCTCCAAATTTGGTTTGTCCACAAAGAAATCGAATGGGCGAAAAAAACGATTAATATTCGTCACATCGCATCAGTTCAACATTGTCATTAAAACCATTGTGGGCTCATTCTCAATCCTTTCAATGTCGTATCAATCGGGTGGATAATTAACCGAGCACAATGCTCAGATTTTGTGTTTTGTTGATATTACTGATGATCGCCTAAAACGCTTTTTGCCAGAAGCACAATGCTCAAATACCTCTTCGCTTATCTACTCAGAAAGTTTAATACATTTCTTGAGTACGTCGCTTAAACGATTCTGAAAATCTTCTCAAGTATCTTTAAATCTTCCAGACTGACATTGATTTTAAGAAAGTGAACAAAAAAAAAAAATGTAAATAAATGCGTGATTTGGGCGGTTCAAGTGCACAGAAGGATAAGATCAAGATTCTGACAAAGCAATCACTTTGGTAAATTGCAATCTGTTTCTGTTCTTTTTTTGAATGTTTTCATTTCTTCATAGTTGTGGGCGTGTCGGGGCAGTGCTTTGACCTTCTCGATTTCTTTTTTTTTTCTTTTACGCTTTTCAATTTGACGATTCTTGCCATTAACTACAGCTAATGATAGGTCAGGTTCGTTTCTATTTACGAAGTTTCCTTGAAAATTCAACGAATTGGATTCAATTTTTCTATGTTTGGATTTTTAATGAATATCTAATTTTTAGTATAAAAGGAAAGGAAATCGGTTATTATGGGTAGCGAATCTTATTAATACGAGGGCGTTGATATCACAGAATTCGACTCATACGTATTTTTATTTGAGTTAAGTTATAAAATTTAAAAAAGAAAATGTTGCGAATAATTATAAAATTTAGTTATTACGAAAAGTATGACTATTTCAGAATTATTATGAACCTTCATAGAGTAATGACTTTCCAATAAATCCAGAAATTCATAAAAATATGAGTAATACAATATATAAAATGTAATGTGCTTTAACATTTACGAAATACATATGCAAAATTATATGATTTCGCAATATTTCTTTATGCTGTATATCAGCTATAATTATTTGATTGCGCATACGGTAGGGTGACTCATGTAAAGTAATATCTGATTTCAACATAGTTGAAATTATGCTCAAAATATGCCAATATTAGTCTAACTAGAGTAACTCGTGTAGCTTCTACACTGTGATAAGGAAAGTCGGTATAACTTTTTCTATAAATTACAAATAACACGAATATTGTGGACCTCCTAAACTTATTAACTAACTAAAATTGATTAGTTTTACTAATTCGAATTTTTTATAATGTAAAATATTAATTTATTAAGTTAAATTGAAAAGTTTGGTGTTATATTCAACATGCATATAGAATTTCTTTTTTTCAGATCTATGAAACTATAATTTTCTATGTGTTTTTTTAGAATATCAACTGTAAAATCATAAAGCGGAATACACAAATTTACAGTGAGTTAAAACGAAGGGGTATAATTATTCGTTTGTCAATGTTTTTTGTTGCAGGTACCGAAAATAAGAATGATGTCAATAGAAAATGTCCATCGTTTTGATGCATTAAAATTCAATTCATACTAGTTAGTTATTTAGATTTTAACTTGCTTCTCCCTTTTGTTATTTTATAGTATTTTGGTAGTAATTTTGTAAAGAGGTCTTTGTATAATTAACATTGTTTTTTTTTATTTTGTGTAGATTTCCATTTTATAATACATTTTGTCAAAATTTTACTACGGTTACTGTTGTATTAGGTAAAATCTCTATGCCTCATTTTATATTGCAAAATAGTGAATTTATATACGTCTTTTCTCATTGTAGTAAAAGGATACTAGAAAAAATTTATATATTCGAAGTGTACATTCGTCTTTATATTGTCGAATCCAATTTCTAAAATACTCTCTAAATTAAACCCGGAATTTTGTGCAGCGTCATTTATTGGACTTGATCACTTTTACCTTGTAACAATTTCACTTCTGCAGGAGGCCGGGCCCCATTTTGCTTTCAAAACAGACCGAAATTTGTTCTAGTTATCAAGTGAACCATTTCATCAAAAAATGTGTGCCAATTTTGTAAATTAGCATATAAAAATCCATAGGAGTAGTCAAGGTCTAATTCGCGATTTCATCCAGTAACCGGCTTCGCATATCCACTTATAACCCGTGGCAGGAGCATAAAAAAATTTGTCAACAGAAATGATCATTTCCGCTCATATAAAATTGCACGTTTAGCTTTAAATGGCTGATCGCAAGAGGAAGAGAATTTTTGCTTTGGTCTTTTTCACGTTTATTAATCCCCCTTCTGATGGCCAGCGTGACCGCCGTTCGGTGCTGTGTCGTCTGGGGGGCTCTGCCGGACCCGGCCAGTAGCATTGAACCTATGATTCATTTAAGAAATTTATTCGTTTTAATCCGCCACTTTTTTGCCGGTGTGATTTTTTCCCGGGAAGAGATTTCTTTTCTTTTTTTTTTGTTTGCCTTGGCAACGGCTTCTGAGGAGCTACACCATGCGTCGACGATCGTCGCGTATTGGTGTCTTGGGTTAAATGACCCGTCGTCTGAAGATCTGTTAGCTCTTCTTGGTACCTGAGAAGTAATTGCCCCTCAGGATATTTCGTGCAATACCAAATCACATTGGCCTTGCTTTATAACTTCAACCCAGACAGCCTCGATCACTGTCCGAATTTTGATCGTTTTGCCCCGGAGAGAAAATATCCCACCTTTGCGCTCTTTAGGTATCATTGTAAATTTTTCCGGAATTAATGTGCGTTTGCCATATTTGGCGGAATCAAAGATTCTTCACCTTTGTCCGAATTCAGCAGGCGACTAACTGTAGGTTTAATAGCGTAAATCATTTACCCGAAGCGTTATTTAATCGCTCAGATTTATCTGCGGCGGACAAGTGCCAATAACCATTTCTCATGTCTTGGAGGAATCGAAGCGAGCGCAAATGCACTTTATCACTCGGCATTTCTGCATACTTTGGGCTAGAATGGACTATGCGAACAGAGTCCATTAACAAGAAACATATTTTATGCGTGTTGGTTGATAATACAACATTTCGGTTCCAGAGGCGAAATCTTTTGCCGTACACGAAACCATTTTGCCAACAAATTAATTACTGCCCCAGTCCAAATGTCTTGTGTGCCACATTTTGGCCTGCATCTTGTCTACACGGCCGCAAGGTAGTAAAGTTGTTGTTGTTGCCGCAAGTTGTGTTCTCCCAACAAAAAAAAAAGGGCAAATTCAGAATTAAGCCGGAGCATTTCGTTATAAATGGAGCATTAACCCGGATTCCCTTCACTTTTCAGACTATTTGGGTTAGTGTGATTATGTTGTTAGAAAACAATGAAAATTTTCTCCCTCGTTAATGTTTTGATAAATGCCCAGAGCGATTTTGAATCGAATCTTATTGACAATCGTTACGAAAATACTTTGGATTTTACAAGGAAAACCATAAAATATTAAAATGTTATGCTTCTGCGAGTTTTACAAATTTTTCAAGCATGTAATTTTTATACTTTGATTTCAACTAGATCTGATGAGAATTGAATAAATTGAACTCGACATGTGATAATAGAAATTGATATAATTTCTATTCAATTTCTTATTTTCATGAACATGTTGGTTCCATAACCTTGTATATTTTAAGAGTTTGTCTTTTAATCTGAATTATCGTTAGAGCTTTAAACGTACTTTTATTTTTTTTATAGGGCTTTGTTTTTTTAAAACTATAAAAATAGAATATACAATACGAATTTAAAACAAATACCCAATTCGTAAATTTGTGTCCAATTTAGATATCACCAATCTTTATCTTTTTACAATGTTTTACGAGGTACTCTACTCTGATTGATTGATCTATACTTTTCTTTGCAATAACGACAAAAGGATGAAATAGAAGTCTAAGCAAAATGTTCGGTTTTTGTTACAATAAATGTTTTATAAAGAAACAAATTAAATACATACTCATGGCTACATCTCGTGGATTCCAAATTGTCGGCCTTATACGCAAGCTTGTTACATTTTGGAACCCACGAGGCGACAGCAACATATACGATCGGCTGCTCCCTTACAATCACTTCGTTGTCGTAGAAACCTTTGGTGACACTTTCAAATTTATAAAAGTAATCATGATGACTAGCGTCATCGCATCGTTTCGTATGATGAATTAAATTTTTCCTGTTCATTTCAAACTCATGGAGATCATGTGAATCATCGTCGTCATGGTTGTTTCGTTGGATTTTCTTTGAAAAATCCACATAGAGTGGTTCGTTCGATGGTTTTCTAGTAAATTCATCGTCATCCTCGTCAACGGGATGCTTCTCATTAGCATCGCGAATATTAGCTAGACTGTAAACGCTATAGTTACTCGAAGATTGTGAATAAGATTTTCTTCGACGGTAAAATTCTTCTTCGAATGGCAAACCATTAGGAAATTTGCTTGAAAACGATTTCATAGCCGATCCGTTTCTTTTACCATTATAATCGGAGAGAGACGGTGATCGCGAAACCTTATCCTCTTTATATTTTTTATTTATCCCATTGGAAACTGTTACAGTAGGACCATTGTTATTAACCAATTGTTTTGTTGTAGTAGTTGACACAAACTTTCCAGAATTAGTTAGCCTACTTCTGCTTAAAGCGTAGCCATTAGGAACATTTTCTTTTGAGACCTTAGCTGAATTGTAGGATCGCTTGTAAGAGCTTCCATTCAGCGACTCGAAATTTTGGCGGTAGCCGTTGGTCCTATTGTAGTACGAGGAACTGTTTACACCGTATCTCGAAGGCAACTCCTCAGAAGTGGTGCTGTTGCTTACAGGTGACTTTGAATGCACTAAGCACGTATTATACGTCTTCCTGCCCGGCTTAAAGCCTGTGTTATTATCACTCTCCCTGTAGATATTATTTGACCTTGCACTTGACGTATAGAGTCCATTACTAGTCTTATTATTGTTGTAGTTATTGTTCGAAACATTGCCATTCAGCTGGCTTCTCTGAATCTGCTGTTTTCGCATTGCTAGCGGAGAAGAAATTGAATTGTTTTTGCAGCCGTCTGCAGCATAAAATTCAATTCGTCGACAAAGCTTCGGTGTTAATGGCTTTATTGATGGCAATTGAGTGTGTTGATCATCACCTCGAACGGACTTGTTACCGTGAAGACTACTCCGAAATGGTTGCAATCGTGAATTTGTAAAAGACCGTGCTGACGATGATTGTACAGTAGATCTAGCTACTGCAGACGATGATGGATTTGTTTGCAAATTGTTGTTCGTCTTTGCTCGGAACGAGCTGTACGGTCGACAGGCGATTTGTCCAACCGACATTTTTTTAAAATTTATTTGTTTAGATTTACTATTATCACTACTATTAACATTCATATAATAAATGCATTAAAACAACACTAGCACGAGATATCACAATTATTTAAATGATATATTTTTTTCTTTTAATTTCCTCTTCATTTGACGCAATCCACTTTCATTCTCTTGATGTGCGTTTACGTTCACTTTTCTTAGAGGTTACATTTTGCGGAATAAAGGTATAAAGGAATTCTATTGAATAACAGTTGTATACACATAGATAAAAATAATCAATTGCGAATAAATTAACTTTGGGTAAAATATTGAAAATGCATGTCACGAAAACAACGAAAACAAAATTCTGCGTCTCTGATTATAATTGAAAAGCTCAATTGAACCTATTCTATGAAGTAGTATTCTCAATATCGCGAACATACCTGAAGGCCTTATTTTTTATGCTTCAAACATATCTCGCATCATTTTCTTAATGCGATTAACGAAAACATTCGGGGTAGATGTTCCAAACAACAGTGCATATTGTTCTGGTTTATTTTTAGATTTCTTAAGCGGTTATTACTATATTGTATTGCGTTAGATTGGGTGATGAATATTTTGTGGAGTTTCTTCAACAATCAAGCCTTAATCTAAAATTGGCATTAACTTCTATGCCCATCCAGAAAATCGTTTCTAAATATAACCTTCTCTGGAAATTACAAAAAGTTAAATGAATTTCAGTTCTGTTAATGTCCTAGGAAATGTGAAGTTAATTTCCTTCATAAATAGCTAGACGGCCTAATGAGGGTGCGAACGGTCGCCGTAGAAACGTTTATTGATAAGAGCTTAACCTTCATTAGTTTTGGTGCTGAAGGTAAACATTTATGAAATAATATCCATGAACTACACATATTCAACCTTATACTTGGCAGCGATTAGATAGTCTTGTAGAGTGCGGGTCTGGGATCTTTTTGGTGAATGAAAACAATATTTGTTTTTAATAATCTTTTGTAAAATTTACAAGTCTACAACTTATATATATTTTTGGAAAAATATTTTTACAAATATAGATATAAGTAGAGCGTTTCCAAAATAATTTAATTTAATTTCTTTTTTGTATTTGAATCGTACATTTAAGACAGAAGGATCAAACTAAGCCCATAAAGTGCGAAACTGCCTAAATCAATAAATTGTCACATACAACCATGTGAAACCGTCAACATACCACGATTTATTTACATAGAAGTCTGGGCAAAAGTATGAACGGATAGAAGCTGGAGCACGCTTTTTTTTTACAAGTTAAACAATTTACAAAGTCTAAGGTCTGCCTTGATTGAAATTTGCGAACGTTTGACTTTGCACTCTTTCGACGTCATATTGAAACATGTGTTCAAAATTTGTAAGCAATTTATTGTTAAGGCGAGTTGTTTACTATTGTATCTTGAAATTATAACTGATGTATAATAGAGACTTTTTTTGGATAGACATCCTAAACTCTAAGTAATAACTTGCAGAGATAGCTTCTGTAGACATAAAGCACACCGACTTAAGGAGTGAAAATTCGAAATAAAAGTATAACTTAAAAAAAAAACAAAGACTTGAATTCATAGAAAAACTGAATTTAATTTCCTCTAAGATAACAAAAATTACTTGCAACATACGTTAAGCACACAAGTCTACAAATTTTCTGGAAGACCTTGGAGTTAGTGTGTAATTCTGTTTAACGAATATGGAAAGAGATTTCTCGTTAATTACGACCACACACCCTCACCGACGATTTAAATGAAAGTAAAGCGCGCAAAATTTTTAAAAAAAATTATTAATACGATTTATAAAAACAAAAAAAAATAAAATTCAAAAAAAGTCGATCCACACAACCATCAGAATAGCCACCATACTTCGACAGTATTCTTGTGAATCATTGAAAAATAAGCCAAAGTAGCTTATAAGACATTCCCCCGTAAACAAGGTGGATTGAGAGGTCGTCTGCTAGTTTTGCTGAGTTTGAGCACCGTCGACGTGAGTTTCTCGCATAAACAAAGGAAGGGAGTCAGATCGTCGCATGCATTTTTTGATACGTCTCGACAAATTCAGCACAGTGGCCGGAGAAGCGATAAACGATTGCTAAGACGGCTAATAGAAGCCGTTCTGATAATATTGTCAGATCGATTTTCATAAATTGCAATAAACAAACGATAGGAGAGCTTAGCCGCCACGCGGGAAGGAATGAATGCCTCAAACTTTCTCCAATGAAACGCAGAATTTTGTTCGATTTCAGCGATGGAATCGAATCGCGGGCACGCTCGTCGTTATCACTAGAAGACCACACGATAAATGTGTCACCGCGTTCATCACGCAAACATACTCGGTAGTCATAGAACGTGCTTTTTTTCTTAATTTCACCCAAAGTTAATTTTTTAATGATACGAATGATGCATATGCTCGACGAAAATGGTACGCATCGACCGGAATTGGGCACTTTTAGGGACACAACACTAACATTTGGGCAAATATCACAAAGTAACTCCTTGCAGCCTCGGTTACGAGTTGCGACAAAAGCGAACGATCTTAAAGAAGCTTCACTCCTGCTGCTGCCTCCATCCACGCAAGAGTAATCGAACGGACTGACTGGCTGCAAACAGCACCGGCACCAGCCAGAGACCCTACAGCAGCTGTTTATGCTTTTGCTGGCTCTTTTTGCTAGACATTCTGGTTGTCTCCTCAAGACAAGACCTGAGCTTAAGACGCCGCAGGCCGCCCCTCTTTAAAGTGACACAAAACCGAAGAGATCATGGGCCTCTGATTTTCGAAAAGATTAAAGACCTCTATGCGGAAAACAAGAGGAAGACCGATCTTGCTGTGCTGTGCTGTGCAGCTTTCGAGAGTTCTGAATATTGAACGGAACGCGGCTGAATCTTGATCTGGACTCCAGCAGAGGTGCAACTTTATCGAACATAAAAAGAATAAAACATTGGATTCAAAAACAAAAAAAGTCCAAATTAACAGTGGTGGCGGTAATTCCGTTGAAGATCGCGGAAAAACTAATTGATTAGCCATTTTACGCAATTAAACGCGCTTTTCGAGCGAGAGAGATACTCTGGCTGATTTCGCTAATGAAGGCTAAATAAAAGCGATAGTCGCACAATGTTGTAAGTCAGTAGCAGAGCTTAGCACGTTTAAGTGTTATTGATAATGGAATCGTGAATAATAAAATTGCTTGAAAAATTAACGCTTGATAAAAACCTGAATCTTCGATTTCCATTGATAATAAAAAATCCGGTTTGGATAGACGTTTCAAAAAGTACAGCGATTCTAATTAAGATTTAAGGGTTTTAATGCAAAATATTTAATCGATTATGAATAGCACTATTAAAATTATTACTTGGAAAAAGACAAATATATATATAACAAAAAAATAAACTTACAAATTAAAATTCATCTGAAAAATCTCAGTAACTTGTCTGAAAATAAATAGGAAAATTATTAGGTTAGGTAAAGTAAGATTTAAGCAAATATAGCAGTTAATTTAGCACTTATTCCAAACTCTGTTTATGAATAATCATGAAATATGCATGCATAAAACTATCTCTTAAAATGTTATTACAAAAATTACTTCAGTAATGCATCCAAATTGACCTTTAATATTTAAGTTACAAGATAAAACAAAGTATTAAAGGAATGGTGTATATTATTTAAAAAACGTTTTTATATTTTTTTTTATTTCTGTTTTATTAACACGTTCCTGCTGGCATGTACCACTAGTGGCACATAGAGGATTGTCCCATCGGACGGCTTGTACCACGGGTGGTACATACACAACAGAACAAGAAAGGTTTATAAGAATCGAAATATTCGATATTAGCGCTCTTACTAAGTTGATCGTCGCAGATTTATCAGTGAGAGTTATTTGTTTTTCTAAATTCATAAGGAATGTGCCGGTTAATAAACGATATGCGATTATATTCACAACACCGCCGGTAGTTGGAAAGAAATATGAATTAGAGAGCCGTCAGATGCCGCGAACTGCAAATACGTTAAAATCCTATTCTTAACAATTTCAGAGTTTTTTTTTTAACCCTTAACGGACGAAAAGCCCCACTACGGGAATATGCCATAGAAAACAAAAGGGGGCATGAAAAGAATTATAAATCAACAAAATATGTTGAATTTATATCTAAATAAACCTAAGTAAATTCAGTCTGTAGTATTTTTTATAATTTGTTGTATGTATAAAATACGAGGCAGAAATTATATCATATTATTTCTTTTATAAAATACGAGGGAAATAATATCACCTATTTTCCGATAAATCACTAAAAGTGCGTGACATTATACGGAACACAATACAACAACAACATTTTTATATTTTACGATAGAAAGTGATATTGCCAGAGGACACAGAATGCTGCTACTTGATTTATTAACAACAAAAGGTAAAACTACTAATCGATTTTTTTTTTCTTTCTAGTTTGTTTCGTAAAATGAAATTTTTTTCAGAAATTACGAAAATATATTTTGATCAGATTTACGTCTTTGAATGAGTGTTGTTTCAAAGCGGAGACTACTAAACTAATAATAAAAGAAAAATGTTAGCTGTCGTAAAATCAAGCTTTTTTTTTATTCGATTGAGGAAACAAATATAATATGAATATTTTTTTTAAGAACAGAATGATTTGAGAAAAACATAAACAATTCCGCAGAGTTCATGAAAAATGAAGAAGTTCATTGTAACCAAACTGTCTTACCCATTGTCTTATAAATTTTAAATAAGAAAACAAATCGTAAGAACGGCAACTGATGAATTAATTCTTTCTAGCTTAAGTCACTAATCAGCTAAATCACTAAAATTCTCCACCCACCGAATATGCCACAGGAAATATAATTGCACGTGGAGAAAAACGCTCAATTCGGCAGCTGGCAAACGCTTGAGAAAATCTTTTAGCAGTGTCCACAACATTGTCCGGTGGGAGTATAATTTATTAAAATAAGATAAAAACCGCTATTTACATTAGTGATTAATCACACTATCTCCATGCCCCAATTTATACCTACAGAGAGGAGAAAAAAATTCGTCTTTTTTCGCAACAGCTCTTTTCAGTGAAAAGAAACATGGCGAGGGAATAAATGACCACCAGTCAGTCCCAAGTACAAAAACGTGCTTGGGCGCTTTAGGGGATTTTTATCTGGATAAGAAATCAAGACTGACTTTCTGTTCGCCTTCTTACTTTTTTTTTACGGAAGCTTTACTCAAAGGTGATTTATAGCTAATCATTTTCAGATGACAAATTTAGACAAAAGTCTGGGATTTGTGCCTGATAAAGTTTAACGTACCCATAAATTCAATTAAATAGACACGGCCAAAGCGACTAAGATACTGTAAAAACAAAAAAAAAAAAACAACACACAAAATAATTGAAGTGTTATGTCATGAGACACCAATCGTTTAAAAGAGACATGGACACAATAGGAAACGACGATTACTGGACAACTGTAAAGGTTTGATAACAAAAATAACGGTACTTGATGACTGTCATTCTAAAAATGGTTGATTTTTACGAGACTTTAGAAGACAGCGCTTTCATTAGTAAGAACTGACTGCAACTAAGGAAATAAGGCCAGACTTATTTCAAAAGATTAGTTCCTAATTATTTAATGAATTTGACTTTCTTTCTCTAAGCGCAACATAATCGTTTAACCCCTTGGGTACGGATTTATTTGAGAAAATATTTGCATGTGGAACGGATTTAATTTTTGGTTGCGTGGAGTAGTTTTAAAAGATGTACTATTTACGTAAGAATTCATTTATTTCTAAAATATTAGTGACTTATGTAGTATAAAGATGACTTCAGGTACTAAGAATTACAAAACAAAAATAAATTGATAAAAACAAAACAAAACTAAATGAAATAAATTCAAGTAATAACAAAAAAACCAATTACTAATAATTATGAAGAGTGGTATTTTTCAAAGCAAGTAGGTAAATGCAGTGCTACTTTGCATTGTTTGCAACGTGTAACCTTTATTTAAAATAGGCTGTGCCACTTTCATGACTACACTCTCTGTAGCAGGTATATCACTTCCCTGAATTTTATCTTTACCAACATAAATTTTGAAACTAGTACAAAAACCTGATGCAGATTCACAAAGTTTATAAAATTTTATGCCAATACGAGCACTTTTGGAGGCAATAAATTGAAGAAAACTTAATCGACCTTTGAATTTCCATTCAAGACTTCTTTCAAAACATCCAAAGGTGTAGGATTACCACCTAGTCTACGCAGACTCAAAGGATTAATTCCAGGTATTTCAGAAAAAGTTTTTATATCGGCTATATTTTCTTTTTCTTCCCAAAATCCATTCCTCTGATAATGGTTCACAGGAAGATTCACTATCACTTCTCGATAGACGTCTTGTGCGTCTTTGAAATCTTGGTATTATATCACTATTGTCATCAGTTTCTAGTTCACTATCGTCTTCATCATCACTTTGAATTTCATTGTTATTGTTAATTTCAGGATCACTAAAAAATTCTTCTTCAGATTTCTCAAAGTCACTTTCATCAAAACTTTCGTTATCACTATCATAAAATATATTACTTATTTCTGACATGGGGAAGTGTATGGCAAATAATGTTAACCAAAATACTGTAATTTCTTCTTCTATTATCTATGATTGATACAAGCTACAGTGAAGTGAACAGGATTGTGCTTCTTAAATATTGCCTAAACTCAAAAGACGTCTTAAACACGTCATTCGCTCCTGGGGCAAACAAGTGCATGACGTGTCTCAGACCTCAAATGTACCCAAGGGGTTAAAGGTCTTTTCCCGAACTCGGCCATTTTTTTTTTTTGAAACTTGCTTATTTTAAGGTAGCTCCATCCTGAAAAAAAATTATTTCTGCATATTTGAGGAATACAAGTATTTTTTGTTTGCTATGAATAAATTACCAATTTATCTCCCAATTTATCTCAACATATTTTTGCGAGAATTGCAAACAATCAATTCATATTAAATTAAACCAAAATACTTACTTACTTTAAATACTTCTTAAAATTAAATAAGCTTAATGTTTTTGGTGAATTTCATCTACTATATCTATAACAGATCGAAAGTTGAGAGGCATACTTTTTGTTGACATTCGAACTAGCATGTGCTAACACACTTTTAGAATGTTAAATGATAGCTAATTGATTACAAAAACACGTATAGCAGCAATGAAATAAAAGCATGCAAAGATATCATTAAACAGCAGGTTCCATAAGTCTTCATGTTTGCAATGTACCTCAGTCACTTTGATATTTGAATAATGCAAATAAGGAATTAATAAAGATATCATTGGCTGAACTATATACAAAAGTGAGACGTGTGGCGGGTTGGCTCTGTGAGGAAACAAAAATTATGCACTAGTGCACAATGAGTAATGAATCGGTTTACATTGCTTGGTATTCTGTGCGGGGAGACTCGTTTTAAGTTGCAATTAAATGCATTAAGCATTTTATTAAAACCCTTCCATCAATTTATCTGATGATATGAATCACTAAGCTGCTCCCCATGTTTGTGGCTGGAATCTCATCAAACGCTGTCACCGTCTACTTTAGTGTTGCGTCTAATAATTACTTTATTAAGATACTATTTACGTGCCCCAGTGGGAAAACATTGCCTATATTTGCAGTGTGTGGCCATCATAAACCACGTGAATTGGTTCAGCCGATTGATGTAGCGAGTACAACCCGCCCACTTATAGAAATTTTAGCTACAAATGGTATAAATGAAATTATTAAAAAACATCATCGTTTTGAGCGAGCACAGGCGGCCACCGAATATGGCTTAAAGTTTTATTGGTCGAGGACAATCTCAGTAAAAGTACGCGGCGCTCATCAAGCCTTATTGACTTATTTATTATTTACTGATGGAAAAAATTACCGATTACCCACCGGTGCTGGTCAATTAGCATAAACACTAGTGATTTCCAGGTAAATATGCGCTCTTCCGTGGTCTGTTGGGCGGCTACTTGAGACTTTTTAAAATATTGACCCGCCAGGTAATAAAATAATAAAACTTCACAAGGAGAAGTGTGGAAATGGATTGGATCCGATCGAATTGGTCGGTGACTCACTTGTTATCACCCGTTTAATTGTTGAAGTTTCCTCTTATAGCGCCAATTTTAGGCAGCCACTTCGTTCTATTTCAGTTCAGCTTGATTGCCCGGTTGTTTGATCAGCCAATGTGTGGAACATTCAAATTGATTAATTAAAATTTGGCTCAATTGCACTAAACTAGGCAACCATCTATGCTCGGAGGAGGAGGCACTGATCGCATTTACATTTTTGCGCGGTGAATCACTTGTTCATAGTTTTCTTTTTTTTTTGTACAAGTAGACAACTTTCCCATTATAGAAACATAAACACTCTGGCGCCTTATTGGAACCGATTATTGCTTTGTTTTTTACTTGCACGGAGCCAATTTTAAAAACGTCTCCACAACTGCTGTTTCAAGACGGACATTATCTGCAGATGGTTTCTTCTAATCGTAAAATTTAGCATTTTGAAAAGAGCGTAAATTGTAATTCCGTCGTCATTTGTAAAACGAAAACTAATCATCGACAAAACATTGAAGCTAAATATGTGACTGGGACAGATAAGATGGATAGCATGTTCAATACCAAATTTTATTCAGCTGCACATTCAGCTATTGAGGGTGACGTGCAAAATACCTCCTGCTTTGGCGAAATCTGCAATTTCAGCAACATTTAATAGTATTTATATATTCAAAAGTGTTTTCGTCTTCAAAGCAATTAAACGAACCAAAAAATAATTTGAACAGCAAAATTTTTTTTGTTTTAAAAATTTGATTGAAAACCATGGATCATAAAAACCCCAATAATTAGCGATCCAATCAAAGCAATATTCACACTTGATAGATCGTACCACAAGAAGTCATACCTGCCTGACTCATCGAATCCTACAACATTTATGTAAGTAGTGAGTGCCCTTGTGCAGGCAATTTTTGAGCAACCATTTAAACGTCGCGGTTTGGGCTATTAATATAATTTCAAAAAACGACAAGAAAAGAAGGCATCAACGATCTGGCTCATTAATCTTGATCGAATAAAGCGATAAGTTTTATTCCCCCGCCATCGATTCATATTGCCGCCTTCGATGCGCAGATGTTGGTGCCGTCAATTGTGGCAATTTCTCTTCAACTCTTCCAACAGGTGACAATAACACAAAAAATTAATTATCTGCAATTTAATCCCGTACAGCAGGTCTGTGTTGCGAGTTTCTTAACCTTTCAGTACAATAATTCTTGAATTAACTTCTTTTTTTTACCGCGTAGATATGTAGATTCTATTTTGCGGGCATAAACGCACAAATAATCGCGACAAAAATCAACAAATTCTCAATGCTTTTTGTTTGTTCCGATGAGGGGGAAGGGATGTATGTAGATACAGATCGATT
This sequence comes from Philonicus albiceps, assembly GCA_963969385.1. NCBI lineage: Eukaryota > Metazoa > Arthropoda > Insecta > Diptera > Asilidae > Philonicus > Philonicus albiceps. The sequence goes on along the minus strand of OZ017776.1, from coordinate 10,557,444 downwards.
CTTCGAAACATGACATCTCATAATTTATTCAATCTAGTCTTACATCAAAGTAGCGCGCGGCGGGTGAATAACAAATCTAACCTTGGTCGCATAGAACGCCTGTGTTAAACAATTTTTGGGACTTGTTAAAAAAAAAAAAACATTCTTGATAATAATACCGCTTTTTTTAGTCTTCCACTTAAGATGATTTTGAGTCGGTAACTAGAGCTCTATTCATGGGTTTTATTTATTGCATAACCTAATTATGGAATAATTGAGAGGAATTTCAAAATTTTCAATTGTCCCTATTCACAACTTGATATTATAAAAATCACTCTTCAAGGTGATGCATATAAATCAACGGTTGACTTCTCATCTTCTGCGGATTCGACCTAAATTACTTTATTATAATTATACCATAATCACGACTAGAAATTAAAAATCTACGAAAATAAATATTCAAATTTAAGCATAACGAACTGACAAAAAGAGCAAATCTTTAAATGGCTTTTGTGTTACCATGTTGCAAATATTGTTAATTATTACTGCACCAAATAAGTACTTTACGACTTTATTTATGTTTAATCGAAAGCCCGATGTGCACATCGTTGAGTATAATTCAATAAACCAATTAACATTTAATGAATGCGATTTTTCCATTTTTAGAAGAAACACAAAAAATTTGCAAGCGATGATATATTCCTTGAATGGAATTATACTGGACTGCAAAGTTCTTTGGGGAGAAGAGGAGTTGCATTTTAACAAATATAGCCTCAAGGGTATTCAATTAAAATTATATAAATTGTTCAACAAAACACGTAAATTAAAATTAAAAAAATAAATACTATTTTTCACGATATCTGATGATTATTATGCTTGTCAATTACTCATTATTAAACAGACAGTGCATGTCCTTCAACCCAAAAAAAAAAAAATAGTAAATAATAAGAAAACGAGATATTCTTTCATCAGAAAGCTGTCGTGGTAGACGGAACTCGTAGAAAATTTCATAAGCGCACCAAACTTTACTCCTCTTTATAAAACCTCTAAAAAAAAAAATAAAAAAAGTCAATAGATTAATTAAACATAAACGATTACGATTTTATTGCAATGCAAGTGTACAGACGAATAAAGCGTGCTCAGCTGTGACACCCGTGGCCACTGCAGCCGGTCATTTTCCTAAAATGGTGTGACGGTAGTAAGAACATTCCGCCATTTAAGTCGTTGACAATAATAAATTAAGGCAAAAGGTTTAATCTACCGTCTGTTATTGTTTGCAAATGTTTTTGAAATTAATTTCTTCTCTGCTAGATCGACCGGCGACAAGACTCTTTTGACCTTTTAGAATGTTTTATCTGGACAACAGTTTTGTTTAAATTGCGTTTCACTTCCTTCTTTATTTTATAAAAAATTATAGTTTTAAAATTTTTTCTGATGCTTATTATTGCTTATTAATCATAAAATCTACAATACCGGAATTTGTTTTTATATCAAAGACTTAAAAATATGGAATTATGGTAAAATATACGCCAGTATTTAAAGGGATCGAAAGGAAAGCTAGGTAACTTAATTACTGTACTCGAAAAACAAAATTTAGTTTGTACTTCTCATTAAATTTAGTATTAAATAAATAAAATAAACAATTAATCGAAATTTCGCAAGGTTTAATTTTATGGTCTGTTTATGAGATTGATAACCTTATACACATAACATTTTTAAATTTTCTGTACAATAAAAGTAATGTAATAAATAAAAACGTAAAATATTTTATATATCTGGTAAAGGTTATAAAAATGATTTCAGAGTTTCATTGCCAAAATTTACTGACTTCCTGCCACCTTACTAAAGCAATAACCAGGAAATATTTAAAAATAAAATATCCTACTTGCATCGCATAAACTTCTGGCAGTTTCGCTCTATTTAACTCCACGAAAATAGATCTGTCTTTGAATATTGCCACAATAGAATTCAACTTTAGTTGAATGATCTTGAGATTGAGAAAATGTTCAAAGCTCATTACTGCCCAATTAGAGAACAAAGGAAAAAAAAGGTGGAATCAGCAGGGGTACTCTTCTACGACATTTTAAAATTTAAAGCACAGATCTGTTTGATTAACAGTCCACTACGATACCGCGTAATTATTTCTCGCGGTCGCAGTCAATTATTAAATCATTTTATAACATGGAATTTGCGTGGGTGCCTGCAAGAATTATTTCCAGTCCATTTTAGTACGAAGCAACTTCCCGTAATGAAAGAGAGAAATTTCTTTATCCCTTGTCAACCGCTTTCGTCTTTGTTGTCGGTGATGATTTTTCCACCCTCCACCGACAGGGTCAAAATATGAACAAAAATCATCGAAATTGTTCTCACCTTTGTTCGTGTCTTCTTCGCGCTTTCTGTTGTTAATTTTTTACAAAGTTATTTGCGCATGTCATTCTTGAGGACAGCTCAAGATTCGGGCGAGGATCTTTGTTCTGTAAGTACCCGTTATGAGTCACAAGAGACAAATCATAATTTTTTTTTCGATTTCCGTCTGGATGTATCGATGTCATTGAATGTTTGTGACCTTTTTAAGAGTTTAGAGATATTGAGAAATCGATGGATAACGGTACCCACTGGAGGGGTACTTGGGCGATTTTTCTTCAGGTGATCCGTTTTGTATTTAATTAAACATTTCCTTATTCTACTGACACTTCAGAAAGGTACCGTAATTTATAATTGTCCGTAATGTCGGATGACCAAAAATAGCGAAGACTTTTGTCAGCTCATACGTTCCTAATTGCCCTGGAAAAGTTTTAAAGTGTTTTTATGTTTACCCTCACAGAAAACCAGAAGAAAGGCTTGTAAACGGACACCTTCAGTAAAAGCACTTTAACGGTCATTTCTTTCGCAATTTTCGACTAATGAGAACGTGGGAGGACATTAACAAATTAGTCATAGTCAGCAGTTTTGAATATTTTTTTTTAATAAATAAATATAGATTTGGACCTGCGTGTTTAAGGTGTGATACTACTTTCTTTCAATATTTAAACTAAGTGGAAAATAACGAATAAAGTTGTACTTACGAAGAAGTATTTGAAACGCGAGAGCTGCTATCAGAATCATGACGTCTTCGTTTTGCTTCGTTGCGTCTTCCCCGCGAACTGAAATTGTTAAAAGTTCGTCTTATTTTAAAAAAAGGAAGGAGTATAAATCCATTTATTTTTTTATTTTTCAGGTTTTACGTTCCTCCTCCTTTCTAAACCCCTGTTGAATAAAAATATGCCTTGCTACTTTATTTTCCATTAGAAAACTCTTAAAATTAGTAATTGCCGAACTTAAAATTTAAATAAGACTGTAAAAAAACAAAGAAACCGTTTAAATATGAAGCTTATTTTGCTGTAGTGAACAAATTTTTCATATTTTCAATTATGAGTAAGATTTTATTTTTTATTTTACTATTCGAGTTGAGAACAAGTCCCGTATATGCAAGCATAATAATCGTTTGATATGGCGTGCTACTTATTATTCAACCTCAATTAAGAGTGGGAGAGAAAAAAACCGATGCTATGATACAGCAGCCTATATCATGTTAGCTCAATTTTTTTAAGATTCAGCAGAATATAACTGAAACTGAAGTTTTTTGAATTTAGATGAAAACATATTTTTTGATTGCTTAAAGTCGATATTTCAAGATGCCATAGTGATTTAAACAAGTATGCTTTGGGCAATTTATTGATTAATTATTTGCTCAGTATCGATCTTCTAAGACTTGAATTCGATACATTCGATACCAAAAGGGAAAAACCACATGCGCAAAGAAAAAATCCAGATTACTGGGCTTATGTCTATAATTTAATTATTATTTTAATGGATCTGCTTTGCAAGATATTCAGGCTTATATTTTATTCTAATAAAATTTTAAGTTAATTTTTAAAAAATTCTTTGCGTCAGCATCCAACACAACTATACCTACACTAATTGTGTAATTTTGGATAAAATATGATGATGTATTATTTTATTTATCAGCTGAAATAGAAATAATGAAAAATAACTTACGGGGTAGAAACAGACGATTGAGAAAGTTCTTCCGATTCCACACGCCGTCTTTTCTCACGGTATCCTGCTGACGATCTCGCGCGGGAATGGTGACGTCTCCTTGTTCTGGGCATCTAAAAAAAAATAAAAAATAAATAAAAGTAAAAACCAGTCGAAATGTAAACAAAAATGTTCTTTAATAATTCGCGACTTATTAAGCAAAACATTTCCTTTCATCATTTATGACTACAAATCAGGCAGAGTCAAGCCTAATTGGACCTGAAGGGAAGTATTGACAAGATCAAAGTTAATAACCGCAACAATATAAAATTTATTGATTAAATCAGAAATGAGGCTTCTGACGATTGTAAGTGTCGGCGCGGACAAAGCCTTTTGGCCTCTTATTCTTGGATTTTTGGCGAAGTTGTTGCTAACTTTTCAAGGCACTGAACCTGAGAGCAGGGAGTGTAGGTGGCAATGTTTTGCTCGAATCAATCGTAATCGTACAAAATAAACTTCCGTTAACTAACAGGGGATTAAAGTCATTATTTATGCATTCAATTGGAAAGATGTCGATTTTTTAGGAGTACTCTTAAGCCCTCAATGTCTCTGCTTTCGTTGAGTTCGTAAAAAAATATATACTCTTTAATCAAAGATTTTATTTATAGATATATAGGTTGATTCCTCTTGATAAAAGTAACGCAAGATTAACAAAACATCTTCTCTTGCAATTATTATATTTGTAATTTAGCATTCATTTAAGTTTTTTATACCAATATATATGTATATACGTAATTGCCACTATAAATATATTACGCCTTTCAGAAAGGTTAACTGATTAGACTGACGCAGTTTTACCATTTTGAATATTTACCGAAAGCCACTTTTAGCTAAAATAAATTCACTTGGAGTTAATTGAAATGGGCGTTTAAATGAAATTAAATCTAGATGCGAAAAACGTGTTACTATGCATAAGATGACATGATGCCAATTCAAATTCGTTTTCATCTCACATAGAATCGCTTCATTCTGTTGCTAAGCAATAAAGTAATAAATTTGTTACTTCAAAAAAAAAACAGTGAATATACAGTGCTGTGATGGTTTTATATTAGGTTTGGATTTTATTTTTTTAAACTGCCCTATTTTACCCTCCCTAGATACATAAATCTATTAAAAAATTGTTTTTTGCATAAATACATCCAGGTAAAATAATCAACTTCAAAAAGTTCCCCTATGTTTGGAAGATTTACCTGAATTATTTTAATAAAATTATGCATTGCTGCTTATGGATGTTGTAAAATTGGAGGTAAATACTTTTCCACTGTTTAAAATATTTACCCAACTTATTCCGATTTTTCAGGCATAAGGACATTGCATAAGAATTATAAGGGCTTAATAAATTGTATTATTTCATTGTTAATCAAAACTTAACACGTTCGCAGACAGTAAAACTTTCAATGAGCTGCAAAAACACGCAATTTTTCTAAAAATTAGTTGTGATATCCGAATTCTGATTAGAAATATTTTGTAATAGTTATAGTAATCATATTTTAACCGTTATATACAATGCTATATTTCCTGAAATTCGCCAGAACGGTTTTCTGGCATAGTTGGAAACTTGTACCATCTTTGAATTGAATTAATTAATGAAATAATTGATTTTTTTTTTCCATTGAAGATTTTTTAAATAAATTTGACTTGGAAAGATTTTTTAAATAAATTTGACTTTGAAAATATTGCTTACTATATAACCTTGGAAATTTGTCAATAAAAATATTTTATTAGGAGCGAAATAAAAAATGAATAAAATATTAAATTTACCTGATTAATACATTTACATCTACATTTACAGTGACAAAATTGAAATACCCTTTTTAATGTATAATGAAAAATTTATTTATTTAGACTTTCTCTTCAAATGATTATTTCAGCTTTAATACTCATTTATGATTTAATTTTTAATATTAGTTTTCAATTACGAGACCGAAGGTGGCATTAATTTTGCATTCCCCTTAGAATTTATTTTAAAAACAAAAGAAATCACTACAGAGATTTTTTGTATGATGATTGGTTTTTAGTTCTTTTAATAAAAATGGAAAAAAGAATGTTCGGGACAGTTAAAGACAACAAATTAGAAAAAGAAATCCTTAGGGGTCTTTAGTAAATAGCATTGTTGTAATGGATCTTAAATATTTACTGATTTACTCGATTTGAAAAGGACAATTTCATGTTAAAATAATGTTTTGTGTAAGGGATATTTTCGGTCAATAAACTAATTCGCAAGAAGGGATATCTTCAATCAATAAAATTATTTGTATAAAGGAAATCTTGATTCACGAATAACTTTTTTGGTATCTCGAAAACGAACGGAAGAAATTTTTGTTTTTACCACAGGAAAAAGCTTCTGAAATCATTTTCAATTCCACAAACCATGCAAATGGGAATATTTTCCCAATAAACATTACAGACAAAATTTTGTTGTTGATGAAGCTTTCTGCACTCGGCCACCCTTTTCACGAAGCTGATAATTCGGTTTACGAACAATTTCCAAATCTTTTTGATGCGGATGTAATTAACCTCTTGCAATGATATTTGAATAAAAATTACAATCATTTATAGATGGGAACTCTTCATTTACAAGTTAAAATTTTTTTATTTCTCGAAAACGGATCGATATATACTTTAGAAATTAATTCTCTGCTTTTACCACGGCCCAATACTGCGGAAATTCTTTTTAAATCGTTCGACTAAGAAAATCGGACCGTCCCTCTTGCATGTTATGTTGGCTTTAATTAGGCTACCTTTAAATTACTTAACATAGAAAAAGTTGCTGTGAACCTCACACTGTTACGTATGTAACTTTTCTTGTTAATTAAAATATTACCGTCTTAGGGCACTGAAACTTTATTGGAACGAAAATTCGCTTTTGGAAAATTGCCTATTAAAGGAAAGTGTTTTCTTGGGAGAGTTCCCCGAACACCTGATCGCCGTCACTTGTTTTGCAAAGTCGGAGCTACCAACGTGAGCAGGCCAAAATGTCACTTTCTTTCTATGGCGACAAGATTATTTGTCCAGATGAAATTGCAGAGCACAAAATAAACATTATCGAGGGGATTCGTGGCACCCCAATTGTGATTAAGCCCAGATGAGAAATTAGGAATTTCACAATTTTGAAAATAGGGTAGATAATTTGATGGAATTTGGATTACGTACAGTACCCGTGGGGGTACCTTCGCACCAGCGGAGACCACTTCACGAGCCCTAATCTTGCTCACGTCGCACTTGAAAAAAATTGTCCATTTCCTCCGAAGCGATTATCTGGCAGAATCTCTCGCATTTATTGTAAAAGCGCCGTTGGCAAGAAGAATGCACTTCGCTGGTTGACAGCTTCGCCAGACGACAGCCATTTGCAACGAATCAAAACAATGCACAAATGGGGGCAGCTGGCGCATAGTGTCGCACGAAAATTTGCTCGAAATATTCAACGATTAGAAAAACAAGGAGTACAACAACGAAATTACCTCTAATGCTGGATAAGGCTGATAAAATATGTTCCACAAACTGCTCAAAATGCTAGAAACACGCTTCCAAGTCTTCAAGGCTGGCTCTTGTATGCGAATGAACATCGATTTATTTTGCTTCACTGTAGGGGTGTCACACTGACGTGAACGCACGCACACATCACCAACACTGGCGAACGGCTGCCGATGAGATTTTCCTAGCGATTTCCTCAATTAAAGCGTTTTCCCTGGGTACGAGTTTAATTCCGGTGTTGATTATCCTCTTGGCGATTTTAATTTCTGCAATTTTTGTTGCTTGAAATGCACAAAAACAGCACTAATTAAATCGTGGCGATTTCAAATCTCTGATCAAGCTGAATATGGGGAAAATACCAATACACGCGCAGAGCGTGCTTATCGTTCCGTGGATGGTTTGAGCATAGCTCAGCACAAAATGAACCAACATTGGGTGGTTTACAATGCGAAATAACGCTTTCACTACCTTAGGATAAGTTCGTAATTCCGATTTGATGTTAACGCCGACGAACAGAAATTGGCGCATTTATTCGATCACTTTAACGATTTTTTTTTTAAAATCGAATGGAAAATTATGTTACATTTTTTTCATATCTAATTACATATTTTAATAAAGCGCTTCTAATACTTCCTGCTGGTTAAAATCCTACTAACAAATGCTGAGGTTACACTTTTGGGCAGACAAAACAGTTTTTGTTCAAATTTTAAATTTTACGGGTTTAAATGGAATTGTCTAAATATTACCAATTTTTAACATATCATTTATTCCCAAAAATTGTAGGTCAGTAAATTGGTAATTATTTACACTAATAAAGTGATTTTTAAAAATTAATAAAGCGGTTTGCTTAACTTTTATTGTTTTGAAAAAGAAGTTGTCGACTTAAAGCCAGGGTAGTTTAGCTTTATAATTTAAATTTGGTTATTTTTACTCGCTTATAAAGCACTGAAAAATCAAACCTAAAATCAATTGAGGTAACTATGGCAGTAACAGAGAATTTAATTGATAATGAAAAGAAATAAAAATTATCTGCTGACTCCTAGTAATTTTTGTATAATAAAAAAATGTATTTGGATAGATTTATATATTTAAATCTTTTAATTCTTATACTAAAAATTAGAAAACTCAAGATCCAAAGTTTGCTCAAAACATCCTAACGAATCGACTAATAAAGCATACATAGAATTCGAACACCTTATATAATTTGTAACCAACAAACAAAAATAAACCTAAGCGCTTTATTAGGGAAGTAATCAATCTGAGAAAAACCCAGGGATGTAGGAATAAAAATAAATTCAATTGAAATAAGAAACATTTACAAAACATAGACCACGATGAATACTACACAGACGTATCCAAAATCAATGAGAGAAGTGGATATGCAATCACCACAACGGAACGAATAATCGAAAATTACCGCCTGATTGACTACAGCTCTATCTTTACATGTGAAGCATTTGCTATACTTAATACTATTAAATATATCATAAGTAAGGGCGGGGTTAACAAATCTGTAATCTATACTGACTCTATGTCGTTCCTGCAGGCAATTGTTAACCAATTCAGCTCTCAACACCTAATACAACAAATACAACTGACCCTCAATACAGCAAATAATTTAAACCTGAAAATCACACTCTGTTGGATTCCATCACACCAAGGAATTCCTGGAAATGAGAAAGCAGACGAAACTGCCAAGGTATCGACAAACCTAGAGATGCACCACCAGTCTAAACTAATGCCCCGAGAAGCAATTAAATTCATCCACGCTAAAGTTATGCAATCCTGGAATCAGCATTGGCAACAGCTTGTACCAACATCGCTCCACCAAGTATGCAACAATATTTTCGATAAGTGTCCGAAACTACCCAGACGAGATCAGTGTGTAATATCATCGGTCACACCAACCTTAGCCACATTCACCTAATTAAAAGAACAGACCCTAACACCTGTCCTAGATGCAACTGCAGATTCACCGTCCGCCACATACTACATACTAGAATGTGACCAATACCGCCGAGAAAGATCCATAGCCAACCTGCCTAATGACCTGAGCACTATGCTAAACAACATCGATGACTACAAACAAATAATAAAGTTTCTGAAAACCGTAGGAATGTACCTTAATATTTGATGTAATTGCCAAAGTGGTCGCTAATAACTTCAGTTGTTCAACAGCGACCTAAAATAAATAATTATAAAAAAAAGAAACATTTACAAAACATTTATTTTAATGTACACTTAGAAAAACACAAGATTTATGTTTTAATTATAATAACATCAAAATATTCAAATTTCATTTATTTTATGTGAAAAGAGAAAAGTTTTAAGCTATTCCTTCGACTTAAGGCACCTCTAAGCAAACTATCGCTAGAAATATTTAAATAAAGTGCTCCATCAGGTTTAATTTGTAGGGTTCTGAATTTCAAAGACGAAAGAATGCAACCGTTTTACACACTTAAATAGTTTAAATTCGGAAAAATAGAAACTGCTTGTGAGCAGGAAGAAGCTGCATAATGCTTTATTTTTGTCATATGTATATTAAAAAACGTTAAAAACTAACATCAGAGCTAGGAGCTGGTAATGCAATTTGAATTAAATCGTTATATAAAAATCCAAAAGCTTTGAAACTTTTCGAAATATGCCGTGAAATTGACTTCCATAAAAGTTTAAATAGTAGAAAAGTCCCTGCTTTTTGATCTCATAACGGGCCCTATTCTTGAATACATTCGAACGAAATCAAAAGGAGTTTACAAAAGACCTTTTTGGATAAAAAAAATCCTCAATAAAGTTCCATAAATTCTTCTTCAGTTATGTTTTGCCTTTAATTTGTTATTCTGCGAATGGCACGAGCCAATCGATATGTTTAGGTCCTCAGTAACTTTTCTAATGGTGATTCGATGATTGGCCAATACTACGAGCATTTCCTTCACTTCTTCGACGTTCTCCTCCGTTGTTGGCATGCTAGGGTCCAAAGTAGCTTCACCATATGCCATAGTCGACATTTGAAATGCGTCCGCGCACTTAATTTTGTTTTTCAGACAAAATTTGATACAGATTCTTTGAACCATTTTTTGGAATAGGCAAAAATCGAAGACGAGCCAAAACACGTCCAAGCAAAATAGCTGTAAAAAATTAACTGAACATTCAAAATAGCCGAGCTTGTCAGCATAAGTGAGGGACTTGATTACCAACATAATGCCATAAAAACAAAAATTGAAAATCGAATATACGTAACCCGCAGAAATTCAAAATTGGCGATACTTTTTGAACAAACCTCGTATGCCATAATACACGAAGTATTAAGACGCATTAAATAACACCTTATTTGTCTAGGAGCTATGATGGAACATAACCACATACATTGGCTTTTGTCGTAGTAAGGTAAAAATGAATATTTCATAAAGAAAAAGGTGAATGAAAACCTTGAAAAATTCTAGAATGGCTTATTTATTTCGTTAGAAGATGTTTTATTTAAAAACAGTTGTTATAATAATAACAAATTTGTGTTAAAAGTAAATGTTTTATTATTCAGTGCAATACTTGTGCTTGTGCTTGTGCTTTTTCCGAACTTCATTTAGGACACATCCAATTTCGTCGTCTTCAAAAAATGCATATAAAATGCGCATGGTGTTCGTGAACCCAGATCCCTGCTTCCATCCCGTAACAACGATAACAGGATCTCCAGAATGGACGAAACCTATTTTCTTGCCCATTTCAAGTCCGAAATGGATACGGGCGTCAACATCTTTAAGCCATTCGGATACTTGTGGTTCTGAATATAGTGAAATTATAATTTTTTTATTTTTATAGCATAATAAATAAATAATTAACCTGTATAAACGAATGGCAGGACACCACGGTACATGTGTCCTTGACGAGCAGTTTGAGCAATTCTGGTTACCATGATAATTGGACATACCGGCCGAAATCTAGACACTAAATGTGCCGATCTCCCGGATGTTGTTAATACTAGAATGGCAGAGGCTTGCATTTTGTTGGAGACCTCAACAGCTGAAAGTGCAATTCCGAGGGCTGCATCTAGGGTACCGGCGGCTCTTCGGGCCAGGTCAACAAATAGATTTTTAAACCAGAGGGCTGTTTCGGCCTCCCTACAGATCTTTGTCAAGAGTGCGAGCGTTTCCATGGGATAGTCCCCCACAGAGGTTTCTACGGAGAGCATGATGCTATCGGCCCCATCGATGATCGCATTCCCAACGTCTGAAATCTCACTTCGGTCCGCTCTAGATCTTTTAGCCATCGATTCTAACATTTGAGTTGCGCAAAAAACTGGTGTGCCATTCTAATGTAAGAAGAATAAAACAAAATTGAGTCCTAAATACATTTTTGAACAATAATACCCTTCATTTGTTTTAGTAGAACCTCTATACTTCTAATAACCGCGAAAAAGTATAGAAGTAACTTAATTTGATATGTTCGTATCACGTCTAAAAGTAAATTTTGGTGTTTAAACAAAAAACAAACCGCCAAGAACGAGTCGCGTCGAACAGACAATTTTACCCTTTAAATTTATCAAAAATAGAACTCGGAATGAGGGCTTCTTCATACGCGATAACTTAAAAAAAAATTATTTTCAAATTCACGTAACCTTTTTACGTTTGGCAGTTTCGGTAGTTTCCAGATAGATCAAAGTTTTTACTTAAAGCGATACCATAAAAGTGATATTTTGTGGAAAGATGCAGATGCAGAAAATATTTTTGAAACCTTAATTATTAAAGGAGGTTTTAGTTAGTAAATCTATACTCTTTTTGGAGGATACAATTAATTTAGTTTTACAGTAGTGTTCGTTACTGGTAAATAAGTCAAACCAGTAACCACACCTACTCACAATTTTATAAGGTATATTTAAAAGTACAAATATTTTAAATAAAAAGGGTTTTTGTTAAATAAAAATGTTATCATACTCTTTTCGTACCGAATAAAAAAAAATATCCTTAAAATCAGAAAGATTAGGTTAACGCATTCTGGCTTAGTAGAAAAAAACAGATAAATAAATTGTAAGAATTTCATTGCTACAGCTTTTGGATGTGCCAGAGTAAAGAGGGAATTTTTCATAAGAATTAATTTATATTCGTAATTTACTTACCTTATTACATCGAGAAATTAATGCTTTTTGTGCTAGGAACACTTTCTCTGGTGGAAGTTCAATTCCTAGATCACCACGAGCAATCAAAATCCCATCAGAGGCAATGATAATTTCGTCCAAGTTTTTCATAGCTTGAAGACATCCAATTTTCGATACGATTTTTATGTTTTTACCCTTCGCGCCTAAAAATTTTCGAATTTCTTTCAAAACATCTGCATCCCGAATACACGAAGCGAAAATAATGTCGATTTCGTTGTCAACGCCAAATTTCAAATCCATCTTATCATGTTTCGTTAGAGCTGGCAAATCGGTAACTATCCCAGGCATATGCAAACTCTTTCGTGATTCTAAAATTCCTCCGTTTTCAATGCTGCAAATTAATGTGTCTCCGGAGATCTCGTTGATAATCAAAGAAATAAGACCGTTGTCGATAAATATCATATTACCAGGCTTTACAACATTCACGATGTTGGGGTAGTCGATATAAATTATATCTTTTTTTCCCTTATCCGCAAAATCTGGATTTGTGGTCAAGCTAATTAAATCGTTCTTCTTAAGTTCGAGTTGGCCACCGCCTTCGATGAAGCCAGTTCGAATTTCAGGTCCTTTCATATCTAGAGCGATGGCTACTGAGTGCACATTACCCAATTTTTCTGAATATAATCTTGAGGCTTCGCGGATATTTTTTATTGTCTCAGCGTGGTATTCAACGGTGCCATGAGATAGATTCAAACGACCAATATTCATGCCATTCGCAATTAATTTTTCGATTGTTTCGATACTCCTCGAGGCGGGTCCGATAGTACAAGTTATCCCAGTAAGGCGGACATTGGGCACTGGTGATTCGTAGTCCAAATTGCAAATATGATCCAGGTGAGTTTCTCCTTCTGTTTCCGTCATTATTTTGAACTGGTATTTAGTAATGAATATTAGAAATAAATGATTGATTTATTTTAATATGAGCAAAAATATTTAGAAAGCTTCAAATTAAATATAAAATGTTGGGATGCCCTGCTACTTAGACTACTTAGTTGCCGATAGCATTGCACAGAAAAAGTAGTGAGAGTTAATAAGTGTGATTAATGCAAGAGTGAATTAGTTCACAATTTGTGATATTTCTTATTTTTCTCTAATGACTGCAGAAAAAAATATAATAAGAGTAAAGTAGAATTGTAAAAATAAGGCTGCATTTACACTGTAATGTCGCACTTCTCATTCAGTATATTGCTGGAAATATTCAGCTAATTCTAAATTGCCTAGCTCTAGCTTTTTATAAACTGCCTAGACAAATTCAACAATTCTCTTGTACATATCTTTCTATAATCTTTTTTATTTATTAATTAACTTAACAAAGCTACAGGTTTATAATTATCTTATAGATCTGAACTATAATTTAGGTTTTAAGACAGTCGGGAAACTTTCCTAATTCGAGATTCTCATTTATTATTATTTATTTTTAGATTTTAGATTATTATGTGTCTCAACAAATGCCAATTGATCAGTTAAAATCATTGTAAAAATAAAAGTTAGGCAATTCAATTTTATATTGGAAATTCCAAACAAACATTCCTACTAAAAAAACTAGAAAATAGTTAAATGCCCTAATCTAACTTGATCTAAAACAAATGTGTGGATCGGAAATAATCAGCCTAGATCAGACTCAAATAGAGATCAGTCAACGGACAGACCTATGAGTATCGTAAATGCAACACTCATTTTCAGCAGAGAAAACTCCATTGAACTCATGATAGTGTAAATAGGGTCTAAAGATTTCTTTAATTTAAAAATAAGTAGTATGATAAAATTTTTTTTTAATACATGCTTTTGGTGTTCGGAAAGTTTGTCCTTATTTTATATATAGACAAATTTATATGGATAATACAAAAATATGTAGAAATATACGAAAGTAGCAATGGAGGACTGTATTACTACCTGATTTACGTCGTTGTACAAAATTTCATTATTATACATAGATATAACGTCTGGAAATGGGTTAAACTAGGATTTCAAGATTTAAGGGCACGGTTGCACTATTGGCAGCTGAAGAAAAACATCTAAAAATTATTCCGCTTTCGCATAGTCCATTTAAATCAATTAAATTCCAGCAAATTTGTACTTTTATTATCAAAATACAGTTCGCTTTACAATACGTTTTTCATTTTAATAACTTTATTTTAACCTACAGTTAGTGTTACATGTTGTGACGAGCTTGCTGGCAGAACTGCAGCATCTGAGAGATGAGTAAGTGTTTTAGATCTCGTTTAGTCTCTTAATCAGCATTTCTAGAAAAAAAAAAGAAATAAAAATGTAATTAATTTTTTTATAAGTTGTACCTACTTTCTAATAAAAATTATATTACACAAAAAAATAAGGATATGTTTATAAAGTATTTTTGATATAGGGCAAAAATTGTTAAGTTGAAAACCTTTTTAATGAATTTAAAGTAGGCAATTTAAAATAAGCCATAGTACTCAAATTTCTAAAGAAACGACTAGACTAACTCAAGACAACAATCAATCGTCTCAAGTGGCTCCATATCGCGCAGAGCATTGCTCCTATGACTATACCTTTAAATCTTATCATGTCATTATCAAAACTGAGAAAACATTAACAATTAAAGAAATTTCCCTATAATATTTATTTTTGAAATTTCTTAGGTTAGATTATTTTATATGTATTATTAAAACTATTTTTAAAAAAAATACTTACACTATGCGCATGGTGTTTGTGAATCCTGATCCTTGTTTCCATCCAGTAACTATAATAACAGGATCCCCGGATTCAACAAAACCGTGCTTCTTTCCAACTTGAATTCCGAACTGGACACGGGCATCAACATCCTTGAGCCAATCAGACAATGGTGATTCTGGAGAAGTCATAAAAATTAAATGTTGTAATTAATTTAAATTGAGAAAAAAACAAAACATTCTCACCTGTGTAAACTAATGGCAGAATACCGCGGTACAAGTGTGCCTGACGAGCTGTCTGAGGGAATCTGGTAACTGCGATAATTGGACATTGTGGTCGATACTTGGCCACCAAGTGTGCCGATCTACCAGAAGTTGTTATAACAATAATAGCAGCCGCCTGCATCTTAGCGGAGGCTTCCACAGCTGCAATTGCAACAGCATGAGCTGCATCCAAGGTTCCAGGTACTTTTGAGACCAAATCGGCGAACAAATTCTTATGCCATAGAGCTGCTTCGGCTTCCTTGCAAGTTTTAGCCATTGTGAGAACGCATTCTAAGGGATAGTCTCCCTTGGCAGTTTCTCCTGAAAGCATAACGCAATCAGCTCCATCGAGGATGGCATTTGCAACATCTGAGATTTCAGCACGAGTTGGTCGTGGTTTTTTGATCATGGACTCTAACATTTGAGTTGCGCAAATTACAGGTTTTCCTGCCTATATACACATAAAAAAGATTTAAATAAATTAACTTATATGGTACAACGTACCAAAATACAGTTAAGAGCAATCATTGTTTAAAGGTCTTTCACATTAAGAAAATAAAATAATAATTTAAGTCAATAATTCCCAAGTACCGACCGATTGTTTTGAATGTTCCGAGTATTCGTCTCCATTATTCTAATCTAATTCAAAAGATATTTTTAAAATTTTGTTTGTAGTCTGTTTTGAGTATAGACGAATTCAACCAATATTGCTCTGTTCCAAGAAAAATTGCGCTTACCTTGTTGCATCGGGAAATCATAGCCTTTTGTGCTAAGAACACCTTTTCTGGTGGGATCTCAATACCAAGATCACCACGGGCGACCATAATACCATCAGATGCAGTGATAATTTCATCCAAATTATCCATACCTTGCTGGTTCTCAATCTTCGATATGATTTTAATGTTTTTCCCTTTTTCACCTAAAACCTCACGAATTTCTCGGAGAGCATCTGCGTTACGTATAAATGAAGCGAAAATCATGTCAACATCTTGCTCAACACCGAATTTCAGATCGGATTTATCTTTTTCAGACACAGCCGGTAAATCGACAGGTACTCCAGGCAGATTTACACCTTTACGTGATCCCAGAACACCTCCGTTCTCGATTGTGCAGATCAAAGTGTCGCCAGCGATCTCGTTGACGACCAAAGAGATGAGGCCGTCATCAACGAAGACCCTATTTCCGGGCTTCACGACATTCACAATGTTCGCGTAATCAAGATAGATGATATCCTTATTTCCTTTCTCTGAATAGTTTGGATTTGTTGTCAGTTTAAGGGTATCGTTCTTTTTAAGTTCAACCTCGGCAGTTCCACTGCCTTCAATGAGACCAGTTCTAATTTCAGGGCCTTTCGTGTCGAGGGCGACGGCGAGAGGGTATACAATGCCTAACTTTTCAGAGTATACTTTTGCCGCTTCGCGGATATTTTTTATTGTCTCGGCATGATATTCATGGGAGCCGTGGGAGAAGTTCAACCGAGCGATGTTCATCCCAGTTGCCATCATTTTTTCGAGCATATCCACACTTCGGGAGGCAGGTCCGATCGTGCAAATGATCCCCGATAGACGGACATGGGGCGCCGGAGATGCAAAGTCCAACTGGCACATATGCTCCAGGTAACATTCTGCTTCTGCTGCCTTCATTTGGGGAATTTTTAGCATCTACATATAAAATAAACAGTAAAAATTATTTTAATATCAAAGCATATGTAGCAGTGTAGCGAACACCTTTTATACAGGATTTAAAATTGCATAATCCTTAAATAATGAGAGCAATGAGCTAAAATATGTGAAATTGTAAACGACAGTGAAAACCCCAATTTTATATTATACTTGTAGGATTTTAGACAACGTAATAATGAAGGAATATGCATATGAAGATGTAGGTAAAAGGTATATAAAATCTATTTTAGTTAAATAAAAAATATTGTTATATACCTATACCTAAGTAAACATTAATAATCAATTTGTTTTTATCCATTCCAATCCTTATTCTAATTCGCAATTAGTATGATATTATGAAGTCCCCTAAATAAGATTTTTATGAAGAAAAATATGTTAGTGTAACATCTTATTTATTTATTTTTCGCTTAATACAGGCTACATAGATAAATAACAGTAAACAATAACAATAAAAACTAAATTAACTAAATTAAATTAAGATACTATGACTAGATCATGGGGGCATGGGTTGGGTTGACCAAGTATAGGGCAAGCTTAAGGTAAGTTTTGGTAAGATGGAAATCGAAGGCGGCAGAGTTGTTGACCATCCGCAGCATTCTGGTCAAGGGTTCGATGTGACCATAGTTAGTACGATGGTTTTCAAGGTGAAAGCTAGGGAAAGATCTAACTTTAGGGGGATTAGTGCTAAGGGATATGCTGTGAAGGAGATCAAAGCAATCGACGGAACTAGCTAGAACTTGGTGAACAAAAACAATATCAATGATATCTCGACGTAGGGCGAGCGACTGGAGGTTGATTAGTTTTAGGCGGTTTTCATAAGAGCGAAGATTAAGGTCTGTCCAATGGAGGTCACGCAAGGCAAAGCGAATATATCTTAAGAATATGCCACCAAAGTCATAAAACTATCTAAGTTCAATGTACTTCTAATGCTATAGGCTATGAAGAGGATACTCCTAAGCTTGGAGTTTAAGTCTCGCAATAGGTTTTTAAAGCGTTTTTCTCAAAACTATTTCCCGTAAGCGATAATAACTTAAAAAGTTCTTTGAATTTCTGTATTGAAATTGTATGAAAAATAATTGAGAAATGTGGTCTAACATTCAAATAATTTGGATAAAGTATTTAATAATTTATTGTTTCCTAAGTTCACCAACCCCATATGGAAAATTTCTCGTTTGAGTTTAATTTTCATTAATTACTAGAGTTAAACATTAAAAGTGACAAAACAACTATCCAATTTTGTTTCGTAAATGATTTCAGTCAGTTTTAAAATTTATAGCAATTTCAGCAAATTTTTTGATGGGATTAGTACCAAGATCTTCTAATTCATTGTACTAAAATATTTGAAACCAAAAAGCAATGTCCTGAAAATTACAATTGGTTGTAACGCCTTAAAGTTTCAAAACTATTTTGGAGTACTTGGCGGCACTTTAAAAAATGAGCTCTATCAATTTTATTTTCCCATTGTACATTATTTTTGGGATATTTACACATCATTTGAACCTATAAATATAAGGAAAAAAATATTCAGTTATATCTAACCCCTCTAATGATAGACACATGAATAAAATAATGAAACAAAAACACAAATTGAACAGATTCTTTTGCTATTTAAAAATATTAACTTAAAATAAAACTGTATCAACTTAACTTTTTTGAGATGTGTTCAAATAAATCCCACCATGCATAAAAAGCTGAGCAAAAGGTGGTACTGTTTTAAATCCAACTAACCCCAAAGAATTCATAGTTAAAGCAATTTTCTAAGCTAATCACCAGAAAATAAATGAATCATCTGAGCCTCACCCATTAATATTTATTGCTTTCTTTAAACAATGCGCAACTTTACAATGAAATTGGTTTTAATCATTGCACTTATTAATTTTGTAAATAAAGTTTTGGGTACAATGCGACAATTGCGGTGGTCGCGATTAACTTTCCAGGTACGCAATCGTATCTTTCGCTGATTTTATCGACATGTTGAATATAAAAAAAAAATATTTTGCAGATAAACACTTTATTATTGCACAATTTTTTCAATTTGGATTAAAGTCTTGTTCCTTGAAACGTAAATTAAGCTGCTGTTTAATATTATGAATGAAATGTAAAAAAGTACATACTATTTAAGTTTTTTTCTATAAAAGTGAAAAGTGTCTCTTGCGCGACTTTCTTTTAATTACTGTTTTAGATGTATTTTCTTTTTAAATTAATAAAATTATTATTATTATAAAAGCGATCCGACATAAACCCATTGCAGGCTTAATACATGAGAAGTTTTTTGTTTTTTTTGCAATAGTGTAAATATTATTTATAGACTTTCTAGGGTATCAGTAAGTTCATTGTTAGAATGATAAGAAGAACTTTTGATTTTAAATAAATATGTATTTATATCGCTATTATGACAAAAAAGGTAAACATGGAGTTATTTCTATGATTGCAATAACTCTGGAGAATTCAACTTTTCTGATTTACCAATTTAACACACATAATTTTAAATAGTAGTAGCTGACTAAAATAATTTCATTCACCGTACCTTAAATGCGATTTTCTTAAAGAGATCTCAAATAGCTCAAATTTGATATTCCGCCCAGTTTATGAGTGTAATTATAATAAAATCTGTTGATGTGATATGGAACCACATCTGAAGGAGTTTTTTACCTCTTCTTTATATATGTGTTATTATTTTTAATTTTTATTATTCCTATTCCTATTTAAAAGGGTATTCAATTTATTTTTTATTATCTTTTAAGTTCACTATCTTGAATTTCCCAATTTTAAAATATTCGAAATTAGTAACTTCAAAAAACCTTTAGTATAAATGTCTACTAAAATTACGAGTAATTAAAATTAAAACAAATGTTGGTCGTCATATTGAATGTTTCACTTTTAATATCTAAATTTCAAAAGCGGATTCAAAATCAGTATTTTTAAAAACCTTCAAATACCAATTTGAATTATAATCCCTTAAAGCTTACAATTGTTGTTCGCCGTTTTGAAGTCCTATATTTTATGCGCATAAAAATTACGCTATATATTAATTATGAATATGTAGTAAATTTATTTAAAAAAATGGAAAATATGGAACCAAACGTTTAGGTATGATTGTCTATCAAACAGACATATTTTCTATTTTATTCAAATAAACGAACACATTTTCGTTTATATTGATTTAAGGAACTATAAACGTTTAGATAGATCGGAACTGGTTTGGATTTTGATCGCAGAATTATTAAAAAGAAAAGTTTGAACACTGTGCACTTTTATAGAATTTTACTATGTCGGCGTTTGCACTCTGTAAGTATTACACTCCCTAAAAAAATGTCGTAAGTGAAACACATCGTAAAAATAGCTTTTATAACTACAAGAAGCTTTGAAAATGTATAATTACATAAATTAGAATATATTAAAAGTTATAGAAACCGGCGTAAACATAATTTAACTTATTATTTAGTTATTATGCGTAGAAATGATTTTGATTTGTCGGATCAAAAGCATACTCTATGGCTTGCAGTTTCGAGCTGGTCTCAGTCTAGGGTTTTGTTCCCTCGATTTTATTTTACTTTTTCGAAAAAGTTGAGTTGTACTCGTATACACGAAAAGATATTTAAGTATACCAAGTAAACCAAAAATAAACGGGAAAATGATTTTTGTGTATATAAAAAAGATTGGTATTAATTATTCTTAAATATTTCAGTGCAATAGCATTTCTAAGTGACCTTGGAAATGTCTTTAGAATATGCGTTTAGCTAGCGAATGCGATCTAATTTGGCTTAAGTGTCCTTTCGCAATCCAAGTCGAATAGAAGTGTAGTAAAATATTGAAGAAATAGTTAATCCACAGCTTGAATTTACTTTGCCGTCACCACTCGTGATCTGACCTACTCGGTTTAAATAAATTAGGATAAGGCCTCCTATATGAAGCCGAAGTTAGACCCAAGAAGGAGTGAGTTAAGCGCGTGAGTGTCCTTGACCAAGGGCATTCGCACGGCACGACACAGATGCATGATTGCCAAAAGAAAACGTCTCGAGTCTCCTCAGAAAAAATTATTTACCTTCTTCGGTTCGTCGTAAGCCGTTGTGTAAACCATTCTGATTGCAAAACTTCTTTTCTGGCTTCGAAAAACTTCCGATGAACTCTTCCGCTGTGTAGTGAAAAATCCGAAACCGTGCCGGCTTTTTTCACTTTCAACACCGCCTTCGACGGACTGAATCGAACTCCTTAAGGTAACGACTCTGATTTCCGCTAATAGTAGCACTTGAATGCACTTGATTAAATTATATTTCACCTGCGAACGTTATTTATTTATTAAGTTTTTCTTTTTTTTTTTTGGTGAGTTCCGCGGATATTGTACCTAATCACCGCCGTTTTAAAAATTTTAATCTGAACTCGCTAACATATGGACCCGGACTGTTGTGGGTTGCAACGTAAGAAAATCTACCGACAAAAGCTTCCAACTTTTCCGCGGCTTCTCAGCTGTTTTGCCACTCAATTGCACCTGGCTTGGTGTTTTCTATAGCACAAAAATCTTTTTATTTTTTAATTTTTTTAAACCATAGATACTCGCGAATCGCGGGAGAAAAACACATTTCATTACTATCAGCAATTTTCTGCGTGGTTGTGTGCCACTCGAGCTTTCCGGGGGCCTGCGCACAGATATTATTTATTTTTTTTTGTTTTCTGGTAATTTTTTAACGAAAACAATTCGTCTTAGGTTGCTGAGAAGGGGAAGAATTGGAAGCGATTGATTATGGAATTTATTTTTCAAATAATTATTTCAATTTCGTTAATCTAACTAACGTATTTTATTATTTCGAACATAATTAATTAATAATGCCCGGTACCTGACACGGTGGGATAAGTGGAAAACTAAAGGTTATTTGTGGAAAGCTAAAAATAAGAAGTTTCCCAATTTTCTTTAGAACGCATGACCGTAGAGAACTTTAAAGAGAGGTCTGTCTTCGTTTGGTTTCCGTTCTATCGACCTCCGAAGTGTTGGTTTTTATCGAACCCAAAAACAAGGTGGGTCTATCAAATTCATTTTGAACAGATATATCCAAATAATATAACTCTCGCTTATTGTTAATTTTCCCCGAAAATAGATAAATTATAATGCTGTGATACTACACTGATGGAATAATCATTGCCAAATTTATGGCAACATAACTAAATTGAGTCATAGAGTCACATTTTAACATTTCCAATAATAAATTTTAACAGATATAAATGCCTAAATATAAAGGATAATAAGTACAATAGTTTTAAAACAAGTACTATATATGTACAGAGTATCCCCGAATAAATAGTCTCTAGTATATAATTATATGCCATAAATTAGCATATACCTTTTGTTCTGGACGCATCCAATCTAAAGTATGAAGCATAAAATTGCAATATTAAACGATGTTGCGTTCATAATTTAAATATTCGAGTAAAACTCTATATTTGTGATATTAGAATTTAATTTTAAAAGACACAAGCTAAAATCTAAATCACTGATTAGCATAAATTGACATCAGTCTTATTCAAAGTCCATTCAACTAAAAAAAATCGAACACTTGACAAAAGGCGTTCATTCTAACTTTTAATTGTAAATTTGTGTATTCCGCTCTATGATTATACATCGGATATTGTAAAAATACATAGAAAATTGTAATTTTGTTGATCTAAATAGAGAAATACTATATCCATGTTAAATATGCAAAATTTCGTAGATAATGCTAACTTAAAATGTAAATCTTATAATTTAACGATTTGGCCTGTAAAAAATTGAATGTTCTAATTTAGATTGATTTGAAATGATTTTACAACGCCATTTTTCTCTAAGTGTAATCAGGCCTTACATTTAACCAGTCTATTTCTAATTGTAACATTTGTTGCATAACAATATTAAGATAATTGCTAACACAAAACCAATAATTCACTATCGAAGAATATTATTTAATTTAACATATAAAAAATACGTTTTTTTTTAAAGCCAATCCCCAACAATAATGTAGCATTTTTCTGTGATTTCCCTAACCAATAACATTGAAAGTTATTGAAATGCAGCATTTATTTAGGAATTTTATACCTGACAATACAACCAAATTAAATATTCAGAATTCATTACAATTTTTTAATTTTTTTTTTCAGCGAATACTTAAAACAGAATTACGAGTTTTGCTTTTAAAATAAAAACTTCAAACATCATCACTAGCAAGGTATTTAGTTTTGGTCCATACTTAGATTTGTCCTTGAATTTAACTCGTTTTATTTACGAAAATTGCATGAGCGAATCTCCTCAACTTGTTTCAATTTTAGATTCAGTAAAACTGACTAACGTAATGACGATGACGAGTCAATTTTAATTTATCAACAAGTAGTGGTATTTAAGAGTATTGTTCTTGTTTGTAAGCAATTCCAATGAATTATACAACTATAGATGTTTTTTTTAAATATTATTCTTTATTATGAATGTGATATTTGTTATCTGAGTGAGAGTATAACGTTCAACTTATTCAACGAATTTTGTATTTCATTTAAAAGATAAAATTAGAGCATGGTTACAATTTTATCTTTTTATCAGTTTTGATGCAAAACCTCTTTGAATAAGAATTAATCTCTCTGATGTTTATTTGCTAAACCTTACTTAAATCCTCGAATTCATCAAATACATTGTTTTTTTAAAAACTCTGAAATGATAATTAAAATCTAAATTATTTCTAAACTAAAACAACTGTCGAAAATTCTATCCAAATATTTTATATGAAGTAATTGGTTTAACGACAAAAAGCATTTCATCTTGAATTAAAATTTTAATAATTAATATACGAAAATTATTTTAATTATGGATTACATTGTTTTCTGTATGTTAAAGGTATGAAGAACATCAAAATTTCAATAAATACGATAAATAGGAATCAACCTTTTTTAAATTTTCAAATTTTATGATTGTTTGCAGCAATGGATGGTAACTGTTAGAACTTTAATCAAAAAGAAAAACAAAATATACCAGTTAAATTTCATCAATAGCATTCTACGTTATTTTTAACTGTGATCTTTGTATATTACTATTTTAAATCCTTTTAAAACTGTTAGGAAAGTGTCATTTCAATCGTGATATTTAATATTAGTTGAAAAGTATTTTATAATGTAAATACACTTCATATATAGTATAAAGTATTCCTCTGTTCGTTGCACTTCGTATATGAATTCTAAAATTAGATGGGGTATAAGTTTTAAATTTTGAATGAGCCACCACAATCTTCGCAACAGGAACTGAGTCAGTATGATTTCATAATCTCATTGATTATTCTACTTGTTTTCTTGCAAAGACTTTTATAAGTCTATACATCTTTAAAAACTTTTATAAAGCTTGATTGATAAAATAAAAGTCATTAAAAGGCTTTTACACTCATATGATAAATAAAAGCCTTTTCAAAGCAGTTGTGAAAGACTTGCAAAATAAAATAAGAAAATATATATCTTAAATATCTAAAACTTGTTTAATCAAAACTAAATGGAATTGTTGAACTTAAAAAATTTTTGAAATTTATAATAACAATTAAATTTCACTTTTATAATGTTCGTCATAGTCCTTTCTTGCATCTAACTCAATTTGAAATTTTTGAAGGTAAAAAGTGTTGGTTAGGTGACTTCTTTTATCATATAAAATATTAAAATTATCATTGATATTTTATGGAGTTAATGAATTAATGTTGATGTAATTATAATAGCAATCGCAAAAGATGCAGTATGAAAGTAAAGCTCATTGAACGGATAAAACTAGCATAACATATGTAAAAACAGTGCAAAAAAAAAAAAGCTTAGCTTAACATTCATTGAACTTAAACTATTGAAAATAAGAAAGGTCATATCTTGCCTATGGGTTAACAGAAATAGTAATAAAATTCCACTCAGTTGGAGTACGCTGAAAAACACACAAATTGTTAGTTTTTAGAGTGTTATCTACTTGCGTTAAGCGGAAGAACCTACTTTAGAATATTAGAAAAATGGTGATTTTTACAAAAATTTTATAAGAATTACAAAATTCGCTGAGTTTTATAATTTAGACCGTAAACTATGAAGACGATCACTGTCATATATCATGATAATGCTTATTGATTATTAAACACTCATATTTAAATTTACGCTAAAATAGGTTTTCCCTTAAATAGTGATTTTAGTCACAACTGATAATAATTCTAATAAGTATGATCCGAAAAACAGCTGATTTAAATCAACAAACACATGTGTTAGAAAACGATTAGATCAGTTCTACTTAAACGATATTTAGTGGTGTAAAATCATTAAGCGGATTGCTGGTTACGCCAGAAATTGGTCGTGGTAGTGGAAGAAAGAAATAAAATATCCCCTTCGCAGATCAGCCGGCAGATTCTCATATTACCCGTCTAGACTTTTAGTTTTTAACGTAACAAAGTTTTCACTTTCCGATTTACATGAGATTCTATGAAATCATCTGGTCACTCGATGATGCAATTTCGCTTCAATTTCCACCTTCCAATGGAAAAAACAGGCTTCGGATTAGCGACCGGCACCGGCATTTTATACTTCGTGACTTTGAGATCACCTTTGCCGTTTCCAGACCATGGTAATTTTCATAATTGCAAAGTATTTTGCTATCTTTTATTCTTAAATTTTAGCACACTTTTTCACAGTCCTTGCGTCTACTTACTTTTGATGGTAGTTTTAACACAAAATGTTAACTTATAGTAGAAAAACGTGATATATTAAAATTCTAGACAGAATGAAAACCACTAACTGTGCTAACCTCAGGCCAGACTATTCCAACCTAACCGAATCTCTCAGCTGAACGTGACTCACACCCCAAATAAAAACGCTACATTAATAAAAAAAAAGCCTTTGATAGTGTGGACAAATCGGCAATCTCTCTTTTCGCTCACTGGAAATCCGCGCAAAAATGTTACTACTACGGGCGCATAAGTACTTTGATAGCGGGGCGCAAGATCGCGGAAACGTGTGGCGAGAACATGATCGATGCGTGTCTGCGCATACCTGAGCATCGCAGTTATTATCACGGCGATAATTAATTTTACGACAGTGCTCAACACTGAACTTATCTAATCGTGAATGGCAATGAACTGAGAGTGTTTTTGCAACTGATCTTGGATTGGACCGAGTGTGGGCAAATGTGTGTTTTTGTGATATGGTTGCACCACGATCAGTTTTTTAATTTTGCGTTTGTAAAGAATTTAATTTCCTGTAAATGTATAAATTAACTTTAAATGGGAATTAGCAATCATCTTTATGTAATGTGATCATAGTGATCATGTCACATCAAATGAAACTCTCATGTCAAAGTAGTAGTCAAGGATCTTATCTTTTTAACTATAAATTATTTCTTAATATTCAAAATTTGCTACTTTACTTAAATACCTCCTTTTATTCTCAATTTTGTGAAAAATAATCACAACATTTTTAAATTCAAGATTTTCGTTAATACAAAGCTATGAACTGTTTTCGTTCACTTTTAAGTGTCTTCACTAAAAAGAGCTTATCAGAAAAATATTGACTTGAAAGCTTTTTTGAAATAGAGCAGTTCATTGTATAACAGATTTGTAAATTAAAAACGATTTTTTTCCAAGTAAGAAAAACGAACGTATCTAATTTAACAAAGTTTATTCAAATTTGATGGAGTTTTAATGTTTTATCATTAATTTAATTAAATCTGGAAATTACGAGCATTTCTAGAACAAAATATGATAGTTTCCTTTTTCGAATAAAGTTTTAAAATGCGATTATGTGATATTTTAAGGAAAAAGTAAACAAACAAAAGATTGGAAGAATTTAAAAGGAACAACATATTTTCAGGAAAAATCCGCTATAATGTGTAAATATTTTTAAAGATAATTTATAGAATTGTTTTCTTCTACGAATTTCTTGAGGCGTTATAAATTAGAACAAAAAACTGCCAATGATGATATATAAAAAATGACGACTACTAACAGTCGAAGGAAGCTATGCAGAAATCATTGTTTGACCTCAGCGTCATTGCGTCGGCGTTTGTCAGTAGAGTTCAGGACAAGTTTATTGACGATTTGTCTGTCCGATCCATTTCCTTTCCCATTAAATTATTACAAAGACCCTGCTAGTTAACTAGTTCGATTGTCTGGCATGGGTAAAAATTATTCGAAAATTGTCTGATAGATGCGGACTGATCTGTGGCATTTTCGTCTTTCGTCGCTTCTTATCTGAACATTTCTTTTGAAGAATTGTAACGCAGGCTTTTTGCCGTGAGAAAGGGGAGAAAATTCAATTTGATTGTTGTACGATTTCAAGGTTTATGGGGAAACTAGTAAATTGGAAATAAATTATTCATAGACTGGCGATTTAATGTGCATGTTTTGATTTGGGACAAGCATTGAAAACATTTTCAATCTATCAATTATCTATTTATACTCACCATAGAGCATATGTATGAGGGATTCAGTTCTATAGATACATCATCGTCGAGAAATTGTACGAGAAATTATTTAGTTAGAGCTGAGGTGTAGCCGCAAATGAATAATGCACTCATTCATCCTGAACAAGCACCAAAATAGCTCCTCACAACAATTTAAATCTGCTTAATGTCACGTTCTCATGTCGAATTGTTCGTCCTCATAACTTTTCAAAACATAAGCGCGACATGGGAACAGACTGAATGTTAATTGCTCGCCAAATGGCTATGGCCCCTCCGCATCTGTTTATAATTGGAGTACGCAAAGGTTTCAAGTAGGTTGAATTGGATTTGAGTGTCTAGCGTAGGACATTATGTCGTTTTGACGATATTACAACTTCAAGTTCATTTATAATATTTACTTAACTTAACTATAACTTCTTGTTGAAAGATGTAAACCAATTACTTACTATCTGTATGTTGGATACAACAGTTTGATACAATTGAACTGCTTGAAATCATAAATTTTAGGTAATATGTATAAACTACTTAATAAATTTAAAGACTACCAAAATTAACAAAACTTTCTTAGTTTTAGACCCCTAATTAAAAAAATATTGCATTATTTAATCAAATATCCTTATAATGAGATTTGTATTACTTTTTCAGTTATATTGAATTTTATTTTTATATTAAAAAGCAAATAAAACAGTAAACGAAAGTAAACCTTTTGGAAATTGTCTAAGGTTTCGATTTTGTTCTGTGTAGTTAAATTGAAAGTGTTAATTTTCTCAATCACATTTTATTTACTTTTCAATAGTTTGAATGGCTCTGTAAATAAAAGTTTCATTAGTAAAAATAAATGTTTCGATATTATGAGACTTGGGTATCAATTAATAAGGGCAAGACAACTTGATATAAAAATTTTATTTAGCAAATTTTCTAAAATGTCTTAAAAATAGTCACACATATTGCATCGTAAATAGTTAATTGCCATATTCTGAAGAAGTCCTGGCAGTGCTTTCCTTAAAAAAAAAAAACATTTGCTACAATACCTGAATTGTTATTGTAAGGAAGCTCGTCCATCACATTCCACATGCTGAACCCCTTTAGTCAATTAGAAAAAAAATATATGTGAACTTAGGGCAAGACGTGGCTCCAATTCCTTTATTTTATTCCTAGGCCTAAGCTAATAAAGCTAAAATTTACTTTGCACATCCAGAAATTGCCTCAAACCAGGCTCTCCTTGGCAAATTTTTCACTTCCCATAACAAGAAGTGATTGGCTCTGTTCGGTTTCATCTAAACCTTTTGGCTGGGAATGTTTCTTCTCATCTGTGGGGTTTTCTTCGTCTATTACCTGGATACCTGTGGTTTCTGGCCGGGTTGATATTTTAGCGAAGGCCGAGGTGCCGAAGCGGGCTGTTATCGTGTGATGAATGTAATAAGGGCTGACGCAGGCTCTAGCCACCCGATTCTCATTGAAGTAAGTCGACTTCGAGTCGACCGATCCGTTTCCCTCCTTATGTAGATCGGGCTCGTCAGGCTCCTCAATTTCCTGGATGTCGTCAAAGTACTTTGGAATCCTTTTTATGATACTGGAGTTTGTGCTCCACCCGAACTCCTTTTTATCCTCATTTGAAGATAACGAGTCTTCTCTGCTTAATTTGCGATGAGTGTCGTTCACCGTGCTCTCCTCCGAGTGCCGCATGCTGTTCCTTAAAAAGTCCCTTCGACTGCTTGAGCTACTACTCAAATTTGTAGAAGTGGTGTGGAATGTGCCCTTCCTTTCGCCAACGGTGAACTTTTTCTTACCCTTTGACCGGCAACCGAGCAGCTTTAAAAACCCATCACGAAACTTGGACGACATTAAGTTGTACAAAATTGGGTTCAGGGCGGAGTTAAGGTAAAGCATTATCCGGCAAAACAATAAAATCCCATAGTACCACTCGGCACCTAATGACAAAATAGTTTCGGGCGGCGCCAGGATTATCCAGAGGGTAAGGGCCCGAAAGGGCAGTAGGCATACAAAGAAGCTAAATACGACCGTTCCCAGCATGAAGATGGCCTGTCTTCGGTATTTCAAGACGTTGCTCCTGTTTCCCTGTGATATTAGGCCAGGATTGTTCATAAGATGCTTCGCAATTATGCTGTAAAGTATGAGAAGAATTATGAATGGTACCAGGAAGAATAGTGAAATTGTCCCTAGGAAATATGCCGCCGGCCAGAATGTCGCAACGGACGTGAGGCACACGGCAACCTCAGAACCGTCCACGTACGTCTCCAGCTCGTAAGATGCAATCGACAGAATGGGACTGAAAATGGAAAAATTCCGAGTGAGAGCGGCAATTGAGAAAAATTAATAATTGAAAAACTTCAAACTGCTAACTCACCTCGGGTGCAAAGTGCTATTATTTACAAATTCTCCTTTCTACAAAGAAATTTTCTACAATAAGCCAGGTGTGCTGTCCCAAGGTAACAGGGCCACTGGGTCTTTCAAATCTTCTGGTTAGCCGAATTGATGGCCGCTTATTATCTAGGACAGAACTGTTTGCCACCAACGCCTCATGCGTTTCTTGTATTTACAGCCAAAGTTTCTACAAGTTTGCCAAATTTCTACAATTAAAGCCGCAATGTGCGAATATGACCATAAAAAAGGGATTATAGGTACAAAAGTTTACTAAACGTTATATCGCTAATCCTCATAGCACGTAGTGTTAAAATTAAATAAAATAGTTCGATGTTAGAATACTTCTCTAGAATTTTTGGCAATCATTTGTTTTCCCTTTAGATGTTAAAATACGAAATAATAACACATAATATTAAATAATTAAATTTTTCTTTTGATTTTTCTTATGCTTTTAAATCTTGTCTGTTTAATATCCAACAGTTAAAACTATTAAAAGTAGGATATATAAAAGCAACAATTTTCAGTGCTTTAAGAACAAAAATATTAATAATTGTTGTATTTTATTCTATAATTCACCCCAATGTTACTTGTTTTATCTTATTCTACATTCTAAAGGACTGAACTATGACTGAAAATAAGAAAATTCTAAAGCTTGATAATTCCATAAAGCTATAAAAATTTTCTTGATGGGAATGATAACAAATATTTGAAAATCACATGGACATACTCACATACTCGAATACGAGTGTTGTGCAAAATAATCTAGGTCAATTTCAATTGCATCCCCTTTGATTTATAAAAAAAAGAATTTTAAATATTTTATTTCAACAAAATCGACGATTATTAAGTCAATATAACATTTTATTTTCAGTTCAAAGACTTGAGGTATTATTTTATACCTATTGTATAATATACTACCATAGCTATACATATTTGGGGTGTTTTCCTCATAAGCGCAACTCTACATTCATTCATGAATTTTAATTAAAATATAATATTGGACCAAATATATGTAGATCTAAATAAAATCCATTGATGTATTATCAAGGTATGTTCGTACAAAAACTTGTGCTCTATTCCATGATTACGAAGCGAATCTGAATCAAGGCACACTTTTAAATTGAGTTTTATGTGCAAACATTTATCTTTCGCTTCGCAATCGAATATATAAAATAAGGCATATTGTTTTGATTTTTATTGAAAATAAAATTTTATAAAAATGTAATTTAATATTTTTAAATGGGAACTTGTGGGGGTTAATTTTTAAGTAAATTTATTGAATATATACAGCTCCATTTCTGTGAAAGGGTCTTCTGGAAAATGAATATTTACAAAATTAAAGACGTATCTCAGACAGCATATACTCACATGTATTTCCAGTAACATGAATAATGACAGTGAATTACGAGTAACAAGTGTAGTACATGAAATCATAGTATATATAAAAATAAATAGGGTACACATGTAGCAAAGCATATGTATATGTAGGTAACATGTATAATGTTCAAATGCAACAACGACAAGAAGTTGTATAGTATAACTTTACACTCTACAATATCCAATAAATTTTTACCCGTATGAATTTCCTGTTTATATCGTACGACAAGGGATTGAGATTCATCTGGATCACTAGACAGAATATGTACAATATAAAATTCGTTTTAATACTATAGAGGGAGGAATAGAACAAGGAGGGACCTGGTCAGTTCCTCTTGTTTCTCAAAAAAGTTTTACTCATTACGAAGTCGGCGAACGACTTTAGCGGTCATCGGTCGAGTTATATTTATTTATGGGGGGCGTCCCCAGCGAATCGGACTTCATGGAGTTTCCGAAGCGCTATTTATCTTTGGCAGACTGCCTTCAAAATGCCCATTGTTGTTTGGGAAGGGGATCAATAGGACTTTTGTTTCTTTATTCAGCGCTATTCCCGGAGTTTGCAGAGCTCATTCTTAGTTTGCGGTGTAAATCAACGACCGCTGTCCAAGTGATATTTTTTTTCGTAATGAGAGGGAAACACGTCCCTTCGAGTGGACACATTTTGTTTTTAGGGTTTTTCTTATATAATGGCTACTGTTGACTATTGGATTCGCCACTCCCGCTAAAAATTTCAGAGGTCTTTTGCTCATCGAGGCTCTGTTGAAACGTTACTTTCTCACGGACTCTGGGCTTATTCATGATTAAAACATCGTCGAAACTAATCTGTCGCTTGCATCTAATCCGATAATTGAGCACCTGGAGCCGCTGTTCAATTTCCCGTCGTTCCAGGTCTATTGTCTCAATGGAACTGTTTGTAGAGCGCCTTTTCCGCCCATTTAAAATTGCCAACTTACGAAATTCATCGGCTTTATCAATTTGACGAAGTAATCCAACTTCGCATTCCGATTGCAGGGCGGCAGATTGTTGGAGTTTTTTATCAATCCGATTATTTAAGTCGTCGAGGGAGCAGGTCGTTTTAACGCTTGTCCGTCTGTTCGAGGCCCTCGATAGGAAACTGGAAGACGTAGTTGTTGTGGTGTTAAGAGTCGCCGCTCTACCTCGCAACTTAATGCCTTTCCTATTCGTACAGCAGAACGTACTGAGTTTTAGAAAGCCCTTACGAAACTTAGATGACATCAAGTTGTATAAAATTGGATTTATCGCCGAATTTAGATACAGCATCACCCGACAAAAGTACAAGACGTTATAGTATCGTTCCACTCCGATGTCGTAAACTGTTTGATCCGAGCTCAGGATAATCCATAGCGTAAACATGCGAAATGGTAGAAGACACATGAAAAATGACAAAACCACCGCTCCGAGCATCAGAACGACCTGCTTGCGTGCCTTGAAGCTCAATTCATATTTAGTTGGCCTAACCTTCATCATGAGGCTGTTCTTGAATATGAGATTTCGCGCAATTATACCGTAGAGGATTACCAATATGACCAGTGGTAGGATAAAAAATAATGATATGGTCATCAAAAAGAATCCCTGCGTCCACGGGGTGGCTGCCTGGGTGAGGCAAACGGCCACATTCGATCCATCGACGTACTCCACCAACTTGTACTCCGCCACCAGGAGGATGGGGCTAAATTAAGAACAAACGAAATGACAAACTAAAGGCGAAAATATTTCAAAAACAGCTATATAATGCTGATAGAGGGTGGAATGGGTGAACAAGCGCGGACAGGGGTAATTTCATCTCACTAGAAACAGAACTCTGATGCTTCCAAGTCTTAAGAGGTGAGCATCCCTAAATACAAAAACAAAAACAAAAAAACCAAAAAGGAAAAAGAACACAAACAATCATAGCACTCAATTTTATCCTAGTTAAGCATCACTCTACGCCATCAAATAGTGGCAAAGTGCGCCACAATGCTTTCGAACATACTCAGGCTGGGGGGATATGTTTTGCTTATAATGAAACTACTCTAACAAAGGAGGATTGGTTTTCCATAACTTTGTCTCATTAATATTAATAGCCAAACTATATATTTCTGAGCAAACACACCCTGCATTCCATTTAGATAAATCCGAATAATTTGTACACCTTCTTATGCAAATACATTTTTGCATTATACATACGAGTATATTGATTTTAACAGTTTCGGGTATACGGTGAACAATTAACCTTTAACATATTTTAAATATTAGTGAACAATTAAATATTCTCCCTCTTATATTATTAAACACAAAACAATAAATATTAACATTAATAATAGCCGAAGATTTTTAATTTGAGAGAAATTAAGGTTGAAATAAGCAAAACATTTATAAATTTGTACATATTTAGTAAAATATTGGTCCGGAAATTTTATTTTAAATTGTATTGTATATGTACTTAATTTAATATCAAAATGTGATCTCTTTCTCATTTCTATAATGCAATTAAAATCGTCTTTATTTATACTATATATAATATTGTAATTTGTGATTTTAATAGATTCTCGGTCTCTATTAGTTCTATAAAACGGAAATACAACTAGAAGTTTTTAATGTAGAACACTCTTTTAAAATATAATAATAAAAATTGTAGACTGTATAATGTAAATTAATTCGACAAAACTCAAACCTATAATAGTAAACTTTTATGAAGTCTGTTTATATATTTAATTCTAAAGTAGCTGAACTATGGTACAACCAAGATATCGAATAAGTATTCTAGGATAAATTTAAAACTTTTGATGTACGTGCTTAAACTCGTTGTCACTCACATATCAGGAAAATTTGATTTTAAATCGATAGAGCAAACTTATTCAAGGATTCTTGTCAGTTGCATTTCAACGAATGCAATATTTGTGCAATAACATCAACTTTTACACGCACCTCTCCTATGCCATATCGAAAGTTAAATAGATACATACATAGATATGGTTTGGATTTTGCAACGATAATATTTTAATTTATATGCTAAGGGCATGTCCAAATCTATATAAATTTCAATAAATTGTTTCCTTAAGGAGATAATTGCCACAATATTAAAATATACGAGTATAGACCAAAATCATCACTATTATTCTAAACTAAATTTCCTTTTTTTATTTCATAGTAAATTTACTATCAGACACATAAAAGTCAATGCTTGTAATATAAATTTAATATTCAAATCACGACGTTCAAAGAGTAGTTGATTGAAAAAAATTGATTTTATTCATTCGTTCATAATTCGTCATATGCCAGCCATAATGCTGCGTTACGATAAAGTACGAGTACATGAGGTTAAAAGTTCAAGTCCTGCAATAAATCACGGTGGGATGACGGGAAAGTTCTGACACAGATTATGATGCTCAATATAAAATATGTCTGATAGAAGAAATTATGCAATAAAGGAAATTCGTTTATTTGATAATAGAAATTGGTTAGATTTTATGCAAACTCACTTGCCGCAGAGAGAATCTCCTTGAATTCAATAAAAATTGCTGCGTATTTGATTGCGACGATATTTGAGCGCTTGAAACATCTTACATTTGAAATAATTAATTTTTTGTTGATTAATTGTGCGGCATTAGTGAGACTTATGTGCAGTGAAATAAACCGTAAAAAGATAAGGTTTGTGGTAAGATAGCTTAATCGCATACCTTTCTGAAGATGATAAATAGTCAATTCGAGGATTAGGAAATAGATTAATCAAAGGAAATAATCATTTATAAAATAGCTTTGAGCTTTTGTATAAGTAACTTTATGTTTTCCCTCAATTTCATGCAAAATTCCAAATTCTATCTTATCCACTTAATTTAAACACATTCAATGTATCTCCAGAAACCATTTGGGATTTGGTGTGGGTTAATAATGAACCCACCCATGAACAGATTCAAATCCTATGAATTCATTTTTATGGCTTTTTTACAACCTTTTTACCTTCTTGTTGTTACCAATCGCCCAAAAGCCTGACTTCTTATAAGCAAACCACCATCGTTCAGATTCCGATCTAGCCAGGATAATACGTGAGCTGAAAACTAATTCACATTTGAAGGAGCTGCTCACAATTTGTAGAGGCGTTTTTATGAATAGCTCCCGATCTTAGGTAATTGAAACGAAATCAGTTGATGTAAATATGTAATTAATTTGCCTTACAGGAGCTACATAATGCAGAATTATGTCGTTTTGGTTTTGTTGGAATTTCAGAAGACTCTCAGAATAAACGTTTTTTTACCGACTGTAACGAATAACGTGTGTGCTACACATGTGTTTGAATTCTTGTTTTAGACCAGTTTTACTCAATATATATCAGAAATTCAGAAAATTTGAATACCAAAAATCCATTACGAATTACTAAGAAAACTAAAAAAATTAAGTTTTATGGAGGAGTAGCTTTTGAGGTTGAGCCTTCATCACAGCAATAAAAATAAGTTTCTAATTCCAACAAATTATTACTGAAATGCCAATAGGCTATCTATAAAATGTTCAACTTTCTATACCTGTGTTGTTTGCACCAATTTGACGCTACAAAGATAATAAACCTATTTTAATTTTCCAGGAACTATTCCTATACAACAAGCTAAAAGGTATTTTAACTCAATTAGCTTTTTTTATAATTTATTTACTGGTAATTAAGTTTAAGACTAAGAAGTTTAATTTAAATTGTTTGCTTTTTAGCCATTATAAATAAAAAACTAGAACCTAATATAGTAATTAACCTAATTTAATATGAAAACGATATTATGGTCGATACAAACGGGAATGTAGAAATAAACGCCTTAATAGTCTGTGGTGTATGTATGGATATTAACAATAATAATCATTTGAACTATGGAAAATACTTTAATATTTATTTTGTCATAAAAGAAAATTTCCATCACTACGAAAGACAAATTTAATGAAATATTAACATGAATAACTTGTTTGAACAAATAATCAGTTCCCTCAAAATCTCAAAAGCTATATGGATAGCCTCCATAAAATTTTGCTTATTTTGATATTGATTTATATTGTCGGTTATAAATAATTTTGGCACTTAACTGCAGAACTGCTCTGTCAGAGCGATAGTAGCTGTCGATTTGAGAGGGGTAATGAAATAATTATTGGGGCAAGTTTCCTCAATAAGTTTGATTAAACGTTTATAATCTCAAAAAAAGAACGAACATTTCGTGTTTTCCCGAAAAAAAAAACTGAAGGGCTCTATTCGTTTCCTTCCATTTCTGGGAATTAATGAGTTCCTTGACGAAAGAAATAGGGAATAATTGAAAAGAAAAAACAAATCTGTTTCCACTGGATGCTGGCGGATCTAAATAAAGTGATTTCTCTTATAGCTAGAACAGGGAACTCTCCATCTTCATCGTTTAATTAAAAAGGCTTCAAAGTGACATGTTTCCCGTCCGCCAGCACTCGTTCACCCGCATACGCTTGTCCTCGTTCGCTTTGAAGCCGGGCGGGTTATCATGGTCCAGTGCTCGGAATGTTCTTCTTTTCCCCGACTTATTTTATTGATAATCACCCGAAAAGGCTTTTCATGTCTCGATGAATCACTCACGCTGTGCGATTTAATATCAAGGGCGAAAATCCCATAAAGCTTTGACCACTTACGGGGTCCCCAGCACACGCACGTTAACGCAAATTACACCGATAAACCCGAGATGAGGTATAAACTAAATTGATAACGTTTCCAGGACATCATCAGGAAAGATTACGTAGCTGATTGCCTGCTACTTAGAGCCCCAAAATATCGAACAAGTGGATTCGATGGCCAGCTGATAAATAATAATTTTTTTGAAAGTCTTCTTTGGTGCGCTTTTGCACGAATTTATCTCGAAATCCATTTACCATGTGCTGAAAGATGTTCGACCACATGGACCTTGTTTATGGCATCGAACCGTGTGCTGTGATGGTCCACATAACGCTTTACATTTTAATATGACCATCAACATCAATGCAGGATGTGTATAAAAATCACAGATTTGATTACAACCAATGTATGTGGACATTTATTACTTCATATTTCAAACTTTAGTAATTCGACTGAAATAATAGTTGATTTTATGCTTTTAACTGCTCGTACCTTACACAAAGGTTCATTGCTTTAGGTTAGCTGACCAAGTAACGTACTTATTCTATCAAAATTAATCAATTTTCTAAAATTGTGCTTATAATTTTAGTAGAAGTTGTAACATTTAACAAAAATATTACTTCTATAGGGCTATTAATTCTTCTAAAGGAAACATATTAGAGGATATTCTAAAAATATTTTGAGGATGATGTAACTACTTAATTATTACACATATAAAAGAGTTTAATTTTATCACTCGTAAGATTTTTGAATTAGCTCAAAATTGGCATATTAAAGAAAATTAATCAAAAAATATAAATACATTAGTATTACATCATTAATTTCCATAACCAAAATAAAACAGAAACATGTTCTAGTATGTTTGTTTTTTTTTCTAATTGACTAAAAATAAGAATTAGTTTGATGATAGGTACATACATCTTAAACCTGGTAGTCGTTAGTTAAATGAATACCGGTTACGAACTACACATCTAATTTTAATTAACAAATAAAGGTTTCTTTCTTCTTATTGAGTTCTCCAGAGTAAAGTAAAATGAATAACTTTAAAATTGGTCTATTCATATAAAAAAAAATGTCAGAGCCCTCGTCTAAGTGCAATATCCCCAAAAAACAATTATTTCCGAACATTGTTACTTGTCGTTAATTTCCATTTCAGCCTAAGGTGCTTTCACGAAAATAATTTACCAAATGATAGTTACAACATTGATAAAATTGATTGTTAAAGATAAGCCTATTGTGTAATATCTTGATTAACAAGTTTATGTTCAAGTAGTAAAAACATTTTCCTGTCGTTTGGACTATCCTCAATGTAAATTACAAGAGTTACTCAGCTAATAAAAAATTGTGATATAATTGAGGCCGATTTAAATTTAAGCTGACAATAATTTTAAGCATTTGAAATAAGTAGGACTTATTTTAATTTAACTTGTTGACTTTCTTTGGGTGGGAACATACCATACATATGCTCGTAAATACCCTTTTTGAACAACGAGATTTTGTGAAGCAATAACAAGATAAACTCTGGGTAAGTTTGCATCTAAATAATGAAGTACTTAGTTCACATCCTCTTCAAATCAAAAGTAAATATACCATCAAGTGGCTATTATGACTCCAGCATCTTCTAGAATGAGGAAATGACACTGTCGTCTTGTGTGCAAGAAGCTCATGACCTATTTCAAACTCCTATGCGAAGATGCTTCTCCCACAGCCAGATGAGTTATAGGGGTGTGCCCTCGTTTTATACCCATGAAATCTCTCGCCCTTACTCATGACTTGAGATGGGTGCTAATAGAAAACGAAGGCTGTTATTAGGCACAAAAATCTTGTAAGGAATGTCTTTCATTGTTATAAATGCAAAGTCCCTGGGAGTACCGATTTGCCTTTATTGGAAATTTTCCCATCATCTACAGATGGCGGGGTGGAAAAGGTGGCTTTATCGCAGACCCAACGATAGTCACATACGCATGTAATGCGCCTCCATGAGATAAAAGTCATCGCGTTTATCAAATAGAGCTGACAATTTCGATTTGCCACGTCGGCTAACATTATGAAGCTATAAATTGCTTATCCGTTTCCTGCATAGTTCGAACAGATCGGGTGGTAGGATAATAATTTTTCATGTAATAACAAAACGACAAAATAATACGGGTCTCAGCCAACTCTACTGGCAAAAAAATTGTGCAAACACAACGGAAACCTATTCGCTACCTGAGCAAGCAATTACTGCTTGAACCCAATCAAGTTACTGCACAATGCCGGGCGACACAATAAACCATTCCCAACATTTATCAACGTGAACTCAAACAAAACACACAAACATTTTTTTCAACAAACAGAAATCATTCCAAGCGATTTTATGTATTGTAGCAAAAATCAATAGGACAACATCGAGTTATTACGGAGATGCCAGCTACAGATGCAGAACAAAATGAGCGATGAAATCGAACGGGTACTGTACCTTGTGAAAAGGGCCGCAATCACCCACGCCAGGAGGCATATCAGCAGAGCTCGGGCCTTCGTGCAAACATAGCCGGCCTTCAAGGGTTCGCAAATCGCGTAGTAGCGTTCGAAGGAGATCGCCAGAATTGTTAGGACACTCGCATGGGCCACGGTAAGCTCCACGAAAGGTACCGCCTTACCTGAAAGAAAAACCTGATTAGTGGGATATATTTATGGTATAATACAGAAGTGCGCCACGACGATTGATGCCTTAAATTAGGACAGCAGAAGCGACCGTAAGCGTCTTAACAGCGCTGAACGAAAAAAGTCTAGAGTGGCTGAGAAAGGAAAGAGGTCTTTTATATTTAAGGAGAAACGATTTATTTTCGGATCTTCCTGGAAATCTCTCAGACTGATTTTGAAACAGGATATACATAGTAAACCTTCCCGGAAAGTTTTTATTTTTAGGGGAGAGGAAGATGTTAATTAAATTGTATGTAGGTACAAAACTTGATAACATCATATGTCACAGACAAAGAATTACAGCATCTACATACATAAGGGCAGCAATACCTTTTAACAAAAATTTTGGAGCATTTATGAACAATCTGGACCATTTTGAAAATTTCTTTAAAGAACGTCTCTTTGTTGTATAAATTTAAAATAAATTTGGCGATTCCGGTTATTACTTTTCATATGATATGCCATAAATATAATTTGGCTGAGAAAATAATCCCAGAAATGAAAGCCATGTAACAGTTTAGCTTCGCTATTGTCTTCTTAAAGTTGTACGATGTACTGAATTTGAACTATAATTCAAGAAGTGTACTCTGAATTCCACTTCCTAATATAATAATATAATAATTTCATATTCTACTACATATTTTCAATTTAAAATATACTCAAAAATTTTATTGTCCGTTATTATAATATGTTTTCTCTGAAACATGATAGATAAAAATTATTTTGAATTTAAAATATTGTGATAACCCTCCATCATGTTTCACTGTTCTCAAAAAAGATGTTCTCAAAAGACAAAATTAATTTGTCTGCATTCAAAATTTATTTACTACAAAGAATGTAAACATTGTGACGCATAAATGTAATTACGCTTTTTTTTTTAGCAGAAATCTAAAGAAGACGGACATCAGTCAGCGCACCAATGTGTTTCTTCTTAAAATAAAAATGTCATCGGAAAAATTTCTTAAAAAATTATCCAGACGCAAATGAATAATTTCCAACAACTTTAAGAGAGGGTGTGGGACAATGACCATTTTCTATTTATACCTTACGAAGCGCCAGTTAATTTTCTACCAAGAATAAATTCTAATTACGGATAAAATTTACTTTATTTTATTATGAGATTACTGTCTTTTAATTCTTCTCATACAAAAGAAATTTATATTAATTGAATACATCATATTTAATATTATTAAGTCGAAGTTACATTGAACAGATATGTTTTTTTTTGTATTAGGCTTTTAAATGGAATTTTTCATATTTTATGATACGTTTCCGGTACAAGTAACAAATGGTCTTAATAAAGAATAAAATTAAGTATATACTTGATTCTAAAATTCCTAAGTTTACTTTATTAATATTGAAATTGTTCATACTTTTAATTCATATTGAGCGATAAAATACTCCGCCACATCTCTGTATTTTTCCTTCTGGGGAAAATTCCGTTTGGTTCAGTCAATAAACTCAAAAATTCGAAACTTAAACAATTCCAGCTAAATCAATATGCAAATTTTCACTTGTTGCAATTGTTAGAATTTGTTAAGGTGCATTGTTTTGCCTTTTTGAATCTTATACCTTGAAAAATGCGTTTCGTTTATTGAGACAAATTGCTAAATAGTTTTGCAGAATTATTAGACGGAGAGAAAAACCACGAGCCATAAAGTCCAATAGTTCACAAATATTAATTTGGAAAAAGTATTCAAAATAATAATAAAATATAATAAATATTGAAAAGTAAAAGTCTTCCGTCACGATTTTCTTTATATTCCTACAAAGTTTCGTTATATACTATGTAAGTACTTTAAATTAAAGAAGCTTTCACTTCTCATGGCTCTCCAAAAATATTTGGTATAAGGCTACCTCAGTGCTAGAGCTACGCTACTATTTTAAATGAAAGAAAATTGCAACTAAAACCATTAAATAGAAAATTGAAAAATACACGAGAACCACGTTTTCAATTTACACTTGCTGTAGGTCTGTAACCTACACCGTGTGCTCAGATATTCTCATACGTAGTTTTCAGTTTTCGAGCCCT
Source organism: Philonicus albiceps (assembly GCA_963969385.1). Classification (NCBI taxonomy): domain Eukaryota; kingdom Metazoa; phylum Arthropoda; class Insecta; order Diptera; family Asilidae; genus Philonicus; species Philonicus albiceps. Next base: position 10,515,676 of record OZ017776.1, on the reverse strand, counting down.
TCGAACAATTTTTCGAATAACTCAGCCCAAAAGTCCTTCCTTTATGCTGCGGAAATGTAATTTATTTTATCTTGTTTATTGGGGATCTGGGTACACACAGATTGCACCCTCCTTCCACTTTCGTTTTAAGAAAGACGAAAAAAAAATTATATTTGAACGGCTTTCGCCTGTGCAACAAGAAAATTTCTTGTACGATGTTCACTGGGTGGACCAACTTACTCCAAACAATCGGTTTGTTTGCCGTAAAGAAAGTTCCTTCCCAGGAGAAAGACGCAAGAGCGGAAAAATAATTACAATATTTCTCGGATAAAGTTTTGTCAAATGAAAAAAGCTAGAGAAATGAGAAAAACTTTGGGAAAACATTTCAATTCTTTTGCGGGTTTTGTCACGGAGAAATGATAGGATCACGTCTCGTGGTCTGTATAAAAAAATGAGCTCACGGCCAGCGATGGGACGGTGTCAACTTGTGTCCTCTCAGGGCCACTACGGCCTATTACGAACCACTCCAGCAGACAGACAGACATGTCTTGCGGGAGTCGCATCTGCCGGCAATCGTATTTAAGAAAACTTACACATCTCCTGGCCCAGGACCCAAGTCTCAGGCTTCGTGTTGACCTCGACCAGGACGGTGGGGGTGCAGACGAGCAGTACGAGGAGGTCGGCTATGCTCAAGTTCGTGAGGAAGATGTTGGTCGAGTTCCGCATATCCTTCGTCTTCAGGATGACGATGGGGACCTGCAAGCACTAAATTTAGCAAAATTCCATTCACCTTGAACAGGACACCACACCATAATGTTGCCAACGACGCCGAGGACCATTATCGAGATACAAAACGCCATCGACGTCGTCCGGATGTAGGCGGGAATCTCTGGGATTTCCCCGATGAAGTCATTTCCTCCGCCGCTTAAATTGAATAATGTCGATGTGTTGAGGGCGTTAAATAGAGTGGCATTCTCTTGTATCCTAGCCACCCCCGCACCCGCAAAGTAATTCAATGTCCGGTATTGGGGGTGGTCAATTACACTCGACGCATTATTGTGTAATTGTGTTATGGTGAAAGCTGACGCGCTGAAACTGGTGCTGCCCGTGGGAGTCTCTGGGTTTTCCGTGTTCCTGATTTTCCTGATCTTGGCAGGCGGTCCTTTTAAAGTGTTTCGTGCATGGTTTCTTAGGGCTGCTGAGGTTGAGCACACTTTTTTTTTTTCAAGGGGCACTGGGGCAACAAAAGAAGTCGATTTTGTTATCTCTCTACTCTGTGCGCCATTTCTTTGGTTAATTTGTTTCTTTTGTGTTGTTAACTGGCACCAGCCCGGTACACATTTCACAAAATGTTTGAAAAGAGGCTTTCAAGCTTAATTCAATTTTTCTTTTTTTTTTTTTTTGGTATTGAAAAAATTCCACTAAATAGTCACACACACTTCACATCCTTTGTGCAAGTTATTTCCTTATTTTTTATTTATTTTCTTATGATAACAGCTGGTAATGCTCGCATTCACTTTTATAAACATTTAAACAAAATATCAGTTAGGGTCTGCTTAATTTAAGATATTTCAATACATAAATAAAAACTATTCAAACTCATATTTCCAGGCTCCAGTAGAATATATTTAAGGTTTAAATTACCTACTTCTTTGAAAGTATAAACGGAATGTTTCAAATAAAATATAAGTTTCGTTATAAGGAAGATAATAAATAGATTGCATGGACAATCAAATGAATCAAAAAGTACCTCTATACCTCTATCAGCCGACTATGCAAAAACCCAAATAAACCAACATTCAAAGAATGCAAAACAAATTACTAAAGGTGATGTGCAACCTGCCATAGTTATTCATCGAGTCAGTTACACGATAAAGACAACATTGACCTTGTTTCTGTCGAAATTTGTAATTTGTTAAACTCTTTTATAAAAATTACTATGACCCACAAAAATAAAATAATCTCGAATTAGTTTTCCATATTATTGAAAATTTAGGACAATAATTAGGTATAGAGTTCAACATAGTTCTAAGACTTTAGTAAGAATTTTGGAAGCATTAAATTTTTTGTTCACCTAATAAAGATCACATAAATTATTTATTTTCTTATTGCCCACTATCACATCTTAGTTTATAAAGAAAAAAGTTTCTAATCTTTGTATTGTAGTATCAATTCTCGTTACTTTGTGCATATTAATTTTAAAAAATCTTATTCTTATTCTATTAAATCAAAAAATATGTTCTCAAGGTGCTCTAGTGTTATGTAACTGTTTATTATTTTACCATAATATCGATTATGAATATCCTTTAAAATTTTGGATTTAGGAAGTGAGTATTAAGTAATGGTCAAAATAAAAATATTCCTTTGCTGTGGTGTAGACCTAACTCGAATATTACTTAAGACAAGCAGTGGGCGTGTTACGCTGGACGTTCTATTATAATTCCAGGAACGAATAAAGTAAGTAAGCCGCAGCGTTTACTCGATTCCGTTGATATCCCATAAATATTTTCCCATCACGGAATTCATCGAGCAATCAGTCATCATTAATTTTGTTTTCCAAGCAATTAATTTGTATTGTGTAAACCACTTAGGAGGAGCGAAAATAAATTCCTCAAGGAAACTCGCAGAAAATTTCTTAAAGTTAAAATTCGCTTGCGGCCACCTCGTCTTGAGACTTAATCTAATTACAAAAGTATGGGGAGCACTGTTCAGTTTTTCTCTGAAGGAGGTGAGGGGGAAATGCTTTTTCCCAAATAATAACTCGATAACAACAGCTGCAGTTTATTCGTTTCGATCAGTCGAAGGATGCAAAGCCGAGCGCCAGCAATTTTAAACGCCAGGCGGTATGTAAGTAAAATAAAATTTATTTTGGGCACGTTTCCACAAGTGCCCGCCCCTTGACCTGACCCTTTTTACAGAGTTGCTAACAACGAATAACTAAATAAGCACGTCTGAGAGACTTGCGTGAAAAAGTTTAGATTATTTCTTACTTATCGGAAACATTGCCCATGCTTCAGCTGCGGGCAATGACACAATTGCGAGATAAGTTCGAAACTGGAGAAGAAATGGGTTTAATATGGTCAGTAAAATATCTTTTAGAGTTATTGAGAAACGTAGCCTTACAAATGCGGCTCTTCCTGTCCAATTGACCGAAAGTATCCATAAACTTGTCATTATCCCATCAAGTCATACTTCCGAATGCCCTCCCAATGGCAGAATAATGAGTCTGTTAACGTAAATTTGTTTAATTGTCCTAAAAAGCAGTAATTATTAAATGGACTGTTGCTAAGTAGTGCTTACGAAAATTTGGGTCAATTCATTTTGGTTTGCAGATAAACTGATTTTAGTATATCTTCGAAATAATTTTCACCTACTCCTTTTTAGCAAATGTTGATCATCGTTCCATTTCAATGAATATTATGGTCAAAGGTTGTTATAGATCAATCACTTTAGAATTCATATTTTTAGTATTTCAATGATAGAAAGGTATTATTATTTTAAATTTCTTTACGAATATTTGAATTTTAAATTGAACTTTTGTAGCAACAATGTGTTCGTTTAGAGAATTATTATCAGAGTAATTGAACAGAGTAATTGTTTCATTTTTAAATACCAAGTTTTAGGGATAGAAGACAGTAAAATATATTTGTTATTGCTCAAATCGCAGTCTTAGCAACTCACTCTACGTTCAGTTTGACTATGAGTTTTTGTAATGTATTTTAGGCCAAAAATACTATATTTCCTAGTTTTCTAACAACCTCATTGAGAGAAAAGTTTCGAAAAGAAACAGTTTTACATCATAAGTATCACATTTGAAAATAATTTCCATATTAAGGACGTTATCGGTTCTTAGTTTAATGTCCCTACTGCGGTTTTTTTTCTCTTAATTTGATATTTTAGGCTTTTAATGCTTGTTTTGATTTCTTTGCTCAACGACTCACTAAATTAGGATATTTGCTCTAGAAATTAAATAAACGAAACCTAAATTATTCGTTAGTCTATTTTATTGTTGTAACTTATAAGTAAATTTGCATTCCTAGCAAACATTCTTTAATTAGCTTCCGGGTCTGTATGGGCATAAAATGGTTTTCCATTAGGCTCTATTTTTTATTGCCAATTTCATCGAACGTTGAACCAAGAGCCACATGATATACATACGACAAATTTCCCACTTTATTTACGTTAAAAATACTCTTAACCATGAATTTATTCCAACTACACTTTCAATGATACGATATATTTTACATGTTAATTTAATTCCCGCTATGAACCTAGTTCTGCACCCACACCATTTGCTGTAATTTAGCAGGTCATAAATCCCATTACACCATATCCACCAAGTAGCTATTTAATGCAGAAAAACTTTTCCAACTCCGAATTTTTCTATGAGAATGGAACATTCTTGCACGACTGAGCCTGGATCAATTACTTCTACTAATTCTCTACAGTCTTTCAACGTTCAAGATAAATGTCGCCCAAGATAGTCCTTAACTAAATGACTACCAATTCTGGAAGAATAGCCGCTTTCTCGCATTCTGGTGTTGAGAGCTGTAAAAAACCCATTTAAAGGGATTTATAGCAGGAAGAAATTATTGGAGTACGTTTACCTGGAGTTACGTATCCACTTCCTCTTTGAGCCCACCTGAAAAGGATGTAATTGGGGACCAATTGAACTATAAATATTTCTAAGGAAGCATAAGGTGTTTTCCTCACAAAATCATTTTGTGTAAAATATTACATTTTGGTAGAACGATGGTGATAAATTAGACACTTCATATGGGGAAAATTACAAAAGACTCTTACTTTAATTTTCACTGCCACTATTCAGAATATGATAAACACTTCTTCTCTCCATGGGTGCTTTTCTTTGCATGGAAGCACCATAAGCGTTTTATTTAAACCGAAAGTCAAGTCTTCGAGAATTTAAAGTACACTTCCTTTTACCATAAATAGAAAATTGTGCTTTTCATAGATAGTTTTCAGTTTGGAGATGCAAATTTCATTATAAATGTTCTTAGAAACTTTTGCCCGTAATGCATAAAGTGTTTCACTACTTGATGGTTAGGAAAAGGGTTCAAACGAAAAATTTATAAATGTGAAAATATACACCAGAGAGAAATTTAATAAAGCTGTGTTCAAATCTCGACAGTAACTGAACAAATGAAGAAAATACAAAACTACTTTGGAGGAAAAATGACTTGAAAATTTGGGCAATTAGTTTTTCAAGTTAAAAAAAAATCGAAAAATAAATTGTTTTCAGCTGATAAACGAATATTTCAATACCCGATAAAAGGAAAGAGTGTTCTCGCATTAAACGATATGAAAATACAAATCATTTGCATGTTACAAGTCCTGAAAAACCCCAAAAATTCAGAATAAAAAGCAGAAAGCTACTCATGGGACGATAACGTCGTTTTTAACACACTTGTTCAAGTACGTTTCAAATATTTTTCACTTGATTCTCCTCGGGTGTACGTTTCACAAATTGCATACACCGAACGAAAGCAAACTTCTTATTTCGGTCATCTGTGCTAAGCTCATAAAGGATGTAGAATACTGCAGAGAACGGTACCCTCGAGTGAATTTTCAGTTTATACTGCAACATAATCCACAAAAGAAAAGGCTACCAGACTATCAACTCAAAATTCTTTAAGGAGTATAGTCAGCCTTAATAGTAATTTTGTTCAGGCAGACTATACATTTGAACTTATGGAAAAGTTTCATTTGAAAACCACTTCAATGGGAAAATTTAAAGTTTTTTTTAAAGATAAATAGACATCAGACTAACAGGAACGGATAACGAAGAACAAACAATCCCAGCAGTGGCACATATGAAGAGTTACAAAAAATATTCTCATAAGTTTCGTTATGAAAAAAGTTTGAGCCAACAATATGTTTAATTGTATGACATTACTGTGAAGAACAAGGAGCGAAGGTTTAAATATTGATTCCGGGGAAAATTTTATCAGAAAGTTTTGTTGTAATTCAACATATTTAGGGATCAAGAAGTTCTTGTTTGCGGTCGAGATTGCATGAGATGTCCCCTTTTTATTTGCCAATGATAAGGTCAAAACTGTGGCACAGTAGACTCACAGGAGTTTGCACAATTCTTTTGATGTCCTTATCCATTTCAAGCTTATTGCTTTTTAAAGCCAACCAAAAGAATTTGTTGAATTAAAAGACATTTCAATTTCAAATTCTCATTAATTTAATTGTTAAATAACTTTATGGTACCTCAGACTAAGAAAGTTATGTATTTCTTAGGGTATTGATCTTTAAAATCGAATTGAATATAACTACGGAAAGAATTTAAACATGTTTAAGGATTTACTTATAAATACTATAAAACCTCGTTATAACTAACTTAAAGACGGTTTTTCAAGTTCGTTATTCGCAAGAAGTATTAAAAGGTATCAATAAAGTGTTCGCTGTAACAAGGTTTAACTGACTAATTGTAAAAAAGCGAAATATAACTATTTTTATATTTCTTTGAAAACAGTATCGGAAATTTAAGCTTTAAAAACTTAGATTTATGCACTTATTTTTAGATATCTACCTCTATTACAAATAGAGTTAAGCATTATGTAAGCTTTGCTTAAAAAGTAATTAAAAAGTATAGTTTATTAATTAATGGATTATATAAGCGATTTTTGGTGGTTATATTTGGCAGTAAGTCATTGATTTAGGCGTTATAAAAATTTATCTGTGGTATTTAAATTAATTGTGGATCACTTTAGTAAGCTTTGCACTGTCAATGTAGGATTAAATAATAACTAATTACATTCTTTTATATTGCTAAGTACATTTTACTGTCAGAACTAATTTACTTACAGTCCATTTATCCATTCACTATTCAATTTTATGCTCCCTCGTTACTGCATACTTTTAATCGCCCTATATATATTTTTGAATGTACCATACCATATTCATTTTCATACTGACTGCATCTATAATATATTACCGCCCTTTTAAACCATAGTTGGGTGCCATTTGAATTATTGAAATCTTAAAGTTTAACTCTTAAAAGAAAAGAAAATTGAAGGAACATGAAGATTATCTCCTATAATTATCCATTATACATTAAATTTTCTATATTAAAATTGTTTTTCCATTAGATCAGGATGTCACAATTTTTTTTTATTAAATTTATGCTATATGTGTTACGTGCATATATATTTATGAGGTATTTTTGTTCGCTTCATAAAGAAAATAAATCTTCCAATCATTGAACGTGATGAACTAAAAAAAGAACAAAATTATGTGCATCAAATTGACCAGCAGAAATAATAAAATGCCATTCTTGCTAGGAAGGAGGGTTAATTCATCTTCTTAGCACTAAATTGACTGAACGGATTTTATACACAGCGCATTAAATAAGTATTGAGCATCAAGATTTTCCAGAGATTTTATTATATTTCATTACAGCTAAGGCTTTTGGGGATAGATACGAGTATCCGTAAAATGTTCATTTCCTGAAGAAGCTGGGGGTCAAGTAATACGGTTTTATAAGAAGGGGACATGGTCCCTTTCTGACCATAACTGAGTTTCTTCAAAACGATTTATGAGCCATAATTTCTTACAATTAAAAAAACCTATTAGCTAGTGTAAGACGGAAATATTTATCCTTTTTTGGGGGTGAAATGACAATAAAGCGGTATTATAAGAAATAGCCAAGGGTGGATTTTAATTTGGCATTGGGACTGACCAGCTTCCTCAACAATGAACGATACGAGGGTTTAAGGAATATAAGAAATTACAAAAAAGCGGACTATTAAAAAGAAGTGGTCTGCGAAAGTACCCTACTAATTCTTATTACGTTTTTGTGAGAGATCTAAAAAAATGATAGCGATATTCACGTAATTGCAATTGTAAAAACGAGTAAGATAATTTTAATCTACTAAGCGATGTTATGATTAAACATCAACATTAGGTTTTTATTTTTCATAAAAAAAAAAAATGCTACGATGTCTAAGTCACGTCGGTATTCACTTTAACATTTACGTATTCATCTTTGATTATTTTTGACAGTCCATTTAAATTTTATTTATTATATTATTCATGCTCTAAGCGTAGGTATGCTACTTTATTGTGAAAAATCGTAAATCTGTTAAAAGAAAAACAGTGAATACATATTAGACCTATCTTTGTTGTTTTACTATTTACTTTGATATTATTTGAACTGGTTAGGCAATTGCATTAACAATTAATCGCAATTCCTAGTAATGATTGTTACTATTGTTTTATTTCAACAGATCTGAGACGTCATAGGTAAAAGTATGTTTCGATAAAAATACACCAGTTAAATCATTTTACATTATAAAAACCTAATTATGAAAATTTATATCCAACATTAATAACAACAGGTATATAAAACGATGTGACGATAAAATAAAATACAGCCATAATACCACCTATTCATAAATTAAATTTTAGTAGTATTTTATTTAGAATATTTGTGATAGGGCCTGGAAGGAAGTTTGGGAAAATAATTGGCGGAAGTAGGTTAGGATGGGCAAAAAAAAAATTAATGAAGAAGTACGGCAAATATTGGTTAATCCCAAGGGCGGTAAAAATCTAAATCCGTCCCTGTGTATAATTATAAGATTTAAACATTGAAAACAATCAAAGACTGAAAAACCATATGTCATAAATAAAGTCATTAAAATCGTTCATTTCTGTAAAATATTCTTTTAAAATTGCGCGTATTCAGTTTGCTTTCTCTTCTGTATTAAAAATACATCTGCCGAGACGGACATAAAATAGTGAAAATTGTTTAAAGCGTACAGTCCAATAGCTCGGTGCTCGATATAACTCTAAGATGCAATTCAAGGAACAATTAAATGTGAAACCGGTGCGCAGACGCGTTTGGTACATGGATCATGTTATGGAAAAGGCGTGTGCTAGTAAATCAAAGAAAAGGTGCGATTTTATCAAAGCTAAGTGGATCCCTCTACAGTAACATGCTCTCTTTTTATGAAAAGAAAAGCGAAAAAAATCGACTTGAATGCAAGAAATGGTTTGATTAAACATGCTGATCGTTTATGCACAGACTTTTAAGGTAAGAGATTTGATCATCTTAGGAATAAAATATTTAAATTTCTATTGGGGATACTTTTCTCAAAATAAAAGTAATTTAATATCGATTTAACGTTTAACGTCTTGAAGTAGCTCAACTTACTTCAAAATATTTACACTATTATCATCATCGCCTATTTTACAGCCTGCTTTCCAAGAAAATCCACCAAAGCATCTAGTAATTTTGTTAGCATACAGTCTAAACTCGCTCAATTACTTTTCTGGTTTTTAAAAAGTGAAGAATGCACCATAAACTAGTAGAAATTGTAAAATAATATGTAATAAAAAATACTTCTACTTAACATTATAAAAAGAATTAAAAGCAAAAATTAAATATACGAATATAATCGCGTTTTGAAGAGCTACTACAGGAAGCTTGGTCTAATTAGCCGGCACTACGACTGGTTGTCCTTGGTTTTATAGAATCATAGAAACAAATATAATTGATTAACTTGATTAATAACTTCATCACTCGCACAAACGCGTTCAATAGATACCCATTTTAATAGTAATTTTAAAAATTATATTTTGTTTGAGAACTGCGGTCTAATGAAAACTATTAAAATTTCGGTCAACTTATACCCAAGTCAGGCACTTAATCATTTTTTTATGTTTGGGACCAAATATGGTTGAAAGTACTCTGATATTACACTTGTATTATTTTTGAACAACTCTTAATTTATTAGTACTTTTTGTTTTCAAACCATTTAACTTTAATAGATCTTTATAAACTCGTAAAAGTAGCCAAAAAACAGAACCGAAGTCCCACTTTTTGTTTTTTTAAAGATTATTCGATAAAAGAAGCGTAGATATTCAATTTGAATTTAATTAGAATTTATTTTCTAGAATTGTAGGACTTCAAAAGAAGAACTTATAATTAAATAAAAAGTTTGCAAATTTTTATAAGGGATTTTAAGAATTTTAATGAAAGTCCTGAAGGTAAAGAGTAAACACCTTAAAGGTATATGAGGATCGTTAACGGTTACGGGTTAAAATTAATTAATATTTAAGTTTTTAGGAAATTGTAATAATTGTTTAATAAAATTCGATAGTTACTTGTATTGTGGCATATTTGTTTTAAACCTCATAAAATAGAGTTTAACGTGTGCAAAAACTTCAGCATATAAAAATTACTACTGCACTAATGCAATTTGTATAACATACAATCAGCTGTCGTTGAAAGATCCTTAAATATTTAAAAGCGCCAAAACTGAGAAGTGTTCAAGCTACAAAAAGTTCTTTTTGAAATTGTAGTGAACATTAATCTCTTAATCTTTAGTGAAGCCTGGAAATAAATTTTGCTCAAGTTTTCGCATTACATTTAGTCGACGGAGACGTATCGCATCACAAATGACAAACTTTTCTAACGAATATTTAATTATGGTAAGAGGGTAAAGAAGTTGATAATCCTTTTAATAGTTTAAAAACTAAAGATAATAAAATGCTTAATTTTCTATAATTACAATAAAAATGGTCCAGGAAAGAAACTCCTAAGTGTTATTAATTTTTTGTATTATTGTTTAAAAACATTTTGTCACGTTTTATTTATTCGATTGGATTTTTATAAAACTGAATGCAATCGTAACTGGTTTCACGATACAAAAGAGTTTAAACTGAAATCACAAAACAATGCGAAGAATTTCGGGAATTTTGTATAGACGTTCACTTAAACTTTAACCGCCGAAAATTTCCATTTTTGTTTTTATAAAACTAATCGCGGAAGATTCCGTCACTAGTGAGTAATACAACTGCTAAGAAATTCGACTAAATATGTAAATTTGAACACGAATTAATTTCGTTCGAATCCACGAAACTTCTTTGGACAGAGATAAATTGAAAGTGATTTTTGTTTTAAAATAAATTCCAAACTAGATAGATAGACTGTGCCGTTAAAACGATTTGAGGTGGAAAAAGTTGCTTTCCACCCACCTGACTACTCAAGACGACGTTTTCGAGCATACTAAGCACGCTTAGCACCGAAAAAAGCAGACTTTGCCAAGATGTTTGCCGGTCCTACACCAACAATGGTCGCAATGTGGCTAGGCGCAAGGTCTAAGCGAGAGTGAAAGTTTTGCAACAGATAAATTTTCTTTGCGTGACGCCGGCATGTTGCGGCAACATTTCTTCTATTTGGATAGTCGGCGAAAGCATGAATGAAAATCTGGTGGCGACCCCGCGTGATGTGGGGGTGTTAAATTGGTGGCCCCGGTGTACATGAACAGGAACTTACCTGGGGTTGGCGGCGACGGGACGGGATGTGTGCAATAAATGTAAATATTACGAGTAGAGCAAATGAAATGGTAATTAAATGAGTGCACGACTCGTCGTCCACCGCTACTTGAATAGGAGTTGGGAAAACTCCATTACCTCGCATGCGTTGGATGAAAGTGGAAGTTGATGCTCTTCCCGCGATCTGGTTAAATTAATGAGCAAACAGGGGCTGTTTTGGGTCCATACCAACTAATTGGTATCCGGACGCGGGAATGGAGTCATGCGAACCGTCTTTAGCATGTGTAGTCTCATCCAGGATTTATTATTTAACTTTTTTTGCTTTTCTAGACTCCGCCGAAGATTAATTTCCCCATGATAATTTTTACTTGAGACTTTGCAAATTAATCTGGTTGGGATATTTCCTCTGATTAAAGTGTTCTGCCACTTTTTGCGATTCTTATGAATTTTAAAATTAGGAGTGATTGGAGAACTTATTTTTGGCCTCATAAAATTGGAACATGCGCTTTTTAACAATTCAAGTGTAAGCTACTCATTTAATTTTTGGTTTTACAAAGAAAATTTGCAGGTCAGGGACATTTGCATAACATCTCATTACAATCTAAGAAAAAATATTTAAGTTTCACCAGGTATTATATAAAATAGGTCATAAAAGCATGATTCCCTTAAAAGCCTCTTTATCTCGATGTGGGCGTACAGATTTTTCATCTACGGAAGTCTGTAAAGTGGAGCACATTTTGATGTCGTGCCTTCCGAAGATTGCAAACCATGACGGCATATGTTTTTATTGATTTAGGCTTAGAATCCATCATTAATATATCATAAATCGTGTTTTGAAATTATAATACATAAATCAAACTTGCAGGTATGCACATTAGACTGAATAAATATAGGTGGGAAAAAAATGTGGATATCTTTATGGAACTTTTAATGGCCATTAAAGTAGAGGATAGGCATCGAGATAGGCTATACAATCAGGGATGATTTATTAATATTGTTGTCGCTAACAAAAACAAACCACTTCTATATTGTGGTTCGAAATAGGATATGTAGTAGGTTAGTCCACTCAGGAGTTACCAAAAATAACCTAAATAGATTTTTAATCATAAATCGTATCATCAGTATCAATATTTTCGAAAAACCAACTATAAATTACAATTCGAGTTGTGAGAAAATGAAAAGTACTGTTTCTCTTTATAAAACGACTGATTTAGATATTGTAGGTATAGCCTCTAAACATAATTATCTAAAATGGTTTTATTTATTACTGGTAAAAAATATTACAGAAAATTTGGATATATATGCAAAAAATTAAATTAAAATCTGATCAATAACTAATGAGGGCCGCAAAAGATTCAACTGCTGAATAAAATCTCTGTAAAGTGAAACAGAGTTTATATCACTTCCCTATGTAGAATAAAACAAAGTCACTTATCCGCGTCTGTTTGTGTATTTGGTTAGGTCTTCTAAATTATTTGATGGATTTTGAAGTAGTTTTCACTATTATTTAGAAAATATTTTGAGGAAGGTTTAAGTGTATGATACATTCATATTTAATATTAGAATAGAATAAACCATATCAAATTAATAAATTGTAGAAGACCTGAAGAAAACTAACTAACTAACTAACTAACTAATTAACATAGTATTGATTCGTCAATTATATACATATATTAATTTCCTTAAGTACCTAATTTAGATCAAATTTATTATCATTTAAATAAATACCTTAGGCTTAGAAGATATCATCAGTTCTAAAAACTACCCTCAAAAAAATAATTACATCCCTATCATATCTACAGATTTCAAGGAACATTGAAATCCTCATTTTAACTGAATATATATACAACAATCACTGGAATGTAAAACTCAGTAGAGTTGCTAAATTAAAGAATGTAGCTTATTTTAATTTTTATTCATATCATCCCTCTTAAGAATTATGAACTAAAAAATTTAAATTACCATTACTCAAAAAACTAATATGTATTAAAGAATGCCTTTTGCAAAAATAATGTGTTTTTTGGATTAGAATAATAATTTACAAAAAAATTAATATTGGTAAAATTAAATAAACTGCGCTATTTCACAAAAAAATATTTACCTAATTTGGTTGGTTTGATAACAATAAGTCATTTGAAGGCTGGTCAAGGTTACTTACAAGATGATTATGGAATTATGTAAGAAAAAACTATTCAGAAGGGCTTAAATAAAAAAGTTATAAAAACATAATTTAGCCTTCAGTAATTTCAATTTCCGGCGCCGCCGGTCCGGTCATTGGGTTAAAGTTAACCAGTTTTTGCGACTATCTACTTAATAATTTCACGATTTATATTATGGCTCATGGAAATTTTTATCTATTTACATCTGAGTAAGTCCAACAAAAAAGGAATACATTGTTTTTTTTTCTCTTGATTCTTTAAGACTAGTAGGTAAATATCAAATACGAAACATACCAGGAACGATTTTCCGCTTTCATTGAATTGGCAGTAGAAAATGAAACAATTTTTTTTTTTAACCAGGATTAGAGCAAGAATCAAGATACAATAAATCGTTTACTGCATTTTCTTTGCTCCCTTGAACCAGTCTGATTGCAATCAGCCATTTTATTATGCATATAATCGGATCGCTCCTTCTGGGATTATGTTCAAGCATAAGCAGACAAGAGCATACAGCGTAAGTTACTTTTAGTGTCTTGGGACTTATAATTGGATTAATATTTTTTGAATGGAAAAATTTTGTGAAAAATGTTTAAATGTAATTTTTGTTATTTGCAATAAATTTAGAATAAATGTGGAAAGAGTTCTTTACATTCTATACACTTTTGTAACAAGTAACAATATTTCTAGAAATCATGTTTAATGAAAACTTATCGAGCATAAATCGCATCATTAAAAAGAATGTTTTGTTAAGTGAACTTCCAACCGTTCTTAAAAATGGTAAGTCATATAAAATAAGAAATAAAACCTAAAGCTGTGAGACATGATAAATGTTTTAATCGAGTGCCTCGGTTTTAATTTTACACTCATTTTAAACTGTTCTCATTGGGACTATAGAAAATAGGTTCATTTCACAACCCTTAGCTCACAAGGAGCTTGCTTGGATGACTTTTATTTCAGAATGGTTTTAATTGATTTCCTCTCACTTGAACATTCTAATCCTTGCGCTCCCAGAACGCCCCTGAGTGCCTTTTAGCCTTATGCTCGGGATTAAATTTAATTCCAAGGTACTGGGTTCATATCGAATTACCTACAAGCCATTTGGGTGTAATCTATTCTGGGTGCATTTAGCCGACACTGTTCCACCCCCGCTGGAGAACTTAAATAGTCTCGACGGTATTTTATAGGAGCTCTCTGCTAATTAATGCTTAGCTGCTGGTGTTTCTGCACGTATGCACATCGTTGAGATTTCTTAAAGGACGACACCCCACACAGTTTGGAAAATGCAATCTGAAGTCGAACACATAAGAGGATTGCCCAGAGAATTTTTTTAACTCTATTCCCTTGAGAGAAAATTTACAAAGAGCTTACTTTAAGTTGAAGCATAATTGGCTTCTTAATCATCTTGTTTACATCAGGCCTCTCGTACAATAAAAGAAATCTTTAAAATGTCTTTTCCAAGAAACTCCTTAGAAATTCAAAACCTTCCCATAAAGCGGACTAACTCAAAATGTGGGTAGATGGACGTGTGCTGCGAAAAAGTTACTCGAAATAAAGTCGACGATGGGTCTGATGATAATGGCTCAGCACCACATAGCAAAAATGGAAAACATCAAGACCTGAAGATGAGGCGAAAACTTTTTATAGAAAGAAATCTTCCTACAAATCTCACAGCTAAGCGCTTTCGGTTTATTTGATTGCGCCAAATGGGATGCAAATTACCGGTCTAAGTAGCATGTGATGGTGCCAGCCAATGATGCGCATTGTTGAAGGCATTTACTACTTTTCATATTTGGTGTGAACTGAAGTAATTCGATATCTCGTTACTGTCCCACAGTTCCACGATTGTTCAACAGAAAAATTTTAATCTAAAAACCTATGAGTCGAAGGGTATAGATATGTCCTGATTTCTTCAATTTTCCTTGGATTAAATTAAAGTAAGGACAGGATGACACTTTTAGGAGAGTTGGGCGCTTATTGATTTTTTCGTGAAATATAGACGACCATCCTACAAGGAGGAATTCATAATTTGATTAAAGTGGAAGGCAGTGTGCTCAGGCTGTTATATTTTCTTACAGGTAACCCCATAACAGGGGTAAATTATGGAAACGTTTTCTTTTAATTAAAGGGGCACGTGGACAGACTTAAGAGTGTCAAGATATAGAGTAGGAGATTATTTGTGAAACCGTTCAGGTATGAGAAAATTTACTTTTGACTATAATTCATTTATAAATTTGGAAAAGGCAAGCACTTCTAAGAGTTTGTCTAAAAATAACTCTGAAGGGTAATTTTAGATAAAATATAGGGATAATATATATTCCGTAATAATGTTTAAATCAATGCGTGGGTGAATATTTCTATTATGTACCTAAATTTATATCTCTTCCACTCATTTAACGAACGTATTACAAAATTCAAAAAGTATGCGTATTTATTTTAATTAATGAAGAGCTATGACAAACTTTTTAAGTAAAAATAATATTGCACTACTATTTAATTTCTATTGTAGTGCAATGTTACATGAAAGCGTCAACTATTTCATCCGCCTAACTATGTAATCGACTACTATACTATTTTATATTTATTATTATTATTGCTATTGTGCGTGATAAGGGTAGCCTCGAGTGCTATTTTATGTTACGTAAAATTATTATTATTATATTATGTTACATTTCATAAAATTCACAAATTCAATTTAGTTATCTATGGTTTCAATTAGTTTTTCTATACAAAATGAAATACCAAACCGAATTTAACCAGTCAATGTTCTGTGTTTTATTTGTCATTTACCACACAGAAAAGAGTACTCGTACACTCAGAAAAATCAGACGTGTTAACCAATTGAGTTTTGGGGTGTTGCGGTTACCACGATATGTTTTTATTAAAATAAGTCTTAAAATTCTTTAACTAAAGGACTTTGCAAAGTCAAACTACATATTCATTTTTAATTTGATCAAATAGTCTATCTACTTGCGAATGTTAGAGAACTCAAAACTAATTAGCCTTTTCTTTTAGAATATATTTTCAGTTGGCCTTATAACTTTGTTTTATTCAGAAGTTCATTTTAAGATTTTGTATTACTTCAAAATATTATTTCTAAGATAGGGATATTTCAAGATATTCCTATACCTATTACGCTTAAAATAACCAAAACGTCAACTAATCTGTTCGAACGTATTTTAAGATTACCGCTTTAATTAATTCTTAGAAACTCACTTTTCCTCTATGTACGTATATGAATGGATAGACATTCAATGGTATTTAATCATTCTTATTCATATAACTTTATATGAAAACACGTTATAAGCGTTTATAAGCATGCAATAAATATACTTTTTAAAAACACTCACCTTTATAAATGGTATTGCTTTCATAAATAAGGAATTTATAGTAACAAAAGAAGCAAGGAAATATAGTTGTAATAATGTTTAGCATGGTGGGTTTAAATTAAAAAGCATGGACTCATTTTAAGCAATCAAGTGTTTAATATAGGTATTTTTTTCAGTCTCAATCTTATACTCCAAAAACTTAAAAGAAGCTTTAATTTCTCATTTATACCCATTATATATTTATGTATATAATAATTAAATAAAGCATGGAGCAATCTTGGCGGGCTAAACCATCTTATTTTTACCCAGGAAACAATGTAAGCTGAAAATCATGTTTAATGTTGCTTACCGCAAACCCCATTTGTATTATACTTGTAAGAAGCCTGTATTTCTTTTGAGAGTACTTTCCCCGCATGCTTGATTTAAACTTATTTTGTATATTTAGTTAATAATAATAATAAAACAATTAAATGAAATGAGGAGCGTTCTACTTGCATTTGTGCTTTCAAATGCTTTTTTTTTATCTTAATAGCATTTCAGTTTAAAAACTAAAACAAATTTCAAATTTGGGTTATACCACTCCCGAAGATACCTCAAACCTGAATCATAATTATTCAGAACAAAATTACAATATAGCTTTGATGTTTTACCCCAAATTAGTAAACATGACAAGTTGTAAAAATTCCGATATCGTGCGAAATTATTTACAACAAATTTTGCGCTAGATATTTTACCACTTTTTCGAACATGTGCGAGGCACTACATTCAACGATGAGGTAAATAAAGCAGTGCGCCCCAATTTGATAAATTCATTCCAGCGAAAACAATGTTATCGGGCAATGAGGGCGTTTACATTGCCAATAAAAAAAAAAATTTGGAGACCACTTGGCCAAAAAGTATGGGCACCGTCAGAGGTAAATTTCCATACATTGAGGAATTTGTTACTCTTGCAATTATCACATAGAATAGCCATGGTCATGTAATTAAATTGATGTATAGGGTCCAAATTAATTTTTGCGAAAGGAAATTCATTTATTTTCTACTACTAAAGCAATTATGCACAAACGAGGAGGACAAATTAGAGTGGTATGAGCAATGAACCTTCCTTTGATGCATGTAGAACACAAAACGAGAAGCTGATTGCCAGGAGTTGGACTTATATATGTATTTAAATTTAAAGGAAACTCATGAATATAAAGCAAAGGGCTCTATCACACCAATAATGCAATTTGAATAAAGTGAAAACATAAAATAGTTTGCTCCTATCTATTCGCAGGTTAGTAGTGCTCCAAAGGTTATTCGTTTTCGAAAAAAATAAAGCTCCACGTAGACGATACATTTTTCTCCGGATCAAAGGCAGACGTGAGTCGACTTCATGAGGATATTTAAATTGTTTCTTAAATTACTGCTGAAGAAGGGGTTGTCCCGGTGTATGCACAAATAGCAAATTTTATTGCATTCATGAAATAACGAAGCCCCCAAAGGGTTCTACTATTGCAATAACAGCACAAGAATTATAATAGCCGTTGGTGATGATGACGGGGCTACGGCGACGACGGCGAATGCCTTATGGTAAGTGACCGAACGACTGTGAAGCATTTAATTTGCGCTTAATGAGTTTTATAGCAATTTAAAATTTAATCAGGTCTAGAGAAGCATCCAGACTGATGTGAGACATTCAGTAATAGTCTGTCGAATTTACAAAATTCACTGTGAATTTCCATTGACAGGTAATTTGCTGCTTCATTTCGCCCCATGATGGCGACAAGAACCCCAAATTCCAATAAAGCTTCGATATTGCGATGAGAATGGGGTTCAATGTCCAGTGGTGTAATTAATTTTACCCTTTCACTGGTAATTCCTCAAACTACTGAACTTGATGTGTTTTACTATTTTAATAATAAAAGGGGGTGAAAAATTTGAAGCCGGAGATTTTTTTTTTTTCGGCACAATTAAAATTAAAAATTGGCGACAGCAGAAAATTGCGTGTTATTTTTTTGCGTCGTTTTAACCCATTTTGCAGAAGGGTAAAATTTTATTTGCATAATTTCTGTTTTATTTAAAGAATATTTAGGCGGGACAATTTTATAGCTTAATTTGAATAAACAATCCTTTGGCAGACGATTGTTTGGAATTTTCAAATGTTTTAACGATATTAAATTAAAAAATGCTTTAAAAAAATTGCAATTTAATTGAGTTTATTTTCCCTCATTAGAAATTAATAGAACTCTTCAAAATAACAAACTTTTGCTTATATTCATTTAATTAATTGTATATAGGTAAGCTATTTCCTGGTTGGTTATTAATTACTGATTAAGAAAACTATTATAACATACATATGTACATAGGGACTATTTTCATTCAAAGCACTGCTCCTAAGAAAAAATTTTTATGTTCCTACTTTGACCTTATCTATGCCGGAAATAATTCCATTTGTCGATTTAATGTTCAATGATTTTCCTCTTCTTCAACATTCACCCCTCAAATTACTTTTCACTGAATCAAAGGAAACAAAAGTCGTCATTAAGAATCTTGACTATGTTTAAGTACATAAGAAATTATGTCCATTTGGAATTAATTCCAAACCATTAGGTGAAGCAATTAAAAGGATGTGCTCAGTCCATCAACTTCATAGTTGTTTTTTTTTTGTAATGGACTTATAGTCTTATTTGAAAAGGCTGCTATTTTATTTTCCCTATACCACAGAAAAAAGTATATTTAATGTCTAAAAGGAAAAGAACCAAAATCAGTTGGGATTGTATAAATTAAATCCCCTTAAAACCCTTTTGAGAACTAAAAAATAAATGTAATTACTTTTGTTGTTATATGTTAGATTTTCTTTAGAGACATTAACTAAATGAATAGTCTAATCTGAGTAGTATGAAGGCATTAGTTTATTTAATCCTAGCTCCTTGTAATGATACAAAAGAAATTTTGCAACAAATTAAATAATTTATGTATTAATGAGCAGTGATCTTAAATCCACAAGGGTTTTTATTATGAAACGCTAATAAATTGTCAATTGTGTAGTTTGTCATACTTACAATAATTCAGACCTTAATTATACATTTTAATTCTGCTATTAAGTATTGTGAAACAGGAATATGCGTGGTTCAAAATAGGCCTAAAAAATCTGAGTATCTACTGAAGGACAGACAGAATATAATTTCCCTGTCTTCGTCTTTATGTGTTAAACATAAAATAAGCTGACTAATTCAAAGCCTAGATTCGTCTCAGAAAAACCCACTTAAGCTTTTCACAAGAGTAAAATCACTTCCATAAAGTTTCGTGTTGTCGCGGTTTACTATAAACTGACTACGAATATCCAATTACTTACTACTTTAGAAGTATTCGAGAATTTCCCTATCTCGTTTTTTTTTTTTTGTGAGGACGTCATAAAACGCGACAATCAAATTGCCCAGAATCTTGGAAGAAAGTTTCAGTGAGAGGACTTTATGAGTGGCTTTGTCTCAAATACTCGTCGGATTTCACCGAAAGACATTTCTGCGATAAATTTCTTGATAAAGTTTCACTTAGCCCTCGGATAATCGAGATAAGTATCAGCCTAATAAAACACAAGATACAAATTGAAATTGATGAGAGCCACGAAACGTTTTTATTTTTAAAAACCCAACGGTGGTTGAAAGGAATAAGGAGTTTATTTTACATCCAAGAAATTTAATTTTCTAAATTTAGAACCAGTGAGTATTTCAGAAACCTTTATAATACAAAAACAAAAAAAATCTGTAATTTCGTACTATAAAAATAAATATTAACAGGAAATTGTTCCATTTCTGAAAACGCTTTTATCAATTATAATAACAGTTTGGATAAGTGGTAACCTAATTTAAAAAAATTTTTTATGATAAAAAAATTTAATAGCTTCAATGTGCTGTAAATTTTTTACCTAGAAGCAATCAGCAGTAAAAACCCGAAAGTTAGGAGGGATATTAAATCAAAATGATGTCCAGCTTTTGGGTCATCTGCTAATGGGAACTTTCAGGAGCAGATTACTCCGCAACAAGATAAATACAGTAAAATCAACCAAAGCGCTTAAGACGCTTTAGACGCTTGAAGGTAATAAATCACATCTAAATTATCTCCGATGGTCGGAAGATCTTTGAAGTTGGCGTCCATGTTAGTCACAGTGCGTAAACAAAAGCTGTTCCGAGTATCCACAAAAATTATTCCCTGTTTTGCTACCCCCGCTAAAAATAAAACTCTCATACTTCTGATGAATATCTCTGATCTGCTTACGGGGTGATTGACACACTTATTAAATTTATAGCGTAGGTAGTTAAGCTTGAAATTTGGATGAATTGCCACAACGATGAAAAATTAGAGCAGAAATATGCCAGGATCTTTGGATTACTTTGAAGTGGAAAATCTTGTCTATGGAGCTGGAAACAGAGGGGTGATTGAAAAATTTTTTTTAATGAAGCTAAACCTTTTCAAAATTTAAAAATTAACATATATTTGAACAGTGAAGAATATTATTTTTCGCTTCTTCTATTCAAAATAGAATATCTTCGTCTAATCTTAGCATAATCTGTATTAGACATATAGACATAGAAGATTATTATCGATATACTACATACAGTACTTCAAACTAATAATAATTGTATGTAATGTACATAAAGACTATATCTTTATTTTTTAATTCGCCCACGTACATTTTTGTAATTATTTCCTATGGTTATATCGACCATCCGGATAAAACGACTTGCACATTTGGATTTAGTCATATATTGGTTATAAGGACAAACATAAAATCCTTTTCTTGCGATTTTGTAATCTGTTCCTTAAAAAAAAAACCTTTTTCAGGTTTTTGATTCAAAGAAATAACGTTCCTTATTTTCTATATGAGGGTATTAGGGTATGATATTTGATTAGAAAGATTTTGAATTTCAACTTACCATATGTTGTTGATTTTGAATTTGTACGATTTTTGATATTAGATTGTATTTAGATTAATTTTCATCGTGATGAGTGATAAGGAAAGAAAAGTATTTACACTATAGGACAAAACAGCTATCATTTTTAGAACAGTGGGTAGGCAATGGAACAATAAAATATCATAAATTTTTTTAAATAAAATTTGAAATGTACATACATTATTTATTTAAATAAAAAAATATATATACTACCGGACTTCATATATGATATTACTTCTACCGGATTAAATGAAGAAATTTTTTGGCCTTTTCAATATCGGTTACACCCGATCTTCACTGTATATGGAAAAATTTTGATAACACCAATTGAATCGGCCATAAAAAAAAAAAAACCATATAAGTAATACAAATCAATAAAACTTGTGTTATTTACAAGTAAACGAATTTGTATAGACTCTTTTGGACTAAATATAGTGTTCTGACTTAAAAGTTTGTAAAAATCAAATAGAAAAACTGTTTTAGCAAGAAACAAAGTTTAGGTTGTATGTAATAAAATAGTAATAATTATACTTTTAATCAAAATTAATGAAGATAGCACTTAAACATTAACATTTTTATGTTTTAGAATCATTATGGTACGTATTCATATTTTCCATCATTCCTATTTGGATTATTTCAACTACAAATTGAATTTTTAAAGAATCCATCAATAAATTTATGAACGATTAGTATGCAGCATTTTTTAAAGAGGAAGAAATGTACTGGCTTTCGATAATAGTTCTACTTTTTATGAAAAGTTCGTGATACAAAAGTATGTTTGGAAAAATCTTATGTGGTTTTTGAAATGACGGTTTCAATTATTATTATTATCATATTAAATAAAATATAAAATGTTGCCTAGGAATTAATACGAAAGAAGGAAATTAGGATTAGGAAATATTTAAGTTTACAAAATTAGGTTGCGTTTATTTTCACTGGTGTTGACTTAGCTATACCACAATATTAATATGTCATTAAAAACAAAAATCAACATAAAATTAACACATTATTTTTAAGTTGCCGCAATCACACAAGTTATATGCTCTTCGACGAATATTATTTAAATGGGATAACATAATCTTTAAATAACCCTCGATGTAAAAAGTACAGCGCTTTACATAAAAATATTATTAAATGATCTCAAGAGGTTTATTTTTAAAGGGAGAAAATAGCTCAACAGCATGTAAATGAAATAAATTTAAAAATTCAGTAGATACTTATTAAAGAACCCCCTTAAAATTTAGGGCAATTACCATTTTATGACTAATCTCGGCCAGAGATTGTAAAATTCTTTTGTTTTATTGCAATCATTTCATCTTAAAAGTGTTATCCTTTCACATTTGTATTAATGTGGGTTCGTTTGAGAGGACATTCTGCAATTCTCGTAAAAATAATTACCAAGCTTGTTCGCTATTCCACTGAGGCAGTGAAAAATTGTATCTCATAGTTACCCAGTCTATTGGTACTCTGGCGTATCTAAAGACTTATTTATCTTCCTCACGGCCAACTCTGGGTTGAATCTAAAGATAAACTTGCTCCTCATCAAACTTTGCCATTTTCCTTTATTTTGCAAGTTTTTTTCACAAAGCTGATTCGCTTCGATGATAGTGAATTTGCATGAGTTGTTTCCCTCAACTTCAGAACAAATAAAATGTCCTGGCAGCGGTAAATAAAGAGAAATTGTTCGAAATGTTTGAATTTCTGAAGGGGGTTTTATCTGAAAGGTTGTTTTAAATCACTGTTCTGCTCCTTCAACCACTCCGCCTATTTGAGGAAAAAATATTGAACAATTCTAAGCTCTGTTTGTTCTCCTTCTGATTTTCGTCAGCGTAACCACGAATAAGCTGTAGATTTTAACATTCGTTGTTTTATTTTCTGTTCCTTTTATAGAAACTCCTTTCAAGGAGATATACGACACCTCCGGATGAAATATCTTATGAGAAAACCAAAGCTGTGTGGGATTCCATCAGATCCACCGACATCCACCCTTTTTCACACCAAAATATACATTTATCAATCACTTCAGTTACTCTCACTTTTCTTTGAGTACTGCTTGGAAGAAGTCATGCCGTTGATTTCGACTTTCACCCTTTTTCGAACAGCAGACGGTTCTCATATTATGAGTGCGTTAATTTTATACCTCTATCATGCATCGTTTAATTTGTTGTGACTTGGGTGATAATGATTTAAGTAAATCTATAAAAGCAAATTAATTAATGATATTTATAAACAAGTATAGAACACTTTTTCTTTAAAAGCTGAATTCTTCATCTTCTTTTAATATGAAAATAGTGGTGTTATTGACTTTTGGGACACCTATTTTATTAAGTACAAAATAACCCAAATGGCTTTTTTGAATTTTTCTAAAAGTGTATTAAAAAACCTTTGCAGATTTATGCTAAACAATTTGAGACTATAATTGATAAAATATTTAATTATCATTATAAACCATTTCTAATTTCCTTTCAGTTTAACTTATTCAACTTACTTTTCAGAATTTCCCAAATATCGTACATCAACTATTAAATTTGGGTAAAGAAATACTTCTCGTGTATCATAAGGTAATCATTGCCCCTGTTATTTATTATATAAATTACGTAATCTCTCTGATTTTCTTTTATATCATTTATTTTTATTTTTTCATTCTTGTATAAATTAAAAGTAGTGTTAAATAGTCAAATACAACGGAATCTTTAGTCTTTCTTAAAAGGCATACTGGTTTTCCTTACGATCCATACGTTTCTTTAAACCGTCTTTGGATGATTTGATATGCATTATACACTCTGAAATATTAAAAGTATTAATTAGTAAAAGATAGTGCTACTAATTGAAAACAAAGAGGTACGATTAACTCACTTATCTTTGGCTGCCTTGAATGACTTTTTTCTTGGTTTTTTCGTTTTACAGTCTTCAGTAACTTCATTGTGTGGTAAATCGGCCGGCGATATCATAGTAATGTTATCTACAATTGCAATTATATTTATTGTGTGTTATAATTTTGTTTGAACTTTTTTTTTACCAGGGTGACAGAAAAATGCAATGGAATGTCTACCACGTGCTCTGAGGTGTTCTTCCTGTGGAACTATAACGCGGTGCTTCTGCAAATGGATGTAAACTTAAGGAACAGTTTAAAATGCTCGCTAAATTTGAACTCCTACTAGTGCAGGGTATCGTGTATCGGTCCAAATTGAGAGTATCTCTCCGCTGTTGATCAGGATAGCCCCAGGAAGATGACCCACCCGCTTCCAAATTTCACTTCCCGGTAGCTGCGCCTCAAGTCCACCCTCTGAGTCTTGGGCCAGTAGTGTAAACGTGCCGTAATCCATGTGAGCCCCGCAACGTATAACCCCATTTCTTACTTGGGAACCCTCGGCATCACCGTTCCCGTGCACCTCTTCTAAATTCAGGTCTCGTGCATCATCCGCTGGTCTGAAGTCGGGCTGATCCATCGTACAGCGCTGGTAGCTGTATTTACACCTGCCCTTGATGAGCTCACATTTGTTATCATCTTCTACCACCGGCGGATAGTAAAGGAGGCGTAGGGTTGTCTCGTTATCGTGGTCCCCCGATAGCATGTGGGAGTGCTTCTCAAGGAAAAATCCTTGGGGTTGGTCTAGAAGTTTAAGGAAACATATTTCATTCTATTCTTGTTTGTGAGCTTACTTATTGTATCAGTTTGAGCTTGAATTATGGTTTTGGGGAGAAAAAAAATTAATTTTATTACAGATTTTCAAAATGTAATAACTTTTATTTTTAAAGCTTATTTGGATACTAAATTTATTTAGGAATTAGAAAAACTACCTCCTGGCCCTACCTTTTGAACTACCTTGATGGTTTAGAATACGCACAAAATATTTCTAATTTTTTATATGTACCCATTTAAATCTATTTAAAGAGAATTACGCATCTTATTTATGCAAACAAACTGAAAAAGAAGACCGCCAATTTAATTTTTTAGAAGGATCTAACTTAATTTGCAACATTTTTATGTTCTGTAAATTTTAGAAAATAATAAATTTTAAAATTTAGACGAAGAAAGTATTGGGAGAGAGTTCAATGATTAATTCTACCGGTATTAAAAGCTTTAAAACTAAAATTTATTGTTGAATTTTATAACTTTAGTGATTCGCTTTATTTAAAAAAATCATAATATTTTATTCTCATAAATAGGAAAGTTATGTTTAAATACAGTCATGATCTTAGTTGTATTTATTGATTTATTTAAACAATTTTTGTGGAATTGTTCAAATTTTATTCCATTTTGTTTCTTATAATATTTTTTTAATTTTTAAATAAAACGAAAAAGCATTACAAACATAGCGCACAAATGAATCAATGTAAATTTACTTTGTGAATAAGAATAAAATGTAAGCAAGATCGAAATCTGTAAATTAGATATAAACCGGACTGGGCTTGTTATTTTGTTTACGAAAAAACCTAGACATTGCACGTATTCCTCAAACTTAATCAAATAAGTAATAAATTTAAAAGTAAAATAAGATAAAAGTTATGAGGTAAATAATTTTAAAATAATTTTGACGCTACTAAGCTTATCGTAATTTCATGTAAGGATTAGCTCCTGATTTTTTTTTTTTTTTACTTAACAAAGAAATTTACAAATCTAAGATAAGTTTTTATATTTCATCCAAATGCGGAATTTCAGATAACCTTATTCTTGCAATGGGCTTAAGTTTCTTGTTTGCATTTTTAAACCCGGATGTATTAAACAGCGTTGAATCATGCAAAAAATTAGATGTGTACAGTCTGCCCATCGTATTTTTTAGAAAAGACGAATTTTATTATATTGAGGACTGGAATTTTGTTATTAAACGTTTTAAATTAAATCGATTTCATCGCAACTCTAAGTACCTAACTACGCACACTGAGTCATTTCTCATCATTATTAGACAAGGTCTAAAAGCGTAAATAAAATCAATCGCTGTCTAAAGATACAATAAAATCAAACAAAGTTTAACTTATTATATTTATTATTAGTTATATATTTTTCTATTGTGCAATCTTATCTCAATTTCATAATGCAACCGTTCAAATCAAGATATTTCGAATCGGTCAATATGCGTAAACATTCCCAGAAAGTGTGAATCACTAAGTGCTAAAGATTAAAGCTAAATAGCTAAGCAAATTCGCTTAATTAAGATAGGGAATATGAGGCTTAGGAGTGAATTACATTTTCAATCTGTGGTAATATCTGATTAAACAGATTAGACGATGAATTTTTGTTGCTACCTACCGAGAGCAATGGCCAACGCTTGCAGCAAGAAACCGGCTAAAGATTTGAATTCTTTCGCTAATCCTGCTACGTGATCTGAAAATCCAGGAATTGGTTCTTCTGGAAGTTTTTTTGCATTAAGTGTGCAAATGTTGAAGGCATGTCGCAGTTCAGGAGTTTTCCCATCAAATTTTTCTTGTCCTATAGTATTAAGAACTTTTTGAAGTACAAGTAATGAGTTTAAAAAAAACGTTTTTTTTTTTTTTTGTTTTGTTTTATCGGATACCTGGCTGCACGTATCCGTGGTTTTCTGCTCCTTTTCTTATATAATGTTCCTTGACATCCGTAGGAAGCTGACAAAAGTCATCAAGGTGCTGCCAAGCTAATTTCAGCTGAAGATTACATAAAACGAACCAAAAGAGAGTCAAGGAAAGTTTTAAAATTTTTGTATAATTTAGGTACCTTTTCTTCTGAAATTCCATGATTAACCAAGAAAGCGAGTCCTTTTTCTGATAAAGCCTTATGCAGCTGAGTGGCAACACGAGCAACTACGGATCTCACTGGGCATTCCTCTGTGCCTAAAATAAAGTAAAAAATAAAATTTTAATGTTAGTTCAAAAGGTAGAAATAGTTTTAAGGTGTTAAATAAAAATGATATCATCTTAACTAAATTTGCACAAATAATCCGTAAATCACGTGCTGTTAATTGCAGGAATGTGAAAGAAATAACAAAACTCGGTCGAGGGGAAAAGCTTCTTAAAAACAACAATTTGCTTGGCATAAATTGATTATCAGTTTGGAGAGAATTGACTAAAATTAGCTTAAATTTAAAAAAGAAAAGCGATAGCAACGGAAATTTTGCTAAAGTGCTACAAAATAATTGAGATAACGCAATTTCTACACGTAAAAATGAAATTACGTCTTATCGGATAAGCGCAATTTAATTGAGAAATTTTCCAAAAATTTCAATAACGTAAATACCTCGGAAATATTGTGAAATACTCCACAAAAATTCTTTTAACGTTCTTTCAAAATTAATCACCAAGTTTTTTAAATTTTTTAATTAATAATATTAAAAGGCAAGCAAAAAAGTTACAAATTAGAAATAAAATTTGAGTACTTATACGCAACAGACGCACAGATGAACAAACAGAATTAAACAATTGGAAGAGTAAAATTAAATGCTAAATAAAGAGTTAAAATAAAACATGTTGATGGGAAATTATCAAAATTACATTCCCAAATTTGTTATTTCGATTAGCAAAAAAAAATTATTTTTAAGTTTTAACCAAAGTTGCTTTTTAATATTATCAATATACAATAAATAACTTTAGTTAGTTTAGCTTTCTTTTAAAGTGGTTTTACGCATATCCCAATCACTTGACATTTTTTTTTTTAAGTATGCAAAAGCCAAGTTTTTTCATTAAATTGCAATAGATCACATCCTATCATATCATACCTATCTAAATTTCTATTTTGAATTTAGTTCGCTTAATTCGTATACCTACTTTCAAATATTGAAGGCCAAAAGAGCAATTATTACTAAAGCGTACCTTTGAGTAAGTACACATCGAACCGCAGATAATTGGGTACCATCAGCTTCAAATCATTCACTCATGTGTCGGTCGTTCTGTTAGTCGTTTTCATTATCAAATTGATTGAACGGGTAAAGCAAATTAGCTGGATAAATATTCCCGTCTGCCGGTATCTTGACCAATTGCCACATCTATTTTCTAGCTGCCCATCAAACTCGCCTGGACAAGCGTGTTGTGATATTTTACAATTTAATTGAAAATTCCTCTCCAGAAAAATTTTTCTGGTGACAATATTCCGCTTATATGAGATAGTTTTAGGCGATAGTTCAGCATGCGTAACAATTTAAAAAAAAAATAAATTATTTATTATACTCGCGTCAGTGGGATATTTATTTCTGCCGCGTTCTTCAGAAAGGCACTTATCTTGCTTACTAATTATGAAGCATTATTGCCGCTTGGCGAAGTTCATGGTTCTGACGGGGAAGAGTTAGTGCACTACTTGGCATAGTGCATTTAATTTGTACCCGCATGAGACTGTTGTTTGTCCATAGACTTAATCATTTCAAAGCTAAATGGCAAACTTGCTGACTATAAATTGGATTAGCGTACTACCAACAATTTATCTGAATATCTTCACTTGCTTTTGTTTTTCCACCGTCATATTATAGTATTATTAAAACTGAAATTGTGGAGGTAGTATAACTCAATGACAAATATGATAAATTTAATTACAATCATTATTAGATTAGGCATTTTAGTTCGTCAAAGAAATATTTTATAAATTGCTTAAGTCTTTTATCTGGCAATCGTACCGAATAAGCGAATATGGCTATAAAATTTTACACCATTCAAATACGAACAAGATTCATATTAAGTAAAATATAATTGTAAGTTTTAGTTTCCAAACATTTCCTTTTATTAGTTTTCGATATTTTTAAATTACTTATATTTTTTTTTCTTATTATATAAAAAATATGTGACTTTGAAAAATTAAAGTAAATTTTTTAAATTGCTTAACCCAACCAACATAAATTAATAATGCTACTAAGTTAGAATTCTAAAAAAGATCTTACGCTTTTATACAATTATCGTACTTCTTCTGTTTTTGTATGATGACTAATGAGCTACAGTCTTGCAGAAAAGAAAAGACCACTTTCAAGCTTATAATGAACTTCGCGGTCTTATAATTTTGTTTCTTCAAATTCAAAACGTATCAAACTTTGCATATTAAAACTTTAAAATGTTGTCAACAAGACGATATATTTTATTTCATTGAAAGTAATAAAATTTACAGGCTAAAGTTTCGATTAAATGCTGCAGAAAAGTTTAGGACCATCTTAATCAATCTTAACAAATGGAATTATTTTCAGTAGTGTAGTGTTTATAATGTACTCTGGTGAAGGAAAATCTCAGCGAAACATTGCAAGGATTTTAGGAATAAGTAAAACTTGTGTGCAACAAAATTAAAGATCAGGACGTCCGTTAGTTATTAATACCATAAGTCAGCGCAGAAGGAGCTCATCAATATTGTTAAATCCAGAAGATTCGCCTCAAGTCGTGAAATAGTGAATGAACTCCGAAACAACCTTTTGAATTCCAGACAATAAACAATAATTTCTGACTATATTCAGCAAGTTTTAAGTAATTTAATTTACAGAAGTCATCCGGCGGTTTAAAAAACTTTTAATAAGTAAAAGAAATGCCGAAATTCGGAAGCACTGGAAACGCGTGTTGTATGGTCCGATGAAAGTACATTTCAACTAGTACCTAATTTAAGAAAAATAGTACGTAGACTACCTAACAAGAAATACCTGCCTGAATGTGAGCAAAAACAGGCGCAAATGGGCGGTGGAAAGATAACAGTTTGGGCAGCTATGTCTTGGTATGGATATTCACCACTGTGTATCGTCGAAGGCATTGTAAATAAAGAAAAATATGTCAAAATATTGAACGAATTTCTCCTACCATATATTGAAGAAGAAATGCTTCTTCGTGGTACTATTTTTCAACAAGACAACGCGAGGCCTCACACAGCCAATTTTACCAAAATATAGCTTACA
Source organism: Philonicus albiceps (assembly GCA_963969385.1). NCBI lineage: Eukaryota > Metazoa > Arthropoda > Insecta > Diptera > Asilidae > Philonicus > Philonicus albiceps. The sequence continues at coordinate 10,485,149 of OZ017776.1, read as the reverse complement.
GAACATAATATCAACGTTCTTCCTTGGCCTCCAAGTAGTGCTGATTTAAATATAATAGAGAATTGCTGGAAAACTCTAGGAGACCGAGTGTTTAAGCGTGAACCACGTAATCTAAACGACTTAAAGTCATGTTTAAGCCGGGAATGGAAAAATATGCCCCAAATTATGGCAGAAAATTTGGTAAACTCCATACCAAGGAGAATAAAAGAATGCATTAAGGCCAAAGGATACTTTTTCAAAGCATAGTCATTAAAAAAATTTTGTTTTTCGTTGATTTGAATTTGGTCTCTTTTCTGCAGCATTTAATCGAAACTTTTGTCTATAACTTTAAAATTTTGTTACTTTCATTGAAATAAAATATATCGTTTTTTTAACAACATTTCAGTGTTTTAATATGCAAATTTTGGTACGATTTGAATTTGAAGAAACTAAGTTATAGGAACGCGAAGTTCATCAAATGTCTGAAATTGCAAGTGGCCTTAAACTTTACTGACTGACTGTAGTTGTAAAATTATATATAGAAAAAAATTAAAGCTTTCTTGTGTGACGTTAATTATTGCGGATGTCGTCACGCATGGACTATTTTAAGATATATCGTTTTTGGAATTCTTCTACGGCGTAGCTTATAATTTAGTGTATGACTTTCAGAGGAAATATAACAAAATCGGCTCGATTAAAATTCATTTCATTTTTGCAGAGATGGCAAGATTTTACTAAAATATGGGACCTTGTAACATTGCAAAATTGAGTCAGTTATTCAAAATGTTGTTATTTATTATATTTTTTTATCGAATATATCCTTACTGCTTTTTTATACTTCTAAAGCTTATTTTTATTTGTTTTCTTTACATTTCCATATCTATTCATCTTAGTTTATTTATAGCGTTATCTTGGTTGTTTTTGAATCTCAAAATTACTAAGCTTTGTCTAGTGATATATAGGAACCTAAAAGATTAAGGTTTTGCAAAATGATTTCAAAAGAGTTAACACGCGAGATGATTATCTTACTAGACAACACAGTAACCATCAAATTATATTTTTAATCTTTCAATTGGATACATGGAAACATCTACTGTCTATTCTAATAATAACTTAAGAAACATTTTCTGTATAATTTCTTAGAAAAGCTTGAGTTACCTAAATTTCTAGTTAAAAAGAAATTAAAAAGCAAAATGACTTTTATTAAAATTACTTCTCTGAAGGCGGACAGAAACCACCATGCTGTTGTTATTATCTCCTGCACGTTTATGACCATAGCCGGCATAAACCTGCTCCTCTGAATTCTATCGAGCCAATCGACTATTAAAATTAATTTTCTATTAAGGTGCAAATTTAGAAGCAACATGATGTAGCCATGCCAGGAAATTGGCTTGCGCCCATTTAATTAAATGCGAAATTCCGATAAATGTTTATCACATTAACCGGGACAGTTATGTGCAAATTAGTGTAAACGATACACATTCTGGTTTTTCCCCTCTGATATCGATGTTACCTATTTTGTCCTCATATGTCGATGTCACTTAATGAGAACCAAAATTGTAGATAAAAGTGACGATCGCACGCAGTATGCGAAGTGGAGAACCGTGTTCAAATTGACAAACAATTGTAACTTATCAGCGGAGCAGTTGACGCTTTTAAATAGCCTCAATAGTAAACATTCGTCTTTCAAAATTTGATGACACCATAGACGAAGAATTTCACGTTTTTCTTTACTGTTTTCTAAACGATTGCCCTATGAGTAATAATAAAACAGATATTGCAAAATGTATACAATACACGTAAGTTTCAATTGAATGATACATTTTATGTTATATTATTAAAAGATAAGAAAAATGAAAGTGAAATTTAAATTTATTACCACTTTGCCGATAATGTTTCTGTAGTGCAAAAACTTATACCATGTCAGTTGAATGTGTCAGTCAGCTTTTCCAGTTACGAAAATCGTGACTTTTATTCAATTGCGCAAATTGCTTTATTATCTCTCCCCGATGACTGGCACCGGCAGGAAATAGGTTAATGATTATTTTCGCTATTTTTGCTTTAAATACACGTGACATGTTGAATTGTACTCATTCTGCGTACTCTATTTAGAGGATGTACATAAATCTAGTGCAAATCTTATACAATCCAAACTATGATTCATCAATTAAAATATATTCAAGTTTAAATTAGCTTAACGTTTATATTTAAAAATACGTTTATTGTATGCACGATATTAAGTACATACAAACAGTGAATGACCTAAATCTTAAGAAATATCCTCTATCTTTGTTCTAATTGAAATTAATTTAAATTGGTAGTTTAATTTTGTTTTTAAAGGATATATTTTGAGATACACAGGATTTAGAAGAAAAGGTTTTTTCAAAAAATTTTATACTATGTTATTGTGAGTTGTCGTTTTTAATTAGAACTTTAGTGTAGTATGCCTACTATAAAACTAATAGCTTTAAAATTAATACAAGTTTTCAAAACAAGATAAACGACTTTGACCTTGCTAAATCTAAATTTTGTATTTCGAACTATAAATTTGTTTTAACAACTGATACAGAGTTTCATAAACTTGAATCAATTTTGTACAACGACAAAATATATTACCTTTTTTCAGTTTCAATTCATAATAATTTTATACGTCCTTAATATATTTAAAATTGTTTTAACTATATGTTAAAATGCAAATCACTATCAGGAAGGAAATCGTTACGGGTGTCTTAAAAATATATTGACCTTCTTTTTGCCAAAATCTATACCAAAAATATCACAAAGAAATGACTCCCCTTCAACTAATTAAGATAGACTATCTAAAAATAGTTACCCACGCTGGCGTACTTATCGCATTGTTTTATCACCTTGAGACATATGAAACGGACAGTTTGTAAAACTTTAGCATGAGTCTCGAAGGATCCAAAATAATTGACATACAGTATGATATAAAATAAAATAAAAAAAATTAAATCTTACTCACCACAATGCGCCAGATCAATGATCGGAATCTGACTTCTGGACAGAAGCGTCTCAATTTTCTCTTCGGCGGCGGCGGTTTTGTACATTTTCCTTATAATTTTCTCAAAACAGAAGAGGTAGTAAACGGCTAGTTGAAGTTGTCCGATCAAACAGGTTTTTTGACGTAAATCTATATGCACACACTATATATAAATATATATAGATATGCGGGAATCACAGCTTCTTACTTTATTTCTTACTTTTGTGGCACTAAAGCTTACTACACGTCATTTTATCACCTTCACTGAATTCTGCGATTTCACTATTGTACATAAACGGGAAAAAAACACAAATGTGATGGCAAGATATTCTCGGTGTGTTTCTTTTTTTTTAAAACATTAAATAAAAAGACTGGAAAAGATACTGAAACTAAACTTATTATAGCTGGCAAACAAAATTCGTTCAAAAAATTAGCCAGATGTATCTGCAAAAGGTATGCGCGCCGAATGCCAAACGATTAGAAACTAGAGATTCAGCACAAATTGAACCTGAACACGAGGGTCAGTTGAGACTTTATTATCGCTGCAGGAAGTGAGATAATTTTAGTGCGAACTGATCAATTAATTGGCTCACAAATGCCCTGCTCTTTCAATAGATTTTATTTGAATTAAATCGCGAATTGCTCTCACGCTTTTTAATTATAATCGCGATAGGCAGTGTAGGTCTTTCTAAACTATGCTGATGCCAAGCTTTCTGCCAGCCACCAAAGGCGTCTGATCATTTCCAACTGGAAGAAGATCTGTGTGCCCGATAGCTTAGCAACGAATTCAGGTAAGCATTCAAATGCTCTTCAGGTAAGAAATGATCTTTTACTAACCCAAGAATATTTCACATACATATATAAGAGTTAAGTGCAGGTAAGTGGCTCCATACAGTGTACCACAAAACTCTAAAAAACTTATATTTGGCACTTATTAAAAATTATCTTCAACAGCGTTGTTACTGATCAGCTTGTTGGATTTTTAATTCTATTAATAATTTTATCGCGAACATTTTCTTTTTTTATATTTGGAACATTAATACATACGCTCGTTTCGCTTTTTTCATACGAATGATAACAATTCTCTGCTGAAAAGCATTGCAAATCGAATTCTTATCTATTTACGATACTTTATCTTATTAACGATAGACGTTATCAAAACGTTTGTTTCATAATCGAATCGTTTTACCACTCACTGTAGTACGCATATATATCTCATGTTTGAAGGTATGTTACATGTGGTGACGTGCTCCAAATGTTAGCCTACATACGTACATATGTGCATGTTGTAATACAAATACCTCTAGCAAATTCATGAGGTTATTGCACATTTTTGGAGAGTAAACGGCACCTTATCAAGTTTCTAGTAACATTTCTGTCCCCATATGCGTTTTGGTTTTATGCCGCATTGGTACCGTATGTCTCTTCAAAATTCACACATGCCGCTCATTCTTCACCGGCTAGCCAGTATTCTGTTACAGGGAAAGTAACACGGATCGTCTGCGGGAGTCGCAAAAATCCCCATGAATGTTGGGCAAATACAGAAATTTCATAACGCTATGAGTTAAAATTTTCAATTTTTTGCCTTCCGCTCTATTCGAAATGATTTGCATTTCTTTGGTAAGTGTAAAACCGGTACAGATCGACTTTTGAACTGTCCTTCAGGATTTTAATGCATTCAATTAGCGCAAATGGGGGATTTTTAGGAGTATTAAAATGTTTCATATAATTTGTAAATCCGGAAAGTATGACCAATGTTTTTAAACATTAAATTCTTATTATTATGACTGTATTTTACTTTTATTTAAAAAAAAAAATCATGATTGATTGAAACAGAAGCGTCTTTGTGACTTGACTAATCTGGATCGATTATAATTTTATTAAAACATCTCGAAAATTTGTTTTAAATTTTAAATTTTAAATTTACAAAAGCTTAGATAATATTTCTGCCCTTAACTTGATTAGAAGTACGTTTAAAGCACGATCGATTAAATAATGCGTTAGTTAAGAATATTAAAGCTAGGGAAAACACAAACTCGAACTTTCTAAATTTATTGGCAATTTATTGGAGTTTAATAAAATAATGGAGCAAGTGAAAAATTATATTAAATTATCAGCGTGTTATTCCAGTAATTAGAAATATAAAAAATAATGGTAAAAGTTAAAGGCAACTTTACTTATTAATACTTTTTTAAAATTGCCTAGATCCACGAATAGTTCGCGAAGTTATAATGTAGACAGTGATTTTTCAAGAAGTCTTTCTAAATTCTCATTATATGTACAAGTACACACATAAATACATACATATATTATATCTTTTTACAAAATGCTTTTTAATTGCTGTTTAAACACCAATGATCGAAAGATAACATGTAATTTTTATTGTATTTATTCCCAATTCGAAAATTTTAGATGCATTCAGGTATATGTGACTCCTTAAGTCGAAGTCCTAGTTTTTTTTTTATACATAAAATGTTATATGTTATTTGCAAACGCTAAAATGATATTTTTTTGAATGTTTGTCTTTTGTCTGCGACTGATTCTCAAGAAAGGTTGCACTTTTTCAGTAAAACACTCAGTAAACAATCGAATTCGAAACATGAATCATCTCCTTTATTTCTTAAGAGAGCTATTAGAAAGAACTCTTAAAATCTGATAATAAAGTCAGCCTAAGTAGTTATATATTAAAGTTATTTTTAAACAACTCACAATCCAACTTCTTTGCGTTTATCAATTGCAAAGCGGGGAGTCCCCGTGCAAAACACTTTCAACATTTCGCATGAAACCTCGCTAACGGTTCGAGTATCATCTAAAATAATTTCTGGAATGTATTCCGAGTTCATTTTGTGGAACTCCTTATAATGGTGTGGTTATGTTTTCTGTATTTAAACGTTGCAGTTTAGTGTTGGTGAGGCGAAATGTCAGAGATGTAGTCAAAATTCCTTTGCGCCGTTTAATTTGAATTGTTTTCGTTTTCTGCTTTGCCTTTCGTTTGCAAAAACAGATTTCAATTGTTTTTCTAAATTTTGGTTCATATATTTCATTAAAAAAATGTGCGGGCGTGGCAAACCACCATCCAGAAAACCTTCGGGCGTGCATTCCCAAGTTCTCGATTACTACAACAAATTCGGGCAAGACCGGGATTTAAAGCGATATCTGCGGCTCCGGGAGAACTACAGTAAGTCGTCGAGTGAAGGGAGTCTTAGCACTCCTTCATGCGCCTCCAGAGTCCCGTCACGGGAATCGAAGTCGTTGGATCAATTGAATTTCGCCAAGGAAACATCCTCGGAGGAGGAAAATGCCCGCGCTTTACCAAATTTGGAGGACTCGCCAAAAGCGGTGGATGTTTGCCCGCCGATGGTTCAGCCTGAGATTAAGGTAACGACAAAGAAAACCGTCGTGGAGGAGGCCAAGAGGACGGCGAAGTCTTATACCTTCAACTGTGAGTCGAACATTGAAATCAGCCTCCCGCTGCAGCAGGCCCAGGCCGCTTCCATGCCAGAGCTCGTTCCACGGCCCGAAACCTCAACGGAGTATTCGCAAACGGATTTCGAGGAGGTGAGTGCAAGAATTCACTTCTTCTATAGGTAGCCGCTAAAATTCCCATTCAGGCGCCTGTTTTTGTTCCTTAAAATTTAAAACTTGAAACTGTTACCAAGCAAATGTTCCACTGACCTACTTAATCAAGCAGAATGAGCACCCACCTATTTTCCAATTTGCATAATTGTCCATTGGCACACGACAGGTGGGTGTTGAGCGTACGCAAAGCTACACGTGATATCAAATGGAGCTCAATCAACACGATTCAAGTGTTCGGAAGCTTTCTCGCAGGAGGAGGGGTCTTTTAACCAGGACGGTCGACGGGCCCCACTCTGGCTAGAGACAGGGAGGAAGACCAAAACCGTTTTACTGGAGAAATTCCTAAAATTGTCCTGGAGTCTTGATAAACAGGCGTTTTCTATTTTTGGAAGTACAATGTGCTTTGTAGGGAGACCTGGAGGTTGGTTCTTTTTCTATAAATTGTTAAGAGCCTTTGGGCGGTTGTCAGAGCTACGACTGTTGGTCTCGTTATTTAGAATTTAATTTTGCATGTGTTTTACTTTGATGTTTCCTCTGTATCTTCTTGTTTCGTGCTTCGATAAATTTTTGCATTTCCTTTTTTTCAGTTTACTAGGTTTTAAGATAATACTTGATTTATAAAAGTTCAAGTGAAAGCAGCCGTTTTATATTTTGAGTTATATATTTATTTTTTTTTCCCGAGATTACAAAACTTTCAAACAAATTTTGTATTTTTAGATTATGATTTTGCAAATAAAACAACCAAAAATAATAGTTTTCAATAATTTCCTAGACGGTTAGTTACATTTCGAATAGACACTGTGATTACAAACATTTTCGTTTTCGAGCTCTACGACAATAAATAGTCAGAATATCGTGAGTATTTTTTTAAGTTAGTCATGCATAAATAAAGTGCGAAGTAGGGTTGTTAATTTTCAATTGTAATGAAATTTCACAAAGAGCAGCGACATTAATCAATTCAAACAACGACACACAACACCTTTTAATCGCTCAAAACCACGAATTGAATTATCTTAACAACAACGTACTTGAACTAACTAAAACTGTGATAAATTCTTGGCAATTTAAAACTTCACTGATATTGCCTATTACTTTTGTTAAAAAGTCAAACCTTTGCCTTTTGGGAAAAAAAATTCAAATTGAGGCGATTCAGCTCTGAAATCATTGGGTCTTTTCCCTCACTTTTTAAATAATTAATAACGAATATCTTTGTATATTAAAATTAAAGTTTATTAAGGAAATTTGGCTGAAGTTTTTTTTAAAGACTTAATTTTCTTACATTAGCAATTGAACGCAGCAATAACAGCCGATGAAAATAGCACTGCAGAGAAGTTGCTTGAGTCAGTTACAAAAGCTAGTAAGCGTCTAGAATGGGATTCCTTGGGAGATGTAGGTTACGACAAAAATTCTGCCCTTAACAAGAAACAATCGCGCTCCATGAGCACCCTGGAGAAGTCTATACTAAAAGAGTTTTTTGCTGAAAAGGGCATCGAAATTACTTTTAAAACGGAAGGTAAAAAATCTGAGACTGAATTAAAAAAGGTAAAAGAGGAGGGTACAGACAAATCAAGGCAAGGAGCTATTCCCAAAACTCCGCGAGAAAAGTGGAGGGAAACATTGGATAATATTAAGCAAAAGTATACAAACAAATCGAATTTGGGAAATATTAGTCAGAAGAATATATCTCAGTTCAGAAAACTTCCAACTGACCAACATAGCACTCCAAAAGTTGAGATTCTTGAGAAGTGCATACAGACGAGTTTCGTAAAGACACAGACAAAGGAAATTCAGGTAGATTTCTCAAATACCGGATCTATGAGGAGTGCTGCTGATGCGGGAAGCATAACATCGCCCTCTAGCTTTGAATATTTTCCTAATAGTAAGGAAGCTACTGACAAAGAAAACGTTTCTCCAAAATCTCTAAATAAGGTGCGTGAACGCAAAATCAGACAGAGCGCTAAGAAATTATTGGAAGGAACAAATGAACCTAAACAAAATTTAGATGGGACCACAGACGTTGAGTTGGGAATTAGACTCCTTTGTTCTTTGATTCAGTCAAAAAGTCTCAATGATAAACAGAAAAAATCTCTAGCGAGGAAAATAGTAGCGAAAATTACTAAGAGAAATCTGCCGTTGTCCGAAACTAGCACAACTAATTCGAGTGCAGGTAGCAAGTCTTCGTTAATTAAAAGTGCTAAGCGGCTATCAGCCCAGGGTAATAATGCCGGTGATGCGCTGGTCAAAAGTAATTCTAGTTCGAGGATGGGTAGCACGCTGAGTAGGCCCACAAGTGAGGATAGCAAAAATATTGAGACGAGCAGAAAATTAAACGAAAAAGTTTTTAGTAGTGAAGATGAACGAGAAAGAAGCAGTGAAGATCAACGATCATCTGCGCCTTCAGAGAAGACAAAAAATGAACAAACTACAGACCGGCAAAGTGCGAAAGCTTCCCAAGGTGGAGGTGAAGATGCAATTGAGGTGTGGCTGGAGCCCCTCACAAAATCAGAATTTGAGTACAATCGCAGAAAAGGTAGCAATGAAAAGAAAGATAAAGATAAAAAAATTGATACTAGAGCTGGTGGCGATAACGCTTCAACCGAAGGAGTGAAGCAGCCGGACGGTAAGTTCCTTCAATTTTTTAAAGATGAAAAGAAATCACATTTGAAATGGATTGAGAATGAAATTGAACGGTTGGAGAATTTAAAGCATCTTTTGCTAACTAATGAAGATGTCCCGAAAGATGAGGGGGTGGTTATGCCTCAACAAAATATTATGGCTTATCCTGCAAATGTTGAGACAATCCAACCCGAATGTACAACTTCAACCTCAACTAATTCGAATCCTTCTTCATCTCGTGCGACAGTTCCTGATGCCAAACCAGTTTTTGAAGTTACCCGAACTGATTCAGAAATAGAAGTAATCAATCCAATTTTAAATTATCGTCGAACTGTTAGAAAGATAAGTGAAGAAGTACATTGCGAAGAAACTGAAGAAGGGAAACAGAGTAAGCCTGTAAAAACTACAACATTTTCTATTGAAGAAGAGCAAAGGTTTCCAAAAAAATTCTATACTTCCTCCGATAAAGAAACAGTCCAAAAAGAAGAGCGATCGAAACTGGAGACTCCCAGGAGTGGGGGTTTAGACAGTATAAGATCATATGCAAAGCAGCGAAAAGAGGAGTTCTTAGAGCAATATAAGAAAAATCCTGTTCGTCTCTACGATCAACCAGCTGAAAGCGATCATTACTCCGAACCCAAAGACCCTTGCATGAAACGCCCGTTCCATGCGAACGCATACACCTCAATAACATCTTCAGATTTTTGTGTGTCTTCCGGGTCCGTTTCAATTCCCATTTCAGCAAGCAGTTCCAGCACAACTACAACCCACCAATACGACAACCGGATGGCTGTTGGGGTCCAGACAACCGACTCCATCCTTCGGACAAGGCCTATTTATTCCATGCGCTTTACATGCGGTTGCACGGATCGGTGCTGTTGTCAAGCACAGCGAGCAACAGTTCGGGAATATCGACCAAGACCAAACAAACAAGTTCAAACATGCCCTCCCGCTTTAGCCTATGTTATTACGTTTGAAGACGCCAATAAGAAATCTGAGCCATCCGAAGGGTCAACGGAGAGCCTTACACTTCAGGAGCATCTAGAAAAAGCACGTCCAGATTTTCAGCAAAAAACATGCGAACGGCAATGTGTTCTCAAAAAGCTCCAGGGACTTAGAAACCAGCGGGATGCTAAAGTACGTGAGATTATCGAAAACACGAGTATGAATTCGATTCCTCGAAAATTGAAGAGTCTGCCCCCACCCCCAACAAGTAAGAATTTAAAAATAGTAGGTCTAGTTATGATTAACGATATCGGTTTTCTAAAAGCTGTATACATGCTATGCAGCTATAAAAAAAAAATATACGATAATATTGAATCGTCAATCATCGTTCGATCTGTCAATCATTCAGGGGCAGATCTTATTTTGCCTTTTTATTTCAGAATATACGAGGATCTTTCCCACTCGAGAAATGAAGGCGATGACGAGGCGAAAATACTCAAAACTTCCTGAAGTGCTTGATAAAGTCGAAAGGGATAAGAAGGAGCGCAGGAAGAGGAGTAACAAAGTACTTGCCGAAATGTTTAACAGGGTAAGTCGAAATTATTGTATTCTTTTTTTTTTGCAGATTGCTTACCAATGACTCTATTTATTTTTCCAGAGGCTACAACGACGCGTTCACAAAGGGAAATTGTCCTTAGAGCACAGCCGCACAGTAATTTAATTATTTTATATCTTAACATTTGTTCTTGCCAAAGCTTATTTCTTATTAAGATATAGTTTTATTTTTAACAATTCCTCCTATGTTGCTTAATTTTTATTTTATTCTTACTAAAATTGAAATAAGTTCCATTTATTATTTAAAACGAGTTTATTGAAATCGCTGTTTCGTTTCTTTTGTTTTTTTTTAAGAATAAATATATTAGATGGATTTATGAAAGCCTCTGCGTTTTATTGGTTAAACACTTCTTAAAATTGTTAGCTCTAAAACAGATTTTTTGTTTCAGTATTTTTAGAGAGTTTGTCGAAATTATTTGAGTACAGAAAAATTATGTGAGGAAACAATACTGATAGAAAAACGAGAAAAATAGTTCCTGGAGAGAATTTATAGCTGCAGTATAATTTTGTTTTTTAATTACCCACATCTCTTTGGAATAAAAGTAGGTATAGTTTGGCAGTTAGACTTCCTGAAAAGCTCTTTAATCTCTTCTTCGGATACTTTACTACAATCTGGTAAACAGAATTCCTTGTCTTCAGAATCAACATCCATTTCCATATTCATTTCATTTCGTTGATACCACTTTATCTCCTTTCGGGAATGAGTTCTTTTAACCATGCCATCTCCCATTATCTCCAGACTAACTGAAATTTAAATGGGCACTTTAAGTTAATTTTTACTTGCTCTTGGTGGCTACTTTCGTTAGATACTAGAGGACTACTTACTTGTACTTTCAATTCTAGTTGCGATAGCATCATCTTTTTTCGAGTTGTTTAAAAGATTTCGTACTCTTTCTGTAAAAGAAAAATAAAATCGAGATTGAAATGGTGGGGGATTCGATTGAAATGATAAGTAAAATAGCAGTTACCGAGTCTTTCTGGGCATACAGCCGGAGTTGGGTCGGATATTTTTGGTGGCTCCATGCCAGACCAAACCTCCAACTTAAGTTCATCTTCATCGTCTAAACAATCCACCAATTCCTTTGGTGCATTTACAAAAAAAATTGATGAATTGGCGGAATTCAGATTCGTTGAGGATACGCACGGTGTTCTGCATTTTGGACATTTTTGTTGACTGCAGGGTTTTGGCTGCGGAGAGGATCTCTGTTGCAAACCACACCTTTTCATTGCTTGCTAATTTAGTTTAAATTCAAAACACAACGTAATTAACAAATTCTACCGAAATTTGGAATAAAAAATTGAATACGTATTTCATGCAATTGCAAAATTTTTGACAAAACATTTGGAGAATGTAGTTTTTGTGAATGGCTTGTTTAGATTAAATTAGAAAATTTTAATAATGTAAATCGAATATTTTCAGACACAATCTGGTAAGTAACAATTTCCTTTTTTTTGTGTGTTTCTTATGATGATTTCCGTTTCCCTTTAAAAAATAAATTAAGGTGAAGTGTGGGTAGTTAATTTTAATTGTGTTTTTAATTACTTTTATTTAGGATAATCAAATTGTTATCATAAGTAACAAGAAATATTTATAAATTTAGATATCGACATACTAATTGAAGTTTTTATGCTTATGAACTGCAGTTTTGGGACATTGCTTACTCATGAATAGAAAATAAATATTTAAGAATAGATTTTATGTTTTAAGTTCGATCCTTTAAAAATTGGAGTTATGAATTTAAAAAACTAATTACGGTAGGAGGAAAATTGAAAAAAAACTCCAAATGTTTTTGCAACATAAGATCGAAACGTTTTGTGATCTTTCTGAGGACATAAATATTGGAAAAACTACAAATAAGTTCGATTTTGCGTTATATCTGCGGTTATATTTTGAAATATAAAAAACAAAAATTAGTTGAACCCTCGAAATTAATTTTCGGGATAATACCGCCCTTAGAGCTTTAGAGTAAAGGTGAATTAATTCACCCATTAATTGGGAAAGATTAACTAGATTTAAATAAAAATATTTACGACTTTTACATATTTCAGGGTGGCGTTAGCTGTTAAAAAGATTGATACATATTTTTCACTTCACATAAATTTAAAAATAAAACCGATTTGTGCGCAAAATCTGTTCAGGCGGCATCCACAGCCGCTGTATTCATGTTCCACAGAAAGATTGAGCAAAACATTTCTCACTTCGATGTGGCAGCCTAAATCACATGACAGCACGTGAGCAACTTTTGGTCTACTGAATTAAATCTTCTCCGAGGGGGCTCAGCTGACTGCAACTCGCAAGTTTTCCTGCGGATCGTTCAATTTTAGTCGAATAGAATTGATTTTGGTAATTGGAAAAATCCGAATTAAGTGTCACAGTACTAACTATTTGCAATTGTAAGGTGAAAAGACGGTGAAGATGTCGGTTCTTGGTGAGAGACAAGCCCAAAGGGAACATGTTCTGGCAGTGACGAGAAATTTCATCTCCCAGCCAAGATTGAGTAAGTAGGGCGTAATTTTTTCCTTTGATTTTTTAGCAAGTACTTTTGATTTTCGAAAACCCTTTATTTGGGTGATCTGTGGGCGGCAGGAGGGCGGAAATAACCTTTTCTTTGCTAGCGAAATTCAGCCATTTTGACAGATCGATGTATTGATTAGGTGTCAAAAGGGCAAAATCCTTTTATATTTCGCCTGCCTGGTTCTCTTATCCTTTAATCGTGAAACTAATTGAGCAGTGGCAGTAATTTTTCAGGTTTTCTGCGATTTTAGAACTCTGAGGACATATCTGTCCCAGCTACGCCTCGGTCATGTGATCTGGTACTTGAGGCTAATTTTCGCAAAGGTGTCAAACGCAACGACTAAAGCTTTTTGTGCCTCTTTTCAGCTTACAAAACTGTATCAGGTGTGAACGGGCCTCTGGTTATTCTTGATGAGGTAAAATTCCCGAAATATGCTGAAATTGTGCAGTTGCGGCTCAACGATGGCACAATCCGCTCGGGTCAAGTGCTTGAGGTGAGCGGTTCTAAGGCGGTCGTTCAAGTGTTTGAGGGCACCTCCGGCATTGATGCGAAGAACACCCTTTGCGAGTTCACCGGCGATATTCTGAGAACTCCTGTGTCCGAAGACATGCTGGGTCGTGTGTTCAACGGTTCCGGCAAGCCCATCGACAAGGGCCCTCCAATTTTGGCTGAAGACTTCTTAGATATTCAAGGTCAACCCATTAATCCCTGGTCCCGTATCTATCCCGAGGAAATGATCCAGACGGGTATCTCCGCTATTGACGTGATGAACTCGATTGCCCGTGGTCAGAAAATTCCAATCTTCTCCGCCGCTGGTCTGCCGCACAACGAAATTGCTGCTCAAATCTGTAGACAAGCCGGTCTGGTCAAGAGCCCTGGAAAATCAGTATTAGACGATTCCGAGGACAATTTCGCTATTGTATTCGCCGCTATGGGTGTGAACATGGAAACGGCCCGTTTCTTCAAGCAGGACTTCGAGGAGAACGGCTCTATGGAGAACGTGTGCCTGTTCTTGAATTTGGCCAACGATCCCACCATCGAACGTATCATTACACCCCGTTTGGCCTTGACTGCGGCTGAGTTCTTGGCCTACCAGTGCGAGAAGCACGTGCTGGTCATCCTTACGGACATGTCCTCATACGCCGAAGCTTTGCGTGAGGTCTCCGCTGCTCGTGAAGAAGTACCTGGACGTCGTGGTTTCCCAGGTTACATGTACACGGATTTGGCTACCATCTACGAGCGTGCTGGTCGTGTCGAGGGACGCAACGGTTCTATTACGCAAATTCCAATTCTTACTATGCCTAACGATGATATCACCCATCCAATTCCTGATTTGACTGGTTATATTACGGAGGGTCAGATCTATGTCGATCGTCAGCTCCACAACAGACAAATCTATCCTCCAGTTAACGTGCTCCCATCCTTGTCACGTTTGATGAAGTCTGCCATCGGTGAGGGCATGACTCGTAAGGATCACTCCGATGTTTCCAATCAGCTTTATGCCTGTTACGCCATCGGTAAGGATGTGCAAGCCATGAAGGCTGTCGTAGGTGAAGAGGCCCTGACCCCAGATGATCTTCTTTACTTGGAGTTCTTGACGAAATTCGAGAAGAACTTTATTTCCCAAGTAAATCACTTAATTCTCAATATATATATTCTTTTTTTAATTTACAATTCTTCCAGGGAAACTACGAGAACCGTACAGTATTCGAGTCATTGGACATTGGCTGGCAGCTGCTCCGTATCTTCCCGAAAGAAATGCTCAAGCGAATTCCCGCTTCTATCCTGGCCGAGTTCTACCCAAGAGACTCTCGCCACTAAAATTACATTTAGGTTATTGTTTGTTGTTACGTTATTAACTGTAAGCCATTTTAACATTTTCTGCTGATCAGCCATAATTATAAATATTTTATTTCAGCTGAGTACCATCATAGGACAATATGCGCAACTAAGTAACAAGTAAGCTAAGATTTAGGAGAAAAGCTAAACGGAAAAAAAAAAATCAGTAGTTCAGGAGGGACGGCGCTACCCTGTTTTCTTGTTTTCAAGTTATTTAAGCGTTTTACACTTCGTGTTTTTCGTAATTTGTTCAAATATATTTGTGGCTAGTTAAGAACGTCTTTAAGCATTCCATTTGCGCGCAATTTCTCAAAAGTAATTTTACAAAATAAAAAAAAAAATATATATATATATAAACAGTCTTCAAAGAGATCGTTCTGAAGGTGGTACGTCCAACGCATTTTATCTTCAGAGTGATATATTCATTTTTAGTCCATTCAATGTTTTTGAGTTGAAGACAAAGGTTCTACTTGTACATGTGTATCATATTCCTCCGAGAATAAATCATCTATGTGTAAATAATTGCGTGCATTTAATTATTTTATTAAATTTTAAATAAAATGGGAAAACTATTTTTATACTTACACATTTTATAAGAGCTTTTATGCGTATCGCAGAGTTTATTCACTGAATTCAGCTTTAAAAATAATCGCTTGGTTGAGGAGTCAACAATTTTCTTAAAAAGCTGACAAGTAAATTTTCCTCTTAAAAGCTGTGTTTTATATGATTGTGACATGTGCCTTATATCCCTAAAATTTTTCATTCATACGGTTCGATATTAATTGGAGTTGGAAATTTAAGGAACGATATTGAAAATGTTAAGAAAGGAAAAAAAAAAAGGTTTAATATTTGAAGTATATGAAGCGGACCGGATTTGGGTCAATTAAGTTCCATAACGTTATTACTACCCCAGGTATTACGCTACAGATTGCAATGACGAAAAAAGTTCTTTCTACTGTCTGAATTCCTCTACTTCCAATCTTTTGAGGGGCGACAAACGTGATATAGCCTGTAAGGACGTCTACCCCCAGGGGTAAGAACATTGCAAACCGAGAAGTTAAATTGTTTGGAACACCGCTGGTAATCTTCCAATTGAAGTAATTTCTCCTTCGATACCTCGGCGTTGTCGTTAAGAAAATAAGGAAGAAGTGCCGGAATTGGCTATTAAATTTGATTTCTTGTTTAAATGGTTTTTGAGTAAGTTTTAAAAGCTTAAAATTATATACATTCGGAATGCTTCCCTTAAATGTGTTATTGTAGTCATCAAAAGTTTGTAGAACCAAATTACCAGGAAGATTATTGCTGATTTATTTTAATTATTTCTTCTTCCAATTTTACTGGATTTAGATTTTTTTAGTTGCTAGGGTTTAGTACTTTCAAAATACATATACTCGTATACTAAATATATCCAAGAGCACTATCTTTTGAATTCGTTCGGATCAAATCGAAAAGAGCTTACAAAAATTCATTTTGAATTGATATTTCATATAATAAAATTCCTAAATTTGTAACAAATTCATTTCAGTTGTCTTGATTTCAATTCATTTTGTCCTTCAAAATTATTAAAATAATTTAATAAAAAAATCCAACTGGATTATTTTGAAGTTTTTTTGCGGAAACACTAACTGCAGTTACTGCGGGTTACTGAAATAAATTTTTGAGAGTTTAAGGAACATTATTAAGGAATTCTTATCTAAAAAGGACTGTTAAGAATAGAACCCTTTCAGATAATCACAGTTGTACCAGTTCTATTTCGATATACGAATTGATTAATAAAAGTATTCTGTCGTCTTTCTTATGACGTAATGTTATTAAATTGAACAAATAAATCTCCCTCAGCTAAACGACAACGATTGTCATGACTTGGATCTAATTAAAGTAAAAACGAAATGAGGACAGCTATTAGATAAAAGAGGCACCCTTTGTCATCTATTCAATTTCAGCTAAATTACAATACACTTGCCAACCAAGGGAAGCTAATTCAACGCCAATTGCAAAGGAGGGCTTCATTAGGAGACACAGGAGACCTTTATTACAAAATCTTACAAGTATTATCAGTGGGTTTTCATTTAGTTTTCATTGTTCAGATGCCACTTACTTCACCTGCTCGTGGGTGGTATTATAGTCCTGGTTCTTGAGTTTAAGTCTTATTTCTCAAGATGTAATCCGCCAACAGTCCAATCCGAGTCTCGATGTATTAGAGTATCTCTCATCTCATTATTATGTGGATATGTTTAAAGTATTTAAATCTTACTTGAAGTTTGCACATCCTTTTCTGAATCGTATTTTTGCGTAATTTATTAATATTAAGTATCATAATGTGACTACATAAAGAGAAAACAAAATAAACCCAAGAGGGAATCCATGTAAAAATTCCTTATAAAGAAATCATTACGTGAAAACGAATTTTAATCCTTTAATCATTAAAGCCCTGAATTCGGTCCTTGAGCAGTTTAGCCTCAAATCGTGCAGAAGCTCTTTTAGGAAGAAACTTAGTCTAAAATAATGTCAATTTGCATAAGGATTTAGCTGCCAGACCATAAGTTTTTGCGTTTCTCGCTTTAAATGGAGGTCATACATTGCCATCGAGCTTCTCTCTGCTTGTTGGCTGGCTCAATTTCAGAAAAGCTAAATGACCGTAAATGAGGCTTAGTACCCATGATACCAACGTTTTTGTCATGGAAGAGTTTTTTCAGTTTGTGTCATTTTGATACAATATGAGTAACTTTGTGGATAGATTACGAGCGAGAAAAAATGTTATAATGAAAACATTTTGTGCTATCAAATACATGCGGCGCATAAAACAGTCAATTGAGTTCTAAACAAATCAAAAGATATTGCTATAAATAAATCTTGTCTTTAATAAAGGCTTTTTTCTGTTTAATTTTATTTTAAAAATTTACTAGAATCATGTAAATTTTACGTAGATTTTTGTCATGAGTATGTTTTATTTGTACGATGTAGTAAAAGTGATGAGCAATTATAAAAATGGGTTCTTTGGAGTGTTTAATGAGCACATTAGCGAGCATTACATTTTACATAGTGACCTTTTAGTATTGCAACCGTTTATTTAAAAAACCTAGAAAACAAAATTCATGTGGCGAATTTATAGTCTTGAGATAATGCATGCGATTATTTTTCAAAGTGCCTCATTGTTACACGGTACCACCATTACAATAGCTGCTTGAGGCTTCTAAAGTTAGTGTAATTTTGTTCGTTCTTGAAGAACAAGGGGTCGAGCTTGTTGATAAAACTAGAACTAATACGCCTTAATGTGTGTAGCCAAATTAGGAAGAAATGCCAAAAGAAATCATTAACCCTTTAGGTACTAATGCCGCCTATAATCGGCATCCACGGAACATTCTCTAGGTACGACCACCGCCTAAAGTTGACATTCACGGAAAGCTCTGTGGGTATAATCATTCCCTACAGTACCCATTCTGTGCGTAAAGTCGCCAGCTGCTCTAATTATTTCGTCTTTTTTAATTTTGTTATCATCTACAAATTAATTATTTTATTTTTATGGAAGCTGACCAGGAGCTCAAGATTTTTATCACTTTACACTATGTTTGCAGTAAAACATATTTCGTGGCTTACACTGGCGTACAGTGAATGTATAACCGCGGCTAACACTACCGTACCGAAAGGATTAATATTGAACTCATTTTAAAGACAAATTTTTAAACGTAAAGCCGCTGTGGTCGGGACTACAGTTGATCGTAAAATATTCGTAAAAGTACAGCGAGGAGTATAAGTAGTTATAGAGAAACATAAACCCTTTATGAGAAATAATTAAATTTCTTCAGCATAAACCGTTTAATTTATTAAACTTTTTAAAATTATTTTTCAGCTAAATGTCTAAATTTAGCCAATTTAGGTATTTTTGGAAAAAACTTTGTAACCGCTTTTGATGGTAGTTGGTAATAATATTACTCTGTAGTTTTATGGATTATTTATCGAGGAATTTTTGCTGATCATCGATAGGAGTATAACAGTCCTTTTTATTAGCAACATCCTTGATGATAATATCCTCTCTTAAGGGCATGTACAGAAAAAAGGTCAACTTTGCAGCAATATTTCTTTTCCTAGTAATTTACGGATGAGCAAATTTATAACAGTCAGGCTTAAAACTGATTTATTAGAGACTCGGGACATGAATTGAGTAGAAAAACGTTTAATTTAATTAAGTATATCTCCTTCAAAAATTCACCTTCAATGAGCAAAGTACTGCTTAAATTTAATTTGAGGAAGATCGGATTTCTTTTTCGCTTCAGTTGTCCTACAAACAAATTGAAGAATCTAATAAACTACTTGCTGGCACCTGACCTAAATGCGAAAGTAGAAATTTTAGGGAAAGTGTATAAAACAAATAGCCCGCGTGCATGCTGTGACTGGCAACGCAAATTAGCTCTAAGAAAGCCTAATAAATCGAAAATATTTGCAAAAGAGAAGCCGACAAATTAGAAGTTTCAGAAATTTGAGCCGGGGAATGGAGTAATGGAGGGGCCGGAAAATCAGAATTAAGATAAAGCTGAGCATCCTGTCGTAATCTGTTTACTACAGCACGATGATGCTCATTCTTCTGGCCGGGGAATTCGCTTTGATATTCTATTTTCACCCCCACCGGGAATAATATTTTAGCCCCACAGCTTTTAAGTATTTTATCCTTCTGGCAATTTTACCACTTATGAAACTGTGCTGGCTTGTGTACATTTCATCCCTAAAGACACCACGCTAAAAATGAACAAAAGAGCCACTTAAAGGATGAAATTAGCTTTAATTTATAAGAGCTCCATTCGTTAAGTCTGAGGAGATTTTAATCTGCCGAATTATTTTCTCATAAATTACACACAACTTGCCGGCGTGCCATGATAGGGTGCAACGTTTAGCGTCCACTCCTGAGCCGCAGGAAAAGTGTTAGTCAAAGAATTTGTGAGAAGGCAAAATTCAGTTCGGATGTTTTTCATTTTAGAAAATCTAATTGAATACTCGGCATCAAGATCTAATTGAATGCGATTATTATTCGTATTCGCGGTGAATTTAACGCGGTACGGAATTTCATCCCGTACTCTAAGTCTAATTAGGAAACTCATTTAAAGAAAATGATTTTAAAGATGAAAGAGATCATAAATTTAATAAGCGCTCCAGAAGTAAATCGGTGTACTTCAGCATGCCTGGCCGCTATTCATTTTTAATTCTTAAAACGATTGGATTCGAACATTGGCGGCATTTAAATGGATTCGAGCGTATTCAAACATATCTAACTACTTAATCTGTATGCTACCTAAAGTAACAAAATATATACTAAAAAGTGAATTAAAAACATATTTATATATATGGTATATAATCTGATCAAACGGCATTAAATGAATGATATCAGATATTCCCTAAATAGTAAATATTAAACTTTTTATTTTAAAATGTTTTTTTTAGATTCGATTTAAGTTTTAATTTTTACGTTTTAATGGAAAGTAAATCAAGAGAAACTCGCCACTATATACAAAAGAGAATCATTAAAGTTTTCTAAAAGATAATTTTTGGTTTTAAAAAATAAATAAATAAATAAATCCCACTTTTGAGAATCTTTTAAAATGAATCTAAGAAATCTTCCCATGGCCTCCCTATTTCCAGTACCTATGTAAGCTTTTAATACCGATAAACTCTTAAATATTTTTTCCTTCAATAGAAGTTTTACAACTTCTACAGAAAAGTTGTAGGATGTCTTCGGGGCTATCAAATTTATCTTGCCTGGTGCCTTGAAAGACTCTTTGCCTTGGCCTTGTCAATGGGAAAAGTTTCCTTTTGTATGAAAAGCTCATTATCGCTGGCATTGTCTGAATAGGGTCCGATTGGGCTGTTACATTTTATGTCAATGCCGACGACATCGAAAAAGCAATAAAATGTCCTACGATTTCAGATCAATAGATTTATATGCCGGGAACACCGAAAACTTTCCATTAGAGCTGATGCCCGACATACATGAGGCCTTGTAATCCATTTTAAGATACAAGAAAACTTTCTCAGTACTTTTCATCTACCATTGAACTATGTGTGCATGTACATAGTGTTTTTTGTTGCAGAACTATTGTTTGAACCTCTGGAATCTTTCACTTGAGGAACATAACGTCTAAGGGAGGAATGATTTGTAAATTAATAACGCCATTCCGAGATAAGACTTAACTTAAGATAAAATTTCTCAAGTTTACCCCTAATCCAAGGAACTATTAATCTGCTCCAAATCGTATGCACTTATGAGCCCAACGAAACAAGTCTAAATCCAAATAAATCTGCAAATACTTTAGATCTGAGCGCGGGTAGGCTGATGGGTTTTCTAATATGTGAAATGCGTTCTCGAATTTGAACGTGCTTTCTCCGTTTCTAGACTCACACTCCTCAAAGTGTAATCAATGGCTTAAGAGGGTAAAGTAGTACTTCCAAAAATTGCTTTTTAGGAGAGGCTACGGCCAGGAAGACTGATGTAGTAAAATCAACCGAAGCTGATAATAATTTTGCTTACCTATATAAATGCCTTAAATAGGATTTGTTTTCCGGTCACGTATGCTAAAAATTTTTAATGGTTTATGTGCATGAAATTCATCCGAACCAGTGTGTTTCGATTAGGTGCCTGCCCAGTGTTCAGCTTACCTCTTGTTTAATGAATTTTACAAATTTAGCATGCAACTGATAATCAAGCAATTTTCTCCCATTTCGCTGAATGTAATTAGTAAAGCCAAGATTGTTCCAATTTTGCGATGTAAAGCAGAATGAGTTTCAGCATGAATTTGGTAAAAATATCTGTACGTATCACGCTACATAAACTTTGTGGAAGGTAAAAAATTACAGAAGAGAGAATATTCGTTTCACTTTTATTACATGCATTCTTTAGATTCACATTTAAAATGATTCACATTTTTAATTAAAAAATTCTAATACTCTGTCCAGACTATAAACGTAATAGAGAATTTTACTTGTTTTCAATTTCAGATAAATCTTATCATTTTTGAATTTTTTAAGAGATTTCGTATGAATAACAAACGTAGATTTCGACATAAATTTAAAAAGGGTATGTAATAATTGCGATAATGAATTTTTATAGTGTACCAATAGTATAAATTAATTAAATTGATCTTAAAATATTTTATGACTAAGTAGTGAAAATAGGGATAGTGGAGAAAAATGGAAGTCATAAAAAACACGGTAGGTTTGCTTAGAACGCTAGGAAAACGATGGGTTTTTGGGATTACCATATACTTTTTTATTTATTAATTTAAATCGTATTTTTTGGAACACATATACAAAAACTAGTTTTTCTTTATAAATTAATTTTTGCTGATTCATTTAAAAGAGCAATTAGAAATAGGACAAAATTTAATAGATATTACGAGATTATATAAAAAAACCAAATAAACAAATAATAAAAGGACTAAGATAACACAGTTTTTTTATACTTTTAATTATTCAAAAATACAATTATTAAATCTTAATTTAATTTCATTACATCTAAAGCAAAGGGCAAAACTTTGGTCTCGATTCTTGGTAGTCAAAGCCACATGTGAAGATTTATAATATCAAAATGGATCCTATCCACAATTACGTCTGCAAGAGCTAGTTTAAATGGTAGTGTAAGTAGCTACAGAAATAAATTTTGAAGCCGAAAAAGGCCTAATTAAATTCAGTATATAAAATCAAAGAAATCAGAAAAGATCAGACGCTCCTGAAAACCAGCCAATTCCATTTCCATTTGCTTTGTTTGCCTTTTCATTTCCAATTAAGGTTTTCTGTTAGGCCAATTGTCAGAATATGATGGTCGGGTGCACTACTAAAATGGGTAAAACTTCTACCACAGGAAATATTTCCACCATGTTGCCAGGAGGTTGGGCTAAAATCATTAATCTCTGACTCATCACTGCTTCCGAATTAAACTTGTTGGGTGAAGCAAACCGGAAAACCAAATCAACCGAATCGCAGGTGTCTTTCAGGCACAAAGTGGATTAAAGTGGAAAACCAGGGGCTTCGGCCATGTTTCCTTTCACATAAAAGGGTACAAAAAAGATCCCAGGTAGGGAAACGAATGTTCGCTCAAGCCTTACATTCCAGGAGCAGAAAATTTTGCTGATAGAATAAACTTGGAAAATGCCATCATTTCCGATTCCCCCGAGTGACACCCTATTAGCTTCTGGAGCCTTCTTGGATCCTTCCACCGGCAGTTGAGTAATTGATATTGACATAGGACTCAAGCAGATTTTCGCTAATTCCTTTGGGACGCACGTTGGCTCGACAGCTGTTGTATTTATGAGTTCGATTCAACCATACCTCGAAATTATTGAGAAATTTAATGCACTGAACACTTGGGGAAGGAAAGAAACTTTATTTCGATTTCGATCGAAAAAGCGATTTCATGGCTCTTAAGTGTCTTTAGCCTCCTATTAAATTTTACCTCGCACATGGGAGGCATAGTATAAATTTCATGTGGAAAATGTTTATAAATATTATATACTATATATTATATAGCCTTGAAACTTGCTTATTTTAAGCGAGCTCCATTCTCCAAAAAAATATTTATGTTTATTTGAGGGAGATATGAGAGTTTTTCATTCGCTATAAATTTAAAGTGTAATATGATTGTATTTATTACACATATATTCATTTTTTCTATTTCACGCCTTCATAAAATCAATGTTATGTCATAGGCACTACTCTAGTATCTACATCAAATTGTTTTTAAGAGTTATGGAACTTTTAAACCTATCTCCCTAGGAGACAAAAAGAAATAACAAAAAATAAATAAATTTAAAAATTTAGAGACAGAAAAAATATATTCCCCTAAAAATCTTCAAGTTTTCTTGTGGATTCGCCAGTTGTTTACTGACTGTTTCCAAAAACCATAGCCTTTGGAAAGTAAGACGCGTTGCTCTTCAATAAACTTCGGTGGAAAATCAAAGTTTGAGGCGAACAATTTTATTTTATTATTTTCTCATGAATACAAAATCTTTGATTCTGAAAGTTTTTTTTTTTGAGAGAAAGCATTGATAGCAGTTTTCCCTGGAGATTGTAGTAAATCTAGTCAAAAAAGTTTATGTTATACCCTTTGGCATTCATGGAGTAACTCTTTTGGGTTCAGAATATTAATATGTTCTCAAAACAGGAGGGAAAACTACGCAGATGTACGTAATATATCATCAATGTTATCTGTAATTGTTTTCTGTTTCAATTTAAACCCTTTGGGTTTTAACAAGTTCTTAGTGACTTTTCTTATTTAAGTTATTGAACGTGTAGTCGAAGATATTTATTGTATTTTGAAGGAAACTATATCTGCGTTTTAGGTATGTGCCACAGACAAGTAAGTTAATGGTATATTGGTCTGTCTTTACAGACTAGACGACTAGTAAAGTGCCCATGTCAATTTAATTGTTTAATTGATATTGAAAAATATTTTATGTATGCAACTTAATCATAATGCTCTTCAGCTAAAAATGTTTCATTCAAAGATATATGAAATTATATATCAGAATGAAAATTGAGTGTATTATATAAAATTCAATAACATAAATATGTTATGTGTTAAAAATATTTCACAAATGCCTAAAAAAAATTTATTTTTCCTTTTATAAAATGTCAAGTATTCTATATCTCTGTAAAAATTTATTGATTTTCGCGGTAAAATTATTGCGTATCACTCAAATTGATCTCAACGTAGGAGTAAATTCAATAAATCCCCGTACAGTATCATCCAAAAAGTTTTGGATGGGGGGGTATTTATCAAGAACAGAAACTATAATTGCAATTTATTTCTGAAAATGTCGAAAGTTTCGATTATTAATTTTCGTTCTTACGTTTCTTATTGCAGCTTTACGGGAAAAGTTTTCATCTCATTTTCTCGTTCATTTACAGACTATTATAATAGGAAGAAAATATAGTAGAATTTGTTCATCTAGAGGATGTCGTAGCTGATTTAGAGCTCTTTCTAGGAGGGTCATAACATAAAACTTACTGGGATGTCTATCTTAAGGGATGAATAGACCCTAGTGTTGTTAAATATTGAATGCTATTAAATTTCTGGGCCAGAGCTTGCACTCAATTAAACTTTGCAGTGGAATATCTTTTTGTGCGATCTTATCTTAAAATTGTAAAAAACAGTCTTGGTGCATTTTAAGAAGTGGACAGCTTTAATTAAGTGGACTTTCAGAAGAATTAATTAAGTTGATAAAGCACAGCTGCAACAGGATTGCGGATCCTCCTTAACTAAGGAGATATAAACAATCTTCTCGACGCTTCAGAACCAAGATTCTCATTTACTTGTAGCAGGTCAGGTCGAGAAAACTTTCTTTAATTTATTTAGGGTAAAGTTGAATGCAATCTTAAAGAAGAGTGGGATGCCAGTTGCGGCAAACTTTTTCATTTTTTAAAAAATGACTTAAGGAGAAGTTCGATTAGAAATTGCCCGTTTGCCAATTATATTTATATTGCCTGGTATTGACTGAGTGGTGTAAACGTCTTTGTCTGCCCTCCGCCATTATATTGAGGTTTTCTTCGGGAAATGTCCCTAATTGAAGCTTGAGACGTGCTTGGAAGTAATAACTTCCACCTCGACCTCCCGCATCATGAATCTAAGCACGTACTAAAACGGGCGTTTTTATTAACCTAAAGAATTGTCACTTTGTTTATGTTTGCTACGTTAACATCAAATTAAGACAGAGGGGTGTGCGAGCAGCTGTAATTATTATTAATAGCAAGATATTAACGAAAATTTATGTTTTAATTGCTATTTGCCAAACCAAACATTTCAAATATTTTTCGGGTTTTTAGGGTAGGGCGGTACGGTAGCAGATTGTGTATTTTAAATCAATCAAACTCGACCATCAACTAAATGTAGGTACTAAATTAAGTAATGCTACTTACTTTTTCAATTTGGTTACAATTATTTTTATTTGAATTTTTAACTCTCTCTAGTTATAATCATAACGTTAATTTTCATGTCCATATTTTCATTTCATAATTTTTATTCGCAACACAGTAATGCTCGTATACCATACTTTTACATTACATCATAAGCTCAAAAAAATATGTTTTGCTATGTATGCTTATATATATGATACTATATATATGTATAAGTCGTTATGGTCTCAAATATAACGATTTCAGTGGCGCATCTTCATAGTCTATCAAAGAGTATACAATTTTTTTGTTAGAAGTAATAATTTAGTTAACAAAATATGAATAATCTCTAAATAAATTATATGGTTCACGTGCTTAACTTTATACAATATCCGAGTGCTATCGTTTACTAAAGTGAACTTATTTATTTCGATTTAAGAGATATCAAATAAACAAATTTACTTACCGAAAGGATTATTCAAATTGTTTGGCTTAAGAACATCTGTAAAATTTAAATAGTATTTTATTTTAAATGCTCTCTTATAGTTCAATAATCAGGCCAGTATGAACCAAATTCAAAAAATAGTTACATTAAATTAATTAATTAAAATTAATTGTTTAAATTATACCTACCATTTGAATCAATCTTGTCCAGATATTTCTTTGGCTTCTGAGCATTTTCATTTTCTGGGAGTGAAAGTAATAAAACGATATTAATAATAATAAAAATAATTTACTAACCGAAAGATTGATCGATGTCATTTGGTCCAGGTGTACTTTCTACCTCTATAATAATTTTTATTAATTATATATTTGCTAACAGTACTAAGCCAATAAAAGTCAGTTATGTATGATACTAAATAAACAAAATATTTCGAATAACAATGATATCAACTAAAAGTATAATAGTACCAAAATAATTAGCGTAAATTAAAAAAATAATATTTTGCTTACCAACAGGTAGAATCGAATCGTTTGGTTTGTTCTTAACACCTGCAAAATGTAAATAATTATGGGTTAAATCGTTTGTACACAAATATTTAATTATTTTACCATTCTTCTTAAGATCATTTGGATTACCGAATAAAATTTCATATTTGTATGGGTCGAAGTTTGCTGAAAATATAAAGAAAGTTTTTTATAAAACAAAAGGAAGAAATAAAATGATCTCTACAAATATATTATCAAATTCTTAAATTGAATTAAAATTAAATTGTAAATATTCACTATGATCAACATAGAAAGTTAATATGTGGGTCATGAGTTTCTTGCATTAATATAAAATAATGGCTTTGTAAATGCGATTTGTTTAAAAATAAATGTTGCGTTACGAAAGTAATTATTTATTAAAATTTATTTGTTCCCTATTGCTTCAACTAAGTAGGAGGCTACAATTTTAAAATAGTGATTTAAAATAGATTTATACTCACCATCAATATCGATAATTAGTGGTGGGATTAGGTTTATTTGCATTGCCGGATAAAACTTTATAATTATGTGGATCGTTTGCTGAAAACATAAAGATTTATATTTATAATACAATTTAATATTCACACGTATATCATATATAATTGTAATTTTCGTACGAAAAAATTTGTTAGGTACTTTATTACTAAATTAGTTTGTATTTAAATAACTCAATATTGCATCATAGATTTAACTCCATATAAGTTAAATATGAGATCACAATTTTAAATAGTAAAACTACAATAAGTCCAAAACTCACCGTCAATATCAATAATATAATCGGATGAACAGCATATTTCTGAAAAAGTATATATAGCTTATATCTTATTATTTTATATTTAAATTATTGTAAAAACTACTTACGCTGCAATCCTCCAGCACTAAGGAGCAAAATTATAAGCGAAATTAACATTTTATTCTCGGCAACACAATACAACATGCGCTGACAATTTTGAAATTACACCATTTTATATGATAATTGATATCGCAGTTAAACAAATAAAACACACTTGTTTCAAAGAAAGTTTGACGACATTGTACAAAAGCTTGACGTATAAATGCCGTCAGTTAAAGCTATCTTCTCTTTTGAAATTTTGCAAAATTTGTTTTTGTAAGCAGTCGTTTTACAGGTATTTTTTTATATTATAAGTAATTGATAATAATATAAATTGTGTTATAGAAAATTAAATTATTGTTCATGAAATAATGTTTTACATACATTTTGAAAACCTCTTTATATAAATCTAAGTAATTTTGATAAAAAGCATAATTATTTATATGATTAGTTTTATTTATATGGATTTGGTTGCATTTATCGTTGAAACAGAATTATTCGAAACAAACGACAACTGACTATATTAGATCAGTTAGTTAAGGAAGGCATCGAAGCGAAAATGTCAAGATCACAAATTCGATTCTAGCTCCTTTTAAGTCGTTTACTTTCCAAAATTAAAATATTCATGAATTGCCTCGTATATTTGATTAGAGTTTAATGTGTTTGCATTTCAAGGTCAAGGTGCATGAAGTGTTTCTATTAGACCTAGGATCAATATTAATTAACTAACAGAATTCAGTTGGCCCTGAACTTTAGTCCTCACTCATTTTCAAACCTAAATAGCTAACTACTTAACAAATTTGCCACAATCCATAAATAATTTGCCAGTTGTAGGTCTCCTACAAATTAATCGATGAAACAGCGTCTGTTGGTAAATTGAATTAATATTCTGCGAATATTCTTCGGAAATTTTTTTTTCAACTTGATTGCAGAATCCATCGGCAAAGAAAACTAACTAACAGCCTGAGGCAGCATGTAATTATCAGCATCTGTGGCATCATTTATCATATGAAGGATTGGGCGACTAAGTGCCACTGCCTTTTCGAATAAATTGCGAACCAGTGGAGCAGGGTAACAAATCCCTTTTGATGGCAGGAATAAGAGAAATTGTATGGAAACATCTCCGGCCGCAAAAGTGAAACTTAGAAGAGCTGCAAAACGAGCAAAGTCCTTTCCCGGCTGTGGGCACCGTCTGATAAATTTTATTAAACTTGCTTCGGTCCGCAAAAATGCCCTTAAATCCTGAAATCACGACCCTACCAATTACCTTGGCCACAAGGATACTCGGAAGGGGGAAATTTTTTTATCGCGGAGGTGAAGGACATCTGGGCCTGAATGGCTCAATAATGGCGAAGGACATATCCTGTATCAAAATTTCTCGTGTTTTTGGGGGGTAGAAAATCAAATTGAACGTTAACTTTGGGCTCTTTCGGGTAATCTGCACCCGCAACTTCGCCCATAACTAACTATGGGAGTGGAACTTCTCCCCGGAGGGTTGCGTGACCGGTGCGCTTTGCGACAGCCACCTTCTGCCAGGAGGTAGAACACCGTACCATGGCGAAAGTTCCTGTTCGGCCCCAGATAAGAAAGCCGCTTTA
This sequence comes from Philonicus albiceps, assembly GCA_963969385.1. Classification (NCBI taxonomy): domain Eukaryota; kingdom Metazoa; phylum Arthropoda; class Insecta; order Diptera; family Asilidae; genus Philonicus; species Philonicus albiceps. Next base: position 10,455,785 of record OZ017776.1, on the reverse strand, counting down.
CAATCGTGCAAATTGGAATTTTGGTAGGACTGTGATCCGCAACACACCTTCAAACTGCTGCACGTTCGAACGCGGCTTGAAATGAATAAGGAAAAAAGTTTGTAAGTGAATACCTGTGTGGGTCGAGGATACTAACAAGGTGAAAAAAGCCTTATAATAGAATTCATGTACCTTTTCCAGCACCACTTCAAATTGAACGCTTTAAAACCTTTTTAAAAGTTGAACAAATTTACCTTGCGGAAATATTTTTTATAGTGAAATATTCGGCTGGGAAGATAAATTACATTTTGATTACTGCAGTTTGAAAAGTGTCATTCTAAAATTTCATTCAACCACTCTTGCTGCTCTATATGGTAGTAAAGGCTTAAAATGTAAACTTTTTAAGTCAAGGTTGGCCGAGAACATTTTTGAATTTTCTCTGTATATGTAGATTGTATGAACATACGAGGTATGTTAAAAATAAACGAGAATTTCGGTTTTCTGAAAAGAATTTTATTTACTAGTCTATATCAATGCTATCCCGTTCAAAATAGATATTACGAGTATGCACTTGTGTCAGTGCTTATTTCGGGAATACGATCTTTGGGATAGCAGAAAAACTAGAAAAAGTCACACGGAACTATGTTTGTCGAATGTAGAGGTTGGGGAATCATTACAATATGGTCTTCGCCCAAAAATTCTTGAAAAAGTGTGAGCAGGTGCATTATCGTGTTATGGGCGCTCAAAAATATTTTAAATATTTTTACTCGGGGATCTGGAGTTCTGTACTCTAATTAGCGCTTTATTTTGATAAAATGATTTATAAAAAAAAACTTCATTACATCGACATGCATGATATACTCTCGGGCGTAAAATTAAGACCACTTGCACATTGCCATGCATCTTTTACTTTTGATGGCTCTAGGTTTTAAAGTACTTCGTGGATTTAAAAAAAGAAGCGCTTCACAGTGTATTTAACTATCCTATATTGTTTCCACAAGTTGTAATCAAAATACAACAAAATATTTCTTCAGTACAATAACAAAAATTATAAAATTTCTGCGTAAAATATTAAAACGATTTCATCTTTTAAAGTAGTAACTTTTGGTAAAAATACAGTCATTTAGTCTTCGTGGCATTGATTTGAGTAAATTATCAATTGTTTGCTTTGGAATTCTTGCCCATTCCGGTTTCCTTTCCGCATCCTTTGCAGTTCTTCAATGTCCTTTCGTCGGTTTCTTGAGACTCTAGCACCTAACATCTTCCACACATTTTCAATTATGTTCAATCAGGACTGTTGGCGAGCCATGGGAGAACGTTGATGTTATTTTCCTCCAGGAATGCTAGGGTACCTCGTACTACATGTAGATATGCATTATCTTGCTCGAACAATGAACCTATAAGTGGCATTTTCATATTTTGTTAAAATGATTTATAAAAAAAAAAATTTATTAAAAACGTTTCGATAATTTAAAAATATGTGTTCAATGTTCAATAGAAGAACGTCATGGGATAGAACGGGCCAGTTATTTTTTCAATTGTTCATTATTTTTTCTTAACAAATGATGTCATTTAAATGTAAGACGTTTTTATTGAGTGTGGAAATGCTTTTATTTTAAGTTTTAAACGTGTATCATATTGTTTTAAAAAGCTTGGCTAAAGGATCCTTTTATTTTGGTTGAAATCTCATACTCTTAATCTTGGTACTGGTCTAACAAGTCGAGTTTTGCTCTTAGTCTCGATCTTGTTCCGTAGGTATAGTGTTGGTCTTGAATTCGGTTTTCAGACTTTTTGCAAAACCGGGACTAAGACTCTAAGACCAAGATCGATTCTTCTCATCACTAACACAAAGTATGCCCTTTTCAGAATATTATTAATATTATCATCACATACTTTTTTATTGAAGTAAATGGTTTTAACTGTAGGTATGGTATATAGCTGTATTACACTATTAAATCAACATTCAACAAATTAGTATGTTCACGTATACTCGACTAGGCATGACTACGTAATTATTGTATAATAAGTTATTTTTATCTAAATAATTATTAACAAAATGTATTATTAAATAATATAAAAATACTTTAATGTTATTATTGATTGAAGTTTTCTTCGAGTAGAAAATATTAAGTGTGCAAAAATAATTTTTTATTATTTGCTTTAATTAGCATTTGCATTTAGAGACATCATGAATAAATATAATTCCAAAATATAAACCCTTCGAAATGATAAAAATTCAAAATATATTTCAATTCCAGCCTTGTCATTGTTAATAAATTCGCTTGTAAGTTCTTTGAAAATGCATAAATGACAAGGCATGTCATCCCACCATAAAATGTTTGTAAGCCTGATTCTAAGTGTCATCTCAGAAAAGATCGGAAGCCTCAAGTCAGCCTAGAAACATCCAAATTCGGATTTTTGCGACATTGCGATTTATGGCATACATATAGGACGTAATGTGTGCTGAGGCATTTCCATAATAGGACATTGCAAAATTCCGTCGCGACTTGTCGAAAAAAAGTTATAAAGCCGATGAAAATGGTCATGAATGAGTAATCGGAGGAGAAATGTAAGGAGTTATATGGCGTGATACTTTGACGACCCGTCGTGAAAGCTCATGTCGGTTGGAGTGATGGAAAAAATTTGCACGATAATAAGACTTCAGGGTGTACATATTTCATTTTTCACGACCTCCTTGTTTACTTGCCAAAATTTCATTCTGCGCCCGGAGCCCTCCGCAGGATCCGAATGAGGGCTTGATTTAATCTTAATAAATTCGCTGTTATGCGGCTCTGCGATTTCGAACACACATTTTGTGGGTTTTCGTGCCTCCTGCAGGAATAAATAAATACTCAGTAAATCTCACAGTGGTGTTCAAAAATCATAAAAATTTTTATGAGAGAAATTTTCAACAGGCGCAAAATGTTTAGGGTAATTTGCCAATTTGAGTAGTAAGAGCCCTCAAGGAGCAGTGGATCGTTGATGGCTTCAGTTTTGGGCACTTCTCCAGACCTATAAATTAGCTTCAATCTACCTTAATTCGATCCAAACCAGTTCTTTTGGTTAGACCCTGCGGAGCTGAATGTAATAAAGCCTGACAAGTTCGGTAAACACCTTGAGCAAATTTACCAACGAAATTTCGTGTAAATAACTCCACTCAAAGATTTATTTATCTTAAAGAACGGAGCAATAAAACATGCAAAACGACCCTCGCCGGACTCTTGCTTAGGGGCTAAATTTTCACGTTTTGGATAATTTAGAGAACACAAAATTACGCCGGAAGTGAATAGATTAGATGTGTTGATATATCACTTTTAATTTTCACTGTTCGCATTTCATGTTCAGTAGAAAAAGGCAATGATGAGACTTGATGACCTGTGAATTTATCCTCGAGAAATTGTATGCATAAATACCGAATTTATTTTCTTTCTTCCTTTCTGATTTTTAACATATGTACCTATGCAGTACATATATTAATTTATACAATTCGAAGACAACTTATTTAAAAATTAGTTAGTGCCCGCTAGATCTGTATCCTAATCTCAATAAAATAATATGTGATATTAGAATGAATGATAATTTTAATGAAGAAATTAAATTCTAATTGATAAAAAGATAAAACACAAGAATGTAGTAGTCAAAATGTAAAGAAATTGGTAAGTACTACATTACTAGAAATCTAAATTAATATAAATATTATGCGATAGTTGAAAACTCAACTGTTATATTAACTAAACTTATTATTCCTAATTACAAATGTATGTAAACAATTAAGTTTATTATTCACTTGTGTTAATTGATATCCTTCCTTTAGCACCAGATGAAAGCTGCTGAACTTACATTAGAACGAAATTCATTATATATACATATTGCGCCAAGGTATGGAAATATATTATTTAAGAATTCCCATTGCATAATATTTAGTTAAATATTCAAGACACATATGATGGGTCCCATTAATGCTGTCGGGAAGGCAAATAAAAGCTGATAATCATAAACCAAATAGCCCTATAGTTCTTTTTAATGGAATTCTTTAATAATTTAGGAAAGCTTTTACAACGAGTAACTAGATAATGTAGGGTTGCGGCAACAGATTTTTTGTTTTTTTTTTGAAGCTATTAAAAACACGTTCGCCCCCAATGGCGAAAACGTTCGCCTCCCGGAAAAGATAAAAAAAAGGTATGGAAAGATCTCATGCCTTTGTAGAAAAAGAAAATTCTTTTACGATTTTCCTCTTGAATTCGGTATCCATTAAAACTCCTACACCAACTCGTTTTAAAGGTTTACCCCGCTACGAAAAGGTAACGATTTCGGTCATAAATTTTTAGTCAGGTGTTTCGCATACGTTTCCAAGTTGTTGTTTGGCTGGCATGTCTGACGTCGAACAATCCATTTATGCTTGTTTTTTTGGAGGGCCTTTTTGGACTATTGGATTACGCGTATCTAGCAAGCAGAAAAACGGTTCAATCTCTCAAATTTATTTTTATATCCTTTAATGGATCTCCGAAGAACAGGCATAATAGGCTTCAGCTACTTGGTAAACAAAGAAATATGGTGATAAAAACGGCAAGTATTTATTGGGGTGTCTCTTGGGTGACTTGAATTTATCCGCACCAGACGTGAAAGGTTTCGAAGTAAAACTCCTAATGCCAACAAGAAAGGTCGATCCTATAATTGACCTTTGAACAAAAAAATTTGTGGGCTTGTTGAGGAGCTTATATAAAGTTTTAAACAATTTGCCTTTACCATTTTGCTTTCATTCAATAAAACCAAAGGTATTAAAGATTGGAGAAATTTGTATGGTATGTTCATACTTTATTTATTTTTCTTCAAGCTAAAAATAGAGTGACCCTCTTAAATTAAGTTGTAATTAACAAATTTATGTTTTATTTTATGTGACACGAAATTTTTATCTAGCATTAAACAAGAACCTTTCTAGTAAGTACTATTTAAGTATTTAAGGGGTTCGCTAATGCTTTTGGCGAAAATGAGAATTTCTATTTTAAGATTTTCTTTAGATCATTTTCAAAATCTGATCTTCTTGGGCAAATGCAGAAATTAAATAAAAAAATACATCGCTTTAACTTAATTTTTTAAAGGATAACCGAAGAGACAAAATTCAAATAATATGGTTTTTGTTATTGTTTATTTTATTAAATTGTTTAAATATTTTTTCAACCAGAGCTTTTATGGAAAAATCCAATCCAAAACCTTGAAATGGCATACTTACAGTTAAACCGTTCAACCAATTATGCCATTGACATTAATCAATAAATACACTTTGGGCCTAATGTAAAGGGTGTTTCAAATTCTGGGTATTTTGACATTTAAGAAGTGTTATGTATGACATTTATAAAAAATAATCGTCAATCTGAAAACACTATTGGTCGAATTATTCAAAAATTTTAAGAGCCCGATTTGGTAAAAGATCAAAAACGTGAAAAACACAGTCGTAGCGGTCATTCACAAGAAAATATTGACTTGGTTCGTGAAAGTGTTGTTGAAGATCCTGAAATGCCTATTAGACGACGTTCACAAAAAGTTGGATTTAGTGGATCAACAACATGGCGTATTTTATACAAGGATTTGGCTCTGAAAGCATATAAGGTTCAAATGATACAGGACCTAAAGCCATTAGCCCCGTATCTGGAATGAGGAAAATCCACGAATTATTCATGAGAAACCTATGCATCTTAAACGAATTACTGTTTGGTGTGCATTATGGTCAGGTGATGTAATTGGACCTTACTTCTTCGAAAATACTGCTAGTGAAGCTGTAACTCTCAATTGTGAATGAATTTTTGAATATTGATCTGAATTAATGAATATTGATCTAGAGGATATTTGGTTTTAACAGGATGGGGCTACACCTCACTTTGAACAAGAAATAATTAATTTATTGAGAGAAAAATTTCCTGAACGTGTAATCTACACAGTACACAGTACATTCTAAAAAATAAGAGAGATTGAAATTTACTTCAATCCATGTAGTAAACTTGGAACCATTTACTTTAGTTTTCTGGTAAAATATTCCTTTCAATTTCCATATTTATTGTGAATATTTAAGAAAGTTTAACTTTAAACGAGAAAGTTTAAATTTATTTGCCTGTTGAAATTTACTATAATAATTGCAGTTGCCTTTAGTTATTGAAGTAAAATTCGAAAAAAAATTTTTTCGAGTGCATTTATTAGTTTTAAACGATTTTTTGTTCATTACTTGTTTTCAGGACTTTCTACTAAACAAAGTTTTCTCATGCCTTTGATTAATTTCAATTTATCAGTTAGTTATTGAATTTAAAATGTTTTTATACTTGCAGTAAATTTTTTAAGTGCCAATTAAAGCCAATTTAAAATACTATCTTCATTTACGTTCACAATCGAGGAAAAATAAATTTTATATGGGAATTTTCACTATTTAAACTTGTGGAGTGTTTTGCACAAAATATCTGTTCCGGGTACGTTTTTCCATTATACAATAAAGAACATTTCCTTAAAATGACCGTTGCGATTTAGCTTTGTCCTCTACAAAATTTAAAACACACAAAGTTCTTATTTACAGAGAATTTTATATGATGTTTTAAACTTTTATTGAAATGCGGGCCCACCATTCCACTGAAAAAATTTGCTTCACCGAGGTCAAGACTCAGAAGCGGTCTAAAAAAGCGGTGACTAAAAAAGTTTTCTTAAAATTTCATCGCTAGAACTGTCCTTTATAGAAACCGCAATAACTATACATAAATATATAATTTAAAATTCACATTGCATTGCAGGATGCTGGTGGTGTAATAAAGTCCAGAAAATCCAAATACAATTCTGTTTAGAGAAGTGTACATACAGAAAAAGGGGAGAGCATTAAGTTTCGCTTAAGGACAAGTCCTTGCAGCTCCATGCACCAGCTTTCATTAAGGCGTCCAAGTACCGGAAATCTAGGGCGGCCGAGCCACAATGCAGCCAGGGAGGGCTGCACATGCAATCGGTGAAAAGCACAAGTGTTCTAAGAACGAAGCGAGCATATCCTTTAATGCACTTGAAAATCCTTGGAGTGCTGCGTCAGTATGCATGGAAGGATGACTGATGATTCTTTGATTACACTTCCCCGTCAGCACTGAATATGACAGATTTTAAATTACAAATCTTTTTGCCCTGTTGGAATTTTGAGAGGAGCGGAAACCGAGTGCGTATCAGCTGCCTTTTGCAGGTGTTGCAAAACTTTGACAACGCTGAAAAGCAGGATCAATTAATATTTAGATCTGGAGTGAAAGACTTTCACTTTATATTCTCCGCGCTTATCCAACCAAATATGCTAAGGAAACATTTCCTTGAATTCCATTTTGGACACGGATTTTGCGAATTACCCCGAGATAAATCTTCTTAATGAAATAGGAAGACACAGTAAAGTAATTAACTGTATGATAAATTACGTTCAAAGATAAATGGGTAAAGTCTGGCAATGTAACTCTATATTAGGATGACTTGCGCCCGTCCCGACCCTTCGCAAAAACCACCTCTACTTCACATGTTAGCTTTTTAATAGCGTGCACGATACGATACCTATGTAAGTAGAAGACCTTCTATCCAAGTTTGTTCCTTTAATTATTCCAGAAAAAAAGAAACTGATACTTTCGTTGTTCTCGGTATCATATCCCAAACCATCGTCGAACTTAAGGTATAACATTTACGCTGTAATTAAATACGTTCCGATGTGTATAGAGTTAAATCGGTTGCGAAGCACCTACATATTTTTATCTTGTTACGCCCTTAATTGCTCACCGTTGCACTTTTGTTAATAGCTAAGTCCTCGGAGAATAATTTCTAGGGCTGCAACCAAAAAAGGTGAAACTGGGTAATTTCAAGAAGTGGTTTTACATTTAAAACACCGGACTGCATCATGGGAAAATTACTTTTCTGGTTTTCATAAATCTTCTGCGAAAACTCAATTAAAAGGCAGTTATGCGGTTGCCGTAAAGGTCGTAATAAGATATAAATCTTACATTGTTCTTAGTGTTTTTCTGGATAAAATTTCCCTGGTGAGACAAACTTGAACACGAGCCATCGGAAAGTGCTTTAATTTTATAAATGTCACAGGAATGGGAAAACAAACTTAATTAAAACTTGAAATTATTTACAAGTACATTTTTCTCTGTGTTTTTTGAAACTTTTTAGCAATGGAAGAATGAGCGATAATATATTATAAATTTTGTAGATTATTTTTAAATATACTTAAGCACTTTTGATTTCAATTTTGTTGTCAAATTAATCACCAGTTATATATACTTAAAACTTATGACAATTTGAGTTTTCTTTATGTAATATATTCAAAAATAAAAAGATATATTAATGAATGATATTTCTGGGATCAATAAGAAATAAATATTCAAGAGGGTATTTTGTTAGAATACATATTTTGTATTTTTTTAGCGATTAATTTGAGAAATTAAAATTTTATTTATTTACGTATCCAAATTTTAAATGTCTCTCTACGATATGAGCGTATGTTTTTTCATGAGACTTGGTTGAAAATGTACCAAATTACATCTGATACGTTCAAACTGTCTTGTGATCTTATTTAAAATTAATGACGATTATATAAAATATGTAATATAAAGAAGAAATGTGGACTATAAAATATAATTATGGAACTTTTGCTCCTACCTCCTCCAAAAACAAATTGAAAAGTTGTAATAAATAAAAAGAGGAATTTAATCCTCTATTGCATACGAAGTCATATTTTACGTCTATTAAAAATTTAAAAGTAATATATTTTTACACTTTGTACTTTGTTTATGATTCCAAATAAAACATATTATTACTAGTAATATATTTTTTCTATATCTCTTAATAATTCATGCAGTAGAGGGTTAAAATGCAATTAAAGTGCGATTCCAGACAATAGAAGAAATGTTAGCACATTCCAAAACTAGATTGCATTGTTCAGCTTTTTGGTAATCAACTACTTCAGCAGAGAATGTAAATGAGTCCATAGACTGCGGGATTCCATTAATTTCACTAATGAGAGACTAGTGGATATTTCACATAAGGCAAAATAAGCCAAACCGTTGACCTCGATGGCAATTAATAAACGCTTTACTGAACAAATTTAATTGAAATTTACTGCGTTTAGTAATAATATTGGTAAGTAAATAAAAATTTAACAGGGTGCATGTATTATCGATTTTAAAATAAGTCAACGTTATCATATTTCGTATCTTTTTAATTAAAATATTAATTCGCAGTATTGCACTTATTTACTGTATAACGTAATTGAATTTATATCAAGTGCAATATAAGTTAATTTTATATCATAGTTTTACAAATTGAATCATCCTTGAATAGTATCTTTTCGTAGTGTGAAGGATTTTAGATGTGCATCCTTAATTAATGAAAATCTTGCTTCAACACGATTTCGAGTATGGGAAAACTAATTTGGTTAATGAAAAGTTGAACCATCTGTCTGGTACATTTTGGTACGAGTAGAGGTACTTGCGGATTGTGCAGGATCGCTTGTGTTTAACCAAATTATTCTGCTCTGTAGGACCTGATTGCATTTAACAGAATGTGCTGCAGTTGCATTAAAATTGACATGGATAGGAGGTTTAATAGAAAAATTTATTATACAAATTACGTAACTATATAATCTTCTTTTAATTTTATCATTTATCATTTGCAAGATTTTAATTATGAGTCTTATATAACAAAAGTTAAAAAGTTTTATTTATGAAAACTCACTCTGCGAAAAATTCATCACAGGTAAATTAAAAAATGTTTGTTAAGAAATTAGTAATACTTGTTTTCATCAAAGTTCAAGTACATATTAACGTGGAAAACTTTTACACAAAAGGAGTTGTACAAATTAATTTTGTAGTTAATGGAAATGCAACGTTAAGCTGACATATGGCTATTATGAAAGTAATATTTAAGAAAGCATCTTGTGTAGAATTTAACCATGTCGTCTGTTGTGCATTAAAATTATACGAACTGCAGGTAAACACACGTTCTAGTTAAGCTGATTAATTAAAACAAAGTTGCAGTAGAGCGTTCAGTGGAGACAAACAGATTTATGTGAGTAGCTATACAATTCTCGCCGAATATCACGTTTACCATATGGGTAATTTGCATAATAATTCTGAGAAGTGTTCTTCTCAAATATGTGTCGGAGTGGGAATACAGAAAATAATTGTTTAAATGCCACAAAGCCACTGCATCATTTTTATTTTCACTATATCAATGTTGTCAATATCACGAATTAATGATGATAAAATACCCTTAAGGTTCCTTTGTTGTATTTTGTACCAAAAATGTATTTATGTATATAGTTCTGCAGGGTATACTCTCATCTTTATTTAAAAAAGTATTTATTTAATTGACAGCCATCCGTTAACTAATGACAGATTCACTTTAAATGTCCACAACTCAATATAGTTGCTCTAATAAATTATATCGGTGATAAAATCGAAAATTGTTTTTCTTTATTTAGCTTCAACATTTCAAGAACCAATTATTTTTGAATTGCTACTGAAGTATTCATTTCTATCCCAGCCCGTTTGACCTAACTTAAGCCCTAGGATTTGGCGGTGTATGAGGCAATTTCAATGCTTCATTCATTTTGGGTGCAAGCCCTTAACATTTTGCCCTCTTAAATCCGTTGACCTTTCTTAAAATGGATTTATTTGAAAGTGCTTTTTAATGCCTATTGCATTTGGAACAACAAATATACCACTCTTACACCATGAACATTATTTGTGTAGGTTAACTAAGGACCTTTTAGAGAAATACTAACGTAAGGCGAAAATATTTATAATTATCCAATCGAACTTAAAATTAAAAAAGTAACGATTAATTACTAGGTTATTCACACATATATTTAAAAAAAGGAGATATTTTTGACTTGATCATAACTTTAACTTATTTCATGTCTGAGATGATTACAATTAGACAATTAGACAAATCGTGTATTAAAATTTAAATAGCTTTTAAAAGATTACCCTATTCATTTGGACAAAAAGTGTAGGTAGGTAGGTATATTTGCTTCTGAAAGAATGTTTCGGGTTGTAATTGTTTTAAGTCACTCATATTAAATATATCAATTCTTTTGTATGTAAATACTGAAGTGAGTGAACCAATGTAATTTGCTTATTTTGAAAGTCTAGACTATAATAGAATCTCAGGCCCAGGAGAGTGAATTGCCACATTCTATTGTAAACCACATCTCTAATTAGACCATTCCGCTTCTGAATAGGTCTTGTTTCGGAGGTCGGTCCTTGGAATTCACTGAATTAGAAATGAACTCTGAATCCCAGTGCATTGGAATGCCGCGCTCGTCGGCTAGCACAAAGATCAATTCTGACAAATTCAATTCATTTTTAAAGCGTCGTGATAGAAGACGATGTTACAAAGAGCCGACAATGAGCAGTGGTCCTCGACAAACCAATTTCACCCACTACTGGAGCTGGTTTTTGCCTCGTCTAATTCAGATGAATTGAAGTGCAAATGAGTCTCTAAAAGAAACGTTCAATAGGTTCCCGGTCTTTAAGTGACGAAGACGATGACTGACTCTCTGGCTAGTATTCAGGTCGCGCGGACCGAAGGGATTTTATGGGGTGGATTTATAACTTTCTATACCCAGACTGGGTTCTAGTCTTTGCAAATTCGAATTTTAATTTACGGAGCTCCTTAAAACTCCTTTGTAGGGCCTTAACGGCTTTTGGGAACGACTTTTATTTGGACGTTTTCAGCATGATAAATTGAGAGGATGACTATAAAAAGAAAATTAAAATTTTCTTACAAAAATATTCGGATATAAGGTTCATCCGCTTCCCAAAATATTTAGGGGAAAGTTTGAGAGATAAATCAAATAAAAAATGTTCCGACGTACTGTTTATATAAAAACATGTGAAACTATGTTGTTTGTTGATGTTGTTGAAGCTTTGAATCTTAATTGATAGGAAAAAGTTTGTGCACATAAATTAAAGTTATTCACTTTATGAGAAACTGGCTTCATAAATAGCACGTAATCGTAAACGGTTCGTAGACTTTGGCATACCTCCTTCTGCAGTTTTTTTGGAAACTTTTCCAATTAGCCTCCGTCCAACATTAATTTGCATAATTCACCCTTTAAAATGTCCACAAGTATAGCAAGTAATTTACAAATTCAAATCTTGTTATATTTAAAAAGTTCGAAAATGAACTTTGACCCGTTTACGTGCAAGATTTCGACTTGTTTAAAAATCTTTTGCCTAAAGTTCTGTAAGGCATTATTAATTTTAAGCTCCTGTATAATTTCTACGCATCAACTCGACTTTGGGCACTATGCCTTGGCAAAAGTTAATTAATTAATCCAGCAAAAGTTAATTAATTAATCCAGGAATAGTTACCTTAAGTAAATTACTTGTCGTATTAATGAGCAGCTTGAAGTTATTTGCATTTGCAAGTGGTTCGGTGTGCTATAAAGTTCCAAAATAAATAATTAATAAATTAAAACATGTACCTTCCTTTGCCAATTTGATATTCATATTTGTATAGTTCTCATTTTTAATTTTACTTGTTAATGATATTATTAGATATGAAAGTAATTTATTGAGAATCTAATGAATATATGCAGTTGATTGAAGCAGCGAATTTTACAGGTATAGGCTTTGTTAATGTTAAATTTTATAGTGTATTAAATTAAACCTGAGGTTAACTTAAGTTAGACAATTTAATTTAATTTTATTTTCATAATATTCATATTTATGTAACATGTAAGTGAAATAAATAAATATTGGATTTTTAATATTGGTCAACATTAAAGTAGTATTTTCTAAATTATTATTTACAAGTATTTATATGAATTATGTTGCTTGCATAAAAATGTTATGTAAACTAATAAAGTAAATTGAAATTCATTTGTGAAAAATATTATTAATTACTTTCACGGTGTAGTCTTATCTCTAAGAAAGTTATTCATCCTTATCAGCTCTGTTGAATCTTATTCTAAAAATACTTAGCAATGGAGCGATCAAGGAATTGAAACGGACTTTTTTGCATATGGTAGAGGCGAATAACTCCTATTTGTGAGGTTCTTATTACCTTTTAAATTTCGTTCCTAAAACCTACATGTGCTATGGCTCCATATTGCTTCCGGGGCTTTTTTCCAAGGAAATACTCGTAATTGACGAAACAATGTAAAAAAAAAACTTAAACTCATCCTCTTTTTGTTATTCATTGCGATGCAGGGACCCAGAAAATGCTTGAAATGTGAGAACGGGCAGGCATCCGAAAATTTGCACGCATGAGAAATCCAGATCCTCAACAGAATTGGAAGCCCTGCACGTTATGCTAAATACGGAAACCCCCAAAAGATATCCCATTGAAATGACTAGAACTTAAACGGCATCAAGAGCCACCACATTCACCTTTTGTGTGCTTATTTAAGTAGAAAATCTTAAGACCCTTGTTTTCTGCCCCATTAGCTTAGGAGGCAATTTGTGGAAACTTTAAATCAATGAAAATGCTGCAAGTTACTTCGCTTCTACAACCACGAACAGAGGTTTCGACAGACGATTACGTCGAATAGTGGAGTACAAGAGGTGCATTCCATCTTTTTGCGTAGTTTATTAAATTAATTATTTCCCATCGCCAGCAAAAATACAAGTTGTCCAGATACAGTGAACCGTAGCTACCCTTAATACACTGCACCTATGTAAGTTATTGTTTCCATTTTTGCTAAATTAAAGTTCTATTTACGAGCTTGACTTTGTGCTTCGCTTCCAAAATGATGAACGGCTTTCATTGGAGCCCGGGCGGCGTACTGGTGAAAAATCTCCTGTCACGACAAGAGCTCTGAGTCGAAAAGGTCTCACCAAATGCTGGGAGTATTGACTTAGGTAGTCGTCTTATACATTATTAAAACGTGAATAAGGCTGGGACTAGTCGAAAAACATTTTTGAGATAAATGGCACCCCCTTCTGTCGTCAGGGAATAGTCCTTTTTTCCTGAATTCATAAAGTAATAACTTCAAAAAGCATACCGCTCTACATCACGTTTTTACAAAATTTCCCGAGAAAATCACTTAAGTTGGAAAGCCCTCAGATCTTTTGGTGGAACATTAAATTTTGATTGAATCAAAAGAGGGTTCCTGCTATTAACTGTAAACAAAAATATAATCAAAGAACAGACGTAATTCAATTTACCAATAATTTTCAGCAATTTCTATAAAAAATTATTCTATGCATACCTTTTTTTTTAGAAATACTGGATCAAGTTTTAGGATTACATTTACTGTTGTAGTTGTTAGATTTCGTCTTTAAAGTAATTTGATTTCTCTACCGCACCCAAAATTTATATAATTATTGCCTTATTGTTTTTAAAATAACTTATTTTTATTGGAGTAGGACAATTTTTCTACCAGGATACAAATATTTGTTTTTTTGTTTTTTCAGAGAGTAGTTATTTTTTTAATAAGTAAGTTTTAGATATGACTAGTATAGTTATGTATATGACATAAAGTTTGTCGTCGTAATCGATTCCCTTTAATTTCTGAACAGTGTAAAGCTAGAAATCATGAAAGAACAAATACCTTTTCAAAATTATAACTTTTTTCCTGAAAAAACTTCTATATATTAATTATTATTTATCAGTTTACATATAAATGTTATAACAATTCAAAAAGAAGTTTGTTTCTATTTGCTTTTAAAAAAAAATATGCTAGCGTGTTTTTAGTATGTGGGTAAAATCATTTTACTCCACTCATTAGTTTAATTCATTTATTTTATGGTAATATAAACCTCTAATCTATTTCTGTCTATATTTCGCTTCAAATTAAGCTCAATTTCGGGTAAAAAAATAAAACTGAAGGTTTTAAATGTAGTCAGAAAACGATCGGTAGGTAGGCTGAGTCACTGAACAAAACGCGGAATTTATAGACGAAAATCAGGCGGAAATATGACGGAAATTTTACTAAGCTACTCAAAACATTGTTGCCGCCAATTTAGTTAGCTGGCTGGAAAAATTGCGTGCTAGTCCGAAAATTATTTGGCGTTTTGACCCGGGATACCATCCGGCCTTCTCACAGTGTGGAACAATGTTATTTGCTTTATTTTTTCTACCCTTTACAGTTTTTTTGAACTGATAAAGTTCTGTCTGTTCGTTTGATTTCTTTGACTGTGCTCTAATTTTTCCACTCGCAATTAACGCAAAGATACAGTTGGGCAGGGTACAGCGGTGGAACTAAGAGTGTACTTTCTTTAATTCAATTAGGCCGCTGCATACCGTATAATAAAAATTAATATGATGTTATGGTAATGGAAAGTGCATCGCATTAATAAAATCAGACCCCTGGTGTCTAAAAGCTGTTGTTGACTACCAAAACTTAAGTAAAATTCTGGCTGTATACCATAAAATGTGCCAACGAAGTACCGTGTAATTTCATTTATAAACTTCGTGTATTTAACGGCCAAAATAATTTAAAGCAACTGAGTACGTTAAGTTTCCTTCCACACCGCCGTTGTGATCCTGATGGCTGCCACTGTAGTCCTGAAATTATCCTCGTAAAAGCTGACAGCTTTTGTGCAAACGTTTAAGGTTTAATTGCTTTTTTCGAGTACTACAAAAAGTTTTAATCACTTTCCCTTAAATTGTCGTTAAAGCTAGAAGGTATGGGGCTTACTCACAATTAGACTTATTTCCCTTAAATTTTTATGATTAAAAGACGATGAAGGGCAGGATCTGCATAGTGCCACCGAGCGAGCTTTATTGCATAATCAAGCGTTACGTTTAACGAAGCAAATAAACGTGCACGAACGCTCAGGCCATGGGAAAAGTAAAACTTTAAAAGAACAAAGGCAATCAGCTAGATTCAATTGGATTCATGGTGACAATGATAAGTAAATTTCATTCCTTTGACTACCTATACACATTTATTTATGCCGAGTAAATTTGCTTTTTATAAGAAAATACTCTCGCTGAATGGTCATTTAGCAGTGGGAAGATGCGAATCAAGATAAGGCGAAACGAAAAAGAGTGGTGTTAGAATTTATGCAAATAATGGGTAATTAATAAGGACATCAGACCCTGGCGGAGCGCGTAACCCGCGATAATTGAATGATACCTACGACCCTTTTATCTTGGATTCCCGAGAGCTTTCTTATAGCCAGCCCGAGGTAAATTCCTTACTTAATTAGGTGTAGCGCGCGTTTCTTGCTGCCTTTCCAAAAATAATTAGCACGGTCTTATTTCTAGGCGGTATGGTAAACTTTAAAATTTTTGCTTTTGCTCTGGTTTATTCCGAAAGGTATATTTTTTGATGAAGTTTCTATTTTCAATCGAACAAATTGAAAGGAAAATATTATGCACAACTTCCGATCACTGAGCGCTTTGTTCGGATTTTGTTGTTCTTAAATTTTATATTCATCCTTGCGCATTATAGGAGAATGGAGCCCGATGCTGCAACCTTGACAAGAACTCAACATTTTTTGTCGGCAATTTTTAACAGGCATAAGACAAAAGCAGTACTTCTTGAATTTTATACTGTGCTATATATCGCCATTCGCTAGACAGGAGCTTACGTGCCCTTTTGTAACAATTTCTGGTATGGGAAGTCCTGCAACTGAATAAATTGTGTAGAACAGCTATCGTCCGTGCACACTATTTCTACACTTTAGGTATAGTTTGACCCACTTTTGGGGCGTTCAGTGACAGGTTTAAGGCACATTAAGACCGCTTTGCATAAATTTTCGTTATTTTCCGTGAATCGTTACTGGTAAATGGGCGATGTGCTTGTATTCTAGCCTCTAATTCTCACCCAATTTTGTTAATTTAATCCGTCCAAATGCAAACTAATCCTGTCCACTTCTGGATAGTGAATGTGAATTGATAACGACCAGGGCGCTGGCATTGTTGTCATAAGAAGAGATTAAGAGGTGACAAAATCCCATTGCATTGGAGCATAATACACAAATTGAACAATTTATTCGATCTATAAATCGTATCGTGTTGACGAGGTTACCTTGTACAATTCCAATTGGATCCTGATTTCAGATTGTTTCCAGTGAATTTGCTATTTAATTGTTAAGTCCGAAATAGTGGGCAACATTGTGCGTACTTGGAAACCTTTGGGAAATTTATGGACTTTGTTTTGAATCGATTGTCTATTCATGTTACACTCTACCGGCTGCTAAGTGTCTACGTAACATCGATTCCATTAAGATTATTACATGTATGGGGTTTCGAATTTTATTTTATACTGGAAATAGTCGCTATGTCCTCAAATTTAAGTACTTTTAAAATTCTCCTATGCATTGCAGCCAGAATTTACATTACGTAATGTAATTAAAAAAAAAAACAAATACAAATATATACAGTGGTAGGAATTCCAATAAAATCACAGTATTTTCTAAAATTAATAGCTAATTATTTATTAATTGTTGCCCATATTTAAAAAAAGAAGAATATGTTTTTTTAAATCAGTTCAATTTAAAGTATTTTTATAGTAATAGTAAGCATTGTGAGTTTGGGTAGGCAAACAACGTATTTTAGGTGGAACGATTGATATAAATCTTTAAACTTAAAAATATCTGATGATAGCATGAAACCCTTCTTTTCATAGGTCGGCTAAAGGTCACTTTTGAATACTAGACTTCAAGAAGCTGTGGTCTCCAATCAGTAATTAATATTTTTCCAAAGAATTAATTAATTAATTAATATTTCAATAAAATGCTGACCGTAGATTATGAGTTAAATGAAAATGCTAAATAAGCTTCCATTTTGGAGAAAAATAGGATAAAAAAGTACAAAAGACCATACTATTCAAAGTATTTATGAAAAATAAATGAAAAAGTTTTTTCTCTATAAACAAAAACAATTATTGAAGATTTAAAGGAATCTTTTAATTTCCTTGTCTCAGGTGGGCTCACTAAATATCCATAAATATTTGGTCTTCAAAAAGTAAAGCCGAGTTGATAAAAAAAAGGAAGCGAAGTAGCGCCAACGCCTCAGCTATGCTAAACATTTTTATGATTTACTCTTATTTTTTAACTCTCTTATTCTCAAAACCGGAAACTGATTGAGCATGCATTCATAGTCTACAGAAAAATTTGTTTAGAAATAAACTTTGTTGGTCGATGTAATTTAAGGGGAGTGTATCCTACAAAGCAATTAGTTTGCTATGAAAATTTAAAATTTAAATTGAATTAAGATGTCCAATTTCTGATGTTGTTTTCCTTCAATATCCCTACTGCTTCCAATGCTGGTATTATATTCTAACAAGGTAAATTTCTATCACAAGAAATAAATCAATGTAAGTCTTAAAAAGGCACTTGGGTATCTTTTAGGGCTCATTTTTTACACATTAGGACTGCTCGAAATTGAGGGATAGTCCCGGCACTAGATTTATTATTAATCAATTTCTTAGTGACAGCAACTAATGCGACCGGGATTGTCTAGTCAGCAACGATGTTGTCTTTTTACTTTGCCTTTAACCAATGTTGTTCACCCACATTTGTTTATTATTATAAATATGAGGGCGGGAATTTTGTCCGAGGAGAACGAAGATAAATATAGGTCTATAGTTGGCACGCCCAAATCATACCACCTTGCTATTCCGGGCTCACAAGTTTCTTATCTGCTACTACGTACAAGCGTTTAATTCTCCCGGAAAATTTCGACTTTAAGCACCAGATAATGGGAAATACTCGTCGACTGTCTTGTTGGTATTTAGAAAGGAGATTTCCGCCCAGACTCGGAAAAACGAAATAATTTCGAATGAAAACCGCCAACCAGAGTTCAGACGGCTGGAAGACATGAAAGCGGTTTTGATGAACGGGTAGTGTGATATGGACAAACTTCTAGTCGACGATAACCATGCAATGCGATTTGTGGCCCTTTCAGCTCTGTAAGCACTCGCCACCCCTACCTGAAGACCACAGAAATCCAATAAACGTGAGAGGTGGCTACGAAATATTTTTGTCCAAAACGACCAGCCACAATTCAAGGAACAATATGATAATGCGGTCCTTTGAATTAGACAATGAAGGAGAAACGCTACCATAACGAAGGCTCTATCCGAGCAGGCAGTTAATGTTTCTGGAGAATACATTTGAATAAATATCGTAAACCAGTATAATGAGCGAGTAAATAGTGTTTACGGGGAATTAAATGATCCCAAGTGAATCGAAGCGGAAGGCCCGGAATATGATGATGTGTGGGTGGTATTTTCTTCTTTTTTACTTAATTTGGTTGAATGCCCTATAATTCAGCAGTTTATCCAATTGAGTTTTATGCTTTGTTTTCAGCTTTGCTCTTTCTGCTTACGCTTAAATGTAACGTCTTAAATGGTATTATGTCGTTTTCGTTTTATGATTAGTATGAAATTCCTGAAAAATTAGACGAATTATATTGTCCTCTAAAATGTAATAAAGGCTTTCGTGATTTTAACTTTAACTATATCAAACTCTTGTCTGTCGAGGAAATATTTTAGTGTAATTGATTTTATCACAGTTTACGAAAAACATAACTTACATAAATATGAACAAATTAATAATGAGGTCCTAAATTGCACTAAAAATAATTTGAATTTTCAATAATATTTTTTCAAACTGTTTGCAAAAGGATTCGCAAAATATTTAGTTTGTGCAATTCTTTAGATATCTTTATTTTCATAATTTCTCAGAGGAATGTTTTCTTCATAATTAAATTGAACTAATGAACGTAACACTTCAAGTAGAAAATTAAATAAAAACTATTCTTAAGGTTTCCTTTTTGGGGAGTAATTTAAAACACCAAAGCGTCAAATTAAAATCGCTGTAATGCGAAGATTCATAAAAAAAAGCAACAAAGTTATTTTTCCAGATGAAATTTTCCTTAGTGAAAGGCAATGTCTACAGTTGACATTGAGAGAGAGTTAAATTAAATGAATTTTCCGAAAAAAGTTGAAATGAAAAAAGTTAATTAGAAAACATCAACACGAGCCATGGTCTGAAAAGTAAGGAAACTACTCCCGGTGGTAGGTAGGGATGCTGCAACCGTTCGAAATTTCTGATTTTATAAAATGATAAATTACGTATAAACATTTTAGAGATTGGGGTGAAATATTGGTCCAAACTTTTTGCGTTTCAACGACAATGTACAGCTTGCGACAACTTTTAACCAATTTAATTACGTTACAAATAGGAAATTGGAATTCATTTTGCTGTAGGTCTTTACAATTTTATGCTGGTTACGTTACTAATTAAATAAGTTTATCATTACTGTTTAAATTTAATAAATATAGTTTGGGGAACATGAATTTTGGCCACTGTATTGTGGTGAAAAACATGCCATAAAATAAAATGAAAGGGCATGAAAATAGCTGTAATAATCGTCGTGCAAAAACCCAAAAAGGTTAGTTCGACAAAATAACATTTCACGAGTATTGATTGCACCGATATTTGAAACGTTGTGCTAACAAAATAATGGCAAACGACATGAATCCTCGATTATCTGCGACCCATCAAAGCAAGTAAGGCATTCAGTTCCACAAGGGTCTTTTCGACAGGCACAAACAGCCAAAGATACGAAAAAACCCTTGTTGGACTCTGTCATCAATTTCGCCTCGGTGATGCCCCAAAGGAGCGGTATGGGTCGCATATTGCCACAACTTTTCACATTGTGATGGCACGACACAGTAAGATAGGTACATTAGAGCCCTTTTTCCTACATGCGAAAAGTTTTGTCTTTTGTATTCCCTTTTTGTCATCTATTATGGTTGAAATGAATAAAAGAACGATTTAGTACACCCAGACTAACCAATTGTTCGGGCATTCACATTTTAAATAGTTCCTTCATATGGAGACTAAATTTCGCATTTCCCATTGTAACTATTTTTAAGAAGCTTATTAGAAACTGGTGACCATAAAAATTATTTAGATATTTTATGTAATTAGTTTTCTCCAATCTTCTTACAAATTGATGAAAAGTTAAATTTCTCACTTATTAGATTAATTTTTCAATATGTGTCACAATTCAAATTTATCTTATTTGATCAATTTCAGTATTTTCCTTGTAAATATCTTTTCAGGGAAAACAGCTGAGACCAACCCACGTAAACCCAAAATCTTGGAAGGTGATAATCGATTTTGTAAATATTACTTTCACTCCGGAGGTAATGAATAAAGAGTAGGAGAAAAAGTTTTAGGTCAGTCAAATATAGGGCTCCTTACTGGATTTTAAATTTGCTATTTCAGGGGATGTACTTTTGTCTGCAGAATATACATTAGTTCTTGAAAGTCCAGGTAATAAGAAAAAGAAGAAAAAAGAAGGGAATTTCGACCCTTCGGGGAAATAGGATTTTTCTAGAATAGAATATTTTCTGAATATGTTAGATGAATGCAAAAGTTGTTCAACGGCTTTAAACTCATTTTTATAAGATGGGAATTCTGAAACGGAGAATTGAAGCAATTCTTTTTTGTTTATAATTATACTCTTTCAAGAAAACAAATAATAGAAAACGTTGGCATCTGAAAAGTATTGTGAAAATTATCCGATTTTAAATTTTTAAAAACAATTTTTTTCGTTTTTAAGAAACAAAGCACTTTTTTAGAAATTTAGAAACAACGCATATTTTTAGAAATTTGCAATTCATCTTTTAAAAATAGTTATACATTTTTTCCGTTATTTAATCCTTTTTTCAAGACTGAATTATTTGTATTAATTATCGATAAATTATGTTTTAATTTGTTAAAATAGAGACAACAAATTATTCTGCCGTCTGTTGCTTATTCCGTCATAACTATTTAGAAGGGTAAAATGAAAAAATCTAAAACGCGCCACTAGAATTTTTAAAAATGAAATAATCTGTTTTTGGAAATTAAAAATTGCATAATCTTTAAAAAAGTTATGGATTGCCAAAATGTTTTTATTATACCACTTATTTTTCGCAAAGTTCAGGATTATTTATAATTGAAAAATATGAGACGACTTTTGGAATTTTGGGGTTACATTTAGCGTAATTTAATAAATGTTGTAGCATCTCTTTTCTTAAATTAACGGAAGGCATGTAAAAATCTATATTAATATATTCATAATAAGATAGAAAAATTTATGGTGTAATAACTGGTCCTAATAAAAAGCCCTACACCCAAAATAATTATTCGCGATAAATTTAAAATTCTGCTCGGATGATGTTCCAAAATGTTTGGGCGGTTCGTAGGATTTCACATACTCACACGATCACGATGAAAGGACGAAAGATAGGAGGACAATGGGGAAGCGAAAATTACAGAGTGGAATTTCGCCAGAGGACCACATAATAAGAGCGACAGATAAGGGACGATACGCCTTTTGGTGGTGTCCATGAATGTTTGCAATCTACAGAAGCAATAAAGCCACCAGAAACATGACAGCATGAAGGCTTACTCTGTCTTTATTACGAAAGTTAGAAATATTTCGCTAGAATTTTACCACTCGGTTTTCCATGTTTTTTTGCGACAATTATTTGGACATCTTTTCCTTGAAATATTCTTAATACCAGGAAATATGTAGAATACAAAAAAAAAACAAAAACAAAAAATCCATTGTACATTTTCGGAAGAGCAGACAGTACCAAGAATTTTCATTTATTAAAATGACAGAAAGTATATTATCAAGAAATTGTAATGAAGATGAATAATTGTCTTTTCACAAAACGGCATCTATTACTAATAGTAAAATTGTAGAAACGCCGTGTCTGTACATAGAAAAGATTTACAAAAAATGATTGCGGGTAATGTAGAAAGGCTAACAGAGTAAAAACATACCATTTTTAAAAATGTTGTCTGTCTGTTTATACACGCTCATCTCCGAAATTACTAGACGAATTT
This sequence comes from Philonicus albiceps, assembly GCA_963969385.1. Taxonomy (NCBI): domain Eukaryota; kingdom Metazoa; phylum Arthropoda; class Insecta; order Diptera; family Asilidae; genus Philonicus; species Philonicus albiceps. Next base: position 10,432,998 of record OZ017776.1, on the reverse strand, counting down.
TTATAAAGTTTTCACAGGTAACTGAAGTTTAGCTCAGAGGAACATATAAGCTTTATTTAATTGAAATTGGTTCACAGGGGAAAAAATATATAATAATTTAAAGTTTAAGAAGTCTTTTTACAATTGTACAGTTCGCTGAAAAGGCAATAAAACATGCTAACGATATTTTTCAGAAGTTTACCTCAGTGACACGATCACGCGGCCCAATGATATGATTACGACAATAGTAATTTTCATTGTTGTGATAACGTTGCGAAACATACTTTAAATAAATTAAATAAATTACAATAGATTTTTGAGGATAATGGTGAACCCAATATGGCGATTATTACAAATCTACTGAACAAGTAAAAAAAAATTCGAATATGCTATAAGAATTTCGGTACTTAAAGTGGTAGATCCAATATGACGAACTAATTTGCAACGATACAACAGCAAATCCATAGATATATTTAACACTTAACAATCAAAATGTATAAAATGAGGTAAAAACCCTTTCAGATATGAACAAAATAAGTTTTGGAGTACGGTTCTATATTACAACCATAGATTCCACAGATTTTAGTAACTCTCCTAAATTGGGTCAAGCGTTAAACATAAGCATTTGAGAAATTTTAATTAAATAGTACTCGTATTTAAGATACACTAGGTGCAACCGGGTTGCTCAGCTAGGCTAGAATATATTGAAATTTATTTTAATTAATTCATATAGATATAATAGTTGCAATAATTAAATAGGTTCTTCATTATTCATCAATATTATGAATTTGTTTATATTATTGTTACTACAATAAAATTTAGTTACGGAATATGTTTGCTCGTTATAATAAGGTTTAGATAATAATATCTATGTATACATATACCAAAAATAGGAAGATTATCAATGAAAATGTTAAATTCTTTAAACATATTTTTAGATTATCTTTATTGCTGTAGGAGACTGAACACAACCAAAGAGAACTCGGCGATAAAAGTGATAAAAGAAGATTTGTATATTGTGATAAACAATAGACGCATATTTTTGCAACCATAGACTAAAGTTTGCTCTAACTAACTAACGTGTAACGATAAATTATTTACTATAATTATAATATTTTGTTTTTGCAAGCATACGAAAGGATTTTACTTCGAAAATTAATTAGAAACATGTGTTTTTTTGGTAACGTCAACTTAATAAATTTTTTTGATGTCATATATCACTAAACAATTTAGTAATTTTTCAGTTATGACAACTACACATATTTTTCAATATAATTATGCACTTAAAATACTTTCGTTTTTTCCTACAACTCTGAAAATTGTTTGCTCCTGTTGCCCTTACGTTTGCATTAAATTCTTAGAAAGAAAGTTCGAAGGGAAAATAAATAATCGGTGGCCGGTGGAGCAGTGGTAAGCCTTTACCGGAACAGTATGTGTCAGCAAAAAGTAATAATTTGCCAATAAATGTTTATTTAACCGACATTTAGGAAAACAAAGGCGAGCGAATTGGATTTCTTTCAGGCCATTTCCCAAATAAAATTGCTTTCCCCAGAATATGCTGGCTAAGGGGATTTTTGCAGCCCTCTGTATGGAATTTACCTAGAAAATTCTGATGTTGTTTGCGCATTATTCCTCACTAATGACGCATTTATTGTTCTCGGCTGGATGAGTGATGCTGAGCTCCTGTTAGATCATACACAATGTTATGCGTATTGTAATTTATTCGCCTTTTATACGGCATACGGTCTACAATATTAAGATAAATATACCTATTTTTGTTTTCTGAGGTACAATTTGCTGATTATCGCTGCCTTTACGGTTCAAGTGTTAATCAGAATTGATGTGTTTTTTAATATAATGATTCGTGATATAAAAAAGTTACCTAATTAAGTAACAAAACTCCGCTGTTGTCTTAGTAATGTGTTTTTAAACAAAAATACTCATTTTGGGCATCTCAAATGAGAAAATCGGTCTTCTTATATATTTTTCACCTATGAAATTATCTCAACTTGATTTTGAGAAAATCTTGAAACCATAAAATATAATAAACTTTTAATAGCGTCCATAACATTTTTAAAATTAGTTTATATCATATATATATTTTTAGTATGATGCCCAACATTAACAACCATATTTATTCTGTGATAATTAATTATATTTATTTTATAATAAATTACAAAAGAAAATGTAAACATTATTAGCATTATTGGATTACATTTTAAACCAATTAATTAATTTAAACACCATTACCAAATCGCAGCTTGATCAAATTGAAAATGGATTGGAATGGAAGAGTCCTTAAAATTATTGAAAGAAAGATTTGTATGCAAAATAAATAAGGGCAAGCTCATTGATTCGTTTCGCTCATTCTTGGCTATTCTAAAATAAATCAATTTATATTGTAATCGGCGGAACTTCAAAGAAACTCCTCGTCAATCCAATGTAAGCTGATGAAATTCGCCAATGATTTTTTAAAAGCTTTTGGAATCCTATCGATGGAATATGCCAAGGGGCCAGACAGTACTTATATAATAAAATTCCAACTGTTTAAAAAGATAGGTATGTTCTCTTTTCGCGAGATAAAAAGAAATTGGTAGCCCCTAGAGCTAAATTCGTAAAAAAGAATTATTAAGGACTTACGCAGGTAAAGCTTCTTATTGTTGAGGGCAGCTCAGTAGTACGTTTTATGAATACGAAAGTGGGTAATTACTGATATATCGATCACCAGACTCGTAAATACTACCATTGAGCTGGAGGGATATCCTACGCATTGTTGACTGTTTGTGCTAATAGGAAATTCATGGAAATTCCTTATTCAAAGGCGATTGCCAGTCACTGCCCATAAGAGGTTTTCCGAAAAATTATGTAGTTTCTCGATTGTTTGAAAGCCCTCATTGCATCTTAAGAAAGTTTTTGTAAATACTTTACGCAGTTTAGATGAGACGTGTGTAGAAAATTAAAAATTTTACTAAAACACCACCGTGCAGTAGGTACTTACTTCCCTCTTCCTGATAAAGTTTTAAGGGTTGAGAAAATTTCATTACATTAAGTGCTCCCTGCGATATACGAGCTCTAGGTACCCTCTTCAAAATTCTCGAAAATAAATACATACGTATGCAGGTGCCCGGAATTCCATCTCCTCCTCCACATATTTTGGGATTCGAGGCAGGAGACGATCACATTAATGTCGCAGAGCTGCTTAATTACGGACGCAAAAACATTTCCCTTAATGAATTTGGCCTCTCACTAAAGCGCAAAACTATTCAAATTGGGGGTCCTCAGGTGCCGGCGACATTAATATAAACTTCATCTCGTTACCGGCGTGATAGGGTTTATCCAATTTTATAATCAGGGCATTATGGGTCCAGGGAAGCACCTCTTGACATTCAGCTCATGCAGTGAACTAGTCCTCAGCAAAATTACCCTTTTTCATTGCTCACTCAGAGGTTCGGACCCGTAAAGCACCCGAACAGCTCTAAGATTTATACGTGAGCCAAATTGAATCGACATAAAGGGTTAATCGGCTTCGATTTTATATAGCTTGCAGACCTTTAACTTTTTCATTTACACCGGAAATCCTCTCAGTTGAGCAGTAACGAATTTCAATAAGTTAGGCGTACGTGAAGCGCTTAGCAATAAAAATCCTTATGGAAATGTTTCTCACAGTACGACTGTTTCTGAGACTCCATTTATATGGTTAAAATATGTTTACAAGATGTTCGTCAGCTGTGGGGTCTGCTGTGAAATTGGGATTTATTATGGACATTTTTCGCAATTCACAAATTTATGGGAGCGCCCGGTCGAGTGTGATTGATACCTGCATTTTTCGTTTTTATTGTCTGTCACGGCTCTTTTCGTAATTTAGATAATATTATTCAGTATTCAGATGATGTTCCAGAAAAATACATGTTAAATTTTTTTGTTTTTCAGAGAATTCACAAAATTATTGGTTTCGGAGTTGGTGGCAATTTAGATACATGGATTGTTCTTCCATTTTAATATTTAAATTCGTGCAAAATGTAGTTATTTGTATAATAATATCTAAAATAATTATAATAAAAATTGCTAACTACACAATAAATATTAGGTTTTAAATATACCTCTACACTAAGCAATTAATTTATACACTAATTCGAAGCAAGTATAAATAAATTACTCCTACCGACTTGCCAAAGTAATTATAATTTTGATATTGTTCCACATATGCTTTCACGAAAATTTTCGCCAACAATTTGGGTCAGATTAACTTTTCCCTAATAGAAAGGATTACATCGTGCAGCCACAAAGCTGTCGTTCATCAGGCTGCAGAGCTGTTCAAGTTTAAAACGTCCATTCACAGAGAATGTGCATGCACTTTATTACATAACATAATACTTATATATATATATATTTCCCGGGAAAACTTCAATTTAAATGAAATTTTCTTTGCTGAGATTTACAGTGGAATATTTTGATATTTTGGGGGTAACTACTTCACATTTTACCTATAAGAACGTTGTGATAATGGGTAAAAGTTTCAGTGAAAACTGTTGCAATCATGAGTAAAATTTTAACTTAAAATCGCATGTTTGGAAAACTTTTATGCTATCTTTTGGTTTAACTATGAATTTCGTGAACTTTTGCGATTATGCACCTGATTTCCTTAATTAAACGTTTTCCGCTCTCATTTTACTGACTTTATGGGAAAATGTGGAGTAAGTTGAAATTTTGATTGCATATTCAAAGTTTAATGAGACATAATTGCTGACTGCGTAGATGAAATATCATCATAACTTTTATTATTTATCTTAACATGTAAACATGTTCTGAATATTTTACATAGTTACCATTTTTTGCCTTTTATATTTATTTTTGAAATTGTTATACAATACCCCTTGAATTGTCATATTTCAATTCCTTGCAATTGCATGGAAACCATAACATCAAAATCGTCAATTCTTACTAAAAGAATAAATATAATATTTTTTTCAAGAGGTTAGACTAGGGGAAATTGGTGATTAAAAAAAGGTACGTAATATTATAAAAAATGGATATGTTGTGTGAGACATGTGTTTTTAACAAAAGTGATTATGAATGAGATCGATTGGACTTTCTTATATATTGTCAACCAGATCGAAAAAAGTGATTTCGAGAAAACGTTATTAAACAGAAAGTTAGTCATGTACAGGAGCTATCATTTACGGACGAAAAAGTTTATGAGTCTTCTAATATTAACGAAGAAATTTTACACCAAATAAAGACCAGCATTTTTGTATGCACTATTCATGAAACGAGCAAAACAATCGATGCGCTTAAATTTTGGATAACCAACTTCCATTTCGTGCTATGCTCATTAAAGGGTCATCAGAATGTAAAAGTTGCTAAAAAAGGAATATAAAACACTATTAATCACATCCAATAAGCTTACATGTTGAAACATCGAAAGCAAAAATATAATCAAAAATATTTTATGGGAGCGCGTGAACCTTACCGATTATATTTCATGGAAAAATGATTGATGACCTGTCCAACATACGACGTGACTACTTACTATTTTAAAAATTGCTCTAGAAAAAAAAGTTTTTATTCCACTTATCACCTTTGCTTTATATTTCATCGGTGGAAAATTAAAGTAGGCGTATAAATAATGGTGCAATCATGAAAAGGACTCCAACTTCACTTGCCTTGCGAGTTCGTCCAAAACTATAAATCATATTTGGACATCTCCTCCAGTCCGTCTTTTGCACAAAGTGAAAGTTAAATCTTCCAATTTAGCTCTAGTCCGTCAATGTCACTAACTTGAAGACCCATCCGGGGTAGTACTAGGGTAGCAAACACTTATGGCTTGTGTAGACCCTCAGTAGATTTATCGTATTTTTTTTGTAAAAACCATTGCTACAATGTTCCAAGTGACAAAGGATCAATAAGAGACTGGATACACTTGATGTCATATATCCGGCGGAGGCGGTCACCCGGCGATTTGCTTGTCACGTCCCCGCGTGTCATCGATTTAAATGTGCGCCCTGTATCCTGGTGCAAATATTTGCAAAGCTCTGTAAAGCGAACAAAGCTTCGTGTATGTTTTCTTCCTTATTTTTTGTTAACATAACCAGATTTTGCAGGACGCCTGGCTGAGTAAAAAACTCTTCGGGGCATTGCTTGATCCTAATTCAACATTTGTGCCAAGTCGGTTCTCGTATACTCGTATATTTTGTTTCCCATTCACATTCAAGTGGATGTGTTTTACTGCATTTTCGCTCATGATACCTTATTTCTATATTTCTAATGTTTATACAATTTAGGACCTGGAAAAATATTTGTTCTAATAAGGACCTGAACAATTCCATTCCATGCATCATCCCTTGCATGTAAATAAGGTGTTGGTTTTGTTGATAATGCTCAGATAAGCTCTTTTGAAAACATGTTTACATCAGATCATGTTTACTAGTTTTGGGTAATTCTGAAAAGTTTTTGCACCAAAGGACGACAAGCTCATGCAAATACTTTTGGTGAACACCTACCACTTACCTGTACACGCCCACGTTGTCATCATTGAAAATATTTTTCCTCTAAATTTCACACTGTTGATTTTTCGGACATTGCTTCAGGAAAAGGCTTAAGTAAGTAAAAACGTGTTTTAAAATGGATGGAGATGATAGAGAAAATGCTTTGGACGAGGTACAAATTTATAATTTCTGGAATATTTAGCGATCGAAATTATTTTTATGATACATTTTGTTTCTAAAAAAGTCTTTTATATTTGCTAAGTTAAAAATTAGGTCGAATATTGAAAAAAGGTCGAATATAAAAAACTGAAGTAGGTTGTTTGATTGATTACGCTCCAATGAAAATGGCAGGGTGATCCTTTAAAATGCGCACAAATCCCACCAAATCGTGTATTGAAGTTTTTCTGTATATGTTAGCTTCAGCAAACCGTCATGCATATTCAATTTATTTCGAACTGTGCAAAAAGATGTTGCACAAGCAATCATACGATTCTATATGAATGCATAAATAATAAAAATGAATTGCAAATAATTGGTCCAGTTGATAGTTGACGAACATTCAAGATAAGAAAATGATGAATTTAGAAAAAAAATAGGTAGAAATTCTTTATATACTAAAATTTCACGTCTATAGCGAAAAATGACGAATTCAATTCATTTCCTAGTTTCAAACAGAATAAAATGTTATTTTATCTTGAGAATAGATGGAAAGAAATGATTTTCAAATCAATTTGCTTAATTCTACATTTGAGCCGTTTATTTTGAAAGTGGCATAAGTCACTCAATAGTGGAATACGACTCTTCGCCTTAATAATCATTACATTACGGCGGATATTTTATTTCTGAATGACTTATACCACTTTCAAAATAAACGGCTCATTTGTAACATTTTCTGAAAGTTAGTATTGCTAAAATTCATATTCATTCGTTATAAATCCAACAAAATGTTAAAAGAATCATTTCTTAACCTCTAATATTTTAATCCTTGTCTTTACACCTTGTCTTCAATTTTTACTTTATAAGCTTTGTAGATAGATTTTCAGAATATTCTTTCATTTCCCTATTCATATAAAAAATCAGATACTATACTGAATCTATGAAAAATCGTTGAAATACTTCATTGAAGTTCCGCTTTTATAAAAGTAGCAATCATAATTATCCTCTCAATACCAGACCAAGAATATATTTGCTTCTACCATACTTGCAACTGATACTTGCCGATGGAATTCATATTTCTGTTCTGTGTTCCTTAACATTACCATCCCATATAATTCATTTTCCCATAGATACCTGTAACTCTACGAATAAAGATAAATTTACTTCCATGTGAATAATCTGATAAAAGTAGTTGCACATGGCTCGTTTTGCATGGTTCGTAGGTTTCAATTTCGAAAGATATTTCTGAATTTCGGTTGTGCCAAATGGGAATCTTCTCAGTAAAATGGATTCAAACTTCCATCATAAATTCTAGATTCTTGTACAAATTCAGTGATTTCTCTTGATTTTGAAGAATTTACAATTTAAATATTGTACGCTTCACATTCTTTTAAATTGAGTACCATTTTGTAGGGTACTCTTGTAATATTTTAAGAATAATTTTTGTTATTTAAAAAAATAGGTATTTACTAAATTAGTAATTATTCTTGACCAATTACGAACTATGGCATTTTAGATGGTGTGCAATTGGGTCAACACTGTACTGTTTAAATGAAAAATAATGTTAAATTTCGAAATGATGCTTTAAAATGTTGACTTCAGAAAGGTAAAATCTTTGGTTCTGAAAAGATTGTATACAAAAATAAAATAAATCCGTAAAGTAGAGGTCACATAACGTCTTTTAATGTAATGAACGTTTCTGAAACTAAATAAATTTATGTTGGTAAATTTTTTTAATATTCATTGCACGATTTCAACTGAAAATTCTGTCGTGGGGTAGAGCATGCATTCCTTGAGCGTATAGTAAAATATTTATTGAAACTCTTTATGGTTGCCATTTGGCCTTACAGTCTGCAAAAAACTCAATGCTTGTCTTGACTACCTTATAAACTACGATAATGTTCCTGTGACTGGGTTTTTATTATTTCAAGACTTTTCCATAGCTGAAATTTTCCAACCGGGCCGAGCACCTGCTTCTTTCGTTTTATGTTCATGTACTTTCTATTGGCCTTATTTTCCGTTTTAAAGTTTTCACTGTTCACAAGTCCGAGGATATTCTTGCTATAGATATAATCAATATGTATGGACTTTTAAAACAACTTGGACTAAAACTACGTTAACAACTGAAAAATTACATCGAATTTAAGTGAAATAACCTGGATGACGCCCAGGGTCTGCGTTAAGAGTAGGGTGCATTGGGGTGATCGTCCCGGACTCTAAAGGGTGTTGAATCTCATCAGTTAAATGTATATATATAGTACGAGAAATGTGTGTAGGCAAGGTGCTAATAATTCCGTCAGTTAATATAGGAACTTTTCTTTTATTATAAGTTCATCATATTATATTTCAAACATAGCTATTGTCTTTTATATTTAAGTGCTAACTTGCTGGCATACTTTAACACTTTTTATTAATTAATTCAGTTATAAGCTGTTACGTTCTTATTTTGTGATGTTACCACTCTCTGGTAACTTTCTAACTCTAAGATATCTTTTCAAAGACTGTGGCGACACACAAAAAAATATTAGATTTATTTATATGATATTTTATCTGTCAGGTTGTTATTTGAAACTATGATAGAAATCTTTAGTGCTTGTTTCGCAGGTTACTCCTCGATATAGTTTGAGATATGTAGTAACTTGATAGATAAAATATCAGCCAGCTAAATTTGTCTGATATTGTTTTTGTTCTCAGATAAAATATCTAAAAGCTAGCTATCAGAAAGTTACCTGGGAATCTGAGCGAGAACATTGCAAAATAAGAACGTGCCAGCTATTTGTATTCTTTGATTCCAGCAGCAAAATTGAAAATAGCTTTATGATTTGATAGATAAAAAAATAACGACCATTTGATCTGGTTGTTAGTTTATATTGAGGTTTTCATTTTATTGACGAAATAAAGTTATCAGGCACATGTGAGACAAAAACTTAAATGCTATACATCAGTTAACTTGCGGATAGGCTATCAGGAAGTTTACTAGTAACTATTGAAACAAGCCCTTAGTCTTTTAAAGAAGCTTGATATAATTAAATAGATTTTTTGTTATGTCAGTAAAGAAAGACCATCTTTCTTGGAATTGAATTTTAAGGCATTCTGTATAAGAATACTTTATAGTCAAGTAATTCATAAGTCAAGTAAGTAATTTAATTAGAAAATGTGAACTTGTTTTGCCAACTTTTCTTATCAATACCTGTATCAAAATGTCATTTTGGAAATCCTACTGTCTGTCTTTCCTTAATTCCTTTTGTCACCAAAGGTATTTCAAGCTTTTCCTTATTAATATTTATTTTAAAGAAAACTTAATAAGAGAGTTTGCTTGATAGGAAGGATAAACAAATTTATTTAAGAAAAATGTATATTATTTTCTCTTTTTTACCATTTACGTTAGCAGATAAGGGCGCTGTAGAAATCTCGCCTGGGGCGCCAGTATTGCTAAAACTGGCACTGGAAAAGCCTTATCGATTTCTTTGAGAAAAACAAAAGGATAAATTTTTTGCTATTTCATGGAAGTAATGAATTGTGTTAAAATGCCATCTACACAGGTCGCAATATATCATCCCATAATTTTCTCATTTCTGCTCCTTTCACTCACTAATGAAGATATTTACTTTTCCTTTTCGAGGGAAATGACTTCCTCAATCAGTACTAAATCTTATGGCCCCTTTCGCTATAAAAGAACCCAGGGATCTTGAATGACGGCAAATAAATAAATGTCGTAGCAATTCATCAATGCTAAAGGATCTGAAGTAATGAAAACTAATGTACTCTATTCTAAAAATTTAAAGGTGAACGATAAGAGACGATGGAGACGGATTGTAGAGTAAAACTTTTTAGATATCCTTTGAAGAAGGAAGTTTTATAAATAAGCTGGCATTTTTAAATTCGCGTATTCAAGTAAAATTGTTTACTTCGTTTATTTTAAAAGGTATAATATAAGGGTAATAAGTCCTTCCTATAAAATTGCGCTGTTCAACGTCTACAAAAGATTTATGTAAATATAATATACTCGTATTTCATTTTCGTCAGAGATAAATTCCTCTTCAGTTTTTATAGCTGAAAATAAGGGTGATAAATGTTATGTTAAAGGCTTTATCAAGGTAATTATCTAAGGTAATTCAGGCTTAGAATTAAAATTAGGTTTAAGTGGAATTTACATAAATTTTGCAATTAGCATTGGTAAACAGATGTAGAAAGTTAATCCAAACAAATATCATGTAAAAGATCATCGTTTCAAAAATTCTTTTTTCGAATTTTTTCTGACATAATGACTAAATATTCTCGATTTCTGCTACCGTAAGAATTGCATTGTAAGAACAAAACTAGGACTACAAAACTGCACATTCTGCGTATCACTAAGCTTTCTCGTTTTCATTAGATCCTTATTCAAGTTAAAAGAAACAATATCAAAATAATAAAAAAACAAACATGATTTGGAGTCACATACATTTCGCTTTGATAAAGTAATGAATAATTTTGAACAAAATAATAAGAAAATGTCTGCTTTATTTGACAAAACTCATACATATTTAAAACAGTTTTAGAAATATTATTTCAATGTTCGCGTTTTTATTCCAATAATATTTCCAATTAAAGTTAAGACTTTTAAATTAATATTACTGATCTGGAATTTTGTATCGAATTAATAATAAGTTTTTACAATTTCCAAAACTTGATCAAATTACAATTAAGTCATAATGTTATGTTAAATATATGATCCAAATGTAAAGTTTTGAAAGAAAAATAAGTTATTGGATTAAGATTTTGATGCAAAGTCAATGCTGTGATGTTCGCTTTATAAAACTAAAAATTTCTGCTAGGGGTAACTAATCATAAATTTCAATTCATTTATAGTCACCATCATTAATACTAAAATGCAAGGAAATAATAAGAAACACCAGTCTAGTCTAGGCAATTCATCTTATTTCAAAGGTGTTATCTGCACAATATTTATAAAATAGGATTCTCGTAATTAATTTAATAATTTTGTCGTAATTAATTTAACAATTTTGCTTTAAAAATTATTTGCTTACAAAGAAAAGTCAACATTATTGATTTGAAATAAGCAGTTTACATTAATGTGGTACCATCATAAAGTAGATTGGCACCTTTTCTAAGAGTTCTATAAATGAAATTAAATTCTATAAATTGACAATGCTTGCACTTGATTTTAAATTAAATTTTTCTTTGAGTGTAAACTCTTTAAGAAATTGTGAAATATGAGTATTAATGATTGAAAATTCCAATCTTAATAAGGACAGCCTTCTTAATCGATATGCTGTCATTTTCAGGGTTACTGTTAATAAGCAATTTCGGAGCATCATAACATTCAAGTAAAAGTTCCATTAAATAAACTCATTATAATAACTATACGGTACTAAAATCTCTCATCATCATAAATGAACTCAACTTCATCCACATCCCATCCCCGGAAAACTTATTAAACTTTTCGAAGCTACATGATACAACATGGCGCCAGAAATCTATTTCGGATGTTTCCATTGATTCTCGAGATGTCTTACGGTTTTATCTCTTACAAAACTACAGATGTGTAATGATTACTTCTTCGTGTTTTCGATTGTGTCGAAAAATCTTTCAATTCATCGCTCTTCAAGGACTTTCAGACGAATTTAAATGGAGGCTTTGACTTGTCTTATATCGCACGTTCGTCCTTAGGGGTACTGATGAAAACATAGTCGACGACGCGGGCAAGTGGGGGTGGTTGGTTGTATCACATGAGTTGTACTCGTCTATGCTTCGAGGGTAGAAATTAAGAATTTAATTAAATTAATTGCAAGTATAAGAGCCGCCGGTATCATTGGCCTAGGGCCCTGATGAGTATCAGTTTCGACGTTTACACGCCCCTATGCAACTGTATTTTGAGTTATACGAAGAGAGAAGAACATCCAACCTTTAAAGTTGAGGTGATTTAATTGAAGTAAAGTAAAGAGCTTTGGCACCATTCGGAATGTTTTGATGGGATGATCGCTACCGAAAGAGGTGATTTTATGCTCGCTACATGTGTAAAAGAAAACATTTTTCTATTAGTACAATGGGTTCAATTTTATATTGATTTTTCAAATTACAAGTTAAAAAGAACTTTTAATTTGCTTTACATTTGTGATCAAAATTTTAATTGTATTTTAAATATATAAATAAAAATTAACGCTATATATATATCACATAAAATGGAGCAAAATAGGACATTCCAGTCAGTGTGTGAGATTACACCACTGCCGAATGTTGGAGTTCTGTCCCTGTTGGATGGGAGTCTACTCTTTCTAGGGATCAATGTAGGGCATTCGAACCCGCGTTTTAGATTACCATCTGAGGCGAAGGCGAAGTGGGAATGTTCTATCGTTTTTTTTATTCTTATTCCTCGATTCCCTGATTTTATAATGGAATATTAGCTCTAATTTGATCTTGAAGATGCTAGAGCAGGAACTCCAAGCTCACATTATACTTTAAATAAACTCTATGAAGGCTGCATCATATGAGACAGAATCCTTGCCGCAACTTTCCTAATCTTTTTCTTATGGCTAAAACAAAAACTCTGCTCTAAAATAAATAAAAAACAAAAACAAGACAATTTTATGACTTTTGTGATAACTCGTTGAAGCGATGGCTTGGAAACTTCGTAAAAGCGTTTGTTCTGGCTACTGAAGTCATAAAATGATCTCTTGCGAGTCACGATTTTTTTTCAGGACGTGCTATGTAAAGCAATGGAATCGGACTATTGTGGTCACAAAGAGTCACCCAAAAAAATAATTCTATGATTTATAGTTTAAATAAGAATTAAATTGTCTCAATTAAGGTCTATTTTGATCCTTTATTAGAGTTTAATTTTAAGCAGCAATCGTGATCTTTGGTTTCTAAAAAGAACTAAAATTTCCTTTCGGGATCAGATAATAGAAATGGTGCCACATTGACGGGAAGCATAAATTAATTAAATAAAAATTAAAAGTTACGTGAATTTAAAAACTTTCTAAATTAAAAGTTTTATTGCAAATTCGTAAAAATCTTTTAAATTAAACTGGTTGGGGCAAAGGCAAAGTGTTCTAAAATGAGGGAAGGAAACTTTCGAAACAAAAGTAAATAAGATAAAGTTTGGAAAAAGGCTCAGGTGGACATTGATTCGACAGAATGAAATTCATTTGACTGTAATTCAATTTGGTAAATGGGCATTTTTGAATCTTTGAATTTAATTTAACTTTACAACTTTTCGCAATTTCCTAATTTTAATTTATTACGATTAAAATGATGATTTATTTGTGTTATGGCTTTATTTGTATTGTTAAAGACCGCCTTCGTAAATCGGTTCGTAAGAAATGTTTGATGTATCAAAACTGTTCGATACACAAATATTTCTGTACTGAAATATTTGATAATTATCTTTATAGTTTAATAAAAATCTTTAGTTTTATTTTGCAAGGCTCTGTTTTCAAAGCTTGTACTATGCATTAAAATTTCGTTGGCGCTACCACACAGAAAAACTGTTAAAATTTATATAATATTAATAATAATACCAAGCTGACATATTACCTAAGCTCTGAAAAAATTGTTTTTTCTCAACATCTTAAGTGCATTTGTTAGAAGTGAAACTTCGATATTTTGTAAGGAAACTTCTAATTTTTTGAAGCATTACTCTTTACCAACTTATGGGGAGATTCAACGCTCTATGTTTAGTTATTTTGCCACAAATTTCAATTTAAAACTTTTTTAGAAATACGTTCTAGGAAAGCAGAGGAGTTTTGAAAGTCCTATTAATAATATAAAACTTTTCAAGGAGAGGAATCGTCCAGCATAAGTACGTAGTCAAAATTTTCTATAAAGTTTTATCTTACAAAAAAAAAGGAAATATGAAGAAATGAAAGAAGTTGCAACGAGTAAATTTGGCGAAAATTGCTTGTGTCTTAAGGGAGCAAAATGCTTATCGACAAATTGAAGGATTTGTTGTTTGCGAACTGTGAATTGGAAGATAACTTAAGGTTGCCCAGAATATTCGGCGCCACTTATATACAAATTGAAAGAAGCTTTAGAGAAAAAGAAATAAATTGGAAAAGTTGCACTTTCTTGACATGACTGAAATAATTTGAAAAGTTTTGATATTTCTGACAAATTAACTTCTTTCCTAGAAAGACTGCTAAATTGAGCACTTTAAAATGCTTCGTATTTCTCGATATAGTTTGCTAGTTTTACTTTCTACCTGAATTCGCAATTCATCAAAGTTTACTCTCAGTCCAATTAAGTTTATTGGGTTCTAACACAACTTCAGAAATTTTTACTTGTGCTAAGCTTCATAAATATATTAACCATCCCCATTGCAGCTTGTTCGAATTATGTAAAATGTGTTTCATCTTAAAATCAAATTAAGGTGTTCAACGGTCCACAAATTTATCTCCGCGGCGAAATGAAAGTGGTTGAGATCTTTTGTAATTAAGCAACGAATGAGGTTCACCTAATGCAAATTCCTGAATCGTTTGCGTTGATTGTCATGACGAAAAATTTACATAAAACCCTCTTTAAATAAGAAACCCTCAGGGATATTGGCTAATTCAAACCTTGTAAACAATCTTTTGGGCTCTTTCGTTTTGAGTTTGCATATTTTACTTGTACAATTCAATTCGGTTAATTTCAAATTCACAAAATTATTTCAATTGAAGAATTCCGTTGCTAGGTCCATTGTCCAAAAACAGAATATGTAATTATAAAATAAAGGACTGAATAAATTGTAATTTTAGAAAAATAAAATAAATGTACTGGGTAAACTATGAAAAAAGTTGATTGGACCTTTTAATTGCGGAAAGGTCCTACGAATTTCCTAGGTTGAAACATTCCGTGACTCAAATTTTAGTCTATCTAGTCTATATATAGTCTCATTTTGGGTATTTTTGGATGCATTACATAAATATTTGTTAAAATGATTGTACGGCGTTATGTACGGTAATTATGTTATTTTTTTGATTAAAAAATTGCCTTTGAACATTCTGACATATATCCAATTAATGATTATAGAAATAAAAAGAACTTATTACATTCAAGTATATCTCTTTAAAGCGAATATTAGCTTATCTAGAAATGGAAATTCATGAAATTGAAAGCAATCAAAATTCTAATAAAAGAATTTCGGTGTTTATTCAAGCAAATGTGAGTAATGAGAAAATATATAAATTAAATCAAAGCCAATAAAGAAAATTTCTCATACCATATAACTTGAAATTTTGCTATGCGATCGAATCTGAATGATGCTGAATATGGGAAACTGATTTATAAGTGCTCAAGTAGAAGACCCAGCTCCATGAACATGTAAATTGTGGAGAACCTTCATCAATACAAGAGTCAATTACTCTGAAAGCGCTGAATGTTTCAGAGGGATCCAAGAGCAGGAGGCAGACCAAATATGGAACGATGGACGAACATGATATAATATAGTCATTAAAATGGCAAAAAGTGGTTATCGTATCCCAGCCCACTCTAAATATTCAATCCATTTAAGCATAGAAAAAATTAAGATGCAAAGAATTGCGTGTTTTTGGGATAAGCATATTTTTATAAAAAGGCTGGGAGAGTAAATTTTAAGACTAATTGAATTTCTTAGAGAATTCCACTCGTTTTTTAGCCTATGGGCAAAATCCCAAAAAGTGTTTTTATCAAATTAATTTATGTCTCACACTGTAAAAGTAATACTAACTTACGTTAATTTTAAAAGGATTCGCGTTGCCTTGATAAGGCTTTGCATTTATTTAAAAAAAATGAAAAGTAATTTATTTTTTGTAACATGATATCTTCAAGGAATACATTTGAAGCCCAGTTTATCTAAATTTAATTTCCTTAATGCATTTTTGTACAGATAAAATTTCAAAGAAAAACGCACTTTTATTAGGAAATACCATCGTCTTCGATTTTTTACATTTACAAATAACTGAGACGAAATGTCTACATTACTAAATCAAATGAAATCAAAGGTCCCGAACACGAACCGCGAGCATATAGTGCAAAATATACGATATCTATATAGATCTAGTCTAAATTCAGTGTTTATTCATTTGAACAATGCTACAGAAGGAGCAACCTTCTCAGTACCGTCATCATGTACAGGAATAATATGAATGAAGTGCCTACAAGGAAAGATCCTTCTGTGAAGATTACATTTCCCATCAATCAATGTCATACACAATCATATTAATCTCTGGTAGTGTAATGTTTTGTAAATTTGCTACATTACATCCAAGTTAAACCAAGTCACGGGAATAGAGACAACCTCAAGATAATACCGTGACTTTTAAGATCGGGATTCAGTTCCTTGTAATAAGTGCAAATCTCAGCAAAAACTGCATGACAACTCATAAGTTGAAGCCAACATTTTGAGACGTATTTCCTCTGTATATCGTAATAGATAAATTTTGAAGTGATTCCGTACATGCAGTGTCTCCTACGATTATTATCTTTTTAATAGTGAACAAAATAATCTTCCATACTATAATAATGGGAAGAGGTTTTTACAATACCATTATGGATTGCACTTGCATTAAAAATGTTTACAGCTTACAAAATGCAAGTCATATAGAAGTGCAATCTCCCAGAAAAAATGCATGATGCAAATCAATTTTTATGGTATATGGAGGTGCTTCAATTCTCCCTTCATTTTTTCTACATGTGTGGAAGTTGCCCAAATGGAAAATTTAAATTATTCGCATGTGCTACTGAAAATTAGATTTAGTTATTCCACACTAACAAACTGTAATTGAATTGGCAGAGGTTATACGACCGGTAGAAAAATATACTTCCGCGTAATATTTCCGTATGCAAATTTAGTTATGAAACGCCACTGATTTTATAATTTCATTGCTTACCTGCTGATATTACATTAGTGTATAGTATGCAGATATTTCAATAGCATCTATGGTGTTCGGAAATGCAATTTGGAAGTTATTCAAGTATATTTATTCAAATTTTCACGCAAGGTATTTTATTTATGATTTGATTTAGGTGTGAAATATAAATTTAAGTTTCTTACTTTTATTTCTTTCATACCAATCAAACAATTACTTTATAATACAGAGAAAAATTCTGAAAATTTTTATATATTACAGAGGTTTTACGCAACCAATATGTTTTCCGAAATTTAAGTATTAAATATTAAATTAAATTAAATTAAATTTACCTGATGTGATGAAATTTAGTTAAGCTATATACAATATAACAAAATAAGTAGAAAAACTTTTAAAGTTTAACATTAAATTTTTCTTTCTAATAAATTTCATTCAAATAAAAAACTTTTTAAAAGTCGCTATAAACAAAGTCATAATTACCGATATTTACTGTATTAGAGTTAAAATAAAATGCACATAATCAGGAGATGATGGTACTCGACTCGTATATGTGTACATTTATCTTAGATAATTCTTTAAACGACGGGGAGTATTTTTGAATACATGTTTGTACAAAATGAACACATTCAGTAAATCTATTCGCTGAAATTTGCTTTCATTAAGGCAGCTAAGCAAAGAAATATGATAATAAAAATCCCTAGGCGACTAGCAGTCTGGTAGAAATAAAATCTAAAATAATTCCCTGACGAAGGCACAGAAGCAGTCTCAGCCGCCTTTTATTATTATTATTATTTTTTGTCCTACGCGAAATTCGAAGTGCCATTCCGTTCTCCCACAAAGGAGCTGCTGCTAATGTAAATTTTAACCATCGTCTGGTGTAGAACCTCAAACGCCCCCATGAGCATATAGGTTGCTTGAATGAAGCAATAAATTTAGCAAAATTATGTCACAACTTTGGTAAGAACCCCCATTAAAGTGTTGAGTGGAAGGGATTTTTTTTCGTCTTTTATGTCTCTTTAGCTACCTTTAAAGAGTCGTAAAACCTTCAGGTGTATGCCTTTCTTCTGCTGACAAAGCGATTTTAAATGCGATATTAGAGGGCTCTTACCTGAAATCCCATTCACTTTCTCTTCCCTTGTGCCAGTATTGTTTTGTGATAGTCATTTTCATATATGTTCGGGAAGATGAAAGAGAAGTCGTTTAAGTGCACAGTTAACAGCTGCCGGTCTATGTAACTTTTCTTTTTGTCCTTTACTTTTCTACTTCACGGATAGTTTCATATAAAAAAAAGATAAGATACAAAAAAAAGGGATCCTATTTGACGAGGGAGCTTAAAATGTTTTAAATGGTCCGTTAAGCCAACCAAAAGAAGATTAGTTTTAGGACATATTACATCTGCTAAATAAATACCAGAAAAATAATAGACATATCAAGCTAAAGTCAGCTAGCCGTAGTTTAACAAAAAGAACACAAAGACCATTAATTTTGTAAACGCAATGTCAAATTATTCCCGCATAGGCCAAAAGGCCTTACGTCCTCTTTCTCAATTATCTTTTCCAGAAAACAGATGAGCAGAGTCATATCCTTGCCTAGCCGTAATTAATCAGAGCTAAGCAGAAGCTTTTTGGAACTCTATGTTAATTGCGAATAATTCCTTTGGATCTTTCCTCTCTACGGCTCTGTTATGACTATCCATCTAAGATGGAGGAGGTCTTAATCACATCTTTGTGTTCAGGCACAAGAAATAATTCGTTTTTCGTCGGCTCCCCACTTTGATTTACTGCAGTTTAGTTTAAAAGCACTCTAGTTAGTTAGTTCTTAAGAATTAAGACCCAGTTTATTTTAAATTTTAGCTTCACCAAAGTATATAAATAAATTCTATAAGACAATGCTTGAGCGCTCCATTTATGCAAGACTAATTAGTTCACAATGACTATGGTAATTCTTAGTTGGTAATGATAGAGATGATAAAATAAACTTAACGAACTGTAAAATAACTTGACAACCCCTAAAGTCACTCCTCTGATTATACAAATCGGAATCCTCCCTTTAAAATTTCTCAAGGGATAAATGTTCACTATTGCAAGGAAAAGAAGAGTACGCTATGCATCTTCCGGTTTTACGAATATAAAAGTTAAAGTTGAATCTTTGAATTCCGGTTATGAGTACAATTAAATTTAAGTGTACTCGTATGTTGGGAAATTCTGACTTTTGCTATGAAATTCTTTGAGATTCATGAAATTATTAGTTATTGTGTAAAACTATGCAGTAGGAGAGTTAGAATAGAGTTTTATGAAATTCCATACACCAAAAATATTTAAAGAGTAATAACTTCTTTTACTTTTACCATTAAAATTCAGAAAAAACATTCACCTGCTGAAATATAGTCTTTATGTTTTACAATTAAACATTCAATTGACTTCATATTAAATAGATGACAATAATAAATGTTAAAGTGAATTTTTTAAAAATAAATTTTCTTAAATTTTAATGAATATTAAAATATAATATTTAAAAAAAAATAAAATCAGAGAAGAAAACCTAAGGCTATTTTCTTGTCTGTCAGACAAATCACCCTTTTAATAAGAGCTTCATAGAGCTCCTAAAGAAAAATGTAGTTGTTTGCTGACTTTCTGTACTTAGTTTATTAAAAGAATTTAGTACATTTATTTTCTTGTTCATAAGAATTATCCGGGTCACAATTAAAATGGTCTACCACATTTGTTCATTTATTTTTAGAAGACATTGCTAAGATTTTACGAGTTCTTTACCACACAACTAAAGACAATCAAAAGAAATAACATCGAATTTAGTTTTGGTATATCTCTACGAACTTCATTGATATTCTGATAGCACTTGGAATAAAGATAAATTGGTTAAGTAAAAGGAATAGGATAATTTACGTCCGTCTACCAAATCAGATTGGGGTTAGTTCAGAACTCATGGGTAGATGTGTATTACGAGAACATAATAAGAAGTGAACCGTATGGTATACTTTAATATCTTTAACCAGAAAGTCTTGTTTATATCTGATAACCGAAAAGGTCTCATATCGCACTTCTAATGAATTCAATAAATCCTTTGGGGGTGGTACAAAAGGCTGTAGCCGGGGATACCTAAAAATTATGTCGATCCCTCCTTTCCTTTCTACGTTCATAGAGAAGCATAATAAATTTCCGAGCTCCTAATTCGTTCCACTTCTTGAGCGTGCAATTTATTTCCCCGATTTAATCAGGGATATTGCTCAGGAATTGCAGAAATCGAACGGGTAAATCCAGCTTCGAATATTTTCTTGGATTAGACTCCACCTAGAGGCTCAATTGCGGCATACTCAGCTATAATCCACCTGAAGTGTGCACTAACTTTTTTGTCTCTGCTCAAGACAATTTAACGAAATTGTACAACTGTTGATTAAGTCAATTTAATGAGTCTCAGTATTCTGGGAATTTGGAGGATCTGGTTGAGTTCGTGTAGTACTAACACTCTGGCATTGTTCCCGGGGCTCTCAGTCGAACTTTCTCAAGAGTATTTAACGATGCGTTCGCCTTTCCTAGAGGTTTAACGAAGTAGATAAACCGCCAAAAGTTCTTGCTAACTCGAAAGAGCAGCGAGATCTATAAAATTTTTCTTATACAAATTTTGAGTAAAGTTTTAAGGAGGATTTCGCTAAATTTTCGCTGGTGTGAGCTTTAACCCATTTAAACTTGTAGTGGAAATGGGTGTGGGAAGCGAAAAAATCCTGGCTCCAAGAATCGAAGTCCGACCTGGTTCTTGAGAATGAATGCCGTTGTCCTTCTTATCTCGCAAGTTCATCGGAATATGCAAGAATTCGAGAAAAATAGTAAGAACCAGACACAGTCAAATGCAGCGGGGAAATACTTTGACCGCCATTCTTTTCCTTTTCCGTCTGGGAAGAATAGAAAATTGTCTTAATGTCTATTGTTCGGGCTGTCTCCAGAGAAGGTTACGGATGCATGAACGCGAACATCCCCGTTTTGAATTGTTGGTGTGGATGCATTTAATGAGTTTCCTAGTCGCAGCGACTTAATCACTTCGGGGAATAGAGCTGCATTCCGGCTCCGCTGAGATTCATCACTCTCAGGGGAGGTGGATTTACGTAGATAATCAGCGGCAACCCTACGAGCACCATTCTTGCGTCCCTATGTAAATTGTACCTATTTTTCAAAATTATTGAGCGGAACTGGTATGGGATTGGAAAAAAGAACGCGCCCTTAGCAACCCTCGTCAACTACCGAAATATCCCCGCGACATGCGGAAACAGGAAAAAGGTGAAATTTATGCATGCAACCGCTACTTTGCGAGGACATATTGCTGCAATATATCCCTTTACCCTGCAACGAGCGAATGGGCGGCACATGACCATTACTTTGGGAAGTGAGCCCATAAATTGCCGCCGCTGACATTTTCAGGTGGAAAATGAATTTTGACTGTACACGGTTCATTGTACTACTTCCATAGAGATTTGTTCCGCCGCCGCCCCCGAGACGGACCTCGGTCCGCGTCTATTTGCACGGCTCGCCATTGATTTATTTCCTGGTCCCCAGGCGGGTTAAGATAGCCGACCGAGAGCGACACTTGTTTTACACGTGCTGTGCACGTTTATTCACTAGCAAAATCAGGTGGACAAATTGATGGATTTTGGAGCCCACCACCGCAGCTGGACTTTGCTCATTTCTGTATCGCTTATTGTTTTCGCCGCAATAAACGGCGGAGCCCCCGGGTACACCAATTATGTCTCGATTTGTGTGCTTTAATGATCAGATATTGGGACAAAGAACTCTTTAAACAATCGATTTTTAGTTAACGAATTTCTAGATCGCCGATTCAAATCACTCCAAACATTGTTCACGTATTAAAAGATTTATGAGGTTAGCTAGAAGTTTCATATTTCTTCATATTAAATTTGTTAGTAGCTTGCCTCGCCTCGAGCTTATTTTTGATAATGTATAATTTCTAAAATATTGAATTTTGTTTTGTTTTTCAATTCACACAATTTGATATAATGCCCTGGTATCTTCGCCTTTCCTCCAAACCGAAACCAATTCGGAGCTTTTTAAATAATCGTGAATGCAAGTTTTACACAGTTTGACCTAAATTTCTCCAGAGTAAAAAAAGCTACCCAAGGCTCTGTTTTCGGACAAGTTTTATTAATATTTATACATGAGACTTTCCTTGCATTGTATTTCTTTTAACTTTGATGATTATGTCGCTATATTTAGCACCTCTACCTATGTGAACTCGGCTAATATCTAGGTAATACCCACCACGGATTAATATCTAGGTAATATCCACGTTCGAAAAAACTTTCACATTTGCAACATTCATATATATATAGATACATATGGTCATAACTAAAGCCGATATTCTAATTAAAATATTATTACCTATTATCAATATACGATCAATCCTTAAAGGGTAAAATAAATTACAAAAAAAAATAACATTTATATTTTACGGAGTACCGATGTGGTTTCAATGTGCATGTAATCATATCAGAAAGCTACAAATATACAAAATAAAATACTTAAAATGATTGTGGAAAAGTCTCTAAATCTATATCAAAATAGCTTGGAAATTTTAATATTTTCTTCATATTTTTATAAATGTAATTCAGCGCTCTTCATAAATAATGCTTATTTAAATAAATGTAGAAATGGATAAGAGTTTTACTTTCTGTGAAATTTAATATTTTTCACACATATCTGATTGCTTTACTAGAATAATTAGTTGATTTTATAAAATTCAATATGATTCATTTCGAAACTAACTAAAAAATTGAAAATTAAATTTAAAATTACTCTCCATTCTCAAAAAATATTGATGGAAAATGAGACCTAATTTAGGTGCTATGTAGTTCGAAGGTGTGTTATATTCAATGCGTAATTATTACTATTTTTCAATATTAAAATTTTCGATAAATCATTAGGTAAGCAACATTTGTTTTTCACATCATGACGGTAGAAAATAACTAAAACAAATTCACAAAATACGTTAAGTTTTTAATAAGTCTCCTAATCACATTCAAATTCGTTGAAATTATTCAAACCGCTACTAAAATGACTTGCGTAATAATTCATAACAATTTATACACCACCGACTTTCTTATTGTTGAAGTACCAAAAACGACTTTGAGACTTTGACGACGGTTAAGAAAACGAAATCCGACATAACTTTATCAGAAGATATCCCCTTCATGCTAAAATTAATAATCAAATTTACCTATTTTTGAGGCTGCGAGTTTATTGCGAGCTTTTCTGCGGATAATCCAATTAATGGATGAAAATTCAAAATCCGCCTGATGATGGAGACTTTTAAGGGGTCTCACTCCGTGGCCTGCACAAGACGAAATCAGTTAAACATGTGAAATTTAATGACTTGGGTTAACCCTATTTTCAATTTTCTTAGCTATGCGGGAGATGGGTTTCATGCTAAAATTTATGCGTTGGTGCTGGATGAATTTAATTCAATTTCGGCGGGTACCTCTGAAATTGAAGGTAAAAGTTTACAAGTCCACGAGCGCTATAGCTTTTAATAGCAAGGGCTGATGGCAAAATGGCAGAATGGCGGGTTAATTGATCTTCCAAAGTGGGACAAGAATATTGAAGGACACTCAGCTGACTAATGAACCAGACCCAGGTAAGCTAAATGACTCATTAAATTTTACTCAACTAGCTCTTACAAGGGGTATCACTTGCATAGTAACTTTTATGACTTCATCCAAATTTGATTCCCGGCAGATCCATTCAAAATTACTCCCCGACGAACTATACAGCTACTCGATTACAGCGATTCATTTGCATTTTAGATTGATTTTGTATAACCTTCTCAAATCAAGAGTGGTTTTGCTGCAGTATAACTAGCCGGCACCCCTGAATTGTGTGACCTTCATAACTAAATTTCCCGGACTTTACCCCAGTTCCCAGGATTTCCCTGCAAATGTTGTCCCAATCACCAATAAGCAGAAATTGTATCTCTTTGATGTGAATTTTCCCCGAAGGGTTAATCAATGGTTTACTCCGTATCGAGATAAGTTTCAAGTGTTTATTTACCAACAGAATCATAATACCCAACTGTATCGGTAACTATGCTCATAGAATAAAGGTTGACGGCAAATAGTATGTCTGCCCCGACGGCGGACAGGTTTCGGGCTCCGAATTTGCGCTACCGCTTTACATATTATGCTATTCAATCGACCGACAAAATGTACTTTGCTACCGTGTTACCAAAGGGGAGTATTATTTTATTATGTAATTTAGTTCCTGAGGATTCCTATCTCTGATTGGGACTTGTATATTCTAGCCTTGTTGATTTTATTATTATATCAAAGAAATTTGAAGGTAAACTGGGTAATGGCTGGGGAATGGTGCTGGTAAATTTGACTTTCATAACACTGATTGCTTCATATATTTCTCTTGTTTTGAATAATAATTTTTCATAGTGAAATTATCTTTTCATGATTCCATAGAGCTTTAGTTAATATGGTTAAAAAATCAATAAACATTTTAACATTTCAACTATAATAATGAAGATTTAATATACCAATAGAATTAATGTTGAAGTCCAATATTAAGCCAAAATTACTTGTAAGTACTTTGTATACTAGAGTACACTTCTATATTTAGATTTTAAATAAATAATAAATAGATACAATAGAAAAAACTTAGCTTTACATCCTTCCTGGGTCATCAATCTTTTAATAAATCCTAAAGCTATAACTTTTGACTTATATCTTCTCACGTTTTCCGAATTGTCTGCATTGCTTTACTTTAATGAATCTTTCGGGATTTTATAGGTTTATTTTAAAATATAGTATCCGCGGTAAAAAATTTTGGCGCAAATTTGATTCAAAATAGTAAACATATAAAGCCATAAAAACTTGCTACACATTTTAAAAAAGGCTGTATAATCCTAACATTAATATAAAATTTAAGGAATATACAATTTTTATAAGATTGATTTTATTGGCATTTTGTATAAAAGGCAGTCTAAACTAAATTCTTAAAATAAATTTTGAATCATTAAAATATAAAATTTAGATGGTACATAAATTATACGAGGCAATTAATAGCAGTAGTTGGTAGTATTTGTGCATTTGCTAACATAATATAAATTTTTAGTTTTTAAACAGTAAATATTCGTTTTCTCTGTTTTTTATTTTTATATTACGTTCGTAATATAATTTTTAAGAGGTGGTGTGAAAAATTATGTTTTTCAAAATTTTATGAAGTTAATATTTTTATTTAGAATAATGTTTATATTACAACACATTGGTTGAAGATAATTACAATTACAATTTATAAAGAGCGTAATAATAATTGACGCAATTCTTGAAAATTATTGTTAATGTGCTAGTTTTGTAGTTCACTTTAACAACTTCATTTATACACTAATTCAAGTTAACTTTAATGGATAATCAAAATAAATCATTGTCGGGTTAAAACAATAAAGTGCAATCTTCTAAAACAATTTATTGGTATTAAAGAGGGAGCTAAATTGCAGGTGTAGTACCTATAAAAGGGAGTCGAAATCAGATACGAAGGTGTTCGATTCCTTCTAGTCATTGGCAACTAAGTTCACCTTAGCTTACCTATATCAGCTTAGGGTATAGATGTCTTTTTGGGTGACAGAGTAGGGTGAATAGAAATTTAATCTACTTTAAGCAATCTCGTACGGTTCACGGCAGGGTGTCACTATCTGATCCTAAACTGACGTTTTGGTTCATGTTTTGTTAGCATCACCATCGAAGACACTTCTAAACCACAATGGTAACTTGAAGTGGGAAACTTTGGCGTGACAAAACTCCACCAGGACATTTAGCTACATTCGAGAGACAATAGAACCGAACATGTCATCCCCGGGGCGATATTAAACTATTTTGGGGATTTTGTCTAACTATTTTGTTTCCAGGGGCATTAATTTCGGTGGCATTATGTAACGGCTGCTCCCTGTCCTGATCCCTTTTGTCCTTGTTGCTCATCAGATTTCGCAAAAGTTTCATAATTTATTTTCGAAGCTGTCTCAGCGAGTTTACCTTGGCTTTTCAAAACTTTTCGAGTTGCGACTTGCAGAATGCACGTGGAGGTTGAAATTAAAGCGTTTGCAACTTGGCCCAGAGCCCGAGAACAGTGGAAGAATGAAGTTACATTTGTTGTGCAACTTTAACTAATTATGCAGTTCAGCTCTCAGACTGAATTAATTCTTCTGCTAAGGAGTCGGCTTCTTCTGCTAAAGAAAAAATTAAACTCAAATTCAATTATCGGTCAGAGCTAGTTTGCTAACTGTCTCACATCTCCCGCTAACATTTTACGCCCGGAGGTGATACGACAAGTACCTTCATTAGCCTAATATCGCCCTGCTAGCAAAAGTGCGGACATATCTGACGAGGACGACCTTCCCGAGCCGAGTCATGATCCCAATATTACCCGAAGGACAATTAAGGTTAATTGTGATTCATGGGGGGAAATTTGTAAATTTTAATTATTCCAATTTGTCCTGCATATGCGTCTGGTGCGCGATGGTGGATCCATCTCATTTGCATGTATACCGCAGGGATTCTCATTCTCCATAACGAGACGAGGTGTTTCGTCGCCGGGTGAGTATCTGCGACAGTACAGACATACTGACTAAAAGTTTTCTGCGAACATAGGTGGCACCATCTGGGATAATCCAGCTATAATAATTTCTTTCTCATAACTGACTGAATTATATTAAATGCGTTCTTGCGTACACCCAGTAATCATTTTAATAACATTTTTAAATAAGTCCTTAAAGCCGAAAAGTAAAATGAACAAATTGGGCGAACACTCTTGGGGACGGAATGCCGCTCCTTACGGTGAAAGCAGAATAATTAACACTTAAGGAAATACGTGCCGTTTGCAGACAAAATGCTCCTTTGGGATTTACGGAACCTCGGCAGAAGCTCAACGTTTAAGCTGCCGGTAATTTTTTTTTTATAGTGTTCCACTGAGAGATTAAATTCACGGAATATTCTGTGAAAGATTGGCTGCTTTTTTAGGACACTTGCACCAGATTTCTTTTAATTTTTGAAGAACCAAAAAGAAGACAAGTTAATTTTAAATTGTATCTGCTTAACAGATATTATTATAGGTATAATCGCGAATTTTAAGCTTTTCTAGTCGTAGTAGTAGTTATAGTAAGCTTATTATGTTATATACCCAGATACTCTGCACTGTAGATAATCATCTGAATTAGCTATTTTTAATAAATGGTAAATTGTTAACTTACCCTCTAGGAACATTCTCATTCGCTTTTCGAAATCGCGTCTCTGCAATAGTTATAATTTTTTTTTTATAAGACCTACCAAAAAAGTGAAATAATAAATAACATTAATGTAAAGTAAATTTTTTAATTACATAACTAAAATTTTTCCAGGATTATTATTATGAATGTTCTATTTGTAAAACTAAGATATTACCTACGGCAAAAATTATATACAATTATAGCAAGTGAAACAGGAAAAAGCCCACCCTGACTGGGAATAATGATTCTGCTGCTACCTTTCCGTGGCTGTAAGTTAGTCACGACAGTTCGATGTATTACTGAGCATGAAGGATGCATATGGAGATGCTAATGGATTAGTATAGATTTAACCGCGGCAAGTAAATATTGGACCATTCGAATAAATGAATAACCCTTAAATCCTCTCTAAAGACTCTTTGTGTCGAATGGTCTTAGAAAGAATGACCGTATCTATTTATTACCCTTTATTTGTTAAAAATTTATGCAAGGACATGCACAGATTCTTTTTAATTACCCTTTGTCTCTTGAGCGACTTTTGGAAAGGGTTCGCTCGGTAGGTTTATGAGTACTTGAGATACTGATTTATTAAAAAGCGATCAGTTTGTTCAAGATCGAACTTTTTTGTTGAATATTTAGAGCAATTATATAAAATTCGAAACCAAGAGCAGAAACCACCCCGAGTGGAGCACATTTTATTCTCCAAAGCAAAATATCTAAATCTGAGGATCCTTTTCAACGAGCGTGCCCTACCTGATCTCATTTATTTATATATTAAAAGTTAAATTGAACTAAAGTAGGATCTTATTCGCTGACGGTGTGTTGGATGCTCAATGGAGTTGGAGCTGGAGTTAGAGTTGAGGTGAACCGTATGCTCTCACATTGTAAATTTAATAATTTGTACATCTTCTGTCTAGAGCAATAGAGTTCTCTAATTGAATGTTATCCTATAAAAATAAATATTTGCTGTGAGTAATTACCGCAGCGACATATTTTAGGTTTTTCATCGAGTCAGATTTTCTGAAAGTTCATATGAATTTTATATTCTTAATTTTTACTATTACTATTGGTACTATTTATTATTTTAAATATTACTTTATATTTTTAATATTTGTATTTTCTGATTACATGATGAATTATAATTAATTTGTTTAAATTATAATTTTGTAATCAATTACATATATATTTCTATTTTATACTTTTTTTTTATTAATGTCTTATTATTAATAATTAGTTCTTTTTAATTTATTAAGTGCTACAGGTAGCCTGTTTTTTAAAATTTTTAAATGTTTTTCAAATTATTTGAAATATTCAGTCCTTCCGAAGGACTTAGTGATCGCGATAGACTCCTACCAAGAGATTGTTTCTTTTATCCTCTTTTAGTTAATTTAATTTATTGCAAGCAAACAATTGGACTGTTAAGCTACATTTAATTCTTTTTACTTCAACAGCTTGCGTTAGATTTTAAATTACAGCCAGTTTGGGTTACTTTCATAATTATTATATGTTTTGAATCCATTATTGAATCCATCATTTTCCATTTCTACTTTAAGTTCTTTTAAACGATTAAGTATAAATGTATAACTAAAGTATGTTTTAGAATTCGATAATATAAACTGTGATTTCTATGAAAATATTTATTAATCGAGAAAAAATAAAGATAATAGTTGTACGTATTAAAGTCGTTTAAGTGTATGAATTCTTCTGGATAGTTTGTAAATGAGATGAAGTGTGAACATGGTTTTTATAATAAAAAACTTTTCGGTGTAGCTGCAAGAGTTTTTATTGGTCTCAAAATTAATTAAAAATAAGTGCGCCTTAATAAGGTTGAAAAATTGAATTCAGCAATAATTATATTGTGTTATTGTCTTGTTTTTTTACATTGAGCTATGTTTTACGTTCGAGTCCAAATAAACGTTGGCCGTGGCCTATTTTATAAAATATTTTATAATTACATATGTGTGTGACTACAATCAATTTTATGATTTTATTTCAGAAGAAGTTATCTGTTGATTTAGCTATTTACATTTGAATTTTGAACCGTCTTGAAAAATGTTTCTCAATTAATTCTGAAAATTCCAGCAAATTTCATTATCTTTAGACATTTTATTTGAATTTACTTGAAAAATTTATTTATTACTTTGGGTCTTCCGCTGGGATTATGTGTAAAGCTCCACTTAAAAAAAAAAAAAACGATTTCTAATGCCAATTTGGGTACGTTCAGAAAATAATACGAATCTCTCTGCCATGGTCATGGATCTACAAGCTCCATGACTTATACGAGCATTTGAGTAATTCTACAGAATAGGCTCCAGAGGATTAGATATGAATCTTTTAGAAAAAGAATTTCTTAGCGAGTACTGTTTTGAGTCTTTCGCATAGAAGCGATTTAATTCTGGGTAACATTTCAAGCCTGATTAAGTCAAATAAATTGGCCATTATTAAGAGGGTTTATCGCTGAATTTTTATCTTAATGGTTGAATGCTTGGGGACTTTTAGTCAAGTGTAATCGAGGATAAGCAGCGGATGGAAGAACAGTAAATGTGAGAATTTTGCGGGATAACGCCGGTTTGTCTGATTGCCAGGAGTTGTTCATTATTGCCCATAATGTGGAATAGCTCCCTTCAATCCAGCGAATTTGTTACATTTGTGATAAGCGTTTTATGCCAGAGATTAGCTTCTTTTGTGTTATTGAAGTCCCTTGCTTCAGGCAGACGAGTCATGCCGGCTTTTACTTATTCGGCCCGCTGCGGGGGTGGACAGGGCTGCAAATAACCATTACGAGCACATGTTCCACCTAGACATACACGTGCTGGCTGACTGCCGCCTTATGCTTACGATGAAGTAAGTTAATAAAGTCGACACGAGCACCCGTCATTTCTCAACGCAGAGTAAATTGAAAGTGGGAGAATGCTTCGTGAAACAAGCCACAATCCGGCAGAGCCCTTATTAGACATAATCATCAAAGGATTTTTTGGCTAGTCGCCTGTAAAATGTACCCAACCAATTTTCTATCCTCCTTCGCATTTTCTAAGCCGGCAAATTTTTTTGACTTCGAAAATAGGAAATGTGTTAATGAAATTTTTCCTTTATCTCTCACTGATTGCTTCGAGGCGATGTCA
The DNA here is from genome assembly GCA_963969385.1 of Philonicus albiceps. Taxonomy (NCBI): domain Eukaryota; kingdom Metazoa; phylum Arthropoda; class Insecta; order Diptera; family Asilidae; genus Philonicus; species Philonicus albiceps. The sequence goes on along the minus strand of OZ017776.1, from coordinate 10,402,149 downwards.
CTCTGAGATGCCCTCAAGGTAGGCGCGCAGAAGGAAGCTTCCAGCATCTTTCCTGATTTTATCCTGTGTCTTCATTGTACACAGAATTCTTTTTTCTTTGATCCTATACCTAGAAGGGTGTATGTCATCAGGATTGTGTGTTTTATATGGTTTCCTTCACAAAGACGCTCTAGATAAAAATAACAAGCTCCTTAAAGTTTTACGGAAGTAACTTTAACTCGGGCACGGTAAAATAAACCGAAGAATGATTTTTTTTTCCAGAAAGGCGTTGTATTTTTGAGTCAAATATTTATTCTGCAGGTGTTCCGGTTATTTGTTCTTTCACTTATGCTCTTTCGAATGGTTGGAGGTAATAACTTAAGGGTAGAGACAATTACCCTTTTATAAGCTTTACGCGATTACACTGAAATGGAATGAAATTTTTCTTGGATTTGTGCGAAAAGACAACCAACCAGTCTTATGTAAGGATTGCAATATGTGTAGTGGAATAAAAACTTCTTTGCTGCTGAGACAGCTTTGGCGAAACTGTTATATATGTAAATATTTTCTGTTCTTAGGTATAGGTACTTTTAAATTATGGTGTTATATTGGTACTCATATCCTTTACCTATGCTGACAAGCTCGGCTATTTTGAATGATCGTGTTTTGGCTCGTCGTCGATTTTTGCCTATTCCAAAAAATGGATCACAAAAAAATTGAAAATCGAATATACGTAGCCTGCGGAAATTCAAAATTCATGATACTTTTTGAACAGACATCGTATGATCTTATTATTATTTCTTAATTGTTGCAATATTACGATAAAAAAAACACATAATTTTTTAACATCTTTAAAGTATATAAAGGATATAGACAAAGTTCATTTTTATTTATATATATAAATAAGCAGTCTAGGGGAGAGACACGAATCTTATAAATTATCATTAACAATTTATTTTTCATCAGTTTTCACGAATTTATCGCAATGACAATACGTCTTATACTTAGTATAAATTTTTTTGTATTATTGGATTTATTATTTACAATATTACTGTTGAAATACAAAGATAAAAAGCGATTTAATGCCGCTTATTGAGTATGTCAGAAAAGTCCACTTGATGGCTAAATTGAGCTATAAAGAAAATTTTAAGCTTAGTTTCCTATTCTCCCGTTTATGAGCTAGAAAGCGATAAATCGCCAGGAAACGTCAATTCAGTTGATTGCACCAACGATTTATTTTCGGTCTTTCAGCTCAATCGATAATTTATGAGGGTTATTAACCAATTTGATCTGCTATTGACATGCTTTTGTCACGAATCCAACCGTAAAATTTTTCACTATTCAATGACAAAACCCTTTTCGTTTCAATTGCATTGAAAATTCAGAAATCCTTTTACTTTAAATGGTGGGGGAATTCGAAATGAAATCCTAAAATTTTATATATTTTTGTATAAAGATTAGTACTACGATAACAATATCCAAGAGTATACAAATTTATTTAATTTTGTATATACAAACTTATTTTGTAGTATGCAAACTTATTTAAATTTGCAGCGAACCATATCAAATTTTAAAGAAATAAAACTTAATTTTATACGCAGGTCCTGTTTCGAAAACTGTGTAAAGTTTTATATTTAAGGCTTTAAATGTTAGAAATAAAATCTAGTTTTGGTCAAATAAAATCGTTTACTTGTCAAACAATCGTAGTAACTATTTAAATGCTTTTGCCTAAATTTAAGGCATTTTTTATATTTAAGATTTTCATTATATAAGCCAATTTCTTTCCGGCATAGTACTTTTATGCGAATAATCCCCGTGTAGGGGTTATAAAAAGAAAGAGAAATCGTAGATAATTCCGAAAATGAGTAATTAGAATGTAAATTACGACACATTTTTCCTAAATTGCTCCTTGTTACAGTCCGCTTTTGGATGAATTTCAGGAGGGGTTTTAGAAATACTTTCATTAGAAAGTCTTGTCAAATTATTGCAGACGAAAGACGAGAAATAGAGCTGCCTCACAATATTAAAGTGAAGCAATCGACCAAAATTGTCCCCTAATCCCTGAGAAAGATTTTTCCATTTTTAAAGGGGATGCCACACTAACGCAACATTTTAACCGAGCACGGCTGCAGTATACTCATCCTGAACTTTTGGATGAGATTTGCTTTTTTTCTTTTCGTTTTGTTCTAGCCAAGAATAAAAGTGTGACTCCCCTTCATTTTGAAGCAAAGAGAATTTTTAAGTATTGTTCACGGCCTAGAAAGCTACTCATCCTTAAGGCGGTTACTCCCTATAGACATCTGAAATGAAATATCCTCACTAAGTACTTCTGTCTTATGTCACATCCATCAAGAATGAAAAGCCCTTTTAATAAATAACTCGACCGTGACACCGTTTCAGCTACTTCTGTAATGCTCCATTTAGGGGATGGTGTACTCCTCCTAGACGGTGACATCCGACAATGTCACCACCCCACTTGAGGCTTGGCATAGCTAAGATTCTGCGGTCGATTCCATCTCTGAGCAGGCAATAATTAAAACTTGTTCGGCTGAATGGGATCCAGGAGTGTCTTTTAGCGCATACATCGGATTGAAATCCCCCGAATTTGACACAATTACGAAGAGCAACATCGCAATATTTGTTGAGCATACGACCATATAATTAGTGGATTGCTTCGACGTGGATCCTTTCGAGATGGATCCCATTATGCCGGGCATACTATCCACTGAGGCCGCCTAGTACCCTTATTTTGCATCAGAAACACTCGGTGCGAGGTTTAAAGTTCCGGTGGAATCAGGAACCGACGATCTGCATACACGAACCTGCCAGTTTAATGAATAAGAGATGATTATTCCCGCCGGGATGAGTTTTTCCATTCAGGCCATGTGCATGTGGACGATGGTCCAGACGCTGAAATTCCCGCATATCTCTAATAAACAACCTTAGAGTCTGTGAGAGTGCTCCTTTGTGGTGAAATTAATTAAATAATCCTAATTGCAGCCACTGTCGTGCAGACGTACAGTCGTGCACTCCCGGAGGAATGTTGTGCACTATGATTATTATCCCCTTTTGTTGGGTTCATTACTCGACCCCGGTCGCTAACGCGCAATGCGCTGCAGTGATTTATTGAAGTGGTTTTTGCCCCGAACTGGAAAAAAAAATACCAGACCTGATTGTTAAACTTTTAAGAGGACGTGATTAAAGTGTTTACACAGCCGGACATGGTGCTGCTAGTTAGAACTTGGGCTTCTTTTTCATTCTCTAGGTCAGGTTGAGTTGTTTCGCAAGAATACGAAGAAAATAGAAGTTAATAAGAAGAAATTAACTTTCGGTTACGTAAAACGTAACAATTAGAAGTTTTAAAAATATAAAAAAAAACTTAAATTTTCGAAAATGATGCTGAATAAAAGGTAATTTTTAGAATCATGATAAATTTTGTCCAATTTAAACACAGAAATTATAAAACGACATTTTTGGGATCAATTATTTTGAGAAAATTTCTAAAATTCATAATTACTTTCACTAGATTCTTTTTGAAGTGGATGACTATTGAGATCATATATCAAAATTTATTATTGTTATGTATAGGTATAAATGCATATAAAATCACTCCGTATTTTCTAAGGAACATCTGGTTCATTGCTTTAAAAATAGATGCTATAAATACTAAAGAAATAATATATTGATAAAACTATATAAGCTAGCATACGAGTATGCATATTAAATAAATTTCAAATATTTTTCTAATTAATTTCTGAGACTTGACTTTTCGTATTTCATTTTCTTGTGGTCTACCTCAAAACCATGAACATGAATATGGGAAATTATGTGCTGCTATTTGGGCGAACTACATATGTATGGATTTACGTTGTTGGTTTTCCAAATTACCTACGGTATTCAAAATATTCTGCCTTTCCTCTAATACTAAAAGAGATGTTAGTTTAATTTTAATAGAATCAAAAGAATGTTCTTGAGTAAAATTTCTTTGCTGTGAGTTTACAAGGTTCAAATTTTAAATTTATTTTAAATTTGAATTAAAGATAAATTGATTTCTAACATAAAATAATATATTTTTAAAATAAATGGCTTAAAGAAATTATTCACATATTTAAGCACTTATAAAAACAGAATTATTTTTTGAACTGGGTTTGGTTATATAATTCAGCAATGTAGAGACAGTTTTCCAATTTAATTTTGTAATAATTAATTAGAAAGTAATTTCTGTCTCCTAGCAAACTTCCGACGTTGATACATGTCTATATTTCCTTAAGAAGTGTGTTTTATTGCCTTACTTCATATCGAAAATATCACTTCATAATAAATTTTGAAAAATGTTAATGTTATTTAATTTCTATTAAAAAGGATTAAAGAAAAATATTTATACATTCACATATGTATATGAATGGAACTGTGTATATGCCACAACACCTTTATAATTTCATTATGAAGCAATTTATCCAGTCAAGAGGTACTTTAAATTGCCTAATTCGAGAATTTTGATGACGCCTGAATTCACGTGAACGTGAGATTTTCCCCCCCAAGTCTTTCAATTAAAATGGTTCTTTGGTGTATGGGAGGATCTCCTTATTTAGCCCCCCAGCTCCTCCACACGTGTGTACCTATAATTAACGTGTTTATGGTAACCTCAACCGTGCTCTATCTGCTTTCAATTTTGCATGTTTAACTTGAATCTTGAATGCTGCGAATGCTACCATTCTTGGCATGCTAATTTCATCATGTGTGTGCGTCTTACTTGAGATGTTTGAATATTCGCTTCATTTGCAGAAGTGTCGACAAGACGGTCACAGCCTCGGGCTATTGTTAATAGTTCTGCACAGTTTTCGAAAATATACCTATGTACCATATATACTGAGATACGACAAAAATCTCCTGGTGAAAGGAGCAGATCGGACAGGTGAGGATGGGCGACAGTATGGGAAGTGACAAAGGAATTTCTAAGGGTTTTACGTTGATTGGTTAATTTGTATGAATACGGTCCCCATCCCTTGTCCTTGGTGATATATTTCTGTCAAGGTAAGAAGGGCTCGGATGCTGGGGCTCTAACACGGGACATTAGCCACTGAGACCATCAATTTATAGTAGGCAGAAGTGCCGCATAAATTCCACCTGATAGTTCAATAGGTCAGAGGTACATAAGATACGTTGGACAAATGGTTCAGGTTCTCCCTGGCTGACCACTTAATTTTTCTTCTCTGAAAGCCTAGAACATTTTATTATTTGATAAAGTGACTCCGGAAGGCAGGCACACATGTAAAGTTCTGGGAACAATAAACACTTCTGCTCCCAAGGATATTTTTTACGCAAAAGTGAAAGGACTGTCGGAATTAATTAGTCCCTAAATTGTCCTCTAGATACTAATGTGACGTAGTTACCGCCACTTCCTTGTTCTTGTGATGAACGGCAGGAAACATTTTTGGACGCTTTTTTCCATAATGGGAAAAGAACAGAATATCGTTCTTAGATTTCAATTTCCGCTCTGTCGCTTTAAGTGGTTGAAAATGTTTCCTGAATATTTTAAATGTGTTTTATTTTTCGCTCACAGAAATATCTTCTTTCATATTTTTAAAATATTCTAAAATAATAATCATTTATTTATAGATATTTATTTATGTTGTTTACTAAGTGCTACTTATAGACGACTAAAATTAATTCTTTCGGAAAGAAGCTTTTCAATAAATTTTAACTATTTATTTATTTAAAGGAATATATTGTCATTATAGTACACAATTATATTTTCCAATCTCCAAGTAGGTAATAAGAAAACAATTACATTTAATAATTCAGTTCAAACAAAACAACAACTTTTTCACAAACGTATTTACTATAAATCATTAATAATTACAATCCAATTTTGAATTTTGAAAAAAGGTTGTGGAAAGCAAAGTATGAATTAGATTTCTTAAAATACAACTTCTAAAATCCCAATATTTATTAGAATGTCGTTTTACATATATGCGGAAGTTTCCAATTATTTAAATTTGAAAAGTTTTTCCTCAATGAAAAGTAAATAAATTAAATTGAAAAAAAAACCTTTCTGTCGTCAGAAACGAACATTTAATTGCGTATTTCAGAAAGAAAATTACGAAAGCTGAAAATATGATTTGCCGGAGGTTAAAATAAGCTTCACGGTCGCGCTCAACCCGATTATTTATTATATGGCAACAGACTAAAGAGTGTAGTTCTAGTAAAAAAAAAATAAAATAAAATAAATGGTGACAGACTTTTGCATTTTTAGAATTTTATTTTTGGTTCATTGTTAATAAAACAGAATTTTTATTTTATTTTATTTTATTATCTTTTACTTACCCATTTCATCTTGAATTCAGGTTGATGGTCGTTTATATAAAAATAGCTCTAAAGATATATATTTTTTTCAACCCAAATGCGTTGACAAGGGGTCGGTGTAATATGATAATGAATTTTACGCCATTAAACATAATGTTCAGGTTTAAGAGAATGAAGAGAAGAAAAATTGTTGAAAATTAACTTACGGCCTATGTGATTTAAGTATCGATTTCTTTTCCATTGCTCCAATTTAATAGCAATTTGCCCCAATTATAATTTCATGATGCAGTATGGTAAATAAATCTATATGACAAAACCATGCCTTGAGTTTAACTTGCTCAAACGTATTTTGCATTAATTAAACTAGAGGACAACTCTCCTAGGATATATAACAAATAAACACAAAATATTCTACAAATTTCAGAGTAGAAGTTGAACTCCATGCAGAAGATGTCTGCATCGGCTGTAGGAACTAACGAATAAGAAGCATTCCAATGTTTCCACTTCATTTCCTGCCATTGAATTTATCTCCATTGGGAATTTCTGGTATGCATGTGCTCCTATTCTGCTTGTAACTAATTTCGAATATTCTTCTCCATCTTTAACATGCTGCAAAATTGCAGTTTTTAGTTTTATGATTCTATACTTTGAAATTTTCATTTTTAATTATTGCAACGAAGCAATAAAATATGAACTTAAATATTTGATAAGGTGTCACTATTCAATTATTTGTAAATTAAATTAAAACAGGTATACAGATTGTTGACCAATTGCTTCATTTCCCTTAATTATCCCCAATCAAATTTGAATTTACGGGTATTGATAAATATCGCGGTATTCCAATTAAATATTTGCCAATTTCCTCCTTAATTGTGTCTATGTACCTTATTTTTATTGTAGACCATATCAAATAATAATTAAAATCACTTCTGTATAATTATACATGGAAAATTGGACATCATAAAGCTCACTGTTTTTTGTATCATATTTACTGGGCGTGTTAATTGAAATTAGCTGCAAAATAAATTTGAGATAATCGATTAAATTGCAAGGCTTTCGCTTAACTGGCTGTTTATGGTAATTCTGCCGCAATCAAATGCCATTTAATGATTTTTCTGTGGTTTCTTTACTTTTTCGAATTTCTCAAGTAGTTCGTCCACGAAAATGTACGTATTGAATAACTTAACACATAAACGCCACTTGATTTTACAGAACCATAAATTTTGTGTAAGCATATTTTTGTGATCCATATGTAACATTCACAGTTTACGTTCATAGGGACAACAGTTTCCTTATTTAATCTTCATCCAAGAATATTTGCCATAAATTTAACGCAAAAAACTAGCGAGATCGGTGGAAAAAGCAAAGATAAAAATTTATCGAGCTCCCATGAACGAAAAATGATTTATATTTGGGGCGCAAAGGTTTGATAGGGTCGAAGGTAAGGAGTTATGTATTCCTTTCAATATATTTTGGCTTTTCCCTCTACCACTCATCCAAAAGTTTATCGCATCCATAAATGACTCCCCCGATACGAAATATATCTGTGTCTGGTGCACCCTACCCCTGCAGCTAAAGAAAGTTAAAGATAAAGAAGTTACTTCCAATCGGTCGTAAAAGGCCTATAAATCTTAGTCCGAAACAAGTAACCAATGTGGATTGAACGAAATATATTTTAACCAGCTTCGGGAAACCTTGTGTCGGAGCATGACATGTATCTATGGATATTTTCTCCGGCGACAAAAGATAAAATTGGAATGATGCCCTGGAGTAATTTCCTTAATTTATTTGGGCAAACTTTCTCCTCGCAGCGTATAGTTGCCCACTTTTCTTCATTATGACAGTCATTTTTCATTTACCACATCCTAATATTCACCTTTTTCTGCAAAAATTATCTATTACCTTTTTTAGTCAGGTTGATTCTTTTGTAGCAGCCACGCAACCCTTCCGTAGCGGTTGTCCTTAATCACAGGAATGATAACCTTTGAGCTTATAACGAATTTCAATTAAGACGTCGATTATGGGTCATCACCGGGACAGCAAAAGTTTAATTAAAACCCGGGTCAAGCTCGCGGACTATCTAATCTGCCGTTGGCCAGTGCTCAGCCGTTGTGGAACTTTCAATCTTTTCGCATAAGAAATTCTGAATAAATTAAGAAGGGTACCACCAAGAAAATTCTCGAGGGACGACGACTAATATTCCCAAGGCAGAAATTTATAATTTTTATTCCCCTTAGGTATTTGGATGCTGCTACTTTGTTGGACTGTTGTGAGAATATTAAAGCATGGCACTGGTTTAATTCAAGATGCTTTAGATAAAACCCTATCTTGCTAAGGATTTTAAAAATTTTAGTTCTCGGTTCCGCTGACTCAAAGGACCAATTTTTTGTGATTAATTCTGGCACATACAAATATAAAAAAGATTTTCATTTTAATCTATATTTTAGGATACAAAAAGGATTCACTAAATCGAATTAATTAGTTTTAAAATCGATATTTATTTCGTTCTTTAAGACTAAATTGTTTTCAACTAGCGGACTTCTGTGGCCAAATAAAAAGTATTTTGGACTTAGCATCCAGAAGACACAATTTTGATATCCATCCTAAATTAATATTTCTAAACTTGAATATTATTGGAAAAATAAAACAATTCTTTTTACGAATCGATGCACCAAAATTACGAAATATTCTGCTTAAATGAGTTTGTATTAAATCAAAATTAATAGATTATAACGTATAATATTTCGATTGAAACGACTTAACATGGTTCAGTGTTTCTTTTTAAAATAACACGTGTTCTATGTGTAAAATAGCGCGAAATATTGAGGCCCAAAAATAATAGATATATAGCACCAAAAGTCCACGCCCATGTATTAAATCGAGAAGTTATTTTGCATTCATTAAGATAAATAAGTTCGTCCTACTTTTGGATGTTTAAAAAAGAAAATAATGAAAAGTTCAGCCAAAAATGTTTTATTGAAAAATACGAATACATTCATATATCCATCCAGATGTAACAGGCCGTCACTGCTTTTTATTATCTCTCGGAGCATTACACAAAAAATTGTTTCGTGTTTTTTATAATGTCCTCTCTGCTGTTTCCGAGCAGTTGTGGTCCATACATCATCAGATTTTATTTTTGTCTTGGTTCGCATATTCAACAATAGGATGCCGAAATAAATTTGTTGGCGATTAAATGTGACTCAACGCGCTAAGAGGGGTTAATTGTAAAAGGCATCATGTTCTATCAAACAGATGGCCATAATTTAAATTGTATGATTAAAAAAGAGTTTTGTCAAGAATACGTATTAATCTTTTTTTTAAATATTTCCGTTTATTTTTTATAACCTCTATGAATAGTTTTCTTTGCCTAGATAATTTACAATAAAAACGTACAGTGAAGAGTTTGGTTTTCGACAAGGCCAATCCACAGTTCATCAGACTTTTAGAATAATGAATAATGCAAGAATAATCTAAAAAATAAAAATTCGAGAGGATTTTTTTTAAATTCTATATTGAAAAGTCTTTTGGTTCAGTGTGGCATGATGGTATTTTATCTATAAGTACTCAAATTCAATTTTCTCACTTATCAAGGTAAAATCATGAATAACTCCTTATATGAGAGATTTTTGGAGTATTTATTGGCACTGAAATGTCTTCCTTGCATACAATTCTAGCTGGTGTACATCTTGTAAAATTCGATAAAAAATTATTACTGCTTATCAAATAGTAGTAACATTTAGGTAAGACTGCAAAAGATTTACCCATTTGATAAAGTCCTTGTAGGTATTTATAAACCGAAATTAGGAAAATAATATAATTTTATATATGTATACAAAAATTTTCAGAATTGTTGCCGACTGTGTAAAAATCCATATAAACAAGCTTCAAAAAATGCAAAACATATTCTAAAGATTTTGTTCATTTAAAGTACGGTGATTTTTTTTAATATGTCAGTTAGTGTGCAAAAACAGTGCAAGTAGACAGATTTTTAGATAATTGAATAGAAAATAAGTTTTAAATTTTGTAAGATGTCGTCGTCATCTGATAGTGATTTAATTGCGTTAGATTCGATAGTCAGCAAAATTAACAGAAAACAATTGGTATTCATCCTGTAAATCAGGAAAAAATAATTTATGGAGAATACCACCACTTATTTTATAAATTAAAAAACGATCATTAGATGTTTTTTCAGTACATGAGAAAGCTCATTTGAATAGATTTTAGTGAAAATAAAATATCGTTTATGTAAAAATTGGTGCAACTTTCATAAACAGCCTGTTTTACTCGAAGAAAGGCTTATTAGTACTTTGAGGTAAATACTGTTCATCTTTATTAAACTAAAAATATATATACATTGAGGTTTAAGAAATTACTTTTTTATTTTCTTAACACATATGTACAAGAAATTATGTTAGCTTACAAATTATTGTAATCTGACAAAGATGAAATTTAATGCTTCCATTATTTTGGGTTGATATGATTTGTTATAGTTGGTCTGCCACTTGTAAATTAAAATCGGTGGAACGACATTGCGATTCAGATGAAATAGGTTGAAAGGATGAATGAATTATTAGATCTGGAGAAAGTAAATAAAAACATAACGATAATTTTATAAGCGCGCATTAGTACAGACTATCGAAAACCAGGGAATCTGCTACTACGGCGTTTGCACCATTACATAATAAAGCTAAGATTAATCTTGTCTGATCTGTTCGTAATCTGCTAAATTCTTTTATACAGAGTGATATGACTCAAAAAAATGAATTAATATCGAATTTATCTCCATAATACTGAATAATTAGTGTAATATCATTATTAGGTATAGAGTACAAAATAGTTCTAAGTAAGATCACGTATTAAACATTACATTAATTATGTACTTTCTCATTGCCCACTATCATATCCCAGTTTGTAAGGAATATACGAGCAGTTTTTATTTTAGTATATATATATGAATGTTCGTTTACCCTATTATTTAAATACATTCTTATTCTATTCTATTTATAGTAAAGATATTTACACATATAAGAGTCTATCAAATTACAGGCGGAGTATCACTGCTGGTTATAAATATTAAAATTCCACTCACCAAGTGCTGCTACTGAAATAAATGTACATGTGTGTGAAAGTATCTTGCTATTTGTATCAAATAGCACTCTGTCGAAAGTAAATCAACAGCTGAATAGAGATACCAAACTCAGCTGATTTATGGACTTTTTTGGTGGTGAACAGGATTATGTGTACTAAAATCTCAGCAATCTCAAATACAATTTATACAGAGATTAATCCCCGGCTTTATGCGACGAATAGAAATGATAATCATCACAATTGATTCGGTCTATTTTATGCTTTCTGTTAGCACACAAAATACACCATCAATCTGAAACTAAATTTGCTTGTACGAAGTGAAATGTTGGATTTATCAAGGACATGAAGCAATTTACTTTGAATGGTATACAAAATGAATTGCTAATGGAGATCTTTTTCAATAGGGACAATTTAAAAATTTTGGTTCTTACAAATTTCAGTTGTTTTTCATGGCATTATATTACAATTGCACAAATGTTATAATTTATAAAAAAAGATATATATACTTATTACTAAGACTTTTAGATAATATGTAATTTTTGTATATAGTTCCATCCGCCAACGAATTATTTATTATTTTATCAATAATCAATATTTTATATTGGCAAACTGAAAATTTAAAAAATTCAATGTAAATTTAAAATTATGATTTTATGAGGTCTGATTTGGCAGGTATTCTTTTGGAAAATATACACTCATCTTGAAACGCAGGTATGTTATTATGTTATAAATCGATGTAGATGAAATATGGATTCAATCAAAAATAGGAATAAAACCAAAAACCTTAAGGCTTATAACGTAAATAAAACCATAGATTGAATTTTGTAAATATATGATGTTATTTTCATAAAAAATCACACAGTTTCAAAAGTAAAACCTTCTTTTCACCTTTGAAATCTAGCAAAAACCGTCAATGGGGAATCTGTTCAATTTCATTTATTTTCGTCAAACCTTTTATTTAGGGTAATGTCATATTTGCATTATAAACCGAAGGTAAATCGTACAATGAACAGAAATAACAATTCTTTTCCACACTCCGAATCTCAAAATGTATTTGCGCAAATATATCTGAAAATTTGCTTACTCGACGATTTTTTCATACATGTTTTGCATAATTTATTTGAACCCCAAACACAATTTTATTTGATTTTTGTAGTCGAGCTGATGTTATCGACTCTAAGAAAATTTATTGATTCACGTAAATTTTTTGCTGACGTTACCCGATGGGATCGAATGCGTCTCAATTCGTTTTTAAGATAAGTATCCCAGTATCTTTGGCGATTTATCAAATGTCTATGTCTCTAAATTGTTATTTGGAGTTGCTGGAAATCTTTTACTAACAACACTATTAGCAAATATGTGCGCTTGTTGTGATATACAAAATATTTATAACCATAGTGACGACTACTTTTAACCTTTAAATCACAATATTTCCATAGTCACGATTGCTCCTCTTTAAGTTCAAAAAGAGAAAGTCTTCGAACAATAAAATTAAATCGAAGAAAGAATTCTTTTTTCTCAGCAGATAAATGTTATCAGCTGTTGATTCCTCCACCGAAATACTTTCCCATTTTATTTGAATTGTATTGAGGAACATAGGGGTGCCTTTCGTTAATATCACGTACCAGCAATCGATTAATTCAAATGGAGAAAATTTATGCTCGCAAAAGACGTGCTTAATATTTCACCCTAAATTTTTATGTCACCCTAAATATTCGTGACTGAGCACTTTTAAAGCGAAACGGGATATACACGTAACAGCGGAATGATCCCTCCGTCGTCCTTCGAGTATTGATGGCGGCAGAGATTCCTGAATGAAAAATTACATTTAAATTAAAGAAAACTGGGTAGAAATATTTATATCGCATCGCTGATTTCAAAAATTACTGCATTAAAGTGGAGCCGTTTCGTTTCAATAAAGAAAATGAGCAAAGTTTACCATTTTTTAAGGGAATTTAATTATTTATTAGTTATATTGAGAATTACGTTTAAACTAATTAATTCCTCCGTTTTGTAATTATTATTTTTGAATGAATCGTAAATACTGCTATCATGTTTGGGAACTCATAGGATTACTCGTGTGTGTGTCTGTCCATCTGTTACAGCCAATTTTTGCGAATCGACTGGACCGAAAAGTGTAACGTAAACAAATGAATTTTGAATATGGGAGTCACTTTTGGGGGGCATATTAGAAAATTAAAAAATGAAATCAAATGAAAGGGCGTAAAGGAATAAATAGTTTTATAAGAAAATAAATGAAAATTGACCATCCATAATCATCTCCGAAATTACTGAGAATAAATTTTGGAAGAAATACAGAGAATACTTCTTTACTTATAAATTACAGAAAAATCTATAAGAATTCTACAACATATTCATCGTACGAAACCCTCTCCACGCACTTGCCTGGTCTTTTACATATAAAGAAATATTATTTAATAAAATAAAATCATAAATATTTTATGCGAAAGTCGTCAGGTCTAACGAACAGACGCGAGTTTGTGTGTTATAGAAAATAGCTCGAGTTCAGAAACGTGTGTTTTGGAAAAAAAATCATAATATTATGATATTAATATTTTAATTGAACCTCTTTAGAGATACTAAGCGACTGACATGTGTAAAGTCTACTTAGTTTTTTTAGAAATTAAAGAAATTTTAACAAGAAAAGTATTAAAATTTATTAAAAAACTGTTCAATCTCTCATTCAATCTTTCTAATAAATTACCAAATGTGTAATATTTGATAAATTCTAATTATTCCCTTCTTTGAAAAACTATAATATATATTTATTTACTGTGTGAACTTAATTTATTATTTTATAATTATTGTTTTCATGGGTTTAAACCAGAATAGAAAATTATTCATTCCCTCATTAAAATTCTAGATATATTTAAATAATTATTAATTTCCTTACGTTTGCAATTTAATTCTAAATTTTCCATAATTAATATGTTGTATCGGATTTAGTGTCATTAGAAGGAAACCTTCATAATTCAAAGTATTTTTACTTTGAACGAACTATTTCGAATAGCCTATGCTCCGCTGCACCCATAATAACATATTGAAGCTGGGGGCAACATTCAATTTCCATCGATCTCTATTAATCATTGCCATATATGAGTATAGATTTTAATCGCATAATTACAAATAATAGTGATTTATTTAAAATTTTACTAAAAATGTTGATTGATTACTATCAGCTTCTAGTGACTGGCATGCTTTGTGTAGTAGATTGTGATATTGAATTATTAGAACAAGGTAAAGGTTAAATTTATTGTATAATTTTAAAAAGAAATCAAATATTACATAAATATACTCTGTGATCTCTGTGAATATCATTAAAAACTAAATTTAGTTGAGTCGTTCCTAATATAAATTGATATTCAGAACATTGTCCAATGTTAAAGTGATAATATTTATGTAAAGTTTTATTTTTTTCTAGCTATGTTACTGTAACTTATTTTCCAATTGATGAACTTTCAAAACAAACCACTCAAAGTCACAAAATATTCCCGCCTCTTGTTATGTCCAAATCGCAAGAATAAACAAATCGTAATAATAAATCTTCCAGAGTCGTAACTTCTGCACATATGCTGGCCATGAATCGGAACTTTTTTCCTACTCAAAAAAAAATATTCACAAAAACTTTAAGGGGGTATGAATTATGCGCATACAGTAAATACACGAATTTCTGAATAAAAATACTAAAAATTTCATCTCAGGAGAAAAACTGAATATTGTTGAGTTCACTGAGCAGATTTTCCAGGATGGGTGCCATCAAAAACGTTGTCCGTTGAGAACATTTTACGTATGCTGCAAAAAATATCCCTTTTGAGGAAGATTATTCATGCAACAGTAGCCGCATTTTTGCATTCTTCACAGCGGTATTCCGATCTTTTTGATTACACCAAAACCGTCCCTGTCTTTTATAAAAAAAAAAAAAATTAAATTTTAATTTTAATTTGTTTCCTCTGAATTCTCGCGAACCGAGAAAAAATGTATGCTTATTAAATTCAAGTTTGATAGCATTTCGCTGGCTTGAAATCAGTGCGCTTTTTGCCAAGCTCCAGAACTTTTAATTGGGCAAGTAACAACTGCTTTTTATGGTTACAAAAATTAAAACTGATGTTCGTATCTACTCAATTTATTTTGCTTATTTCAATCTTTTACGAAACCTTTGAAATCAACATGAAGAAAAGCTTGGAAATTGAATTTTAATGAAAACACTTTTCAAGGGCAAATGACTGAAATGTGAAAATATAAAAAGGAGAACTAATTGCCCACAGGGGCATGATTTTGCAATTTGGACAAGGATATTAAGGAGACCATTGTTTTTTTCGCTCATTAATTTCATAGAATACAGGATAAGTGGTTATCACTTGAAGGTTCTGATGATATCATTAGTAAAGCAGAAGCTTTAATTTTGTTTACAAAATAACCTTCGGCGTTAATTAAGGTAAAATTACCTGTTAATAAAGATAAAGTGATTTATTTGCAATGGAAACATTCTCTTAATTTTTTTAAATTACGCTATGAAAATTATCAATTATATCTGTACCTGATATAAAACGAATTCCCTAACTTTTGTTTTTAATGTCGATGAACATGATTTTCAAACTTTCCTAATAATTTCCTAAAAGCATATTCCTTAAAACACTCCTTGTTATTTAGTGCATCACAGACAAATATTGACGCTGGTATAAAGGAGACCCGTTGATATTCAGAAACACCATTTGGAACGGTTCCAGCAGAAATAAGAGCAAATTTTATGCCTATTCATCATGAATGTGCTGGTCGTGCTAAAGCACTTGATTCATGAAATGAATGTCAGAGAATTACGTGAGAATGATAATTTGATTTGTCTTTTGGCAATGAAATTTCAGAAAGTCTAATTATTTCGTAAATAGGAGTGAAGAGAACAGAAAATGAATGTATTTTGACCCGCAAATACAAAATTTTAAATCTTGCAGCATTTATTTCAAGTAAGAAATTAATTTTATATGTCTTTACGGTTTCGTTTGACCGAATGAAAAAACGATATCCTTATTGGATCACTCGTATGTCCGTCTATCACAGCTAATTTGCTCCGAATCTACTGGATCGATTAAATTGAAATTTGGTACACATATGGAATTCTGTAACCCAAATAAGAACGTGTAACGTAAATAAATGAATTTTGAATATGGGAGGAAAATTAGAAAATTTTAAAAAAATGTGACTATCCCCCTTATCTCCGAAACTACTAAGCTTAACATTTTGAAAGATATACAGAAAATATTTCTTTACTCATAGATTACATATCTATGAGAAGCCTATGGTCTTAAAATAACATGGTAAATTTCTTAATATTGTGCTTACAAACTTACATTTGCAGCTAAAGAGAACATATTTTTTCCACTACAATGTTAAGTTTGTTCTTGGGATATATGGTATTATTTTAGTTACCACAAACAAATTTGGGTCAGATTTAAAAAAAAAAAATGGTAGTTAACATATTCATTGTACGGAACCCTCTTCAAGCGAGTTTAGATGGCACTTTGATATACGAGTATCTTTCTAAAATATTTAAATTAATTAATTTAAATACAAATTTTATAGCTAACCATTGTGATTCAAATAGATTTATAAATAACTAACTCTACTACTAAGATTTTATGGTGTAAAATTTATTTTATCATGTGATACGATTAATTTAAACATTACAACCAAAACAATTTAAAACAGAAAGTAATTTTCGTTAGGATATCATAAAATCGATGAAATGCAATTTTAAAATTGCCATTCGCATAATATTGGGGTTTGACTCTATGCGATTTCGTAGGACTATACGACTATGCATCTTTATTTAAGTTCATTATTTTTTTTTATTTTTCTAATATATTTTGTAATATTAAAGCAGATTCACCTAAATGTCTAATCTATGGGGTGTTCTCAAAATATTTACGTTGGAAACGTTACTCCTATCGATTTCTTCGGGTGTCCTGAGCAAACTGTGAATTTTGGCACCCCTAAAATTATTTCTCAAAATCGACGTTAAAGCTTTTTAGGTGGTGCGCTCACTTAAGCCTTTGTATATCTTTGTCAGGATATTGAACGGAGGCTCGTTCCAAAGAGGATAAAAGTACCTTTCCAACAATCAAATTTTTCGATAAAAAAAGGCGGTATTTTCTCAAAAATCGTGAACCTCTATAACTCCTATATTGGAGCCTCTGTTAGCTCAGTTGCTAGCGCGTTAGATTACCAGGGGCTCTGGATTTACAAATCCCACGCATAACTATGGTTTCCTGCGCTATGTGGGTAGCACAATGGGCCAAAAAATTACCTAAGTCTGCAGTCTGTAGGTAGCAATACCAACCTAACCTAAACCCTAAATTTAAATACAGATCCTAACAAGTGAGCTATCGTTGGAAAGGTACATTTACCCATTTTTGAATGAGCCGCCGTACCACCTAAACAATTATGACATCAATTTTGAGAGATTAGAAGTGATTTTAGATAAGGGGTATACTTGGAAAATATTTGAATTTTATATTCCAAAATATAAATGAGACATTATATCCCATATATTCTTTATATTTGTCATATAGGAAATTTTTTTATAGTTGTCATTTACGAAAATTATAGGTAAAAAACTATACTACATATATTATAAAAATATATTTCAAATATAAATATTTTCATACGGATTGTTAAGCGTATGGTTAATTCAGTAAAATTTTTTTTCACAAGCTGTTTTTAAATGGGTTGCTAAAAGCTACTGTAATAAAAGGGTCAAGTGTGGTAGAAACGCCTTCCTAACTTAAGAAGTGCAAATTTTCGATTCAGCTGATTGAAAATGGAAAAATAAAAGTTAATAGGTTGAAAGCACTTACGAACATAAAATACTATCGGATCAGCCCTCCATCCACCGATTTTTAGCTCGTTCAAGTGTTCGCTAAGGGAAGTTTGCCGGGAAGATTTTGAAAATCCCACTTTAGGGGCCGAACTCTAGTTAATCGGATTCAGGCACTTATTAGCCCTCTATATCCGTAATAGCCCTAGCATTAGGCTTATTTCCGAACTCACGATATCAAAACGTTTCCCATTTAAATCCGAAGAAGGGCGGTGATTACGCTGAAGAAGCAGAGCTCTTAGATCCCCTTTCCCCTGCTCCTCCCCCGCCATGGTACTTACTACCAAATAATTAGAGTCCGAGCTGATTGCCGCAAAGCGATTATCCGTGAAACGGTAATCAATGGCAAGTATTGTTCGCAGTCTCAGCGCTGCGGAAAGCGATAACAATGGGTGGTTAACAAGATAATTAACGGCGCAGCATTAGGTTTGCATAATTTTCGTGGAGGCAATATTTCATGCTATTTGCACGCCACATCGAATTTGGGGAGCGGAGGTGAAGAGTGGACCCGGTTAATGATGGTGTCTGGTTCCGCGTGCCCTGCAGCGGCACTGAGCACCGAGTAAAATCCTAGAAAATTGGGGGATCTTCGCGGGTTGAATCAGAGAGCTTTCCGAAGCTTTCTGCAATAGAGCGTTACGTATAAGAGCGGGGGCTGTGTCTGCAGACGCTTTAATACTCGGATTGGTTCGGTGGGAGGGCTGCGGTAGAAGAGAATCTGCTCCCGCTGTCGAGTGCAGGAGGACATTTTTGCGGTAGGTGGCAAAAGGAGTCGAAGACTATGAAAAGCTCGAAATTTTGCGATATATATCGGGAAATTCGCGCGTGAATCCCGAACAGTTTGGGGGGCGAGCTGGGTGGTTGGGTGGGTGGCTCGGTGGTGTGTCTGCAGGCGGCCGTTCTGGAATCCGCTCTCGACTCGCTCCCGTGTGCTGCCTCAGCCGCCTCTGCCAGAGTGCGGCCACTTACTGAACGGGCACAGCGCGTCTCGGCCGATCTTACTGATGGCTTTCCCAGTTTTCGTCGGGTCCCCAATGCGTCCATACTTCTTGGTGGGTGGCTTTTTCTTTTTTCCCCAGTGAGCTAAGGTCACACAGATTTTGCTGCTGGTGCTACTGCTAATTTTTGGTGTACAAAATTTAAAAAAAATTAAAAAATTTTTTATATATGTTATATCAGGTGGTAAGTGGAAAATTCAGGTGCAACAATTAAATACGGTGAACTTAGTGAGAGGCTGTGCAAAATATCCCGACGACCCGGGAAGGTGGCGGAAGAGTTTTCCAGTGGCATTTAATTGCACGGTGGCACAAGGGAGGCAAAATATAGTGCAAAAGTGGATAAGTGCGGAGCGCGGATAAGTGCTGGGTTCAGAGTTTCTCGCTTTGAGTGTCCTAGTTTTTCCTGTGGCATCCAGGGGGGATTAAATTCCAAGTGTTGAAGTGCTGCTCGAAGCGGATTATTCTGTTTTATACATATCCATTTTTTTTTTGTTTTTTTTTTGTTTTTGTTTTGTTTCGGATTAAGCGATAACCGCCGCCTGCTGGCTTGCGATTTTGCTGTCCCCCCAGCTTTAGGGGAGCTATTGTCACCCTCAGCGTCAAGAGGTTTCATCCATTGAGTGAGGAGATCGCGGATGCAAGAAGCATCCCACCGCTTCCACGCGCGGTCATTTATCACGTAAGCAATTTTAGCCGTTTGTATTCAAATGCAGGCACGTTCCCTCGATTATCCGCTAGATAAGAGCCCAAGAATAATTCCGTATACTCCTCTGTAGATGGCACAATTACGTAGAGAAGCGTTTTGACTCAAATACGGGAAACAGATGCTGCAATCGTGTTGCATAATAATTTGCATCGCCCAGACTCTGTCTCTGCCGCAATAGCATCCAATTTGTACCGTTCAATTGGCTCCTTGCACTGCGCTCGGCGGGGAGTTGCTCCGATTTTGATTGACTAAATTGACAATGGAATCTGCTCATTTGTCACCGTATGTAACCGCTTTACTCGTTGTACCTCGACAAATTTTGAAAAAGACGGGACGGCCAAGGGAAATTTGTAAACACGCTGGCATTCCTCCAAGGATTTCTTCTTCTCAATAAATGCAAGACAATAATCCGGGGCACGGAGGGTGACCTCAAGCTGCTTTAAGAAGCTGAGGGGAATCATTCGCCACTTTCGGCACGCGATAGCACCAACCTTCGAACGGAGTGCCGCGAACAGACACAAACATTTTGGACCACAAAAACAAAAAAAAAAGAAAAAAGAAAGAAATACTGCGCAATCTTAAAGTGCTTCCTTTAATTACACTTTTCATGATTCACTTCTCCAATTAATGTTTACCAAGTCTTTTTTTCTGATTGTGTTTATTATTCGATCTTTGACTTGTTGCCGAAATATCATCTCAGCAAATCGAGAGTCCTTCTTGATTGACTTTGTGTTTATGAACTGCAGTCACTTTAGTTTTATCGGTTTAACACTTTTACGAAACCAAAATATTGCTCTATTTTTTCCAGTAAATGAAATGAAAATTAGCAGGCATGATTTTCAAAAATACGTTGTATATAAAGAATATCGATTTAAACAATATCTGAGCTTAAAGGCAATCGTTTTTCTTGTTTTTATTTTCTTAAAATATGAAGTTTCATTTTTCAAGAATTTGACTATCAAAAATTCTTCTTGAACCTTTTGTTCGATCAATACTAAAGGATTCTGGGGCTACCTAAAAGCCCTTATACAATAGGGCAAATAAACGAGTACAATATTCATTCTATCCATTTATCGTAGCCTTCTCATAATTTCATTATATGGGTACTTAGTAACACTTAACGACCAGGTCGAATCTGCTCTGTCTTTCTCGGTTTCCGGGAATTTTTTAAGGAGAATTAAATAAATATGTACCTAGTCGTGCCATAAATTCTGTTACAACTTTAAAGAAGAATAAAATCTAAACAATAAAAGATAATATGTTTATTCTAACGAAATTTATTTTAATAAGATATTGTTAATTAATTAATAAAAGCTTTACTCAAAATGACCTCCTTTAGCTTTTATACAAGCTTTTCAACGTTGTAACCACTGGTCTACAGCGGCACGTACGGTATTCAACGACATTTCATTTGCTGCTTTCACCAACGATTTTTTCAGACTGTCCAAAATTGCGGTGGGGAGTTCTACAAGCCTTATTCTCTAACTCTGTCCATA